>CM035848.1:147350197-147950197 GCA_020510985.1 Pholidichthys leucotaenia
AGCACCGCCCCCACTCCCGTGTCCGAAGCATCCACCTCCACGATGCACTGCAGCGCGGGGTCGACCTGGCGAAGGACCCGGGAGGAGGAGAACTCCGCCTTCAGCGCCTGAAAAGCAGCTGCGGCCTCTTCGGTCCACCGGAATGGGAACTTAGGGGACGTGAGGCGGGTCAGCGGTCCGACAATGGTGCTGAAGTTTGGGACAAAGCGGCGGTAGAAGTTCGCGAACCCCACGAACTGCTGCACCTGTTTCCTCGACGCAGGTGTAGGCCATTCTACCACCGCCTTCACCTTCTCTAGGTTTGGACGCACCTGGTCGTGAGCGATGACGAATCCCAGGAAGGATGTTGTTCTAGCATAAAATTCGCACTTCTCAGCCTTCACGTATAGCTGGTTCTCCAGCAGCCTTTGGAGGACCCGCCTCACATGGACCTGGTGCTCGTCCCTGGACTTGGAGAAGATGAGTATATCGTCCAGGTAGACGAACACAAAGAGGCCGATGAAGTCCCGGAGGACGTCGTTGATGAGGCGCTGAAAGACGGCAGGAGCGTTGGTCAACCCGAACGGCATTACCAGGTATTCAAAGTGGCCGTTCGGGGTACGGAAGGCTGTCTTCCACTCATCTCCCTCCCGGATCCGGACGAGGTGGTATGCGCTGCGTAGATCCAGCTTGGTGAACCAGGTTGCCCCCTGGAGGGAGTGGAAAGCGGTGTCCATGAGGGGCAGGGTGTAACGATCCCTCTCCGTGATGTCATTTAGGGCCCGATAGTCAATGCAAGGACGGAGGGATCCGTCCTTCTTTCCAACGAAGAAGAACCCTGCCCCCATGGGTGATGACGATGGGCGGATTATCCCAGCACTCAGCGACTCTTTTAGGTAGGCGTTCATCGTCTCCTTCTCCGGCGCCGACAGACTGTAGAGCCGACCAGAAGGTAAGGGTGCCCCCTGGCGGAGGTTGATGGCGCAGTCATAGGGCCGATGAGGAGGGAGAGACATGGCCTTGGTCTTACTGAATACCATACCCAGGTCGTGAAATTCCAGGGGCACCAGAGACAGGTCCGGGGGTGCAGTGTCCATAGGAGGGAGAGAAACGGACGGAGAGCAGGCAGCGGACTGAAGGCAGGTGCCCATGCAGAATGTGCTCCATGCCGACACCCCGGCTGACTTCCAATCCAGGACAGGGTTGTGGAGGCGTAGCCAGGGATACCCCAGGATAATGGGCGACACAGAGTTGGGCAGGACGTAGAAGGTCATCTCCTCCCGGTGGTTTCCTGAGATAATCACCGGGACAGGAACAGTCTGGTGCATCACTCTCCCAAGGGAGGCACGAGAGAGGTTGACCAGGGAGATTGGGTCTCTCAGTGCCTGGCAGCGGATGCCCAATTGGGTTGCCAGGCTTTGTGAAATAAAGCTGCCTTCTGCGCCCGAATCCACCAGTGCATGGGTGAGATGCCCAGTGGGATTGTGGCAGAAACGGACGGGCAGCTTCAATTGTGTGTGAGAGTTTAACCGATTGAGATCCGCAAGGCCCCCTACAGTGACTCGCGGACCCCGCCGACTGGCTTTCCGTGGGCAAAGCTTCACCGTGTGTTGGTCATCTCCGCAATACATGCAGAGATCCAACTCACGGCGGCGTTGTCTCTCCGCAGGTGAAAGCTTTGTCCAGCCCGTCACCATCGGCTCCGACTCCTCGGGGCACGATGGTGGCGGCGCCGCCAGGGGGCGAGCTTGGAACAGGCGCGGCGAGACTCCACGAGGGCGAGAAGAAGACGACTTCCGCCCCGAGGAGCGCTCGCGCAGCCTGTTATCCAAACTAATCGCTAAGGATGTCAGCTCCGCTAGCGTCTCAGGAATATCCCGCCCAGCCAGTTCATCCCTCAGATCATCATTGAGGCTGCGGAGAAAAAGGCCGCAGAGGGAGCGTTCCTCCCAGCCTAATTCCTCCGCCGCTACCCGGAAGTCAACCGCGTAGTCCGCTGCCAACCGGCTTCCCTGCTGGAGGGCGAGAAGCCGATCGACCTGGACCGTCTCGGTAGGAGTATGGTCAAAGACCTCCAGGAACTGCCTCACGAATTGGTCATATGTGAGGGCGGCATAACTGGGCCTCGCCATTACGGCGTAGGTCCACGTTAAAGCTCGCCCCTCCAGGAGATTCCCGATATAACCAATTCGGCTATGATCTGAGGGAAAATCTCCGGGCACACGGTGGAAAACGGACTCACACTGCATAATAAACCCCCGCGCTCCGCCGAGCTTACCGCTAAAGCGGGCGGGGGTTGGAATGGGTGTGAGCCGAACCAGTGCACTCGGAACCTGCTGGACGGCCACTGGAGCAGCAGGAGCCGCGCCACCCTGACGAGCCGGGGGGAACGACTGTTGGGGGTCCAAGCGGCCCAACCGGTTAGTCAAATTTAACAATTGATTAAAAATCACCTGTTGCTGATAGGCTAATTGATCCACTCCAGCCTCGAGAGTGGAAAACCGGTGTGCGAGCCCGCCGTCTGCCGAGCCGCTCTGCTGAAGCCGTACTGACATAACGCATGGCTCAGGAGACGCACACACACAGGCTCAGAGAAGTTCAAATAGTTTATTAGCAACAGGAGTGAATGGATGTGTGTCTGCGGGATGTAAATGTATTGGTGGCGGCGTCTGCTTCGGGCACAGAGGCAGGAGACCGTACAGCCGGCAACCCTATGGGAAAGAGCACAAGGAGACAGGGTGACGGGCACACACCAACACAGGAGGAGAATGAACGAGAGAGGAGCTTACTTGGAAGAGACAGATGACTGGCACCACAAGGACGGAACCCGGTAGACAGCCACCTGCGGGGCTCGGTGCAGCAGCGAGGAATGGCGAGGGAAAGGCGTTGTCCGCCACCGAGGAATCCACCTGTGCACAGGGGAGCAGACTGGGAAGGAAAAAGGTAAGGGCTTCTTACCGATCTGATGGCTGAAGAAGTAGCAGTATTCACAGCAATAGTGATGAGCGAAATCTGACGGCTTCAGGCCGAAGCTCAGGGCGAGGCGGCTTATATTCCTCACCGCTGATGATATGCAGGTGTGCGTGCAGGTGGCGCCGCTGATGAGCGGCGCGGCGTGACAACAGGAAGCATAGGGCTATACAGCACACTATAGGTCCAGAGCAGGAGACAGTCACACACAGTCAGGCTTGGTAATAATAGCACACTGGCTGCTAAGGCAGGGACTTACAGATCAATTCACACCGGGAGGAATAAGGCTAATGTAGCACACTTACTGGAACCGGTGAAAGACGGTCAAGCCCAAGGCAGCCGAGGTGTGAATACAGTCCAGGCATCCGCAACGTGACGGTGGGTGAACAGTTAAACGACCAGGTTGGCGATCAGATTGACGATCAGACAGTGCTGCATCCTACCGACGCCAGTGCTCAGCTTAAATAGACAAGGTACTAATGACAATGATGACACACAGCTGGCCGACCGTTGACAGGCGGAAGCCCCACCGAGCACTTTCACAATAAGAGCCCGGAGAGGCCAGAATACCGCCCGCAGCTGTCAAGGCCGGCAGCGAGACATAACTTTAACCCGAGCGCGATCAGAACCGACACTCGGGTCATAACAGTACCCTCCCTCCACGGGCGGACTCCGAACGCCCAAAGGAACCACCCTGCCCCCCCCCCCCGCCCCCCCAGGGTGGGAGGTTGGGGGACAGGTGCGGAGGGAGAGAAACCAACCCAAGAACAAGACAAAGACCAGACAAGAAAACCATACAAGAAATAAATACAAACACATGACTCTGGAAAAAAAAAACAAAGGAAAGAAATACATGACTAACCGTGGAAACAAAAGAAATACGCGCCAAACACGGCGACCATGAAAAAAAACAAACACACGAGACCAAAAATACAAGTAAACCCCTGGAAACTATGAACAAAAACCTCCATACTATAACCCCTCAAGAAGGAGTGGAGAACAAAACAACAAGGACAAAATGACCCAACTTGGCTATGACAAGACTGTGGCTCTCCCAGAAAAAAAAAACATGAGGCAATCCAAAATTGCTCTGACTTGGCTAAAACTAAACTATGGCCCTCAAAAAAAAACAAGAGGCAATCAAAAAAAATGCTCCGACTTGACTAAGACAATGACTGTAGCTCACAAGAAAAAAAAAACAAGAGACAATCTAAAATTGCTCAAACTTGACTATGACTAAGACTTTGGCTTACAAGGAAAAAAAAAAAACAAGAGGCAATCTAAAAATTGCTCGAACTTGACTAAGACTATGACTTACAAGGAAACAAGAGGCAATCAAAAATTGCTCGGACTTGACTAAGACTATGACTTACAAGGAAACAAGAGGCAATCTAAAAATTGCTTGAACTTGACTAAGACTATGACTTACAAGGAAACAAGAGGCAATCAAAAATTGCTTGGACTTGACTAAGACTATGACTTACAAGGAAACAAGAGGCAATCAAAAATTGCTCGGACTTGACTAAGACTAACTTTGATAAACAACAAAAAATTGCTAGACGTACAAAACATGATTTGGCACCATATGGGCCCACAGAAAATCCCACAGTACATGATCAGTCAGGTGGCCTGCCCCAGTCCCAAGCCCCCAGAAATAAGTCCTCTGGTGGCCGAACCAGGTCACCCCGTAACACACACAGTTTATTGGGTGGCCAACCCAAGATGCCGAACGCTCCAAGCAGTTCCTCAGGTGGCCGACCCGCATCCCACAACCAACAGGACCAAGGAGGGATTGCATGCAGCCGCTCACCTGAAAACGACAAAACAGGAGAGCGCCGATCTGCCAAACAAAACCCACTAATGGCCCCCAGCTGGTGGCTCCTGAGAGGGGGACAACCAAAAACCTGGACCCCCTCTAATCCTGATTGGGTCGCAGCCCCACCTGGACCCCGTCGGACCCAGATTGGGTCAGGACGGGACCCGATTGGGACACCGCTGCACCCACGTTGGACCCCGACTGGGTCACCTCGGCCCATGCGTCGGACCCCAACTGGGTCAGGACGGGCCCCGATTGGGTCACCGCTGCACCCACGTTGGACCCCGACTGGGTCACCTCTGCCCATGCGTCGGACCCCGACTGGGTCAGGACGGGCCCCGATTGGGTCACCGCTGCACCCACGTTGGACCCCGACCAGGTCACCTCGGCCCATGCGTCGGACCCCGACTGGGTCAGGACGGGCCCCGATTGGGTCACCGCTGCACCCACGTTGGACCCCGACTGGGTCTCCTCGGCCCACGCGTCGGACCCCGACTGGGTCTCTTCGGCTCACGCGTCGGACCCCGACCAGGTCACCTCGGCCCAAACGTCAGACCCCGACCGGGTCACCTCGGTCCACGCGTCGGACCCCAACCGGGTCTCCTCGGCCCACACGTCGGACCCCGACCGGGTCACCTCGGCCCACACGTCGGACCCCGACCGGGTCAGGACTGCTCCGGCGACGACCTCCATCTCCGAACCTGGAACCCCCGGTCCCGTGACCTTGACTGGCTCCGGACCGGTAACGCTGTGGAGGTGCTCAGAACACAAGAGAGGACCGGGATCAGTTCCACCGGCAGCGCCAGAGCCCAGCGAGACGAGCTCGGGTGCAGCGGCCGGCTGCCCCTCACTCGCCTCCCCATGAGGCAGGCAAAAATGCTCCAATACACCATACAGGAAAACAAGAAAGAGCACTTGCCTGCACTCGGGCTCTGGAGCCGTCCAGGACTTCGCCGATCCAGGTTCAAGGAGAAGCTCGTCGTCGGGCTCCCACTCGGCTGTGTCGGGTTCCACAGCCGGCCTGATGGTCTCTGCAGCTGGATCCTCACGCGCTGGCGTCCACGCCAATAACCCGTATGGCGTGGGGACAGAGGACCCTGGACCTGCTGACTCGGGCTGCATCCCTGAGGAACCCTGGGGACGCTCTCTCGTCGGCTCTGGCTCCTCACTGCAGTCCGTTCTGCTCTGTCCAAAGCAAGGTTGCAGGACCGGGATATCTCCCAGAGCTGCAGGCCTCCCCCTCATTCGACGGCGTGGGACTGACGCCGAGGACTGCTCCGCAGGAGGAGACACAGAGGCAGCAGGTTTAATACAAAGGGCTACAGCTGGGGAAAGAAACTCAGGGAGCTGCGAACCCTGAGCTTCACCCCCAGGAGTCAGACAAGACAGATCACTATTATTACTAGGAAAGTGAACTTGGACTTGCCTGTCTCCCGGGGGGAGGATGTTGTCAGCTGTAGCGGACGTTGCTCCTTCCCTCGCTCGCTGGATGGTAAAGGATCCAAGAACGGAGCCCACCGGCACAGGACTCAGCTCACTCTCAGCAGCTGGCTGGTTGAGGGGGTCATCCCGGCGGCCCGGAACTGGATCCGGAGCAGGAGCTTGCCGAAGATGCGCCCGGCCGTGACGCCGACGCCTTCGCCGGCCCCCAGATGGTGCGAACTCCCGAAATGGATCGAAAGCAGGATCAGGATCCATAGGCGAAGAGCAGGAGTGCCTCTTCACCTGCTTCATGCCGCGTTCCTCCTCCATCATCAGGAATAATTCGCGTTGTGCGGCGATGTCCTCCCTCCTCGCGTCGACTTCCGGGTGGTTGGCGTAGCGGGGAGAGAGATTACAGAGAACATCTTCGGCGGCGTCCAGGTACCAATGTATGCCGTGGTCATAGTCCAACAGGGAAGCGGAGATGAGCAGCTCATCCACGGCTTTCAAAACACTCGTCAGCACGTGGCTCTTCGGTGACGGCATTCCTCACGTACACAGGACCCAGACAGGGAAAAGCAACGTCCAAAACTCAAACTCACTGGTGAATAGCGTCTCAGGTTGGCGTCACCATAAACGCTGTTTGGGCAGCAGTGTACTGTCATGCGCTGGCCCTCACGAGCCAGCATAAGACGCACACAGAGTCACCAGTGAGTTTTTCAGTGAGTTTATTACGGTGAAAAAGGTGTTAACACAAGCTGCTGAGATCAATAACAGGAGTCTTCACAGAACAGGAAGCATAGGGCTATACAGCACACTATAGGTCCAGAGCAGGAGACAGTCACACACAGTCAGGCTTGGTAATAATAGCACACTGGCTGCTAAGGCAGGGACTTACAGAACAATTCACACCGGGAGGAATAAGGCTAATGTAGCACACTTACTGGAACCGGTGAAAGACGGTCAAGCCCAAGGCAGCCGAGGTGTGAATACAGTCCAGGCATCTGCAACGTGACGGTGGGTGAACAGTTAAACGATCAGGTTGGCGATCAGATTGACGATCAGACACTGCTGTGTCCTACCGACGCCAGTGCTCAGCTTAAATAGACAAGGTACTAATGACAATGATGACACACAGCTGGCCGACCGTTGACAGGCGGAAGCCCCACCGAGCACTTTCACAATAAGAGCCCGGAGAGGCCAGAATACCGCCCGCAGCTGTCAAGGCCAGCAGCGAGACACAACTTTAACCCGAGCGCGATCAGAACCGACGCTCGGGTCATAACAGTATGGCTCTCATTTTAAGTCAATATGGGACTTAATACAGCCACTACAAAAGAGTTTCAGTCTGACACACATCAATGAATGAAGAAATCCCTTTCTTCCCTCTGGGTCCATTGACTGATTTCCTGCTGTTTCATAGTTATGCTCATTAAGCAGCAAGTTAAATAACTGTCATATTATGACCTTTGGTAAGCTGGTTTTAAAGAGGACTCAATGGTGCAGACAGGACCTAGGTGCAATGATGGCTTATTAACAAAGAAACTCAAAGAAAACAAACAGCAGCTTGGGGGCTGAAACGCAAGGAGAGCCGACTCGGCAAGTAACTTACTCAGGAAAACACAATCACAGAGAAAGCACGAGCAACGGGGAAACCAGAGGGAAACAACGACTATGACACCACAAAGAACACAAACTCAGACAGACATATATGGGGTAACTAATAATTACAGACACGGGACAGCTGGGAGAACAATCAGGGCTAAACAGTAACACTTGAGGAAAACTGGCTATGAGCACGGGAAACGAGGGACTGGGAATAGTAGGTAAACAAGTGCACACACAACCCAGGACCAGACAGGGGATGGACAAGGGACAAAAACAAGGACAGAGGAAGCACAAGGACAACAATGACAATCAAAGACACAAAGGACAATGATAATAACAATAAGAACAAACAGGGGATGACACAACAGACCGGGGAAACACAGAAGACAGTAACAGAGGACCCAGGGGGAACACGGAAGGCAATACCAAATAATAAGGGGGGGGTAAATACAGTGAACTCAAAATGAACAAAGGCGATGGGCATGGTCCCAGACCATAGCCAGATTATGACAATATTCAGTGAGTAAATGTTTGTGTGAGTTTGCATCAGCTTTTCTAACTCATATTGCTTAATTGGTATCAGGCTTATGAACAGAAAAACGGTGACCCGAACAGCTAAATAAAATAACCCTTCTAATATTTTTGTCTTCTTCTTGTTGGTTAGCATTTGCAAAACAAATGCAAAGATCAGCTGTTTGAGGAATTCTTGGGAGTAGATCTATATATTATTGCCAGTGTTGGGAGTAACGCATTACTTTTTGCAGTAACGTGCTGTGTAACAAAATTACTGTTTAAAAATTCAGTAATGCGTTACAGTTACTGAAATTTGATCAGATGCGTTACTCGCGTTACTCGTTTTATTAATATGGATAGATATTTTTAGCGCAAATAAACTAACCCTACCATAGCTGGTGCAGCTGTCAGTCTCCTCCACGGGTTGGTTTCCTGTCCTGCCCCAGTTCAGACAGCAACCCAGTGGTGACTTCTCATATCGAGCCCTGATCTCCTGTTGTCCGAGCAGTGAGTAGCCCCCAACAGCTCCTACCTCTGTGGTTAAACATGAGCATTTTTTGAGCAAGAAGCTCACATTTAATGTCCGCAGTTGTATAAATGTGTAAGTTGTGTAAGTAATTGTGTGAGTTTTCTTACGTACAGAGAAAAAGTGACTGTGATTTGTTACAGTAAAGAACAGCTTCTTCTAAGCAGTGAACTTTCATTTATCTGTGCTTTCTGTTTTATTTTATCTTATACATGTACATACTGTTGTGATATGCAACTATTTTATGGAAGTAAATCCTCTAAATATGCGTTTTTTATGGGCTGGTCCAGGGGTGTCAAACATAGCTTGTGGGCCAAAAACGGCCCACCAGGAGGTCCAAAATTTTCTCTGTGAATTTACAGCTTTATTTCTAGTAAATTTCTGACTTTCTACTGATTACAATAGTTTATGTAAATCTGAGACATTTTTCTCTGTAAGATGAGACTTTCTTCTCATCTGTTTTCTTTTTCTTCTTTTTTCTGATGAGAACAAGGGGCCCTTGATCTTGCTATGTGTGCAAGATGATTTAAGTATGCATTTAAAAGTGACATGAAAGTTATTTTTCCAAGTAACGAGTTACTTTAATCGTGCAGTAACTCAAAAGTAACTCAATTACTTTTGAAAAGAAGTAACTAGTAACTGTAACTAGTTACTATTTTTTAGTAACTTACCCAACACTGATTATTGCTGAGCCACAGTTATAAAACTGCAACCACCTTTTTGAACTGCTGCCATCAGGAAGACGCTACATAGCTCTTCCTACAAACACATCTGGAGTACTACAGAGCTTTTTCCCAGAGCTGTGGCTGCTCTAAATTAGGGCTGGGCGATTTGGCTTTTAACATGTATTGCGATATATTTAGGGTTTTATCACGATACACGAAATATATCATGATATCTTGAGATCTCCTCCAAACCACTGTATAAATGTAAAACCTTTGCATAAAATGACACCGGCATGATAACAGAAACAGACCCATGTATCGCATTGTTTTAAATTGCATACAAAAAAGGGGGGGGGGTGGATAAAATCAAGTTAAATTTAGCAAACTTTAATGAATCAGTCAGACAACCCCACTCATAAATTTGCAACAAATCATAAGAAATAATGGTAGGCCTTCCTATTATGGCCTATAATAAAACCACTACACACAAAACAAAACAAAAAAAGGACTCAGCAAAATAAAAAGTGCATTAAGCAAGAATTCTAGAGAAAGAGATTTTAAAACCATTTAAATTAAAGTACACTTTTTCTGTTTGGCCATGCTTTTAACAATAAGGGCCATGTTTCTGGCAGCATAATTTGTGACTGCAGTTGTGATCCCTTTCTATTTTGCACTTTTGTTGTATGGGATAAATTTTCTAAATGAAGAAGCCATATAGTAATTTTCTTTGGGCTAGTTCATTTATTTATTTGTAGGGGCTACCTGGGACGTTGAGTGATTTTTAATGCATTCTTCATATTATAGTGGATGACATCTCAAGTGGTGAAATAAATTAGTGGTTGTATGACATAATTTGTACAAAACTGTATTTTGTTCAGTTTTTACCTTCAGCGCTGGTCCTTTTTAATCTTTTCGTTCAAGTCTGCAGCACTGCAGTTGGTATGTGTGTGTGCCATTTCATTTTTCCCCTCTCCCTGCACGCTGCTAGTGTTGCCAGATTGTGCATAAAAAACAAACATCTTTGCTCCACGAAAACAGGCTCAAATAAAGCAGTTTCTAAAGAACAAAATTGCGGGAAAAAAAACAGACCTGGCAATGACCCTGAAATGAAACACGGCGTGGAGAGGCAGGGTGAAGCATCTGAGTGCAGCTGTGTGAGAGGAGAGGAGAATGCTTGAGCTTCGCAAGAAAAACATTTTTTGTATCGCGCATAAAATGTATCGATGTAACTAATATATTCGCTGTATCACCCAGCCCTACGTCAGACCATTCAAAACTGTTTACATCAGGGTGGTCTGTGTGCTAGATGACCTGCAAGGGTACCTGACCACACCACCAGGCACAGGCGTCATCGTCTTGCATGGGCCAGGGAGCATTTACGATGGACAAGGGACCAGTGGTTGTCAGTGCTGTTCTCTGATGAAAGGCGATTTATGCTGAGCAGAAATGATGGCCGCCAACGATATTGGAGACATCAAAGAGAGTGCTATGCATCAGCCACTGTTGTCACCAGATGAGCCTTTGGTGATGGTGGTATTACAGTCTGGGCAGGTGTGTCTAGTCAATACAGAACTGTCCTGCACCTTGTGAATGGTGCAGTGAGAAGCCAATACTACCTGAATAACGTTATTAATCCAGTCATTGTGCCCTGCATGAACAACACAGGCCTAATTTCATCTTCATGGATGACAATGCTCTAGTTCATCAAGGTTGCATCATTAGGGAATGGCTGCTGGAGGCTGGGGTACCTCAAATGGAGTGGCCTGCACTTTCTTCAGACCTGAATCCCATAGAAAACCGATGCAATCAGCTGAGTCACTGTGTAGAGGCTTGTAACTCTGCACCCCACAACCTCAATGACCTGAGGGCCACCCTTCAAGAAAAATGGAATTCCATGCCTCAGCAGACAATAAGTTGGCTTGTGAACAGCATGAGACGTCGTTGTCAAGCTGTAATTGATGATCAAGAACACATGACAAGTTATTGTGACACTGACATTTTTTGTTGTGGTATACCTACCACTATTGTTGACTTTTGTTATGCCTCGGTGAATGGAGGCATACGGTAATCACTCAATGCGTCTCTGTGTGGATCTGTCCATCTGTCTGTTTCAGCTCCATCCGGTCAAAATTAAGTGGAACTAAAGGCTTGTATCATTGTATCACCATATTTTCTCAACTTTTAATTTGCAAGAAGTTCCAGATAAGGCTTTGTTTTCAAAATCAACACAACTTTAGCTCACCTTTACCATCAATGGAACTGGGAAAAAAAAAAGGAATTGTAATAACTATGCCAGACTACTAGATAGATAGATAGATGGATGTACTTTATTGATCCCAAACTGGGAAATTGCAGTAAATGGTAAATGGTGTTCACTTATGTAGCGCTTTTTCTCATCTCTGGATGACCAAAGGGCTTTACAAATCCTGCTTGTACTAGAGTCCACTAGAGGCTGCAGTGCAACTTTTACAGCACACAGATGACTTCCTCTCACAGTCGATTAGGGCTGGGCGATATACCAAATATATTCGTTGTATCGGTACATTTGGCTGCTCGCGATACATAAATCACTATCTCATGGATACTCAAATATTTATCACATTAAAATGAGCTGCTGCTGCTGCGAGACAGGTTTGTCTGCAGCTTGGCTGCTGAAGTCTGAAAGCGGAAGCTCTCTAGCTCACCGCAGCTGCCCCGCCCCTCTGCATGCTCACAGAGAAATCTAAACTGCAACGAGCAGAGATGAAAAGGAAGATAACAGAATGAAAGCACCAAGGTGCTGATGCCTCGGTGCCTGTGGCATGGTAGCAGTGGGGGAGAGGGTAAATTTGTGTTTATTTTGAAAATAAGGCCTTATCTGGAAATAGTGGTAAATTCATTAATTTATTAATTATTTCATTTATAATTTTAGTTTATTAATTATTTCCTGCAAAGTCAAAAGCAAAAGTTTCACAGTTAAAAATGAAAATGAAAATAAAAACTACTCCGTGTTTTATTATCTGCCCTGCAATGGCAACTGGCGATCTGTCCAGTGTGTACCCTGCCTCTCACCCAAAAATGCTAGGATAGGCTCCAGTCACCCCCCCACCCCGAAAAGGATTAAGCAGTAGTAGATGGATGGATAAAATTATATCATGACCTAATTTTTAAAACTCCATCAAAATGATGACCAAAGAGAAATTCTGGATGATAATTAACAAAAAGGCCACGAAGAAAAGGAACTACGACAAGGCTTAGCTTGCTCTTGGATTCATTGTGGGTGTGGAGGGGCAGAGAAATAGCTGTGGGTAAGTGGGCTTGTTAATTACCTGGCTCCCCAAAATGGGGAATAAAAAAAGAGTCACTGGTATAAATGAGAAAAAAAAAATCAGCAGATTACAATGACCACAGTCTTTGAACTTTTACTGCTGACATGCATCCATCCATCCATCTTCTACCGCTTTTCCGGAGGTCCGGGTCGCAGAGGCAGTAGTTCAAGCAGAGAAGCCCAGACTTCCCTCTCCCCAGCCACCTGCTCTAGCTCTTCAGAGAGGGTACCAAGGCGTTCCCAGACCGGCTGGGAGACATAGTCTCTCCACCGAGTCCTGGGTCTGCCCCGGGGTCTCCTCCCAGTGGGACGTGCCTGAAACACCTCAAGTGGGAGGCGTCCAGGAGGCATCCTAATCAGATGCCCGCACCACCTCAGCTGACTCCTTTCACTGTGGAGGAGCAGCGGTTCTACTCTGAGCCTCTCCCGGATGACTGAGCTCCTCACGCTGTCTCTGAGGGTGAGTCCAGCAATCCTACGGAGAAAGCTCATTTCAGCCGCTTGTATCCGCGATCTTGTTCTTTCGGTCATTACCCAAAGCTCGTGACCATAGGTGAGAGTAAGAACGTAGATTGACTGGTAAATCGACAGCTTTGCCTTAGAACTCAGCTCCCTCTTCACCACAACAGACCAGTACAACGTCCGCATCACTGCAGATGCTGCTCCAATCCGTCTGTCAATCTCTCGCTCCATTTTCCCCTCACTCGTGAATAAGACCCCAAGATACTTAAACTCCTCCACTTGGGGCAGGAGCCTGTCCCCAACCCAGAGAGGACAATACACCTTTTTCCGGCTGAGGACCATGGACTCGGACTTGGAGGTGCTGATTCTCATTCCAGCCACTTTACACTCAGTGGCAAACCATCCCAGCAAGAGCTGTAGGTCATTGCTGGATGAAGCCAACAGGACAACATCATCTGCAAACAACAGAGATGAGATCCTGTGGTCACCAAGCATGACACCCTCCATTCCCTGGCTACGCCTAGAAATCCTGTCCATAAAAATTATGAACAGGATCGGTGACAAAGGGCAGCCCTGGCGGAGTCCAACTCTCACTGGGAATGACTCCGACCGAGTGTTGGCAATACGAACCAAACTCTCACAATGGTCGTACAGAGACCGAATAGCTCGTAACAACAAGCCCAATACCCCATACTCCTGAAGCACCCCCCACAAAAAACCACGAGGGTCAAATGCCTTCTCCAAGTCCACAAAACACATGTAAACTGGTTGGGCAAACTCCCACGAACCCTCAAGAATTCTCGAGAGGGTAAAGAGCTGGTCCGATGTGCCACGGCCAGGACGAAAACCACATTGCTCCTCCTGAATCCGAGGTTCGACCAACGGCCGGACTCTCCTCTCCAGTACCTTGGCATAGACCTTCCCAGGGAGGCTGAGGCGTGTGATCCCTCTATAGTTGGAGCACACCCTCCGGTCCCCTTTTTTGAAGAGAGGAACCACCACCCCGGTTTGCCATGCCAAAGGCACTGCCCCCAACCTCCACGCAATGTTGCAGAGGCGTGTCAACCATGACAGCCCTACAACATCCAGGGCCTTGAGAGCGAATCTCGTCCACCCCCGGGGCCCGGCCACCAAGGAGATTTTTAACCACCTTGGTGACCTCAGCCCCTGTGATAGGCGAGTCATCCCCCTCGTCCACAAACCCTGCTTCCTCTGTGGAAGGCGTATCAGTGGGATTGAGGAGATCCTTGAAGTATTCCTTCCACCGCCCAACGATATCCCCAGTCAAAGTCAACAGTGTCCCAGCTGCACCATACACAGTGTGGACAAGGAGCTGCTTTCCCCTCCTGAGCTGCCGGACAGTTTGCCAGAATCTCTTCGAGGCCGACCGAAAGTCTTGTTCCATGGCCTCATCAAACTCCTCCCATACCCGGGTTTTTGCTTCAGCAACCACCCGAGTTGCACTCCACTTGGCCTGCCGGTACACCTCAGCTGCTTCGGGAGATTGATCCAAGATGGCGCCCACAGTGGTCGCCATGGTGCTTCGCTGCGCTTTTTTTTTGTTTGTTTTTGTTCGTCAATTGTGTGTCTGCCTGCTCTTACACCCGTGAAGAGCTACTAAATATCAGGACTTTCACTCCCACGGACCTACTCCCAGTTTTTTTGGCTCCTACCACCGATCTGGTTCACTTTTTAGCCCAAAAAGTGAGACGGTGAAAGAGAGGAAGACGAGCGGGCGCCCTGGTGCGGCTTTGCAGGAGAGACACACGCATGGCCTTGCCTGGGATCTTTCTGTCCAACGTCAACTCACTTTATAACAAGGTAGATGAACTGAGACTGCTGATGCGATTTAAGGACCTCTCCACCTCGTGTGCCCTCTGCTTCACTGAGACCTGGCTCAAGGAAAAGACACCGGACAGCGCGCTCCTCCTCGAGGGATTTCAGCTGTTTCGTGCAGACCGAGACACGGGGCTCTCTGGCAAGACCACAGGCAGAGGAGTCTGCTTCTACATCAACAGTAGCTGGTGCTCCGATGTAACTGTGATCTCCCAACACTGTTCTCCCACTCTGGAATATTTATTCATCAACTGCAAGCCATTTTATTCCCCGCATGAGTTTGCTTCATTCATCCTGGTCACTGTTTACGTCCCGCTCGACGCGGACGTGCGCGAGGCTCAGCGCGCGCTCGCGGATCACATTCATCAAGCGGAGCGGACTTTCCCGGACTCTCTGGTTATTGTGGTTGGCGACTTTAACCAGAGCAACCTGAGCCACAAACTCCCCACGAGTTTATTAATAAACTCCGCCACGAGTTTATTAAATGCCCCACCAGAGGAGAGAACACGCTAGATCACTGTTACACTACAGTTAAGGATGCGTATCGTGCTGTTCCCCGCGCTGCGCTCGGACTATCTGATCACGTCCACCTGATTCCCACATACAGACAGAGACTGAAGCTCACAAAACCTGTTGTGAGCACTACGAGGAAATGGACCAGTGAAGCTGTGGAGGAGCTGCACACGTGCTTGGAAATAACTGACTGGGACATGTTTAAAGGAGCTACGCATGATCTGGATGAGTACACGGACACTGTGACCTCATATATCCACTTTTGTGAGGAGAGCATTCTTCCATCGTGCACCAGGGTGAGTTACTCCAATGACAAGCCCTAGTTCGCAGCTAAGCTCAGACAGATCAGGAAGGAGAAGGAAGCAGCGTTGAAAAATGGAGACAGGGACTGCTACAGGGAGGTCAAATACCGGTTTAGCAGAGAGCTGAGGAGAGCTAAATCTGTGTATTCTGAGAGACTCCAGCAGCAGTTCACTGCTAACGACTCTGCTTCTGTGTGGAGAGGACTGAGGCAAATCACCAACTATCGGCCTCAGGCTTCTAAGGGACAGGATGACAAAGCCCTTTGTCAAAGACTGTCCCAACACTATGCCCGTTTTGACACCTCGTCAGCTGTGTCCAACTCCCCCCCTCCCCCCAGCGCCACTGCCTCCATGGTTCCCACTTCATCAAAGGCGCCCCCCCCTTCTCTCCCCTTGCCCTTGCCATCAGTGAGCAGGACGTGCACAGACAGTTCTCCAGACTGAACCCACGCAAGGCCCCCGGTCCGGACGGCGTGTCTCCCTCCACC
Source organism: Pholidichthys leucotaenia (assembly GCA_020510985.1). Lineage (NCBI taxonomy): Eukaryota > Metazoa > Chordata > Actinopteri > Cichliformes > Pholidichthyidae > Pholidichthys > Pholidichthys leucotaenia. Next base: position 147,366,605 of record CM035848.1, read on the forward strand.
CTGAGACACTGTGCGGAGGAGCTGACTCCTGTCTTCACAGACATTTTTAACACCTCCCTGAAGTCATGCCACGTGCCGGCCGGCCTCAAAACCTCTACCATCGTCCCTGTCCCCAAGAAGCCATGGATCACTGGACTTAACGACTACAGACCTGTAGCGCTCACCTCTGTAGTCATGAAGTCCTTTGAGCGCCTGGTCCTGCCCCACCTCAAGACCATCACCACTCCCTTCCTGGACCCGCTGCAGTTCGCCTACAGAGCCAACAGGTCTGTGAACGACGCAGTCAACCTGGCCCTCCACTCCATCCTGCAGCACCTGGACTCCCCGGGAACCTACGTCAGGATCCTGTTTGTGGACTTCAGCTCTGCATTCAATACCATCCGCCCTGCTCTGTTCCAGGACAAGTTGTCCCTGCTCAACGTGCCTGACTCCCTCTGTAGGTGGATCACCGACTTCCTGACGGACCCGAGGCAGCATGTGCAGCTGGGAAAGACTGTCTCAGACTCTGTTAGCATCAGCACCGGATCACCCCAGGGCTGTGTACTTTCCCCCCTGCTCTTCTCCCTGTACACCAACTCCTGCACCTCCAGCCACCAGTCTGTCAAGCTGATCAAGTTTGCGGACAACACCACCCTCATCAGGCTCATTTCCAACGGCGACGAGCCCATCTACAGGAGAGAGGTGGCCCAGCTGGAGTCCTGGTGCAGCCACAACAACCTGCAGCTGAACACTCTGAAGACAGTGGAGATGATCGTGGACTTCAGAAAAGTCACAGCCCCTCTGCCCCCCCTTACCCTCACAGACTCTCCTATCACCACTGCGGATTCCTTCCGCTTCCTGGGCACCACCATCACCCGGGACCTCAAGTGGGAGCCGACCATCAGCTCCCTCATCAAAAAGGCCCAGCAGAGGATGTTCTTCCTGCGGCAGCTGAGGAAGCTCAAGCTGCCCACCAAGATGTTGGTGCAGTTCTACACGGCCATCATTGAGTCCATCCTCACCACCTCCATCACCGTGTGGTACGCAGGAGCCACCGCCAGGGACAGACTAAGACTGCAGCGCGTTGTACGTGCTGCTGAGAAGGTGATCGGCTGCAAGCTCCCATCCCTCCAGGACCTGTACATCTGCAGGACCCGGAAGCGTGCAGGTCGGATCATAGCCGACCCTTCACACCCTGGACACGCACTGTTTGCCCCCCTCCCCTCAGGCAGAAGACTTCGGTCCATTCAGACTAAAACCTCCCGCTACATGAACAGCTTCTTCCCCTCTGCCATCAGACTGCTGAACACTAAGTGACTTATTAGACTCTCGTGCACTACGTACAGCAGCTCAACCGGACTCATGGCAATTATCACTGTTTTCTTTTTGCACTACCGATTGCACTATGTGGAACTCCACAATATCTGCTGCTTGTTAATATATTTAAAAATTGCATAGATTAGTATTACTTATTCATATTCTACCTTTTATTGCATGCATAGTTTTTTATCTTTAGTGCTACTCCATGTTTAATGTTGCAGCATTGCACCGAGACAAATTCCTAGTTTGTGTACTACATGAACAATGGCAATAAATCTCATTCTGATTCTGAGTCCCACAAGCCAACCAAGCTTGATAGGACTCCTTCTTCAGCTTAATGGCCCCCCTCACCACTGGTGTCCACCACTTGGTTTGGGGGTTGCCACCACGAGATGCACCGACCACCTTGCGGCCGCAGCTCTGGGCTGCCGCTTCAACAACAGAGGTGGAGAACATGGCCCATTCAGACTCCATGTCTCCAGACTCCCTCAGAATGTGGTTGAAGTTCTTCTGGAGGTGGGAGTTGAAGACCTCCCGGACAGGGGCCTCAGCCAGACATTCCCAGCACACCCTCACTATACATTTGGGTCTACCAGGTCTGAATGGCTTCCTCCCCTGCCATCGGATCCAACTCACCACCAGGTGGTGATCAGTTGACAGCTCTGCACCTCTCTTTACCCGGGTGTCCAAGACATACAGTGGCAGGTCTGATGACACGATAACGAAATCGATCATCGACCTGCGACCTAGGGTGTCCTGGTGCCAGGTGCGCATATGGACACCCTTATGCTTGAACATGGTGTTCGTTATGGACAAACTGTGGTTAGCACAGAAGTCCAATAACTGAACACCACCTGGGTTCAGATCGGGCAGGCCGTTCCTCCCAATCACCCCCCTCCAGGTTTCACTGTCGTTGCCCACGTGCGCATTGAAGTCCCCCAGTAGGACAATGGAGTCTCCAAGAGGAGCACCCTCCAGCACCCCAGTCACAGACTCCAAAAAAGGTGGGTACTCTGAAACATCATTTGGTGCATAGGCAGAAATGATGGTCAGGACCCGTTTCCCAACCCGAAGGCGCAGGGAAGCAACCCTTTCGTCCACCAGGGAAAACTCCAATATAGAGGCAGCAAGGTGGGGGGATACAAGAATACCCACCCCTGCTCATCGCCTCTCGCCCGGGGCAACTCCAGAAAAGGTCAAGCTCCAGCCCCTCTCCAGGAGACTGGTTCCGGAACCCTAGCTGTGTGTTTAGGTGAGGCCGACTATATCTAGCCGGTATCTCTCAACCTCGTACGGCAGCTCAGGCTCCTTCCCCACCAGAGAGGTGACATTCCACGTACCAAAAGCCAGTTCAGAAAGCTTGGGATCAGTCCGCCAAGGTCTGCGCCTTTGATCGCCACCTAATCCACATAGCACCGGACCCCCATGATCCCTCCTGCAGGTGGTGAGCCCACTGGAGGGCAGACCCATGTAACTCCTTCGGGCTGAGCCCGGCCGGGTCCCATGGGTGGAAACCCAGCCACCAGACGCGAGCCTTCTGACCCTTCGGCTCGCGTCTGCTGACATGCATTATTTATATAGCATATTTCATACACAAGGCAACTCAATGTGCTTTTCAAAATAAAAGGAATATAATGGCAAAAGTCATCAGGTTAAAATGACATCACAGCACAAAGATAATATATCACATCTTGTAGTATATTAAATTGAATGTAAATTGAAAAGGGTGTGCAAATCATTGTTCTGTTTTTGTTTACATTTTGCACAATGTCCCAGTTTCATTGGAATTGGGGTGTGCACGTGGGGAAGGAACTCTCCTAAACGTGGCCTGTTTTTATAGCATATTATTTTAAATGCTAATGAGCTCCAGTTCACACCACCCTCCTGATAATGTCATTTTTCTGAGATGTCTGTTTTGATGGGGACACCATGTTTCTGACAGCTCTGTAGATCTAGATTCTGTGGGATAGGAAAATTCCTGTGAAGGTGAAATTTGGGCTGTTTGGCTTTGTAGTCATGTCACAAAAAAACAACAAATTGTGGGGATCATGAAATGATGAGACTGGATAATTTCTCAGTATGGTTTATTCATCTCAAGTCCCCAGCTCCCTCTCTCTCAGTCAGGAAAAAAGAGGAAGAGCTGCGGTAAACCCACATACATTTATACCCACACATCAAACACAGAATCACACAATCAAGTCACATCCTTCTATTTACACTTAATCCCTCCAAAGTCTTCTTTGCTCTTCTGTCTGACCCCAGGAGGTCAGACAGTCCTTTCAGGCTCTCGCTCCAGATCCTCTGACTTCCTCCCAAGTCTGCAGGTGGTCCAGACTCATTGTCCATCTGAGGCGTGACGTCAATACACACCGCAAGCTTAAAGTCCTTCTATGCTTGGGTCTCTGCAGTGAAATATGTGAGCTACATAATGTTACCATTATGGGCGCTACAATATCGCACTAAAATAAACAGGAAACCACAAAAAGTAAAACGGGGTCTTTAATATCACCAATGCATACAAGATTGAGACTACATGTGTCTGCTGTAACTTGACTGGCTCAGCAAATTTAAAACTACTGTTTTAGAGAAAGTGCCTTGAGATTACTTTTTGTTGCAAATTGAATTTAAAGAGCACCAACAAGAGGGGAAAACTCAGGCAAACATTAATCACAACATTGACCATTACTGAATTCCCGATGAAACGCTGTTGATTCACACATTTAATGGATTTGCATATGGTGCAGGTTGATCTCAAGGTTTGTAAGTTTTAACATGTAACCAGGAGCTTCCTGTCTCACAAGGGATCAAAGTCTCTGTTAAAGGCTTTTCACTTTTACCTCACTGACGGAGAAACTGTCAGCACTCCAGTTGCGCTCTTTAGAAAGAAACGTCAAAAGATTTGAATCTTTTTCTGCACAATTAGAAGAAAAGCCTCCAAGCTCCATGGCTTCACCTGCTAAACAAGAATAAATGCTACAGCTCCTCAGTAGTATTTATTCTTGTTTAAAAGCAGCCTATTTTGTGCATTTACTGCTGTTTACAGCCTATCAATGTGGTATTAGCAGGCAACATCACTCTATAAAAGCAAGAAATCTCTGTGTGTGTGTGTCTGTGTGTCACACTTCATAGGACATCATAGGACAGCCTATGGCCTCTGCCTGAACATCATAGGATGTCCTATGATCTCAGGCATCATAGGATGACAAATGTGTCTTTATGATGTCACAGACCACAGAGATCATAGGACGATTTGTCTTTATGATGTCACACATAGATTTGAAGCAAGAAAGCTCTGTGCGCGTGTCTGTGTGTCACGCTTCATTGGACATCATAGGATGTCCTATGATCTGAGACATCACAGGACAACAAAAGTGTCTTTATGATGTCACATAGACCACAGAGATCATAGGACGATTTGTCTTTATGATGTCACACATAGATTCTCTCTCTCTCTCTCTCTCTCTCTCTCTCTCTCTCTCTCTCTCTCTCTCCCTCTCTCTCTCTCCCTCCCTCCCCCCCACATTCACCAGCACCCAAGGATTTTGACAACATGACAGGCTCCAGGCCCTTCACCGGGCCCCCAATGCTGTGTGTGTGTGTGTCTGTCACTCTTCATAGGACAGCCTATGAACTCAGGCATCATAGGACGACAAATGTGTCTTTATGACGTAACAGAGACCACAGAGATCATAGGACGTCCTATCACACATAGACAAATGCGTCTATGATGTCATATGAACTCTGCCTGAACATCATAGGACGTCCTATAGGACACATAGACAAATGTGTCTTTATGAGGTCACATAGACCACAGAGATCATAGGACGATTTGTCTTTATGATGTCACATGTAGCTTTGAAGCAAGAAATCTGTGTGTGTGTGTCACGCTTCATCGGACATCATAGGACATCCTATGATCTCAGGCATCATAGGACAACAAATGTCTTTATGATGTCACATAGACCACAGAGATCATAGGACAATTTGTCTTTATGATGTCACAAATAGATTCTCTCTCCCTCTCTCTCCCTCTCTTCATTCAGCAGCACCCAAGGACTTTGACAACATGACAGGCTCCAGGCCCTCCACCGGGCCCCCAATGCTGTCTGTCTGTCACGCTTCATAGGACATCATAGGACGGCCTATGATCTCTGCCTGAACATCATAGGACGTCCTATGAACTCAGGCATCATAGGACGACAAATGTGTCTTTATGATGTCACATAGACCACAGAGATCATAGGGCGTTCTATGACACATAGACAAATGTGTCTTTATGATGTCATATGATCTCTGCCTGAACAGCATAGGACGTCCTATAGGACACGTAGACAAATGTGTCCTATGTGTCTTTATGATGTCATAGACCATGTGTCTTTGAACTCAGGCATCATAGGACACATAGACAAATGTGTCTTTATGATGTCATATAGACCATGTGTCTATGATTTTCATGATCCTGTCCATGAACTAGATTACGACGCACCAATCCCTCAACAAGCGGTCTTAACGAAGAAGAAGACCCACCAGATGAAGAGCTAAATAGAATGACAACTGCTGCACGTCAGAAAAGATGCCATGAAGATGAAACACCTGAGGTTCCAGCAGTACATTGCACCCGTCTGAGACAGGAGGACACCCTTCACCAGCATAGGGTACGACAGACTTTAAAGCACGTTTCTAGGACATCATAGGATGGCCTATGATCTCTGCCTCATCATCATACTGCGTCCTATGAACTCAGGGATCATAGGATGACTCTCCATGCCTACATGATGGCAAATGTGTAACATCATAGGACGACTCGCCATGCCTACATGACGGCAAATGTGTAACCTTGACGAATGCCAGTCTACACTACAAATGTGTAAAATGCCAAGCAAAGCACTGATTTTCTCCGGGTGCTCCGGTTTCTTGGTTTCTATTGGCATGCACAGGCCTTCCTGAAGAGGATCAAAAGACACTTTTTCAGGATTGTGCCCATGAACTAAAATTACGACGCACCTATCCCTCAAGTGGTCTGAACGAAGAAGAAGGCCCACCAGATAGAAAGCAATAGAATGAGGAGAACTGCTGCATGTCAGAAAGGATGCCGTGAACATGAAACACCTCAGGTTCCACCAGTACGCCGCAGGCATGACTGCGAACAACGCAGCCGTCTGAGACAGGAGGAGACCCTTCAGTGGTCTGAACGAAGAAGAAGAAGACCCACCAGATGACGTCTATATGACAGCACATAGACAGAGCACATGACTCCCTACAAGACATATACAGTATATAGACACAGGTAAGCAACATAAGACAGAACAGTGACAAGCAGGAGAACAAGCAGGGGCAAACAGCCCCAGATGGCAGGGCATATTTTGTGTGATTTTTATATTTCGCTGCATACAAAAGCCATCACATGTGATTGCCACTTAGTGCTGTGTTGCTATACCAACTGTCCTGTAACTGGCAAGAATTCTGTTCCAATGCATCCCCTCTACGGGCATGCACGGGTTTCTACGGGCATGCGCGGGTATGCACTAGTACCTTAACCCTCCTGTTATGTTACGGGTCAAATTGACCCATTTTAAAGTTTGAACATCTAGGAAAAACAGTTAAAAGTATTTTTTCAGTATGAAACTTCTGCTTGTCTTAATTAGTGTAATCAACATATAATATGAAAATGGTTCATCTCAAATATTTGCAATCACCCCCTGCATGTTTATATCACATAGATACTGTTTGGGTCAATGTGACCCAGCAGTCAAACTGGAGGTAAAAGGGTGTCAGAAATGTCAGACTATTTCTTTCTTTGCACCTTATTGCAACATATTTCACACACACACACACACACACACACACACTAATCTACTACTACTACTACACATACACACACACAGGTGCAGGTGTTATGACTTTTGACGGGAACCATTTATGTTCTTGCGGGAAAACTCCACCCATATTCAGTGGACACTCAACAGGGGAGGGGCAAAACATATAAAAGCTTCTCTGCATGGGAGTCCTACAACATTACATGTCAGGCAGACCTTTACAAAATGAGCAGCAGAAGCAAAAGGATGACAGTCCAGGAGGCTCTGGAAGCCATCTTTGATCATGACAGTGAAATAGAGGAGGATGTGTCTGAAGATGAAGACTATCTTGAGCTAAATTCTGATTCTAATGATTCTGGTTTTGAACCAGATGAGGGAATAGCTATTCCTGTTCCTCCAAGCAAGACATTTATGTCAAAAAATGGTGAAATACATTGGTCTTCATCCCCAAATGTGCATCAGGCAAAACTGTCTGCAGAAAACATAATAAAGACAGTGCCAGGGCCCACTAGGATGGCAGTGACTCGTGTGACTGACATCAAGTCAGCTTTTGAGCTGGTCATGCCAGATTCAATACAGAAAATCATTCTGGAAATGACTAATCTAGAAGGGAGGAGTGTTTTTGGGGAGAAGTGGAAGGAGCTGGACAAAACACATTTAGATGCGTATTTGGGGCTCCTCATTCTGGCTGGGGTCTATAAATCGAAGGATGAATCAACAGCCAGTCTGTGGGATGCAGAGACAGGGAGGCCGATATTTCGAGCCACAATGTCTCTGGAGACTTTTCGCATTTTCTCCAGAGTAATCCGATTTGATAAGGGCTGGTAGACAGGAGAGAGAAAAGCTGGCAGCTATTAGGACAGTGTGGGACAAGTGGGTAGAGCAACTTCCACTACTCTATAACCCAGGCCCTAATATCACAGTAGATGAAAGGCTGGTGGCATTCAGAGGTCGCTGCCCATTTAGGCAATATATGCCTTCCAAACCAGCTAAATATGGAATAAAAATCTAGGCAGCATGTGATGCAAACACCAGCTATGCATTGAACATGCAGGTTTACACTGGAAAGCCGGTTGGAGGAGCCCCGGAGAAGAATCAGGGCACAAGGGTCGTGCTCGACATGGCACAGGGTCCCAAGGGGCACAACATAACCTGTGACAATTTTTTCACAAACTACAACTTGGGTCAGGAACTTCTGAAGAGAAAGCTCACAATGGTCGGAACTATCTGAAAGAACAGGGCTGAACTCCCTGCTGAGCTGCTGGTAATCAAGAACAGGACCCCTCAATCTTCCATGTTTGCCTTCACAGACACCACAGCCCTAGTGTCTTACTGCCCCAAAATGTCACGACCTGAACGCTATCTTTCTCTGCGTTCAGGTTGTCCAGTGTCGCTCCTGCTCCGTGGTAGTCCGTGCCGGGTCTTCCAAGGCCTGTTCTTTGACAGCACCCAGCTGATTGCCAGCTGTCTAGTTCAGCTGCGCTGGGACAGCTGTCTCCTATCATCAATCTTCTCCCCCACTTAAGCGAGCAGCTGAGAGTTACTCGTCGCTGCGACCTCGCTTTGGAAAGACGTGTCTTGTGTTTCCACGACTGTTAGCTCCTCCGTCTAGCTACAGTTCGCCGTTACCTCGGCGCTTTCCCCAAAGTAAGTGCTGCGACTCGGCGAGTGTTTTTTTCCCTCGTCGCCTCTCTAGCCTTTCTCCCTGGGTTGTATGTCATCTTTAGTTCTGTGTGTATTTTAGCCCCACGTGGCTCTTTACTTTGCTGTTCGTTATCTAGTGTAGTGTGTGTGTTTTAGCCCCACGCGGCTCTTTACTTTGTCTTTTGTACGTTGTGTGTTTGTTAATAAATTGCGCTAACTCACTGGTCGCCCTCGCTTCTCCTTCCTGGCTCGTGAGAGCCAGAGTTATGACAGTAGGTCGCAGCCAGACTGAGACGGCCGCGACCGTGAGTTTGCTGTGGGACTCGACGTTTTTTTTCCTTCCTCTGGGTGCAGGCAGGCCTGTATCATGTCTCCCTCCAGGAGACGCATGCGGCACCCAGGCCACGATCTCTCGGAGGCTCTGGACCTTGTGGACGGAACGCTGTTCACCACGGACCTCTACGATTCTCCCAGCGAGATACGCTGGCGCTTGGAGCTCGCTGAGGGTATGATAAACAACTTTTCTCGCTACTTCCTCCTCCCCGAGGTTAAGGCGAGGAGGGCAGACATCTCTGTGGCCTGGGAGAGACTCCGTAGGCTGGAGGAGAACTCCGGCAGGAAGCCGAAGACAGGACGCCATCGCTCCTCGCTTCAGAATCCCGCTCCTGCCGCCGATCCAGTCCAGGAGTTCGCCTCACCCAGGGGTGATCCCCAGGATAGAGTGACGTCAACCGGGTTTCCCCTGGAGAAGATGAGAGTGACAGCGATTCGCATTGCGGACCGAGTGGCAGCCGCTTGTTCCGCCGCCGTTCCCCCCGTAGCCATGAAGAACGTGATTGCGGCGGTCAGGCTGGTCGAGAAGAACCCAGAGCTGAACGATTATCCGGAATACGCTGACCTGTTGGCTTCGCTCACCGCACAGGAGCGGCGTTTCCCCGATCTCACATTCAGAAGACGTCGCTCCCAAATTCCCCGCTCATCTCAGCGAGAGCCCCGTCCGGATCCCACTCCAGGAAACCACATGAATTCCGCCTCCCAGCCTGCTGTAGCTCCCGTGTCTTGCCGAAGAAGCGAATCAGCTGCTCCCGCTCCTGGGCCCGCTCTCCCCGCTGTCCTGTCAGCTTTGGGCCCCCGGCTCTCCTCAGCTGTTTCACCCCCCTCTTCGTCATTCACTCCGGCTGCTGGGAATGGCGCAAATTCATCTCCAGGTGTTCCCGGTCCCGATCCGGTGCGAGTAGCACCACCTCGTCTGTCCGGGGGGTCCTCCACTTCTATCCGACTGGGGGAGGGAAGACTCAAGTCCCTTGTAGCGGATTCCACCGGCCCTCCGGGAATCAGGCAAGTGTCCTTTCATTCTCCTCCCATTATGAGTGAATTGCCTTGTTTGATTCCTGGGGGAGGAGTTCAGGGTTCACAGTCCCCTGAGCTCTCTCCTCCCGCTGCAAAAATTGAATATGAACCTGCGTCCTCTGTGTCTCTTCCCCCTGAGCGTGCCCCGGTGCCAGGTGTACACCGCTGCACGAGGAGGAGGCGGCCTGCGGCCCTGGAAGGTTTTGCCCCAGCCCCGCAGCCACGTCATGGGCAGAGGAGAAGGTCGAACTGCCTGTTGGAGCCAGCGCCGACGATTAAGCGTCCCCGGGTCTCCACGGAGGAATGGTTCGGCCCAGCAGAGTCCAGATCTCCTGCCTCCACGCCAGGCGGGCTGTCGACGCGGTCTTCGGCGCTTGGAGGTCGTTTGACTGTGGAAACCATCATGCCGGCTGCGGAGCCATTCGCTGTCGAGTTGGAGCCGGAGGACGGAGTCCTGCACGCTGAACCCGGAGCATCGAAGTCCTGGATGGTGGTAGAACCCGAGATCAGGCGAGTGCTCTATTTTTCCTCTTTCATTCATTCTCTGGAGCATTATTGCCTGTCTCTCGGGGGGGGCGGGCCGGGTGCAGCCGTCTGCTGCGCTCGAGCCTGTCTCGCCGGGCTCTGCCACCGCCGGTGATCCTGATCCCGGTTCCTTTTGTCCCTCTGAGTCTCTCCCCAGGGTCATCGGAGACGAACCTGCTCTGGGTGCCATCTCGGAGGTTCCGGTTCTCTGCACGGTGTTCGCCTCAGATGCTGCGCCCGGGAGTGCTGTCCCGGTCCAGCTGGAGTCCACCGGGAGTGTTTCGCCGGTCCAGCTGGAGTCCACCGGGAGTGTTTCGCCGGTCCAGCTGGAGTCCACCGGGGGTGCTGCGCCGGCCCGGGTAACAGTCAGTGTGGGAGCTGGAGGATTGTGTTCGCCTGACATCAGGCTGACTTCGTCCCTTGCCTCCATCATCTCTCCTCCTGCCGCTGTTGGGGTTCCTCTCACCCGGGCCAGTTTCCCCCTGCCCTTGTTGTCATTAGATGTCAGGCTGACTTTGCCCCTTGCCTCCATCTCCTCTCCCCCTACTACTGTGGGGGTTTTTCTCACTTGGGTCAGTTTCCTCCTGCCTTTTCCCTCAGGGGGGAAGCTGCACCAAGACTTCTCCCTCAGCTCTCCATGGTCTGAGGTCACGGGACGACTGCCTGGGGAGCCATCTGGCTGGTTCGGTGATCTGGGTTGGCCTCCGGAGAGACTGTGTCTCCTAGCCTGGGACTCGGGTAGGCCACCCGAACTGGTGTTGTGGTTCCTGGCTTGGTGGAGTTCGGGCTGCCCGCCGGACAAGCTGTCATCGCCTGCTCCACCTGCTGTCGTTCCTGAAAGATTTACTGACTGTACATAGCTTTGTAATTTGTATGCCCTCCATTATTTAATTTCATTCAGGACATCGAGGAACTTTCTGTGCTAGAGTCCTTATTGTGGTGTCATTCCAGCCAAAAATTTTCCTTAGACTATTTTCTGTGTCTTACAATCCCTGTATGTGTTCTTATTCTAATTTGTCTTTTAAGTAGCTTTTGCCTCACATTGCCTGGCCTTATTCGGAATAGTTTTTGTTCTTCTGCAATTATATCCTCCTCCAGACTGTTTGATTTTCTGTGTTGCGCTAATTCATGTTTGCAGAGTTGATTTTTTTTTTTTTTTTTGTATCCTTATACCAGTTAGCGGCCTCAGGCTTTATTTTTAGGTCTTGTGCCCGGTTTGTTCCTTCATACTTTCTGTTTTTGGCCGGGGTTACATGTGTGGTCTTCTGCAACCTTATGTTCACTGAGTTTGGTAGTCTTTTTTGGTCGTCGGGACATGAGTTTTGCATTGTCCTCGCCCTGAGTTATTGTGAACCTTTTTTTTTTTTTTTTGTTCCATGACTATGTCGCTATAGTTCTGCAGTTTGTTCTTCCCACCTCCTGTGGTCTCCTGCATAGACCGTCTGGCCTCTGCAGAGGGGGGGTGATGTTTTTTTTTTTTTCCCTGTTTTTGAAATTATGATATCCGATCCTATACTGTACCTAGATTTTTTTTTCCTCCCTGCCTCCTTTTCCTGGTCCCTCCCTTTCTCCCAGATCTGACCCCCACCGCCCTCCCTGGTCTTCCTTCGGGGGGGGGGTGTTAGCCCGCTCCAGGAGGCGCGGCTCGGGGGAGGAGTACTGTCACGACCTGAACGCTATCTTTCTCTGCGTTCAGGTTGTCCAGTGTCGCTCCTGCTCCGTGGTAGTCCGTGCCGGGTCTTCCAAGGCCCGTTCTTTGACAGCGCCCAGCTGATTGCCAGCTGTCTAGTTCAGCTGCGCTGGGACAGCTGTCTCCTATCATCAATCTTCTCCCCCACTTAAGCGAGCAGCCGAGAGTTACTCGTCGCTGCGACCTCGCTTTGGAAAGACGTGTCTTGTGTTTCCACGACTGTTAGCTCCTCCGTCTAGCTACAGTTCGCCGTTACCTTGGCGCTTTCCCCAAAGTAAGTGCTGCGACTCGGCGAGTGTTTTTTTCCCTCGCCACCTCTCTAGCCTTTCTCCCTGGGTTGTATGTCATCTTTAGTTCTGTGTATTTTAGCCCCACGTGGCTCTTTACTTTGCTGTTCGTTATCTAGTGTAGTGTGTGTGTTTTAGCCCCACGCGGCTCTTTACTTTGTCTTTTGTACGTTGTGTGTTTGTTAATAAATTGCGCTAACTCACTGGTCGCCCTCGCTTCTCCTTCCTGGCTCGTGAGAGCCAGAGTTATGACACAAAAAGGGAAAAAATGTTGTGCTCATGAGCACTCTGCACAAAAATGCTGAAATAAGCACAAGAGAGGACCAGAAACCAAGCATGATCCTGGATTACAATGCCACCAAAGGGGGGGGGGTAAATAACTTGGACAAAGTAACAGGGTCCTACAGCACCAAACGTATGACTGTGCGCTGGCCATTGGTCATCTTTTATAACATGATCGATGTATCGGCCTACAACGCATTTGTCATTTGGACTGAGATCTTTCCTGACTGGAATTTGTCAAAGCTGTACAAGAGGCTCATCTTTCTCGAGGAGCTGGGGAAGGCGCTTATGACACCGCACATCCAATGGAGGGAGCACCTGCCAAGGACCCCAGCCGCTGCAGCCACGGTGAGGGAGATCCAGGAGAGGACTGCACCAAGTACACCAGTGCGTGAGGTAAGTAGGCGTTTGTGTGTGTATATAAGTGTATGAGAGTGCGTTGTGTGTGTCTTGGGATCAGCAAAAAGACAGCATAGTAAAGTAATCATGGTCCTCTTGGTTCTAGGTTGCTGCTGAGGGGAAAAGAAAGAGGAAGAGGTGCCAGGTCTGCAGGCCATGTGATGATGTCAAGACAAGCATGACCTGTGTGAAATGTGGAAAATTCATTTGCACAAAGCACAGTGTGATGACATGTCACTCATGTGCTGTGTCGACGTTAAAGACAGACAGACACACACACCTTGTTCATATTGTGTTATTTTGTTCATTAGTGGTTCACAAACAGTGCATGTATGTAAAACAAAATTTAAATGTTATGTTTTATATGTTTGTTGGTCTTTCAAAAGTAATAAAGTGGTGAAACATTAAAAAAAAAGTTTGAACATGTTTTTTTTTTTTATGAAAAACGAGTGAATTATCCTAATTGAACCATTACCTATTAGAGGTAAGGAACACCAATGCACTAAATATTGATAGAATAGTTAGTAATGGAATTAGTAATGAAGTATTAACAATGTTTGTTAGGATTTTTTTGGTTTTGGACATCTTTTGGATAATTAAACATGCACTGGGTCAAATTGACCCAGGAACACCATTGTTGTTCTTGACAAATGAACATAACAGGAGGGTTAAAAATACGTTCTCCGCCAGTGCACTATTCCCTCTGTTCACTGTTCACTCTTGCTGTCTCTCCTTGACCACTTGCACATTGTGCACCTAGGTTTCAATTAGCGCTCCCTCTGCTGACGGAGTCTATAATTGCATTTAAGAATGCCATTCCAAATACAGTAAACATGATATAAATTATTGATTTTTGGAAATGGACTTGCAGGCCACAGGGGATGAGGGGGTGGGCCTCATGCAGCCCGCGGGCCGCCAGTTGCCCATCCCTACTGCAGACAAACCTGTCTCGCAGCAGCAGCAGCTCATTTTAATGTGATAAATATTCGAGTATCTACGAGATTATGATTTGTGTATCGCAGCCAAATGTACTGATACAACGAATATATTTGGTATATCGCCCAGCCCTAGTCTGGGGTCAAGGAGTCAAAGGTTCAAAGTTAACATTGCAGTTGCGCTATGGTAAATACATTTACTATCATCACTCTACAAATTCAAGAAATCTCGTGTGTGTCTGTCTGTGTCACAATTATAGGACATCATAAGATGGCCTATGATGTCTGCTTGATGTCCTATGATGATCCTATGATCTCAGGCTACATAGGACTTGCGATGCCGTCATATAGGCGATGTCGTCATATAGACAATAGGACTGGCTACCTATGATGTAGTGTCCTATGATGCCTGCCTTGATGTATTTTTCAACTGGTGACCTATGATGTAGTGTTCTATGATGCCTGCCTTGATGTCTTTATGCTGTCATACAAACCATCACTCACGATGCCTGCCTTGATGTCGTTATGATGTCATATAGACCATCACTCACCAAAGAAGAGATACTCATCATCCAATTACTACTTCTTCTCTTGGTTACTGGTGGATAGCAAACAACTGAAAGGTGCATACCGCCACCTACTGTACAAGAGGGTGTAACGTTATGTCATCTGAGCCCAACCCCTAAATTCTATGACTTAATCTTGTGTTATTTAAAAAAGAGAAAAGAGCCCTTCTCGTGATTCTTATTGCCTCTCCACCCACTGCAAAGCAATAATTATTGCCACCATCTCTGCTGTAAACACGGATGTATTGTTGGAGAGTCTTTTTGCGATGGTCACTTTAAACCAGAATGTATACTCCAACTCCAACAGAGCCCTCTTTGTTCTTTAAACCGTCAGTATAGAGCTGTAAGAAATTATAGTAATTGTTCTTGAGGTGAATGCTTGTTTTAACACCAGCTTCACTCATATGCCAATCCTTTTTCCTCATTAGCAGACTAGTGTCTACTTCTATTCCTGGAAACAGCCAAGGGGGAACATTACTCACTGGACTGCTGTTAGCAATATCAATAGTGTGTAGCCCATACATTCCGGCTTTTCTTTCAATTGTCCACCCAAATCCGTGTCCCTGGAAATTAGAGTATTTCCAGAAGTCTTGTAGTGTTGTTTTTGAAATATTCGCTTCATCACTTCCTTTCAGCTTGATCCAGTATGATAATGTGAGTTTATCTCTTCTCAAATCCATTGGCATTTCTCCTGCTTCTATTAAAACTGCATTGTTTGGTGTTGTTTTGACGGCTCCAATGCACAGGCGAAGCGCCATCACCCGATTACGAATAGGACACAGCATTTTAAACCACACCCGCAATTCAAAAGCACGTAAACTGTGGAATGGCAGGAAAAATAATACCTAAATTCTTGACACAGAAAAGAAATCCCAACAACTTCTCTCTGAAGATTACAGATTTATTAAATGAAACTTGTGCATGCCCGTAGAAACCAAGTACAAGCATTTCTGCATGCCCGTAGAAAGCAGGTGTAAGAGGAGATGAAGAAGAATGATGTCTGAAGATAGAGTTGAGATTCGATTGGACACAGCAATGATGATAGGACTACAGCTCCTAACCAGATACAGTGATGATATAGAGTGAAGGACGTGAGTAAAGCTAGGGCCACCAAACCTGGTACACAGGTTCACCTTGGAATCCTGACCTCTGACTATAGGTTTGGAGTGGAAAGGTCAAAGGTCAAGGTTAACATTCCCTATGCCTTATTACTGTACAACGAGTAATGTTACGGTCACCAAACTTGGTACACAGGTTCACCCTATGACCCTGAAGTGGGACTATGGTTTTGGGATCACAAGGTCAAAGGTCAATATCAAAATGGCTTATAAACTATATCTCAACAACAAAGAAAGCTAGGGCCACCAAACTTGCAACACAGGTTCACCTTAGGATCCTGACCTCAGACTATGGGTTTGGGGTCAAAAGGTCGAAGGTCAAGGTTAACATTCCTTATGCCTTATTACTGTATGAGTAAAGCTAGGGCTACCAAACTTGGTACATAGGTTCACTCTGTGACCCTGAAATGTGACTGTAGTTTTGGGATTGCAAGGTCAAAGGCCAACATCAACATGGCTTATAAACTATATCTCAACAACAAAGAAAGCTAGGGTCACCAAACCTGGTACACAGGTTGACTCTGAGACCATAACCTCTGACTACAGGTTTGGGGTCAAAAGGTCAAAGGTCAAGGTTGGCACTCCTTATGATTTCTTGCTATAAAACGTGTAAAGCTCTCTAGTGTCACCGTACTTGCTACACAGGTTCACCTTGGGATCTTGACCTACAACTATGGGTTGTATACTTTATTGCATATTTGTGGATGATGGGCTTATCATAATTTGGTTCTGCCACAGTAATTATATTGAAAAGTTGAAAACTGCTCTCTGTCAGTAAATATTGCGATCTTCAAAGAAAACGGAGGTGGATGACATTGCACTCGCCTCAGAGTGCTCTTGTTAGCTTTATTTTCATGGTTCTAGTTATGTTCTTCATTTTGCATCTCTGCCTTGTCCTTTGTTATGCATGTTTGTTATTATTGTCATGGTCTTTGTTGTATTCTTGTCCTCGTCAGTCATTTTTGGTTCTGATTCATGTCTCGTATATTCCTGGTTACCCTTTTGTCTCTGTTCCTCATGTTTCCTGTAACTATAGCCACTTTCCTGCTGTCTCTGATTTCCCTTGATTGTTCCCAGCTGTTCTGTGTTGTTTTGATTGCCCCTCATCTATTTAAGTCTGTGTCAGTCCTAGTCTCTTGTGGCGGCATTTATGTTCCTTGTCAGTGTTCCAGTCTGTGTTCCTAGTTATCCTGTCAGTGAGTTCCTCATTGATTATTTTTACCTTAACTTGTCCAGTATTTTTGCCTTAGAGTTTTTTTTTTTCATTCCACATGCTGCTGTTTGTGTCTGAGTTTTGTTTAATAAATTACCACCTTGCACCTGATTCCTGCCTGCATTTGAGTCCTGTGCCTCCAAACCTTGACAGAATGCCCCCACCCATTAAGGACTTGGCGGGCAAGATCGGCAGGCGGAAGGAGTTGAGTTGGAACCTGTTGGAGGAGGATCTTGACTGGGGGCTTCGTCTGTTAGACCAGGCTATGGGTTTTTCCAACCCGTAGGAAATACTAGAGGATCTGGTGGTAGTAAGAGCCATTCTCAGTCCCCCAGCCCTGCTGCACTCCCCTGAAGCATCTGAGCTCCGCTCCCGCATAACACGGACCTGCGATGGGCTAATGCAAATGGGC
This sequence comes from Pholidichthys leucotaenia, assembly GCA_020510985.1. NCBI lineage: Eukaryota > Metazoa > Chordata > Actinopteri > Cichliformes > Pholidichthyidae > Pholidichthys > Pholidichthys leucotaenia. The sequence goes on from CM035848.1 coordinate 147,384,141, forward strand.
CTTTCGCACTTCTCCGTCCAACCTGGCTCTGGGTCATTGAATCCAACCCTTGCCTCCAGTGTTCTGCCTCCCACCTTCCCCATTGCTCCTGTGCTGTCTGCCGGCTTGGTCCCACCAGCCACGACAGTGAACGTGTTGGAGCAGAGGCAGGCGGTCCTCGCACAAAATGACATCCTGCTGGAATATAAGCCTTGGCTTGCTCTGGCATGTGGGGACCAGCCAACATCTAAAGGGCCAGCGGGGAAGCGAGCCTTGAGAAAGCGTCACTCCACTTGCCATCCGGGCCCTTCACTCGAGGTCTCCCCGAGGATTTCTGCTGCTGCGGCCCCATTTTCCTTGAGTGCTTCAGCAACAGCAGCTTCAACAGCTGCAGAGCGGGATGTCAGCATGCCCCAGCTGTTTGTTCCAGAGGCACACATCACAGCTCCAGCTGTCTCTGTGATCACCACTCCACCTGTTTCACCTAAGCAGACCCCTCCACTGTGTTCACCCAAGTAAGCCGCTCCATTTGGTTTGCCCGAGCAAGCTGGTCCACCAGGTTTGCCTGAACAGTCTGCTCCACCGGGTTCACCTGAGCAGTCCACGCCACCAGGTTCACCTGAGCAGTCCGCTCAACTGTGTTTGCCTGAGCAATCCGCTCCACCTTTGCTTCCAGAGGCCGTCACTCCTGCAGCTCATCCTGAGGCGGTCACCCTAGCGGCAGAGGACCAGGAGCTAAGGCAAGTTCTTTTCATTTCATTTATAACACCATTGTTAGAAAAGACTTGCCTTGTTCCTGGTGATTTTGGTATTACCTCACTCACTCCCTGCCTTTCTCCCTTGTCCAAGGTGGCTGCAGTGAGGATGGCTCTCCAGGTGTCTGAGCCGGACGCTCTTGCACCTCCCTAGCCACCGTCTGTTCCAGAGGCTGGTGAGCCTCCATCAGCTGTTACTGAGGCTGATGCGCCTCTGTCGCCTGTTCCTGAGTTCAGCACGCCTCAGTCATCAACTCTTGAGGTCAGCGCGAGCCAACCATCAGCACCTGAGGTCAGCGTGCTCCAACCATCAGCGCCTGAGGTCAGCGCACGCCAACCATCAGCGTCTGAGGTCAGCGCACACCAACCATCAGCGCCTGAGGTCAGCGTGCTCCAACCATCAGCTCTTGAGGCCAGCATGTCTCAGTCATCCACTCCGGAGGTTGATGCACCTCTGCCGTGTGTTACAGAGGCTGATGCACCTCCATCATCTGAACTGGAGGCCGGTGCACCTTCATCATTCGAACCTGCGGCCGGTGTAGCTCTGCTGTACATTTCTGTGGTTGGTGCACCTCCATCATTTGTTTCTGAGGCCGGTGAGCAGCCTTCAGTTGTTCCCGAGGCCGGTGAGCCTCCATCACCTGTTCCCGAGGCCAATGCGCCTTCATCATGTGTTCCTGAGGCTGGTGAGCTCTCGCCGTCTGTTCCTGAGGCTGGTGCACCCTTGCCGTCTGTTCCTGAGACCGGTGAGCCACTGTCGTCTGCTGCAGAGGCCAGTGTGCCTCAGTCATCGCATCCAGGGGCCAGTGCCCCCCTGTTTTCTGCTGCTCAAGCTGGTGCACCTCCACCTGCTGTTCCTGAGGCCGGTGAGCCTCCACCAACTGTTCTGGAGGGCGGTGCACCTCAGTCATTGCATCCAGGGGCAGGTGCGCTCCCTTCATCTGCTGCTGAGGCTGGTGCGCCTTCGTCGTCTGCTGCTGAAGCCAGTGCATCTCTGTCGCCTGCTCCTGAGGTTGGTGCGCTTCCACTATTGAGTTTGGAGGATGGTGTGCCACTATCGTCTGTTCCTGGGGTCAGTGCGCCTCGGCCCTCATCACCTCGAGCTCAATACATACTGCTCTCGGGTCTGGGGACCCGCGGACTCTGGCTGACCCCCTGATCCACTCTGTGCTCTGGTCTGGGGGCTCATGAACTTTGGTAGGCCCCCTGACCCACCTGGTTCTGTGATCTAGTGGCCTAGGGACTTTGGCAGGCCACATGATCCACCCTGTACTCTGGTCTGGGGGTCCATGAACCTGAGTAGGCCCCCCGATCCGCGTTGTTTTCCAGTCCGGTGGTCATTGGACTTGGGTAGACCACCCGTCCTGCTTTGTTTTGGGTTTTGGAACCTTGGGCTATGTTTGGCCCCACAAATGGTGGCTTTGCTTTGGACTTTGTGGGGGGGAATTACACTGGGGAAAAAAAGTATTTAGTCAGCCACCAATTGTGCAAGTTCTCCCACTTAAAAGATGAGGGAGGTCTCCAATTTTCATCATAGGTATACCTCAACTATGACAGACAAAATGAGAAAAAAAAATCCAGAAAATCACATTGAAGGATTTTTAATGAATTAATTGGTAAATTCCTCGGTAAAATAAGTATTTGGTCACCTACAAACAAGCAAGATTTCTGGCTCTCACAGACCTGTAACTTCTTCTTTAAGAGGCTCCTCTGTCCTCCACTTGTTACCTGTATTAATGGCACCTGTTTGAACTCATTATCAGTATAAAAGACACCTGTCCACAACCTCAAACAGTCAGACTCCAAACTCCACTATGGCCAAGACCAAAGAGCTGTCAAAGGACACCAGAAACAAAATTGTAGACCTGCACCAGGCTAGGAAGACTGAATCTGCAATAGGTAAGCAGCTTGGTGTGAAGAAATCAACTGTGGGAGCAATTATTAGAAAATGGAAGACATACAAGACCACTGATAATCTCCCTCCATCTGGGGCTCCACTCAAGATCTCACCCCATGGGGTCAAAATGATCACGAGAACGGTGAGCAAAAATCCCAGAACCACACGGGGGGACCTAGTGAATGACCTGCAGAGAGCTGGGACCAAAGTAACAAAGGCTACATAAGTAACACACTACGCCGCCAGGAACTCAAATCCTGCAGTGCCAGACGTGTCCCCCTGCTTAAGCCAGTACATGTCCAGGCCCGTCTGAAGTTTGCTAGAGAGCATTTGGATGATCCAGAAGAGGATTGAGAGAATGTCATATGGTCAGATGAAACCAAAATAGAACTTTTTGGTAAAAACTCAACTTGTCGTGTTTGGAGGAGAAAGGACACCATACCTACTGTGAAGCATGGGGGTGAAAACATTATACTTTGGGGCTGTTTTTCTGCAAAGGGACCAGGACGACTGATCCGTGTAAAGGAAAGAATGAATGGGGCCATGTATCATGAGATTTTGAGTGAAAACCTCCTTCCATCAGCAAGGGCATTGAAGATGAAACGTGGCTGGGTCTTTCAGCATGACAATGATCCCAAACACACTGCCTGGGGGACGAAGGAGTGGCTTTGTAAGAAGCATTTCAAGGTCCTGGAGTGGCCTAGCCAGTCTCCAGATCTCAACCCCATAGAAAATCTTTGGAGGGAGTTGAAAGTCCGTGTTGCCCAGCGACAGCCCCAAAACACCACTGCTCTAGAGGAGATCTGCATGGAGGAATGGGCCAAAATACCAGCAACAGTGTGTGAAAACCTTGTGAAGACTTGCAGAAAACGTTTGACCTCTGTCATTGCCAACAAAGGGTATATAACAAAGTATTGAGATGAACTTTTGTTAATGACCAAATACTTATTTTCCACCATAATTTGCAAATAAATTCTTTAAAAATCAGACATTGTGATTTTCTGGATTTTTTTTTTTCTCATTTTGTCTCTCATAGTTGAGATATACCTATGATGAAAATTGGAGACCTTTCTCATCTTTTAAGTGGGAGAACTTGCACAATTGGTGGCTGACTAAATACTTTTTTTTCCCCACTGTATGTGTTTTGGCCCGCCTGGCCTTATGCCCTCCTACCCACTCTGGCAGGGTGATTTTTCTTTTATTGATGTTGTCCTGGGGTGTCTGGAATCCTTCCCTTAATGGGGGCGGGGGTGGGTTATGTCAGGGTCTAGGCATGGTCTGAGGACCATGCTCATGTTTTGAGTCTGTTTTTTTGTGATTCTTTGGTTATTATCAGTATCATCGTGTTCATTATCATTGTCATGGTCTCTGTTGTATTCTTGTCCTTTCAGTCATATTCGGTTCTGGTTCATGTATCATATGTTCCTGGTTACCCTTTTGTCTCTGTCCCTCATGTTTCCTGTACCTATAGCCACTTTCCTGCTGCCTCTGATTGTCCCTGATTGTTCCCACCTGTTCGGTGTTGTTTTGATTGCCCCTCATCTATTTACTAAGTCTGTGTCAGTCCTAGTCTCTTGTGGCATCATTTATGTTCCTTGTCAGTGTTCCACTCTGTGTTCCTAGTTATCCTGTCAGTGAGTTCTTCATTGATTATTTTTACCTTAACTTATCCATTGTTTTTGCCTTAGTTTTCTTCATCCCACACGCTGCTGTTTGTTTGTGTCTGAGTTTTGTTTAATAAATTACCACCTTGCACCTGATTCCTGTCTGCATTTGAGTCCTGTGCCTCCAAACCATGACAATGAGGAGCCATATATAAATGTTTAGCATAGTTAACATGATGTCCAACAAAATAAAGAAACATGAGTATTTACAAAAACGCCAAATCAAATCACGACCATAATGCCCTCCCCCTTCTCCTCAGACTGTTGGACTTTTCCATGTTGTCTCTGTGGCATGCCCGTATCTTTGGTTACAATTGTAAACAAACCATACAGAGTGTAGAAAAGCAGCAAAATGAAACAAAGTTATCCAAGTGGTGCAGAGAAATGGAGAAAAAGGAAAGGGCATAGAATTTTTTTTTTTTATCAAAGTTACCGATGGTAGCAACTTTTTTCACTTCAACCAGTGAGGAGACTAACCTACCCAAGGAGCAGATAGAGAGCAGCGCTGCTTGTACAAGCACACATGTTCCTGATGCTAATGAAGAGCATGAGCTACCTGTTGTTAATGAGGAGGCAGCGGCGATGCCTGTTGCTGACAGTAGAGGTAAAAACAAAATTTGTTGATATTTTACTATTTTTTTCTAACTGCAAGATTTGCTGAGGCCAAGGCTCACAAGGTTAACTTTTAAATATGACTAACTGTGCTCTCCAGCCATGCACAGGATATCTGCAGCCTCACAGCAGATTACATATAGTAATTTTGAGTATCCATGAAAGAGTTCAACCACTGTTTTGTTTATCCTGTTCATTATTGGAGCAACAGCCCAATGTTGTCTTTGAATGTTCCTTATTATCATCTATAGCTTGTTGAGAGCAAACTGGTGAGAAAATGTAAAACGAACTTGAGCATCAAATAATCTTTAAATGATAATAAAAGCATTGAAAAGGGGAAAGGAGAATAAAAAGGACAGAAAGCAAGAAGGAAGAAAAAACGGATGAACAGTGAGGAAAAATAATGACGAAGGAGAAGAAGTGATGGGACAAAGACTGGTGAAAATGAGGAAATAAAAGACAAAGTGTCATGGAATCTGCTTTGGAAGGCAGATATGCATTTAAAGTTGGGCCCAAGAGTGCAGGCAAGGCTTTGGTGCAAATGATTATTTAGTTACAGAAAACTCAAATCAACAAAATAAAGACACAGCATGAGGGCTGGAAAAACTGGGAAATGTACGGCAAATAAAACTCACTGAGTAAACCTTTGGAAACACTGGAGCACAACAGGAGGAAATGAACAGCGATGTTAATGACCCAATAATGAACTGAAAGCAAAAGGCAGCATAAATAGGGAAGACACTAATCAGAGGAATACGGGACAGCTGGGATGCAATCAAGAGCTGAACAGGAACACACTTGAGGGAGAGTGGCTATGGGTATGGAAACAAGAGGAGTTGGAGCAATAGGTAAACAGAAAACACACACAGACCCAAGATCAAACGGGATGACACAGAAGGCAAAGACAAGGAGCTCAGGGGAACACTGAGGGCTAGTGGTATAAATAATAATCATAAGAAGTCACAGAAAACACAACCATGTAAACATAAAGCATAGTGCTTGATCACAGGATCAAGTCCCAGACTATGACAGAAAGTCACAAGTGAAGAAAAAGGAATATTGCTTTGAGTGATATATTGTCCCGTGTCTACAGAGTACAGAGGGGGGAGCACAATAAATGCCTCTGCAAAATGGACCAGTCAGCAGGCCATGAACAGGACCCTGCTGGCATTTTTTTTTTAACCTTTATTTATACAGGGGAGTTACATTGAGAGGCAACCTCTCTTTTTCAAGGACACCCTGTCCACACTCACATAGTTACAGATTCACACCTGGAAACTTGCCCAGTACAACCACAGACAGAACTGCGGCCACTGAGCAGCTCCACTGGAGCAGATGGGGTTAAGGGACTTGCTCAAGGGCACCAGAGTGAAGTTAATGAGGATGGGGCAAACACTGCTTTGTTATCTGTTCCACCCAGATCTGATCCTGCTGGTCCAGAGATTGAACCGGCGACCTTCTGCTCAACAGGCCACATCCCTAACCACCACTGCCCCTACGTGGGTAAGTGTGAACAATCAACAGATCTTCCATGTGAATTTTTGTGTTTTTTTGTTTTTTTTAAATAATACACAAGAGTCTACATTCAATTTGTTAAGCTTATTTGTTATTCTACAGATGTAATTCCTGATGCCTGAATGATATCATTTGAAGACTTCTTAGGACAATAACTTTCAGGTATGATTTTAATAAGGCCTGAAAAGAAAGTGTAGAACAAAGACAAAGTAGGGCCCCATTTCTGTCTTGGCCTTGGGCCCCAAATGGATGAAGTCCGCCTCTGCAGTGGAGAGTGGAATCTGAGTGCCAAAGGGCTTTCGCTATAAACTGTCTGGGCGGTTGCCAATACAATGCTTCAGTTCTGCTTTTTTCGTTCGGCCAAAACAAAACCATCTCCTGTTTTCCCAAATTCTATGAAAAGGCTTCTGAGTCCAGATGCAGGACTCTTGGGGTCCGGATCCGGTCTGGAGTCTGCCAGTTGGTGACTCCTACTTTAAAGACCATTCAGCAACCAATCTGTGTGTTGCACCAATTTGTGGCACAACCATTACTGGTGAGTTAGTAAGTAATACTAATTTTTTTTAAAGGTTGTCAAAGTTATGATTTCAAATAAAATGTGGACATTATTGACTGTGTTGACAGTTAGTTCAGTCCTAAGAACAATGAGCCTGCTGCTGTTGTTTTGGTTCCTTGATGTTTACTTTGTGGTCATTTGGTTACTCTAGCTTGAACAATTAAATTTAAACTTCATAATAACTAAGAGTTATTATGTGCAACCACTGTAGTCCCTGGAGAATGTTATTCCATTAACATTAGCTAGCTGAGCACTGTTAAAAACAATAGTGCTGCATGGTAAGATGGGCAGCTGCATGCTAATCATTTGGCTGTTATTACAAACAAAATTCTTCCTGATAATAGTTTGCCACTGCTGTTAAAGCAACCGAGAACTGCACACATTCTTTTTTTCCCCCCTTGTCCTATCAAGCAGCTAGATGCGCAGAATAGATCTGTTACCCTTATTGTGCCAAAACAGATTTACTTTGCCAAAGGGAGCTTTATATAGAACCTATTTATGTACTGTATATTGTTGTAAACTCCCTGTAATAACTTTTAATACTTTATTTAAATTATTTTACCCATGAAGGACCCGACAGGATAGGGACTGGGGAAAAGAAGTGTGTGGAGGGGGAAAGAAAAGGAGAGGAGCAGACAAAAGAGACAAACAAACCAACAACTAAAACAAACAGAAGACAGACTGCTTCTTCCACCGAAGAGGTCTCAACACAAGTCTGGTATCCGCACCTGTTAAAGAGGAGACATTTGTGCGTGTGCATCCGTGTGCATGTATATGAGAGTGCGTGCAAAATAAGTGTGTGCATGTGAGTGGTTTGTCAGGAAACATATGAAGAGGGGGGCCTGTCACAGCATCTCCCCCCACTCCCCCTGGAAACCCTGAGCAGGCAAGGCAGCACCGCCAACCCCCACAGCGCACAAATGCCCGAGGTGAAGAAGCCCCAGGAAAGCCAGGCATCCGCCCCCGGAGGGACGGCTGAGGGATGCCAGGTGGCCGCAAGGCGGCCGCTGCGGCAGGCCCATACCCCTGTGCCCGCCAACTCCCCACCCCCCCCCAGTGGAGCCAACGCCTCCCTCCGGGCCCCAGGCACCGGGAGGCCAGTGCCCCCACCCCCCGGGCCGGAGACTGGCCCTCCTCCCCCGGTGCGAGCCCCCCCCAAGGCACCCCCACAGCAGGCTTGCCCCCCCACAGCACCACCACCACACACCCCGGGACCCCCATGCTCAAAGAAGTCGTCCCCCCCACCCAGGGGAGCCCACATAGCCGAGAGGCACTACCCCCTTCAATTCAGCATCTCCCGGCATTCTTTTGTCCGTGACATAAGTAAAAGGAAAAATAAAAAATTGTTGTGCTGTAAGGACATCATGTGTTCAAACAGGTATAGATATTTCTATAAATGATCAGCGCAACAACAGTGCTTTGTTTCCTTCTGGTATTGCAGTGGATTGTTCTGTATATCAGTTATTTGTTGTGACTCCAGCCTCATGCACATCTGTCTTGGGCCTGACCTTGAGAAGCAGCACAATCCCCTCCTGATTAAAAAAAAACAAAAAACCCTCAGGTGGACATGTACCATTAGACCAAATGCACTTCAAAGTCTGAGAATAAGCTCTGAAGTCCCTAGAGGACACTCATACAAGAACATGCAAGCATTCCTACTTGGCTTGCCAAGTGAGTTGACCCTCTTGGTGATACAGGTAGAATGCCGGACTCTGGAGTGGGAGGTTGTGAGTTCAAACTCCTGTTGAATGCCACCAGTTGGGCTTGGCCCATTTCCTTGGTCATAAATGTTCATTCAATCCCACAATATTTTAGCTGTGAGACAATAGTGCAAACCACTCCACTATAGTGACAACCCAGCTGAGCAACTCACGGCCTTCTTTGCTTTAGTTTCTAAAGAAAAAATCCAACTTGTCAGTAAATGTCTGTGTGAACTTAAATGATGGAGACTGATTTGACTGGTTGTGATATGTCTGTGAGCCCATGTGTTTAGTGCGTTGCTGAGTTATGGCAGCAAGACAGACTAACTGACCCTGTGTTTCTGACCCAGCCTTGGTGAAAAATGCAGTCGAGGTAAAATGTGTCTCTGGGGACTGAGAGGTGCTAACTCTGTAACAAATGAGACTCCGCTTTCACTCCACATGTTCCAATAACAACAACCTTTCTATTGAAGCTGTCATTTGTTCATAATTTCAACAATAATTCTAAATGATTCATCAGCTTTTAGAAAATGGCTGCAATCGCATGTTTAATTTTGAATGTAAAGTATGTTTTTCATATTTTTCACTTAGTAAAAAAAAAGCTGTATCATTTCTCAAGTGTATCCGTGTATTGGGTCATTGACAAAACAGAAGGATTTTTAGGTCCAGACTGATTTTGTTTCCCGTCTGCCTTCTCTGCTAAAACAACACATCATCACTCATTTTAATCTATGTAGCTTTGTGGACACCTTTGGGTGTTATTCCTTACTTTTTAGCACAATAAGATCTGACACGGGGAAGAAAAATACAGTGAATTGTAAATTTGAACTGCTGAAACAAAACTAAAATAAACTTCACATACCACACCAGGGACTGTCTGAACCTTACTGTAATCTCCCTGTTTGAAGTCTTATCCTTTAGGTTCCTCCCCTGTTTCTACAGTGTCATTATGAAAAAAACTCAATACATTATTGCTGATCACTTAACCCATTTTTCTTATTTTGTTGTGTTTTTTTTTTTTTTTAATCTTGATTGCACCTCCATTCCACTCTACGACCAAAACAAAACATCGGCACAGCTCCCCCCATACTTTTTATATATAAATCAGACAGCCATATCTGCACAATAGCCAGTCTAAACAGTGTTATCGGTGTTGCTAGCAGACTGGGAAGGTTCATAGCATCCTTAAACAGGGAACCTAATTTGTTTGAAGCTCCATGATTGTTTTTAAATTGCATAACTTGACCATAAATAACAGAGCATGTGCACACTGTTTTAGGACATTTAGGGCCACATAAAGTTGATCCGTTACTATTTTTGTAAGACTTTTAGGAGTGTGGGTGTACTGCACATTGTCAGCAAACTTTTTTCCCCCTATGGAGCCTTATCATTGTGCACCAGGGGTGATAAAAGACAAGTCTCACCATTGTCTAGGCCTTGTCTGGATTTGTCCTTGTGGATAATACACACAACACCCTGCTCACACCGTCACACTGAGGCACAGCTTAAAATCTGATCAAGCCTCAAAATTTATCAGAGAAAAATCCACAAAGATTCCCAACCTGGAGATACACATCTTTTTTTTTTTTTTTTTTTTAACTGAGGTAAAAGTTGTGTTTTGTGTTCTTCGAAGCAAACATTAAAGAGGTTTAGTATTTGCTTCAGTCCCACAAATAAAATTTCTTGCTCCTCTCTTGTACTGTGTTGAGGGTGGATTATTTGAATCCTGAAGCCAAACTGTGTCAAGAGGAAGGTGAATAAAAAGGAAAATTAATGCAATTTGTGTTATTTGTATATTTTTATAGACCTACTCTAAGTTGTGTGAAATCTCAAGTTAAATTGCTTTGGATAGCCTAATGAGGGGAATTCCATTTGAAGACTGTTTTCATTGTGTTGCTTCACACCCAATTAGTGTGATATGCACAGATCAAGTATGGGCCTGAATAGGCTTCTCCATTCTGGGTGATTAATTTTAAAAGCTGAAGGAACCTGGAAAACTATGCGAACTACTAAAAAGCAATAAAAGCTCCATACATGCCACTTCACAGAGAATGTTTTTTTACTTTTAAAATGAAATTTGCATGGATGAAACTTAAGTGAGCTGCATCCATTAGACCAATTATATCTGTAAAAGGAAGACATATACTTCAAGAAAAATACAAGTCCTTCAAATAATTCATAAAAATAGATTGTTAGTTCCTAACCTCAGAATGTGACTGTTTAGACTGTCCCGAAGATGGTGATGTTACCACCTTTCACTCTTTTCATAAGCACTCAAAGCTATGGTAACTACCGAGGTATATAAAGGAATAATTCAAAAATGACACTCCCACACAAGTAACTGGATGTAAATCTCACTTTTTCCTTTTGTTTATTACTTTTGCAGTTCACTCATTTCAGTCAATAAATTGTCATTTTTGTGTGCTTAGAATTACAATAGGGTTTGTGACTAAAACTTCTTGGTTAAAGTCAGAAATAAGGGACCATGTTCAACAAACAGTCCCTCCAGGATTTCCTGATGTTGCGATCGAACCATCCATCCATCCATCCATCTTCTTCCGCTTAATCCTTTTCGGGTTGCGGGGGGGCTGGAGCCTATCCCAGCATCTTTGGGCGAGAGGCAGGGTACACCCTGGACAGATCGCCAGTCCATTGCAGGCAATTGAACCAACTGAAGTGAATACAACCAATCTCCATGATTATCCTCTGCATGCCATCAGCTTCAGCCAATCACTGCAACTTTACTGCAATTTTGGCCAATCAAAAATCCCAGAGTAGCACTCAAATACCTATGGGGGAGGGGGGCACTGAAAAGTTCACAGTGGTCAAATCTGACCAAATGTTGTTTATTTTTCAGCATAGTCTCCCCTTTTGTCCACACACTTCTTCCATCGGTGTTACAGCTCTTGGATCCGCGCAGTTGGAAAAAAAAAAACAAACCACATCTGGTCAAATTTGACCACTATGAACTTTTCAGCCCCCCTTGTATGTCAGTCTAACCAATCAAATGCCTCCCTGCACTGTGCTCTCACTCCCTTGTTTACAGTGATGGAAATAAAATACAGTAAATGGAATAAATGAGTAAAAATGTGTCATTAAAAAAACCTCACCTCCAAGCTATTCCTTAGTCTGGAAGTCTGGCATGGGAAGAGAGAGAATATTCAGTATTTTTTAAAATCAAACAGACTTTGATTGTCAATACAAAGGAACAGAATAAATTATTTATTTTTTCTCTGCTGCCAGGTACCAAGTGATCAGGAATCTGAGTTTTCAAATGGAGGTGCTGCCATATTTGTTCTACTCTATATGCATTCAGAGCAATTTAGCTGTTGTAATGGACAATTTTTACCTCCGCCAAGGAGGTAATGTTTTTACCGAGGTTTGTCTGTCTGTCTGTCTGTTACCAACATAACTCAAAAAGTTATGAACGGATTTTGATGAAATTTTCAGGAATGGTGTGTAATGGCACGGGGAACAGATGATTACATTTTGGTGATGATCTGAGAGTGCATACCTCCACCAAGGGCTTTATTTGTATTTGTGCAGCAGGGTTACACGAAAACTACTGGATGGATTTGGATGACATTTTCACCAGAGGTGGTTCTTGGGCTAGAGAGGAACCCATTATATTTTGGTGATGATCCGAGCATGCATACCTCAGCCAAGGCTCTTATATTCTCACAGTGTGTTAGCAACAATACTCCAAAACTGATGGACAGACTTTGATGCTATTTTCACCACAAGTGGCTATAGGCCTACAAACAAACCCATTACATTTTGGAGGTGATCCATGACAAACGGAAGGAGCCTTGGCGGAGGTATGTGCTCTATGAGTGCTTTTCTAGTTTTAATCATATTTTTATTTTAGTTCTCAGCAAGCATACAATGATTACCATTGTTATTACAGATTTACTGAGCACTTAATTCTCACTTAATTGTGCAAAATTCTATAATTGCTGTTGTACTAAGTAGTTTTTCTGCATAGCAGAATGTTCTGCTTAATTTACAAATCAATCATTGTTTAATCCACCTTATTCCTGAGGGTGCTGCTGTAGAAACGATTATAGGGGCAACTTCCAGTTTTGGGTTGAAGTAGAGTTAAATCAGTCAGCAAAAGAGTAGTGGGGCATTTAAAATAGTGTTTTTAAAAGTTTTTCAAATTTGTTTTAATGTATAGTCCACATACTTGTTTTGCACTCAAGTGGCAGCTAATTTCACCACTTGTAGTTTTTGTATTTTTTGAATGTTTTGGCATAGTTCTGGTGCTTGTTGTTGGTGTTGGTGGTTGTGCCATAGGCTGTATAAATGGAGGCTTCTCACAAAAAAGCACAGCTAAATCTGTGGCTTCAACAGCAATGCATAGATCATGCACTGAAAACTAAAAAGGACTGTTGGTGTGATCAGTTGTACAGACACAACAGCACCAGGTATGTTTTCACTGGCATGAATGTCACAGATCTGACGTTTATGTGTCATATATGTATGTCACCAGATACAGGTCTGTATGAAGTAAAATAAACAAAAAATACTAACCGTTTGCTTCTTATGGCTTTATGATTTAAGAAAGATATCAGTTTTTTGGGGGGGGGTTTGCATTCGTTGCTCTTAATATGGACTTGATATTAGCAGCTTTGGCATGCGTTAATTTTTAAATTATCACAAAATATAGATCAATAAAATTTTGAACAACTGTCAGAAAATGTCTGTACGTGTTAAGTTACAGTGGTGTGAAAAAGTATTTGCCCCTTCTTCGATTTCTCTTTTTTTTTTTGCATGTTTGTCACACTTAAATGTTTCAGATTATCATTCATTCATTTTTCTTCCATTTAATCCTTTTTTTCGGGTCGCGGGGGGGCTGGAGCCTATCCCAGCATCTTTGGGCGAGAGGCAGGGTACACCCTGGACAGATCGCCAGTCCATCGCAAGGCCAACACAGAGAGACAGACAACAATTCACTCTCACATCCATACCTAAGGACAATTTAGAATCCCCAGTTTGATGCCAATTAACCTAACTTGCATGTTTTTGGCATGTGGGAGGAAACCGGAGAAATCCCGGAGTAAACCCACGCAGACACGGGGAGAACATGCAAACTCCACACAGATCACTGTTGGTCGGGGGCTGGGATCGAACCCAGAATCCCTCAGCCAAGGATGAGTTGCTGTGCTGCCGCAGTGCTGACCACTCCGCCACCACGCCGCCCGTTTCAGATTATCAAACAAATTTAAATATTCAACAAAGATAACACAAGTAAACACAAAATGCAGTTTTAAATGAAGGTGTTTATTATTAAGGGGGAAAAAATTCAAACCTACATGGCCCTGTGTGAAAAAGTGATTGTTCCCTAAACCTAATAACTGGTTGGGCCACCCTTGGCAGCAACAACTGCAATCAAGCATTTGTGATAACTGGCAATGAGTCTTTTACAGCACTGTGGAGGAATTTCGGCCCACTCATCTTTGCAAAATTGTTGTAATTCAGCCACATTGGAGGGTTTTCGTGCAGGAATTGCCTTTTTAAGGTCATGCCACAGCATCTCAGTTGGATTCAGGTCAGGACTTTGACTAGGCCACTCCAAAGTCTTAATTTTGTTTTTTCTTAACCCTAGAACACTAACGTAGGGTGATTTTCACCCGATGTTAATGGAGATGCTAGTGTTACTAGCTTTAACATTAGTGTTCTAGGGTTAAGCCATTCAGAGGTGGACTTGCTGATATGTTTTGGATCATTGTCCTGCTGCAGAACCCAAGTGCGCTTCAGCTTGAGGTCATGAACAGATGGCCGGACATTCTCCTTCAGGATTTTTTGGTAGACAGCAGAATTCATGGTTCCATTTACCACAGCAAATCTTCCAGGTGCTGAAGCAGCAAAACAGCCTCAGACCATCACACTACCACCACCATATTTTACTGTTGGTATGATGTTCTTTCTCTGAAATGCTGTGTTACTTTTACGCCGGATGTAATGGGACACATACCTTCCAAAAAGTTCAACTTTTGTCTTGTCAGTCCACAGAGTATTTTCTCAAAAGTCTTGAGGATCATCAAGATGTTTTCTGGCAAAACTGAGATGAGCCTTTATGTTCTTTTTGCTCAGCAGTGGTTTTTGTCTTGGAACTCTGCCATGCAGGCTATTTTTGCCTAGTCTCTTTCTTATGGTGGAGTCATGAACACTGACCTTAACTGAGACAAGTGAGGCCTGCAGTTCTTTGGATGTTGTTGTGGGGTCTTTTGTGGCCTCTTGGATGAGTTGTCGCTGCGTTCTTGGGGTAATTTTGGTCGGCCGACCACTCCTGGGAAGGTTCACCACCGTTCCATGTTCTCGCCATTTGTGGATAATGGCTCTCACTGTGGTTTGCTGGAGTCCCAAAGCTTTAGAAATGGCTTTATTGTGGAGGAATAAATTCAGGCGAGGTACTACGAGCTGGAAGGTTGCAGAGTTTTATTTCCTCCATCAAAATGAGACACACTTGTAGCGCTGTGCACTACAGTGCTGTACAATGCTGTGCTGTGTTTGCTGTGTCGTGTCTTTTATATGTTATACAAAAAGAGAGAATGCATGGCACATTAGCATAACAGTCAATACACATGATTAGCATGACATTGGTTGGCTCTTTGTCCGTCTGTGCATTGTCCTCTGTATGCAAATTGCCTTCCGTTTCCTCCACCCTTGTTGAGTGTGAATAAGAGTCAATCTGCATTGTGCTGGGTCACCACATTATAACCTTTTCCAGACTGATTGATCTCAATTAATTTTTCTCATTTGTTCCTGAATTTCTTTGGATTGCAGCATGATGTCTCACTTTTGAGGATCTTTTGGTCTACTTCACTTTGTCAGGCAGGTCCTATTTAAGTGATTTCTTGATTGAGAACAGGTGTGGCAGTAATCAGGCCTGGGTGTGGCTAGAGAAATTGAACTCAGCTTTCCAAAGATGTAGTAAACCACAGTTAATTTATGTTTTTATGGGGGTGGGGATCACTTTTTCACACAGGGCCATGCAGGTTTGGATTTTTTTTTACCCTTAATAATAAACACCTTCATTTAAAAACTGCATTTTGTGTTTACTTGCGTTATCTTTGTCTAACATTTAAATGTGTTTGAAGATCTGAAACATTTAAGTGTGACAAACATACAAAAAAAAAAAGAGAAATCAGGAAGGGGACAAACACTTTCACACCACTGTACACATAACAAGCATTCATGGCATAACAGCAGCATTAGCATTTTAATTTCGGGGTAAAACAAACAGCTGCAGCTGTTTACCCTGACATTAAAACACCCAAGCACGGTGTTGTGGTTCTTTGTGGCTCTGATTAGATTCTACGTCTACTCTGAGGTAAATTTGATTATGCCCAACATCTTTTAACAAAATGCAGCCGACTTTATTGTGGTGGAGACATTGATATCTTAGAGCTTTTATTTGTTTACAGCATTAGCATCTTAGCAGTGGCACGAACTAATAGAGCTACTGTCTGCGAGGCCACTTTTTAAGGTCATCTTATCATTCCTCGATTGTCATGGGAAGTGGTATGATTATATGACTTTTTTTGAGGTGCAAAAGGCCGTGGTCCCACATTTTGATGCCAAAGTCATTGTTTTTTAACAAGGAAAAGTGTTCTGTTTCAGTGACAAATCCACGTTCTAAACTAGTACCGGAAGTTGCACCCATAATTCAGAGGCTTATTTCTAGCCCCCATGATGCCTTGCATCATGGGGGCTAGGAATAAGGTGGATAAGAAATTTTTGGCAATCCTGTGCATTTCTTGGGGTGTTATATAGATAAGCGTCACAGTAAACTATACGGTGGAAAAAGCAATTGCTCGAAAATTTGTACTTCCCACAACTTTCAGTGCCAAAAAACTAAAAACACTGTAACTTTTATTGCAGCGTTTTAGAAAAGCTGCTACAAATTCAGGCAATCATAAAAACAGCCAGTGAAATCCTGGAGGGACTGAACAAATTGGACCTCTAACCCTTTGGCCACTTTTTTTTTAAAGTGACCTCTATTGGTGTTTTATAATATGGTTGTTTTCTGATGGACAGTACTGAATTAAAAAAAAAAAAAAAAATCATGAATCCCTAACATTTTTACTTCCCTAGAACAGATCATTTGTTAAGTAAATGAGCATCATGCAGTTACACCATGCAACAAAAATGTTCTCTTTATGTTGTGTTGCTTCATATTTGCATGAATTTTCAATATGAAAAGTGAGGGACACACATGCACATCCATTTTCAACTAGAACTTCCTGAAGTGTAGCTTGCTATCCATGTATTAAACGGTTGGCAGTTTGATCCATCAGTTTGTCCATAGGTAAGACAATGAACCAAACACAACTTATGGTAGGCGGTAAACACCTTACACAGCAGCTCTGCTATGGCGTAAAAGAGGAATGAGAAATGAGAAACACATCGTTAAGCAGTTTATTTAACCAAGTCACTATGTTGTTATAAACTTGTTATATAAGTGATCATTACCCATTCTTTTACTTTATAAATAAACTCATAAGATAATCGAGTTTGTTCAAGCCTGTTATCACTAGCTACAATACTAACTAACTAACTAACTAACCTGCACTTATATAGCGCTTTTCTAGTCACAAAGACCACTCAAAGCGCTTTCATTAATACTAACCCTCTATTCTAAGGGCCTATAGGAAACAGATATCTAGGGACAATTTAGAACAGCCAATTAACCTAACATGCATGTTTTTGGCATGTGGGAGGAAACCGGAGAAATCCCGGAGTAAACCCACGCAACACGGGGAGAACATGCAAACTCCACACAGATCACTGTTGGTCGGGGGCTGGGATCGAACCCACGATCCCACGATCCCCACAATCCCCCGGCAATACAACAAAACATGTTGCTCTCATTCTACAAATTGACACCATGCACACACCCACACATACAGTTTGACCCCAGGACTGGGAGGTGATGATAAAGGGTTGGCAGGTGGCAGTTGAGCGGACTGTTGGGGTTGTTCCTGGAGAAGGGGCAGCCGTGAGCAGCATATCTACAGCTGGCACTGCTGCCGCTCCTGTCACCCTCTGTGTGAGTTACCGCTCTGAGGTTTCCTGTTGTCGCAATCGCCAATACCAGACATAAATGCACTCATCTGATGCTAAATGAACGATGTCTACATACGCCAGGCAACCAGACTGCCTGGAGTCACATGTGCCTTTTATGTTCATTTATAGACGCAGACATACAGTGGAACTGTCTTTAGTGGACATGAAAAAAAAAAAACATAAACAAAAAAAAAATCAGACACTTCAGGAGGTGACGTGATGTGAACAGGTGTGTCTCCCTGATACATGGAGCACAATGCAGGTTTAGTCACACACATACCAAGACATGATCACTCATACTTGCATACAAACAAGCAAGGAGACACAGACAGAGAAGCGTACATACCCCTATTGCATGCACACACAGTAAACAGTCCTATAATTATACTGATGGTTACCTCATTCTTTCTCTCAAGTCTGTAAGTTAGCACTTGGATACATTACTTCATCAGAACAAAAATAAATATACTCTCTCTCACACACACACTGACTTACAAAGCATAAAACAACAATGAATTCAGCTTTATGACCATATTTTTACTGGATGTCTAACTACAGAGGACGTCTGCCAAATCAATGGTTACAGTCATTTGCCCACAATCCATTTGTAATCTGTGTTTTAATTGACATTCCTGCATAGACACGGGCTTCATTTCTCACAGTCAGATGAAAAAGTGATGGAGAGAGAGGCCCCCTGACACACAAGATATACAGTTTAGTCAACTCTAATAGTTTTACCCACCAGGCAGCAGTTGGAAATTCCCTCTATGGAAAATATACATTACAATTTCTTTCTTCACTTTCCTTGAGCCATTTCCTCACTTTGGGTGAAATTTAGTCTTCACTCATTTTAAACACTGTATCACTTTCTGCATTTTTGTAACTTTCACGACAGTTCAGCTCTAGTTCACTGTGCCTGTGCATGCAGCATATCCACAGGATCAAAAACTGGCAGTTTTTTTTTTTTCCTGACAAATATAGGAAAAAATGATCAACTGACACGATATCGAGCAGACTGGGCTAACCTAGATGACTGCCCCAGCATTGTGATATTTGTATGTACCATGTCAGTTACATTAAAATGTTACAGGTTGAAGTGGCTTTGTTGTCCTAAGCAGTGTTGGGAAAGTTACTAACAAATAGTAACTAATTACAGTTACTAGTTACTTCTTTTCAAAACTAACTGAGTTACTTTACCAATTACTGCATAATTGAAGTAACAAGTCACTTGGAAAAGTAACTTTCACATTACTTTTAAATGCGTACTTAAATCATCATCTTGAACACAACAAGATAATTTAATTAATAGATTACATTATAGGTTTATTAATGTCAGGCTGAAAAGAAACTGTTTCAGACAGAACTTTTAGAACGTGTTCAGTTTGCTTTATCCTACCTTGAGAACTGTTATTATAGAAAAAATCTGAAGAAAATCAACACGAAATTGCCAGTAATTTCCTCATTTTGGAGTGAGAAATAGGGTTTGTGGACTGAGAGAGAGGGAAAAACAGTGAGAATCACTCCAAAAGAGTGAGTTGACAACAATGCATAAAGCTGTCCATGTGTATCTTACCTTTATGATATGGATTAATCCAATGTGCAGTGATCCAAAGAAAATGTCCATTATCCACAGTCCAAATGTCTGCTGTGACAGAGACATGACCCAGTCTCCCAATGCCTTTTAGAGATCAAAATCCATTTTTGAATAACCTTTATCCAGGTAGCAAATAAATGTGTTTTAGCTTCAGTGGCTCACAGTCAGAGGCGGACTTACCATTAGGCAAAGGTAGGCGACTGCCTTAGGCCCTGATCTGCTAAGGGCCCTGATCTAGTAGGATCCCCATATTTTTTTAAATGTTTAGCATATTTAACATGATGTCCGACAAAATAAAGAAGCACCAGTATTTACATAAACGGCAACTCAAACCACAAACGTAACATCCCCCCTGCTCCTTCTCAGACTGTTGGACTCTTTCATGTTGACTCAGACATATGCATGCAGTATCATTGGTTACATTGTGAACAAACCCCATGACGATTTAAGCAGCGTTTGCCAAATGTAAAAAAAATTGGTCTAAAATGCTGGGATATGCCGAAATTTTCACTTTTGGCTGTATGCATCACGTATCCATAATGACTTGGACATATACATAATGTATTAGTAACGTATTAGTAACTTATATAGAATATTTCCATAACTTATAAGTAACTTAAACAAACTAATGCTTAGCGTGCTGCTGACATTCACAACTTATGCATAACAATAGTCTAACTTCTGCATAGCGCAGTCATGCCAAACTGCCGTTGCCTCCCGATCCATGAATCCTAGGTGTGCGAGAGATCATCTCTGTTCAGCCGAGATGATTCTCCCCTCCAGAGACCACGGTGGGGGGGCGTGACCGACCTGACAGAGCTGTGAAATCTGTCAGGTTAGTCACGCCAAACAACAGCTGATGTGACACGTCAGGAACATGAGATAACAGTTGTCACAACCTGGCTCAAAGGCACGCGAACTGATGGCGATAAAAAAAGTTCATTTTCAATAAAGTGAAAAAAAAACCAAGATAATACATGGAATGTGCGTTTGCTGGGAGGCGTAGCCAACAGGAAAGTGTGATTTATCACAGAAAACAGCTGCGCTCTGCGCTTCAGGCGATCAGCTGATTGGATCCGCCTTTTCCGGTGTTCTGACATTTTGGCATATCTATCAGAACAGCACTGGACAGCTGATGGTACAGACCAGTCAACTGGAAAAACCCACACAGGTCCTGTTATACTAACAAATAGGTGTGTGTGTATGTGCTGCAGGCAGAGCTCTGTACGGGTTTTTCCTGTGAACCAACGCTGCAAATATGCCATTTGCTCTGTGAATGCGGGACATATCAGCCATATGCTGGATACGTCGGAAAATTATCAGCGTCCTGAAAATTAATTTTCAGAGGAGCTCGGCGAACTACGCCATAGTGTGCTTCAGCTTTCTTCAGCGTCCTCCTAACTTAGACAAAACTTAGCCATAACTGATTCGACGTACGCCAGCGTATTCTCCAAATTTTTCACACGTTTTAGTTGCCTAAATTGTCTAGGTGTGACAGGGCCTTAATCAAGGCAGCAGCGAGATGCCAGCCGGGCACTTACAAGCAACAGAGCAGATCTGCAGCTCAATGAACAAGTGTGCAGGGAAATAGAGCTACACAATGAAAAGGTAAAAGATTTTTAAAACTACAGCTTATCAACATAGTACAAGGGATTTACGAACACTAACATGTTGTTGCATGAGGCCCAATGCGTTCTTTTAGCAGATCCATTCTGTTAATTTGTGCGACACCTGCTATAAAAAGTCCATGTGTCTGCTCTCCTTCTTGACTTTGTGAGTCTCCCCTCTCCCACCCTGAGCTAATCATTACTCCTGTTCTCTTCCCAACTTCCCTTTCTGCAAAATGCTTCATGTTTCTCTTTTGAATGGCTGTCAGTGGAAAGCCCCATGAAGGGATCAGGCCTCTCCATAAACAACCATGTTTGGAACGCCGGGATCTTTTCTTTTCTTCTCACTGTGAACATCTGTCTTCATTTCCTCTCTGATAAATGGCGAGTGGTGTGGAGAGCGTGAAATAAAGAGGCTGAATGATTTCTCAATTCAGGTTTATTGTCCATCTCACATCTCCAGCAATCTCTCAACAGTAAAAGAGACCGAACTCCCCCAAACCCCCACTTTTATACTTGTCACATCAAAGACAGAATCACATAGTCATCACATCCCCTCCAAGTCCCATCGTCCTCCATATGGCCCTAGGAGGTCAGGGAATCCTCTCAGAGCCTTCACCTACGGCACCTCCACCTCCTGCTGTAATCCCCAGGAGGTCCAGACACATTGTTCCTTCAAAGACGTGAGGTTACAGAATACACATGCAATCCTAAGCATCTCAGTCCTATGCTATGCATCTGCAGTCAAAATATGTTCACCATAAGTGGCACATATCCCACCCCCTTTGTCTCCCCCAGACCTCTTTTTTGGGTCTTTAAAACAGATACCATCTACAACTCCATAAACCTGAGAGTCTTATTCATCATCAAAGCTTCATTGTACTGTGGCCGCACATGGCCAAAACATAATGAGCAGCATCTTAGATAAGAACAAAGGGCAGAGTTTCCTTGGAGATAACAGGAAGCTGTGAAAGTGTGATCTTTTGTGTGTCAGAGACTGTTAGGAGGATCCTTTGTGTGCCAGAGACTGCGAGGGAGATGTTAAGGGATTAAGGAAGTGCATGCAATGTGGTCTTTGATGTGAATGCAATGTGACCTTTGATATGTAGAAGGACCTGAGTATTTAAGAGAAGAGTTCTGTCTGAGATGTCCTCTTTTCTACTATGCTCATGTGTGAGATGTGTAATAAACTGCCTGAGACAAACTTGCCTCATCATTTACACACTCCACACTGGTGACCCAAGACGAAGCATGCAACACGAAGAGAATTCCCTGGAGCCAGCCTCGTTGGGAGCCCCCAGCCAAGCGTATGCCGTTACAATCCAGCTACCGGATTTTTGGCAGCACAATCCGCGCTCCTGGTTCCACCTGGTTGAGGCGCAGTTCGTCCTCCGGGGGATATCGGTGGATGACATGAAATTCTACCATGTGGTCGCAAAGCTCGACACCCACACGGCTCAGCATGTGGAGAGCCTGCTGGATCAGCCACCAGCCAGCGACAAATACGGCGTGTTGAAGGCCGCACTCATCCAGCACTACACACTCTCAGTGAAGGAGAGAGCAGAGAGACTCCTGATGCGGACCGGGTTAGGAGATTGCACGGCTATTGACCTGATGGAGAGGATGCTTAGATTGAAGGGCTCGGATGATGACCACTTCATTTTTATCCACCTCTTCCTCTGGAACCTTCTGTCAGCGACGAGAGCGGCCCTGGCCAGTTCGCCGTTGCTGGCCAAGCAGGATTACCGTGCGCTGGCCCGGGAGGCACACCGGATCATCATGGCCAGCAGAGAGCTCGCGACCACGGCGGCGGCAACGGAGCTTGGTGCGACGGTCGGAGACGGTGAGGAGCCATTGACGGCGGTAGCAGAACCACTGATGACGGCGGCGGCAGGGGCCAAGGAACGCGGAGGAGACACCCTTTGTTTCTACCACCACCGCTTTGCAGAGAGGGCACGCAAATGTATACCACCGTGCCAGTTCAAGCGCTCGGGCCAAGACCGGGGGTCGGTAGCAGCTGTGGCCCTCGGGGAGGAGAACAAGCTGCTCTACTTGACGGACGCACGCTCGGGGAGGCATTTCCTCGTGGACACCGGCGCCCAGTTGAGTTTCATCATGCCGTCCTACGCCGACCGGCTGGCAGGATCCAGCGGCCCCGAGATGGCAGCAGCAAATGGCTCGGAGATTAAGACCTTTGGTGAGAGGACTCTGCTTCTGTTTCTACACGGCCGTACATTTGAGTGGACTTTTGTCATAGCAGCATTGAATTTCAATATATTGGGGGCTGATTTTTTGTGCTCACATGGTTTGTTGGTTGATGTCGCTAACAGGCGCCTGGTTAATGCACTGTCTTTTGATTCTATTCCCTGTACAGCTCGAGCGTCCCGGCCAACAGCACAAGCCAGCGTCACAATTGCAAGCGGTAAGTTCCACACACTGCTCACTCAGTTCCCAGCACTCACGGTCCCCACATTTTCGGCAGCCGTCGCTAAACACAGGGTGGAACATTTTATTACCATCACCGGGGCACCCGTTTTTGCAAAACCTCGGCACTTGGACGCAGCTAAACTGGCCATAGCGCGCGAAGAGTTCGCCAACCTGGAGAGGTTGGGCATCATCAGGCGTTCAAACAGCCCATGGGCTTCCCCGCTACACATGGTCCTTAAAGCTGACGGTTCGTGGCGACCTTGCGGGGATTTCCGCAGGTTGAACAACGCCACAGCGCATAACCGCTACCCAATTCCTCACATCCAAGATTTTTCCATTCATTTGGCAGGAGCGCGTGTTTTTTCTAAAATAGACTTGGTCCGCGGTTACCACCAAGTCCCAGTGCGCGCTGAGGACATACCCAAAACAGCAGTGATAACTCCGTTTGGTCTATTCGAGTTTTTGCGCATGCCATTCGGGCTTAAAGGGGCTGCACAGACGTTCCAACGCATGATGGATGCGGTGCTGCGCGATCTCTCTTTCGTATTCGTCTACCTGGACGATATTTTGGTAGCCAGCGCGTCCGAAGACGAAGACGAAACCCACCTAATGGCGGTTTTCCGGAGGTTGGGAGAGCACGGTTTAATAATCAACCCAGCGAAGTGTCAGTTCGGGGTGACGCAGATTGATTTTTTGGGGCACCGCGTCTCTCTCGAAGGAGCGGTTCCGCTGCCTGACAAAATGCACGCGGTAGCAGATTTTCCCCGACCGCAAACGGTCAGGGCGTTACAGGAGTTTTTGGGAATGGTGAATTTTTATAACCGTTTCCTCCCCCGTGCAGCGCAGCTCATGCAACCACTGTACGCCGCGCTCAAAAAACAGAAACCCGTGAATAAGATCGAATGGTCCCCGGAGCGAGAGCGGGCGTTCTCGGAAGTCAAGGCAGCCCTGGCAAACGCTGCGTTGTTGGCACATCCAGACCCAACGGCCCGCATAGCGCTCACTACTGACGCGTCAGATGTGGCCATAGGGGCAGTCGTGGAGCAGCGTGTAGCCGGGGCTTGGCAGCCGCTTGCCTTTTTCAGCAGGACTTTGCGTGATAGTGAACGTAAATACAGCGCGTTTGACAGGGAGTTGCTGGCTCTCCACTTGGCTATTTGCCATTTCCAGTTCTGGCTAGAAGGGCGCTGTTTCACCGCGCTCATTGACCACACGCCACTAACATTCGCGATGGCCAAGGTTTCAGAACCGTGGTCGGGCCGGCAGCAGAGACAGCTGGCCGCGATCTCAGAGTTTATTACTGATATTCAGCATGTGTCAGGTAAACTGAATGTAGTGGCAGACTGCCTCTCACGCGCCGTGGCGGCCCCGGTCCGCGTGGGGATAGATTACACAGCCATGGCCGCGGAGCAGGTTAGTGACGCGGATGTGCGCGCGCTCCAGTCTGGACCAACAGGGTTAAGGCTGGAGAGCAGGGTGCTGTAAGACGGTATGCCCCCCCAATCTGCGATGTCTCCATTGGGCAACCGTGTCCCGTGGTACCGGCCGTGTGGCGCCGCTGCGTTTTTGACTCGGTTCATTCTTTAGCGCACCCGGGAGTGCGCGCGTCGATCAAGATGGTAGGAGAGAAATTTGTGTGGCCGAGCCTTCGCAAACAAGTGAAAGAGTGGGCAGCAGCCTGCATGGCGTGCCAACGAGCCAAAGTACACATACACACGAGAGCTCCCTTATAGCCATTTCACATCCCGGCTAAGAGGTTCGACCATGTTCACGTGGACCTCGTGGGCCCCCACCCGCCATCACAGGGGTGCATGCACCTTCTGACAATGGTGGACCGCACCACGCGCTGGCCGGAGGTGGTTCCACTGGCGTCAACCACAGCCGAGGAGGTGGCGCATGCGTTTTTAACAGCATGGGTGGCGCGTTTTGGAGTCCCGTTGGACATTACGTCCGACAGAGGCCCTCAATTTGTTTCCGAACTTTGGTCAGCAATGGCCCGCAGCCTGGGTGTCACAATTCACCGCACAACCGCATACAATCCACAGGCTAATGGGTTATGCAAACGTTTTCATAGGTCATTGAAAGCGGCTCTCAGGTCGTCACTGACGGATGCAAATTGGGTAGACAAGCTACCGTGGATTTTATTAGGGTTGCGTTCTGCGCCTAAAGAAGACTTGGAAGCTTCCCCGGCTGAACTCGTTTTTGCGCAGCCACTTCGGCTGCCTGGGGAGTTTCTCCCGGATAATCCTGCGCCGGGCAGCTCCCCGTCTCAGCTGTTGCAGCGTAGCATTGACACAGGCACGCTGCCGGGCCCCGTTCACCACAGTTTTCCGCACGTTTTTGTGCCTAAAACTTCATTTGTTGCTAGATTTGGGGGGTAGGAGGGAAAAGGTTGGCATAAACAGACTCAAACCCGCTTTTGTGGTGGCGGACGAGCAAGTGCTGTTGGCGAGGGCCCCTCGGCGTGGAAGACCCCCACGGGGAGCTTCCCAGAGTAAAATTTCCCCAGAACACCCGCAGGGACAGACAAAAGGTTTTCACCCCCAGACAGCAGCTCCCCAGCATGACAGCGCCGCGGAGGCGGTGAATCCTGGTTACAGCAGATACGGGAGAAGACTGAAGCCCAAGCAGCATGTGGATTGATGTGTAATGATTCTGTCACAGCATACAGACTGTCGATCCAATATGCTCGGGGGGGGGGGGGGGGGGGGCGGTGTGGCCGCACATGGCCAAAACATAATGAGCAGCATCTTAGATAAGAACAAAGGGCAGAGTTTCCTTGGAGATAACAGGAAGCTGTGAAAGTGTGATCTTTTGTGTGTCAGAGACTGTTAGGAGGATCCTTTGTGTGCCAGAGACTGCGAGGGGGATGTTAAGGGATTAAGGAAGTGCATGCAATGTGGTCTTTGATGTGAATGCAATGTGACCTTTGATATGTAGAAGGACCTGAGTATTTAAGAGAAGAGTTCTGTCTGAGATGTCCTCTTTTCTACTATGCTCATGTGTGAGATGTGTAATAAACTGCCTGAGACAAACTTGCCTCATCATTTACACACTCCACAGTACATCCTTATTCCTCCATAGAGGGATTTGTCTTCTCTACCAAACACACACTTGTTGTAATGTGTGTGTTGTTTTTCTCCCCTCATCTGTCCCCCTTGTTCTCATAGTGAAAGTTAAACACACTTGAACTCAGTCACAAATGTTCTGTGCAGTTTATGATGAAATGCTTTTAAGAAGCTCCTTTGGAAATGGAAGGAAATGGGGGATTTGGTGTGTCTGTGTATATTATTGTTCTGGCAAGTTTCTAGGTGAACTTTTTTTATGCATGTTCAGTTCAGCGGGTTCTGTCTGTGTGAGGTAAATCACACAAACCCGCTGGGCCGGACCAGCAAACCGCACTCTGGCTGGCTTGCACACTTACCGGGGTACAGGCTTGTTGGAATCCATATATCTTGGCTTCCTGTGTTTTCTGTCAAACCAATCTTCATTGTTTCGCTCTGACATGAGCTCTGGCAAGGCCCACCTCTTCAACATGTGAGTGCCTGGTCCAGAGAAACGGAGGGACGGAATGAAGAAATACGAAGAAAAAGGGGAAAGCGGAGCAAGTTGAGATTGAGTTGGCTTCCATTTCTGTGACGCCAGTCCCAAACCCACAAAGAATGATACTGCAGGAGAAAGAGAGGAAGGGATGGAGAGGAAAAAGTTGAGGAGCTTATGAAACTGACTATGGATGAAGGCGCTCTTTAATAAGCAGAGAGCCTTGGGTTTCTGTGGTGGCTGCTAATGGCTCCAGTTGTCTACGAGGAGAACTGAACAACACGATTTGTTTACACACGCAGTGGTGAGGCTTCATAGATTCTCAGCTTGCATCACTTGTCATTTTTGCTTGTCACTTGATTTTTTTTTTCATTGCAAACTAAACTTGTGGTTCCCAAATTGCAAGCAAGACAAGGAGGAAAAATCCCCACTTTCTGAAAGTGACATACTGAAGCAGCTGTGTGAGAAGCTTAGTAACAAAATCATTGTTTAAAAAAAAAAATAAAAAAAAAATAATCCAATTTTCAGGGTGACAAACGAAACGTGATGAATACATAAAACAAATCAATGCAAATAAAAACTAAAACATTGGCATATCAGCTTGTTTGCACTTTTCTTCAACAATCTCCCCAGCCAGCTCAGAGAGTTTTACATCCAAAAACTCCTCCCAACTAATACACTTACTGTCACTGAATCTGCCCTCTCAGTAAGACACAAAAATATGTGAGAAAAGTGTTCTAAAATTAGGATAGGACTGAGAATCAAATCCGCTTGCAAAAGATCATTGACAGATTATGGTGATTGCTGAGAGATCATTGAAAGCCATTTTTTCATTACTCAGTGATCTCTCAATGATCTCCACCCCGGTGTAAAGGGGAGTTAAATAACTGTGCTCCTCACCCTGTTTCTGAGGATGAGCCAGGACAACCTATACAGAAAGCTTATTCTGGCAATTTGTATTCATGAGAATAGGATCTCGTTCCTCAACTGAGAAATAATGAGCTTTTTGTCAATAACCACAGGTGAGGGTAGGAACTGTCCTTTCAGGGGTTTTTTCACAGCAAGAAATGTGATATTCCATGTTCCAATAACAGTTTGGTAAGCTGAGATTTAAATGTTACCTAATAAAAGCAAAAAGTGGCCACTAGTTTCCAAGCCATTCACAAACCAACTAAAATCCTGAACCATGGGAAAAAGCAGGAATGCCCACTTTTTTATATAATAAGAGAGAATAAAATAACCTCAAATATAGGCAATAAAACAGTATGGGTGCAGAAATAAAAGGCCTATGACTGTCATATAGGTTCCCTGGAATGTTCCGAAATAAATAATTTGCAGTTGCTGTGTATGGGTTCTGTAGGCACTCGTGCACAACAACTGCAAATTATTTGTGATTTTTTTTTTTGACCAATTAAGAAATGAAATTAGAAAATTTCCTACAGATACCTGAACATTCCATGGAACCCTGGTTGAAAAACATTGGGTGACAGCATACAAGCATGATTTTTTTTTTTAATTTAAACTTTCTTCATACAGGGGAGGGCCATTGCCAGGCGAACTCTCTTTGTCAAGCACACCCTGTTCACACATTCACACCTGGAAGCTGCCCAGTACAACCACAGACTGGCCTGTGGCCACTGAGCAGCTCCACTGGAGTAGCTGGCGTTAAGGGCCTTGCTCAAAGGCACCACAGTGGGGTCAATGAGGGTGGGGCAAACACTGCTGTGTTATCTGTCCCACCCAGATCTAATCCTGCCGGTCCAGGGGTCGAACCGGCAACCCTCCAGTCACCATTCCACATCCCTAACCATTAGGTCACCACTATAAATGACTTTATGGAAAAACTATTTAAATAGATCCAAATTATTACCAACCTCCTGAAATATGTGTTTAGAGTATTAGGTTCGTTACATGTAAATTGTTTGTATAGTTTATTGCCAAATGCTTGTAAGAATAAGGGGACTCTTGCTTTTTTTTTCTGTCACTAAAGGTTTCATTTGCAGAGGCTATTACAAACCAGACTCTTTATTCACTCGTCTATCAACTAGCTTGTTACATACTTGATGTTAATCCACCATTGGATTACTTAGAGTGCTGTTAATGTAAACCACAGATGCATTGCCGCACCATTCCCTTGATCAATGTGAGTCACAGAGGCAGGTTGTTAATGCCAAGTGTCACTCCACACACATCTTACGTCTTTAGTGTTCTTAGTCTCGCAGGGAGTACATTCTGATAAGTTCAGCACTTTGAGGGAGTTGAACTTGTGAATGAGGCCTGTCATCATTATCAGTTTATGTCTGCACATTTGCAGCGTTGCCCTACAGTGTGCAGAGGCATTCAGCTAAAAAGACCATGAAAATACAACAGTTATTTAACCCCGTGACATCCAACATCAGAGGGTTATTTTCTACTAAACTACAGAAAGGAAAAAATTAATTCAAACATCATATTTAGATGTAAGTTGGTCGGAATGCTTTTTTTTTTTTTAAATTTGCTCTACAGTTGGGAACAATTTTTAAATTACAGTAATGGGCAGCATGGAGGATCAGTGTTAACACTACTACCTCACAGCAAAAGGGTTTGGGATTGAACTAATGTTCAAACCCAGAGGAAGACCCTCTGTGTAATGACGATCCACCCATCCCTAAACACATGGATGGATCTTTTATTTATGTATATTCATGTAATGTTGCATACTCTTGGGCGTTAATCAACTAATTGCGTTTTCAGTCCACTAGATGGCGCAAAGCAAGTACCCAGTCAAGTGAAGTCATATCTTGTTGCGTGAAATTTGCAGCCAGCTTTGAAAGTTAGAAAGCAGCTAAATGCGGAAAAAAGCTCAAATGCTGGGCCTTTTTTGGATTTTAAAACAAAGAGGGAATGGAACACCTTGACATGACAGACAACCTACAAGAAGCGCTGCACAAAACCCCCCCAAAACACTCAAATGCGCGGCACCATGGCCACCACACGCCTCAGAGTAGTGTTAGCAATGGCTAAGCTAAAAACACACCGGCGTGTAGCTTGCTTTTTCTCCCAGCAGCACTGACCAGTAAACTCTGGAGACCTGCCACCATCAACCTGTGTGCAGAGACATGTTTCCACGGACAAGCCCTGAGAATGTTGGCAGCAGAAAGGACCGCAGCAAGTGCAGGACCGAGAGCCACCAGCCGCCACAACAAAAGTGGCCGTGGTGAGTCGAGAAGAGTTGAAACTTTACATGAAACAGATATTGACAGTTGTACTTTCGGGACAAAATTTGACGTTGACATGGGAGGGGGGATGTATAGTATTGTGATGGATCTTAATAGTGATGGGATCATGATAGATTGTGATAGTATTGGATTGTGACTTAAGTATCGCAATCTGAATCGGATCATGAGGCCCCTTGTGAGTCCCACCCCTAGTATATGCTTTGCTAACAATGAATTTTTCTTTCTTTCTTTTTTTCTTTCTTTCTTTCTTTCTTCGTATTTATATAGAGCATAAGGCATGGGTCAGCACACTGTAATATCCAAGAGTAATTTTGCACCCCCCCCCCCCAAAAAAAAAGAAAAAAATTTGCAAGGGGCACCATACCATAGCAACACTACGTGTATGTAAGATTTTCTTCCCCTTAAAATGTTTCCAAAATTATTATGATGCTGCATCAGCCTTTGACTGGGTGAATGTCACTTTGCCCATGTCTTATTTCCGCTGTCTGCGGTTGAGTTTTGTTATAGTTGCAGTGCAGTCTCAGCCTTGCGGCAGTCCTCAACAGCTACATTTGTGTTTGAAGTGGCACAGATCAGAACAAGGGTCACATGAAAAGATCATGCAAGAATTACATATAAATTATGCAACAGTTCAAGAGAGACTGAGGTTATCGTGTGATAACAAGGAAGCAAGACGTGCCGCTATCCATCTGAATCAGAATCAGAATCAGGTTTATTGCCATTGTTCATGTGATACACAAACTAGGAATTTGTCTCGGTGCCATGCTGCAACATTAAAAACATAATGAGAAAAAGGGATAAACTAAAAAACTAAAGGACTAGAAACGTGCAATAAGTGTAGAAAAATAAGTAGTAATAAGTAATAATAATAATAATAATAGTAATAATGAGTAGTACTAGTCAAGGCAGTTTAAAAAATTAGCATGTAGCAGATAATGTGAAGTACCACATAGTGCAGTCAATAATGCAACAGAAAAACAGTGATGAATGACATGAGTCTGGTTGAGCTGCTGTACATAGTGCACGAGAGTCAAAAGTCACTTAGTGTTCAGCAGTCTGATGGCAGAGGGGAAAAAGCTGTTCATGTGCCGAGAGGTTTTAGTCCGAATGGACCGAAGCCTTCTACCTGAGGGGAGGGGGGCAAACAGCACGTGACCAGGATGTGAAGGATCGGCTATGATCCGGCCAGCACGCCTCCGGGTCCTGGAGATGTACAGGTCCTGGAGAGATGGGAGCTTGCAGCCTATCACCTTCTCAGCAGTGCGCACGACGCGCTGCAGCCTTAGTCTGTCCCTGGCAGTGGCTCCTGCGTACCACACAGTTATGGAGGAGGTGAGGATGGACTCGATGATGGCCGTGTAGAACTGCACTAACATCTTGGTGGGTAGCTTGAGCTTCCTCAGCTGCCGCAGAAAGAACATCCTCTGCTGGGCCTTTTTGATGAGGGAGCTGATGGTTGGCTCCCATTTGAGGTCTCGGGTGATGGTGGTGCCCAAGAAGCGGAAGGAATCTGCAAAGGTGATGGGAGAGCCTGTGATGGTGAGGGGGGGCAGGGGGGATGTGACTTTCCTGAAGTCCACAATCATCTCCGCTGTCTTCAGAGCATTCAGCTGCAGGTTGTTGTGGCTGCACCAGGACACCAGCTGGGCCACCTCTTCCCTGTAGGCGGACTCGTCACCGTTGGAGATGAGCCCGATGAGGGTGGTGTCGTCCGCAAACTTAATCAGCTTAACAGACTGGTGGGAGGAGGTGCAGGAGTTGGTATAAAGGGAGAAGAGTAGGGGGGAAAGTACACAGCCCTGGGGTGATCCAATGCTGATGCTAACAGAGTCTGAGACAGACTTCCCCAGCCGCACATGCTGTCTCCGGTCCGTCAGGAAGTCGGTGATCCACCTGCAGAGGGAGTCAGGCACGTTGAGCAGGGACAGCTTGTCCTGGAGCAGATCGGGGCGGATGGTGTTGAATGCGGAGCTGAAGTCCACAAACAGAATCCTGGCGTAGGTTCCCGGGGAGTCCAGGTGCTGCAGGATGGAGTGGAGGGCCAGGTTGACTGCGTCGTCCACAGACCTGTTAGCACGGTAGGCAAACTGCAGCGGGTCTAGGAGGGGTGTGGTGATGGACTTGAGGTGAGACAGGACCAGGCGCTCAAAGGACTTCATGACTACAGAGGTGAGCGCTACAGGTCTGTAGTCGTTAAGTCCAGTAATCCGTGGCTTCTTGGGGACAGGGATGATGGTGGAGGATTTGAGGCAGGTCGGCACGTGACATTGCTTAAGAGAGGTGTTAAAAATGTCTGTGAAGACAGGAGCCAGCTCTTTCGCACAGTGTCTCAGGGTGGAGGGAGACACACCGTCCGGCCCGGGGGCCTTGCGCGGGTTCAGTCTGGAGAACTGTCTGTGCACGTCCTGCTCACTGATGACAAGGGGAGGGGGGGAGGAGGAGGAGGAGGAGGGGGGGACCGCTCTTGATGAATTAGGGGCTGAGGAGGCAGAGGAGCTGGGTGGAGTGGGTGAGTTGGACACAGCTGACGAGGTGTCAAAACAGGCATAGTGTTGGGACAGTCTTTGACAAAGGGCTTTGTCATCCTGACCTTTAGAAGCCTGAGGCCGATAGTTGGTGATTTGCCTCAGTCCTCTCCACACAGAAGCCGAGTCATTAGCAGTGAACTGCTGCTGGAGTCTCTCAGAATATACAGATTTAGCTCTCCTCAGCTCTCTGTTAAACCGATATTTGACCTCCCTGTAGCAGTCCCTGTCTCCACTTTTCAACGCTGCTTCCTTCTCCTTCCTGATCCGTCTGAGCTTAGCTGTGAACCAAGGCTTGTCATTAGAATATCTTATCCTGGTGCGCGATGGGAGAATGTGCTCTTCACAGAAGTTGATATATGAGTTCACAGTGTATGTGTACTCATTAAGATCATGTGTGGCTCTTTTAAACATGCCCCAGTCAGTTATTTCCATGCATGTGTTCAGTTTCTCTCCAGCTTCACTCTCCAGCTGGAGAGAAAGCAAGACGTGCCGCTATCCATCTGGATTCATGTGTGCTTTACTAATGGGTAAGTAGTCTGTCAATCTTAATTCTGTGAAGTGTTTGCATGCTATGTGACAGTTTTTATGTTCATGAACACATTGGTAGAGGAGTAGACCTCAGAAAATAACAGGTGGTATTTAAAAACAAGCCCTTAAATAGTTTTTAATGAACAAACAGTTATTAAATACAGTAGATATTGCAGCTGTGGTGCAGATGTAGTGTTGTTGACCTCTAATCAGAGGGTCAGTGGTTCCATTTCTGCTGTCTCTGCAATCTACTTGTTGAAGTGTCCTTGAGCAAGACACTGAACCCCAAGTTGCTAAAGGTGGGTCAGGCCAGTGTCTTGCATGACAGCTCTGCCCACCATCAGTGCATGAATAGGTATGTGAATGGGTAGATACAGTAGCTGAATCAAGCGCTTTGGTCATGCAGGGATGAGAAAAAGGCACTATATAAGTCAACGCCATTTACCATTTTTCCTTGTGTGCTGGATGGGGCATTGATCAAAAATAGACGCTGTGTGGCGGTTCGGTTAACCCCCACAACAGACTAAGGACAGACAACTCGCTACTCCTGGTTTTTTCCGCTACACTACTGAGACGTAATGTGCCATTCATGCCTTGTGATGTTAATGTTGCCTCTCATGCATTGTGTTCATGCGTCCTGTCCTTACTGTGACCTAGAGACTCAGATCAATATGTAGATGTGCCTGTTAACCTCTTTGTTCTGCACCTGGAGCAGAGTCTAGCAAATCTGCCTATTGTGATGTATGTCTCACAAATGCAAATATCTCATGCCTGTTCTGCAGTCCCTTTGATCAGACCAACTGCTGTGACACTGCCTTGATGTATTGTTTGAGTTGGGTATAAATACTGCACAGGTTCTGTAACACTTCCTCTCACTCACACACTTCAACCTCTGCTGCAGGACACAGGCTTTGTGTCCCTCCTTCTCTGAGAGCCAGAGGATCCCGCTCCGGCCTGCACACACTTGGGCCGGGGCGGGGATCCCGTGACGGCGGTATGATATAATAAAACTCTACTTAAAACCTCCAACAACGCCGCTTTATTTCATGCCGCCGCAGCTGCATATTTTCAGTGATCCGTGCGGCAAGCCGTTGTAACAGGCCAGAGTGTGCCCTGAGTCCAGACTACATCCGGGGTTAGGTTAGGCTAGGCTGTTTTATACATGGGGGGGTTATTCTGGGCTTGGCCAAAATATGCCCCCCTAGCCCAGACTATACCTCCCTGGCCCCATATTGAATAAAGTGGCATGCAAAACTAACCTAACATGTTTTTTTGTATACTTTATTAATCCCAGAGGGAAATTACAGGGCATCCACCAGGATGGATGAGGCAGCCAAGGTGTGGTGCCAATCCTTCACCATTCACACACACATTCACACCTAGGGCCACTTTAGAGTCTCCAGTTAACCTACCATGCATGTTTTTGTACTGTGGGAGGAAACCAGAGTACCCGGGGTAAACCCACACAGACACAGGGAGAACATGCAGACTCCACACAGAAGGGTCACTGATGGTCAGGGGGAGGGATTAAACCCACGATAGTCAGGGGTGGAATCAATCCCGTGACCTTCTTTTTTTTTTTTTCCCAAAGTGTGCACCTTTATTTGAAGTCCGCTGATTTCATCCTCTGCACTTGAAACACGAAGCTCCGCCTGCGTCACTCGCACCACGCAGTCACTCAACTCCTTTCTCATTGCATCCAACGCTGCCATAATCAAGTTTAGCGGAAAAGTCTGCTCTCATTGAGCTAATGGCAGCCAGCACTGCACCTGTGCCGCCATCGTCAGCAGCAGCAGTTACCGCACCACCGCTAGTTTCATCCGCCATATCCGCAGCTTTTTCTACTGCGCCACAAACTTTAAAGTCCGTTAATTTGGACTGCTTCGGCGATTCAATTTTTCCCCCTCCTGATTTCCCAGCCTTAATCTTCACCGGCATATCCTCACCCAAACGCTGGGAAAAGTTCTGTTCCAAATGAGAGAGTTATTTGCCGAATTTTTATTTCCAGGGGCAGAGCAGAGTGATACGTGTCCTTCTAGGCGGCCGCCATAACCGGAAGTCCCCCCCGTGACCTTCTTGCTGTGCTGCCACAGTGCTAACCACTGCTCCATCGAGCTGCACGTGTTGTGTTTGCTATATTAATCCACTTTTGCAGAATAAGACAATGATGTGAAACTTTAGAATAACAATTGACATGCCAGTGCAAACTGATATATGTAGTGTGGAGTGTGTGAAATCAGAGGCGGAATCATTTCAGACGATTTATTACACACTCACATCTTTCAAGCACAGAACAGACTGAACTTTCCAGCAGAAACTCTCCCCTTAAGTTTCATGGCATTTACATCACACACAACATGACATTTGCATCACACTGCATTCAACAACCTTCATCCCTGACTCCTTCCTGCTATCTCACCAGGAATCTCCTGCTCTTTGTTGTCCCAAGCTTATCACTGTCTCCTGTCTGAGATGCTAGATAATCTGGCTCACACAAGGTGCTACACCACCACCCCCAGCATCTTAGATAGGACAATAGAATAACAGTCCACATGCTGTGATAGAACAATTGAACATCAGTCCACATGCTGCTTGGGCTTCTGTCTCCTCCCATATCTGCTGTAACTGGGGTTTACCGCCTCCTCAGCGCTGCTGTGCCGGTGGGGGGCTGCTGGGAGTGTGTCTGAGTGCGGGTGGGCTGTTGCTGGGGGGGGGGCACTTTGGTCTGTCTGTGTGGCTGCTCTGGAGAATCGTCTCCCTGGGGAGCTCTCCGTGGGGGTCTTCCACGCCGAGGGGCCTTAGCCAACAGCACTTGCTCGTCCGCCACAACGAAAGCGGGTTTGAGTCCGTCTATGCCAATTTTTTCCCTCCTACCCCCCAAGTCTAGCAAAAAATGCTTATCCCCTGTTTCCAACACTCTGAACGGTCCATCATAGGGTGGGCGCAATGGAGAGCGGTGGGCGTCGTGTCTGACGAAAACGAACTCCGCGCTCTTCAAAGTTTTAGGCACGAAAACACGCGGAAAACTGTGGTGGGCAGGGCCCGGCAGCGTGCCTGTGTTTGCGCTACGCTGCAAAAGCTGAGACGGGGAGCTGCCTTGCGTGGGATTATCTGGCAGAAATTCCCCGGGCAGCCGTAGTGGCTGCGCAAAAACGAGCTCTGCCGGGGAAGCTTCCAGATCCTCTTTTGGCACGGAGCGCAACCCCAATAAAACCCATGGCAGCCTGTCTACCCAATTTGCATCCGTCAATGAAGCCCTGAGTGCCGCTTTCAGTGATCTATGAAAACGCTTGCATAACCCATTGGCCTGTGGGTTGTACGCGGTTATGCGGTGAATTGCAACACCCAGGCTGCGGGCCATCGCGGACCAGAGTTCGGAAACAAATTGCGGGCCCCTGTCGGACGTAATGTCCGACGGGACTCCAAAACGCGCCACCCATACTGTTAAAAAAGCGCGCGCTACGTCCGCGGACGTGGTTGCCGCCAGCGGGGCCGCTTCTGGCCAGCGCGTGGTGCGGTCCACCATTGTCAGGAGGTGCGTGCACCCCTGTGATGGCGGGAAGGGGCCCACGAGGTCCACGTGAACATGGTCAAACCTCTTAGCCGGAATACGAAATGGCTCCAAGGGAGCCTTTGTGTGTCTGTGTACTTTGGCTCGTTGGCACGCCACGCAGGCTGCAGCCCACTCCTTCACTTGTTTGCGCAGGCTCGGCCACACAAACTTCTCTCCCACCATTTTGACCGACGCGTGCACTCCTGGGTGCGCCAGAGTGTGAACTGACTCAAACACGCGGCGGCGCCACGTGGCCGGGGCCACCGGACGCGGGCGACCCGTGGAGACATCGCAGATTGGGGGGGGCCGCCATCCTGCAGCACCCTGCTCTCCAGCCTTAACCCTGTTGGCCCAGACTGGAGCGCGCGCACGTCTGCATCGCTAATCTGCTCCGCTGCCATGGCTGCGTAATCTATTCCCACGCAGACCGGGGCCACCACGGCTCGCGAGAGGCAGTCCGCCACTACATTCAGTTTACCAGACACATGCTGAATATCGGTAGTAAACTCTGAGATCGCGGCCAGCTGTCTCTGCTGCCGGCCCGACCATGGTTCTGAAACCTTGGCCATCGCGAATGTTAGCGGCTTGTGGTCCACGAATGCGGTGAAGCTGCGCCCTTCCAGCCAGAACTGGAAGTGGCGTATGGCCAGGTAGAGAGCCAGCAACTCTCTGTCGAACGCGCTGTATTTAAGTTCGCTGTTGCGCAAAGTTTTGCTGAAAAAGGCGAGCGGCTGCCAAGCCCCGGCGACGCGCTGCTCCACGACCGCCCCTATGGCCACGTCTGAAGCGTCGGTGGTGAGCGCTATGCGGGCCGTTGGGTCTGGATGCGCCAGCAGTGCGGCGTTTGCCAGGGCCGCTTTAACTTCCAAGAACGCCCGCTCTCGCTCCGGGGTCCATTCGACCCTATCCGCGGGTTTCTGTTTCTTGAGCGCGGTGTACAATGGTTGCATGAGCTGCGCCGCGTTGGGAAGGAAACGGTTATAAAAGTTCACCATCCCCAAAAATTCCTGCAGCGCCCTGACCGTCTGAGGCCTGGGAAAATCTGCCACGGCACGCACTTTGTCCGGCAGCGGGATCGCTCCTTCCGGAGAGACGCGGTGCCCCAAAAAATCAATCCCCGTCACGCCGAACTGGTATTTCGCCGGGTTGATTATTAACCCGTGCTCCTCCAACCTCCGGAAAACCGTCGTGAGGTGGGTTTTGTGTTCGTCTTCGGACGCACTGGCTACCAGGATATCGTCCAGGTAGACGAACACAAACGGGAGATCGCGCAGCACTGCATCCATCATGCGCTGGAACGTCTGTGCCACTCCTTTTAACCCGAATGGCGTGCGCAGGAACTTGAATAGACCGAACGGAGTTATTACTGCTGTTTTGGGTATGTCCTCAGCGCGCACTGGGACTTGGTGGTAACCGCGGACCAGGTCTATTTTAGAAAAAATGCGCGCTCTGGCGGGGTGAACGGAAAAATCCTGTATGTGGGGAATTGGGTAGCGGTCGTGCGCTGTGGCGTTGTTCAACCTGTGGAAATCCCCGCACGGTTGCCACGATCCCTCAGCCTTAG
This sequence comes from Pholidichthys leucotaenia, assembly GCA_020510985.1. Classification (NCBI taxonomy): domain Eukaryota; kingdom Metazoa; phylum Chordata; class Actinopteri; order Cichliformes; family Pholidichthyidae; genus Pholidichthys; species Pholidichthys leucotaenia. Next base: position 147,422,450 of record CM035848.1, read on the forward strand.
GGACCATGTGTAGCGGGGAAGCCCATGGGCTGTTCGAGCGCCTGATGATGCCCAACCTTTCCAGGTTGGCGAACTCCTCGTGCGCTTTGGCCAGTTTAGCTGCGTCCAGCGCCGAGGTCTTGCAAAAACGGGCGGCCCGGTGGTGGTGATAAAGTGCTCCATCCCGTGTTTAGCGATGGCTGCGGAAAACGTCGGGACCGTGAGTGCTGGGAACTGAGTGAGCAGTGTGTGGAACTTACCGCCTGTAGCTGTGACGTTGGCTTGTGCTGTTGGCTGGGTCACTCGAGCTATACAGGGGAGAGAGTCAAAGGACAGTGCATTAACCAGGTGCCTGTTAGCAACATCAACCAGTAAACCATGTGCACACAGAAAATCAGCCCCCAGTATATGGTAATTCAGTGCTGCTACGACAAAAGTCCACTCATATGTACGGCCGTGTAGAGATAAGAGCAGAGTCCTCTCACCAAAGGTCTTAATATCCGAGCCGTTTGCTGCCAACATCCCGGGGCCGCTAGATCCTGCCAGCCAGTCATTGTAGGTCGGCCGGATGAAGCTCTTCTGGGCTCCGGTGTCCACGAGGAAACGCCTCCCAGAGCGTGCATCCGTTAAGTACAGCAGCTTGTTCTCTTCACCGAGGGTCGCTGCTGCTACCGACCCCCGGCCTTGGCATTTTCCCGAGCGCTTGAATTGGCACGGTGGCGCACATCTGAGTGCCTTCTCTCCAAAGCGGCGATAGTAGAAACAGAACGTGTCTCTCTGGCGCTCCTTGGCCCCCGCTGCCGCTACCGTCGGTGGCTCCTCGCCTCCTCTGGTCGTCTCGCTGGGCTCCGCCACTGCCGCGTTGACTGTGATCGCCCTGGTGGTGATGATGATCCGGTCTGCCTCCTGGGCTAGCGCACGGTAGTCGTGCGCAGCCAGCCACGGCGAATTGGCCAGAACTGCTCTCGCTACTGTCGGAAGGTTCCGGAGGAAGAGGTGGGCAAACAGAAAGTGCCCGTCGTCCGTGCCCATTAACGCCAGCATCTTCTCCATCAGGTCTACGGCTGAACTATCTCCTAACTCGGTCCGCGTCAGGAGCCTCTCTGCTCTCTCACATTCCGAGAGTGTGTAGCGCTGGATGAGCGCAGCCTTGAGCACCTCATATTTGCTGCTGGCTGGTGGCTGATCGAGCAGGCTCGCTACCTGCTGAGCTGTGTGGGCATCGAGCGCTGCGACCACATGGTAGAATCTGGTATCATCTACCGTTACTCCCCGGAGGGCGAACTGGGCCTCGGTGAGGTGGAACCAAGAGCGCGGGTTGTGCTGCCAGAAATCCGGTAGCTTGACTGAAACCGCACACGCGTGGCTGTAGGTTCCAGTCCTGGCTGTCTGTGGGATGGCTGCCGCCTCGCTGTAGCTTCCTGACTGGGCTGGCTCCGGGGATCTTGCCTCGTGTTCCATAATACATCTTGGGTCACCAGTGTGGAGTGTGTGAAATCAGAGGTGGAATCATTTCAGACAATTTATTACACACTCACATCTTTCAAGCACAGAACAGACTGAACTTTCTAGCAGAAACTCTCCCCTTAAGTTTCATGGCATTTACATCACACACAACATGACATTTGCATCGCACTGCATTCAACAACCTTCATCCCTGACTCCTTCCTGCTATCTCACCAGGAATCTCCTGCTCTTTGTTGTCCCAAGCTTATCACTGTCTCCTGTCTGAGATACTAGATAATCTGGCTCACACAAGGTGCTACAGTAGTACAGATAGATACCTGTTCATCCTTTACTGGCAATAAATGGCATCAGTTGTGGGCGGCCCCCACAGCCTACGGACAAGCAGAGCGCTCAGTTGGGGCAATTAGCAGAACAATGAGATGTGTGTATTGAGATCAATAAGCAGCCTCTCTTTGTCTAGTTCAGGCGCCAGTATCCTGTTGATATGTGTGACTCAAATGCAGGTGTTCATGCTTCCTGTTCTGTACTGTGATGCAAATGTGCCTTTCATGTATTGTCTGTAGTGGGGTATTTAAACTGCATATCGCTCTGTAACTCTTTCTCTCTCTCTGACCACTGCTTCTGACTACACGCATTGCCTATCAGCTCACGAGAGCCTGAGAGCTCGCTCCGGCGCTGGAGTGAGTTCTGTGATGGCGGAATGAAATAAAACCCACTTTTAAACCTCAGTTCGCTGCTTATTATTTCATGCCGCCACATTGGTGACCCCGAGAAAGCACACGCTTTGTGCAACGCAACCTTCTGGTCTGGACAGCCACACTGGTGACCCGACCAAGAAAAGAACATTGCTGGCAGCCCCCGGCGGTGACTGTCTGACGACAAGCGAACGCAGCAGCCTGACGCAAATGGACTGCCCTCCCTTCGGCTACAGGGAGACCTCGACGCAGAACCAACACCAGGCGAACTCTCCGGAGATCACCCACGACCGGGGAAGCCGCAGAAAGCCACATGGTGCGACCCTCGCCTGAGATCGGGACATCCACGCTGGACCGGCCGAGGGACACAGAAAGTCTTCTCCCTCTCACCGCTCCTACGCATCTACACAAGCCCGAGGAACAAAGATCGTCTCCTCCCTCTCACCGCTCCTACGCATCTACGCGAGCCCGAGGGACAAAGATCGTCTCCTCCCTCTCACCGCTCCTACGCATCTACGCGAGCCCGAGGGACAGAGATCATCTACTTCCTCTCACCGCTCCAACGCACCACGAGCGAACGACGCAACAGCTCAACAGGGATGACCATCGGCGCCGACGACGCTGATCTCCATCAAGCTCCCTGACTCGCCTCTCAACAGCGGACCTCCCACACACCAAACCCCTGCGCGCACACCGGGGGGTTACGAGGACAGCGCATCACGCACGGGACAATAACGGCTCCACAGACCGCCATCGTCCTTCGCCGCTGCACACAGAACCTTCAGGGCTGCTCACACACCTGAAGCATGCACGCAGCTCGCTCACAGGATTTTGTATGGGTCTCAGCCACGGCGCACAAAGGGAATTCAGCCGTCAGCTGTCCCTGAGGGCTTTAGGGCTGCGCGCGCGCACCTAAAGCCAACACGCCAAGTCCCACACTGCTGCAGCTCCTTTTTTCTTCATGGCCGCGAGAGGAGTCAGAGACTAATTTTTCTTCTTACACCTGCTGTGGACCTCCGCACGTTCAACGGGACAGCCCCTCAACATCGCGGATCCACAGGCAATTTTTGCGCGGCCCAGACAAATTTGCCGTCCCGGTCCGGCACTTGCTACCCCCCCCCCCTCCACCGCCGCCTGCAGCGAGCTTTCCCCGCAGCTTGCTCCCAAAGCCGGACTATCGAGGCCTCAGCTTCCCGCTGAGCCCTCTGGGGGGGAGTACTGTGGGCGACCCCCACAGCCTACAGACAAGCAGAGCGCTCAGCTGGGGCAATTAGCAGAACAATGAGATGTGTGTATTGAGATCAATAAGCAGCCTCTCTTTGTCTAGTTCAGGCGCCAGTATCCTGTTGATATGTGTGACTCAAATGCAGGTGTTCATGCTTCCTGTTCTGTACTGTGATGCAAATGTGCCTTTCATGTATTGTCTGTAGTGGGGTATTTAAACTGCATATCGCTCTGTAACTCTTTCTCTCTCTCTGACCACTGCTTCTGACTACACGCATTGCCTATCAGCTCACGAGAGCCTGAGAGCTCGCTCTGGCGCGCCTGCACGGCGCTGGAGTGAGTTCTGTGATGGCGGAATGAAATAAAACCCACTTTTAAACCTCAGTTCGCTGCTTATTATTTCATGCCGCCACATCAGTCATTGATTAATCAACTTAGTGAAGAGCTTTGAGCATTCTTTAGTCATTTTCTTCTTGTGAGTGACTGGATGATCTGAGTGTGAATCTTATGATGGTGATCACTTATACTGAAGAAAGTCACAAGGTATTCAAAAAAAATACTCCTGTTAATCAACCTTCCAAAAATTAATATAAATCATAATTCACATTGATTTCCTTAGAATCAGGCTTTCTTGTAAAACTGAAGAGGTCTCAGCTACTGGCCCTCAGATAAATATGTATATTAAATGTACTTTCTCATGAGCTTACTTTTCAGACTCAGAAGCTAAGTCCATCTCTGTTCAGAGTTTGCTCCAGATACAATATGTTTGCTGCCCAAAGCAGATAAAAACTAGTGTGGCACTTTGAGAAAAAGAATGCAACCATTAAGAGTCTTACTGCTTGTGTGTGTCACTACTTGTTTACATGACATGCTGCACTCAGTTTTCTATCAAACTGGATGCAGTTTACTCTAAGCAAGCAGATGTGAACCACATTTGCATTGTTAAGCGCATAACCCACCACAGTGACTGCATTATTTAAAAAACTCCCCAGACACCAATTACTCTCTGCTAAAGCTATGATGTGGCCAAATTCCTCTCTTCATTCAAGATCTTTCTAAAATTTAGAATTTATGGTTGAGCTCAATGCTTCAGTATCATTTAGCTGCAAAGATCACATAAACCAATACCACAACCAAACACAACCCGTGTTAACTACGCACAGATGAGAAAATGGGACCACACACTGGTTATAGCAGTAGAAAAGCAATCTATGTTCCAATGTTACTGTGTATTTTAAATAAAATGATCTTTGTTTCATTTGTGTTATGTGAAAATTAATACCTCCTTTACACAAGGGTGGAGACCATTGAGAGATCAGGCCAATTTTTGATCTATCAGTGATCTCCACAGTTGCCACAGTTTTCTCAAAGTTTTGACTGGTCCAGAACAGACAAGGATCTCCCAGACATCAAAAATTAGCCCAATCTCTCAACAATCTCTGTGCTCTGTAAAGGGGTCCTTACTACATAAGGGGTCCATAATTTTTTTTCATAGAAAGTAACTAAATTAGACTGTTCTCCAGCAGAAAATGCCGTATTATCATTTTCACCAGCAGGTTTTAAGACCTTTATGTATGTTGTGACATTAAGCGCCCTCTGTTGGTCATGTAAATTATGACATGAAGTGACATGGTAGAGGATCTAGTGCAGCTGGCCCTTTTCCACTAGTACCCACTCAGCCCTACTCTACTCTATCCGGTTTGTAGGCTTTTCCATTAGTACCTGGTACCAGGTACTTTTTTCGTACCTATTCCGGGGGGGTACTGACCGGCCTGAATCAAGCTGAAAATGTGACTTCAATAGACTGCAGGCCACTGATTGGTCAGGGCGTAGCATCATGAGAGCGCCGTCTTCACCAGAATTTTGAGCTGCCATTTGCAAAAATTCTTAAGCGATTAAACATGATGGAGGCGGCTTCGGAGAATAGGCTAGAGATGGCTTCACGGAAATCTACACTGTGGTTCCATGAGGAGGTGCGGGCTTTTCTGTGCTTGGTGGCTGATGATAGTATCCAGAGTGAGTTAGATGGAGCGACCTCCGGCCAGCAATGGCAGAGAGATTGGGGTCGACCCAGCGACGGCCACGTCATTGTTGCAAACCATGGATGGTGAGTGTCTTGTGATATTGTGCATCTTTAAACCCCTAGTGCACAGACAACCTCCGGCCATGCACACTGTGGAGTTATGGTCTGAGGAGACAATGGACACTCTAAAGGACTGTTTTGAAGCCACTGCCTGGAAGCAGCTCTGCGATCCACATGGTGAGGACATCGATGGCCTCATTCACACCTTCACGGGCTACCTCAGCTTCTGTGTGGACAAATCCGTTCCCACCAAGACCATACGGCGTCACTCAAACAACAAACCCTGGATCAACCCTGAGATAAAAACACTTCTGAGAGAGAAGAAGAGGATCTTCAGGTCGGGGAACAGGGAGATGCTGAAGTCCGTACAGAGGGAGCTGAGGAGAAAGATCAGAGAAGGCAAGGACAGCTTCAGGAAGAAGATGGAGGACAAGCTGCAACAGAGCGACATCAGCGGGGTCTGGAGAAACCTCAAAACCATCTCGGGGCTCCAGAATACCTCCCCCCAGGCCACGGGGGGCAGGGAGTGGGCGAACAACCTGAATCTGTTTTTCAATAGATTTGACCAACCGCCCTCCCCCCTGTCTGCACAACAACCACTGCTGCCTCTAAGAAATCAAGTCCTGCTACCCACTCCCCACTCCACCGACACCCCCCCCCACTCCCAACACACAGCCCCCCATCCTGACCCTGACCAAGACCCAGGTGAGGACGGAGCTGAGGAAGATCAAGGCGAGGAAGGCGTCGGGACCGGACGGCATCAGCGCAAAGCTCCTCAAGTCCTGTGCAGACCAGCTGTGTGGGATTGTGACGTATATCTTCAACATGAGCCTGAAACTGGGGAGGGTACCACAGCTGTGGAAAACATCTTGTGTGGTACCTGTACCAAAAACTTCCCACCCCAAAGACCTGAACAGCTTCAGACCGGTGGCCTTGACGTCCCACTTGATGAAGACCCTGGAGAGACTGCTCCTTGCTCATCTCCGCCCCCTGGTGGAACCAGCGATGGATCCACTCCAGTTCGCCTACCAGCATGGCATTGGGGTGGAGGATGCGGTGATCTTCCTCCTTCACCGTTCTCTGTCCCACCTGGAGAAGCCCGGGAATATGGTGAGGATCATGTTCTTTGACTTCTCCAGTGCTTTCAACACCATCCAACCGATGATCCTGAAGGACAAGCTGCTGCGCGCAGGGGTGGACCAGCACCTGTCATCATGGATCCTGGACTACCTCACGAACCGGCCTCAGTTTGTGAGAACCCGGGACTGTGTTTCCGACACGATCATCAGTAGCACGGGGGCCCCCCAGGGAACGGTGCTGGCTCCCTTCCTGTTCACTCTTTATACTGCGGACTTCTCACACAACACAACACATTGCCATCTACAGAAGTTTTCTGATGACTCTGCGATCGTTGGTCTCATCTCCAGCGGAGATGAAGCTGAGTATAGAGGGCTTATCCAGGACTTTGTGGACTGGTGCCATCGGAACTGCCTCCAGATCAACGCGAGGAAAACTAAGGAGCTGGTGGTGGACTGCCGCAGGCATGGGCAGCCCCTCACAGCACCAGTAAATATACAGGGAACAGACATCGAGATGGTGACATCCTACAAGTACCTGGGTATTCATCTGAACAATAAACTAGACTGGTCACACAATACTGACGCACTCTACAAGAAGGGACAGCGCAGGCTGTTCCTGCTGAGGAGACTCAGGTCTTTTGGTGTACAAGGGGCGCTGCTGAAGTCATTCTATGACACGGTGGTGGCATCAGCCATCACTTTTGGAGTGGTCTGCTGGGGCAGTGGCATTACTGCAGCCGATAGGAAGAGACTGAACAAACTGATTAAGAAAGCTAGCTCTGTCCTGGGGCAACGCCTTGATCCGATGGAGGAGATAGGAGAGAGAAGGACGGTGGCTAAACTGTCATCTCTGCTGGAGTCCGAGTTCCACCCTATGCAGGACATACTGGATGCACTGAGGAGCTCATTTAGCAGCAGACTACATCATCCCAGGTGCACAACCGAGAGGTTTCGTAGGTCCTTCCTACCAACGGCTGTCAGACTGTACAACCTAAGCAGGGCTGCTCGCAGAGATAGCAAAAAGACGTAACAAACTAATAGTTTTTTTTTTTTTTTGAATGCAAAAGATGCAATAGACTTACACAATGGTCCTCTCCGGCATACAACTAGGAACATACCGGTCGCTATGGAGGGTGAGAATATGTATGGGCACATAATCATACCATGTAGGATAACTAAATAGACGGTTATGCTGTTTCATCCCACCTAGCAACAATGCTCTGCACTGTGTGTGTTTATATATTTACATATTTATTCCATCTAGCTACAATGCTCAGCACTGGGTGTGTTTATATTTATATATCTATATATTTATTCCATCTAGCTACAATGCTCCGCACTGTGTTTTTATATATCTACATATTATTCCATCTAGCTACATTGCTCCGCACTGTGTGTGTTTATATACTTGCATATTTATTCCACCTAGCTGCAATGCTCCGTACTGTGGGTGTTTATATATTTACATATTTATTCCATCTAGCTACAATGCTCTGCACTGTGTGTTCATATATTCATATATTTATTCCATCCAGCTACAATGCTCTGCACTGTGTGTGTGTGTGTATATATATATTTTATAGTAATATGTACATATGTATATTAGCTGCTCTTGCTTGCTTGCTTTTTTTTTTTTTTTTTTCTTGCCTTCTGATTGTTGCTCTGAGTGTTGCTATCCCTGTGCTGTTGCAATCCTGGAATTTCCCCGTTGTGAGACTAATAAAGGCTTATCTTATCTTATCTTTTCGCTGATTTATCCTATTGGTGGCAAGCTCACTTTTTTGAGCAATAACAACGCCATTCTCTCCTGGCTAATGAGTTTTAGTGAGGAGTGCTAGCTAGCGACTAGTCAACTCTGCTGATTCGTGATTGCTTTGTCTGAAATATTCGTTTGTGAGAGCAAAGCGATGAAATATGCTAATCCTGGTTAAAAAGTTTTGTGTACGTGTTGCACTTTGGCACTGTGCATTAAGTTGTGTGTGTTTTCTTTCTAGAATCTGTTTCCACATGCCAAGGTCCACCTCCCTCAGCATGAATCCTGAGTCTGTTGCAGCACCAGCATCGGAGCCGACACTGATACCAGACCCATCACCAGCATGTCTGGCACAACACGTTCAAGTGCTAGTAAGGCACAATAAACAAAAGATTAACACCCTGTTGTGTTTATGATACAGATCATGTGGACCAAAGGATCCAAAATGTCAACATATACAAGTGCATTTTCAAACCAGTGATTTATAAATTGATTCATATAATTTTCTAAAGCCTCATAATAGACCCACATACCTATTCTGTGGATTTTCCAAAAACAGTGTTGCAACAGTGTTGTCGTACTGTTTCTTTTCCATCATAAATCCCTGGATTGAAAATGTACTTGTACATGTACAGAGTGGATCCTGGGGTGCTCACTTGTCAGGGGTCCACAACCTGGTCCAATTTTCAACTGTGGTGGAGGAAGTACTGATATAATTCATGTTTTTGAAAAACTGATGTAGCACATTGTCATGGGCAGTGAGAGCGCGCCCCTCCCATCCTGTCTCACATTCACCAACTCATCACTGCACCTGAGGCAGAAGACACACCTGCACCCGCTCATCAGCCAGCGTACTTAAGGAGGCTCTCTCCGCACAGTCAGTGCTGGCTCGTCTGGGTATACTGCCCAAACATAGGCAATCAAATATAAAGTTACAGGTGTTGACACGTTGTCTAACCTTGTTTCTCCTCTTCCTTCAGGTTGATGCCACCATGTAGGTGTGTCTTTAGGACTGTGCGCGCTCTCCTGCCACATCTCACCATCCTTCAGCTTCCTACTCCACCTGGTCAGGCACCATCAGCTCATCTCCCCCCACCCTACTGGTTCGTCTATTCCTCGCTGGGTCCCTGCTGATTCTCCTTGGATTTCCCAAGTAAGTGGCAATTTGGCTCGCTCATTTCCCCTGACTCCATTCCTCTGCTCACGGCTCTCGTCTTCTCTCCACAGGGCTATTCCTCTGGCGAGTGACTGTTTCTGCAGCTGTGCGCTTGTGTTTTTGCTATTTAATAAACTTTCAAATGTGCCCCTCTGTGTGGTTCCTTCCTTTGCTTTGGCATCGTGCACGTGAGCTGTCAAGCTTAATTAATCATGACAGCACATGAACTCACTTTCAAATGTAGTTGCAGTCAACGTACTTCATTGAAATGATTCAAGTCAGCTGGCTGTATTAACGCCTTCAGATTTCTGAGGCCACAATAAAAAAAATTATTTTGAACATACCCCGGTGCCTGCAAAATCTGCTCTACTGAGGCGCATCAACATGACAATTGAGCTTAAATACAACAACAAAGCATTTTTGTCACATCCCACCACTGGCTTTCACAAGTGTATTTCCCTAATTTATGTTTTGAACTGGAGACAGGAGGGAGTTGCCACGGTCAAGATATATAAAGGGATGATACAGAGTGAAGTATGTGGCGGTAATGCACCTGTAAGCTGGTTGCCAACCGCCAATCAAATCTAGAAGAAGAAGAAGAATGTTTTGAACTTGCTTTAACTAACCACCATCCATTTCTGTCTTTTGTCTAGACAAGAGGAAAAGGAGCCACCCCACAACGGACCTTGACACTGTTTGCCCAGATGCATGGTGACGAGGTGCGGCTCCATGAAGGGCAGCTTGAACAGCACCGTGAAGCACTTGCCCAGCACATGCAGACCATCAACCGGCTTGCCGATGACGCACGTGAAACAAGGGAGCAAGAAGCCGCCTTACAAAGGGAGGAGATAACACAAACTGCTGTCTTCAATCAAGCTTTCCTGGCTGAACTGGGCAAGCTTGTGAACACAATGAGTGGCCAGCGTGTGTGACCCTGTCTCCCCACCCCCAGTGTTTTTTTTTAACTTGTGTACATACGAAACAAAACAGTCTGTAATTGTGCTGCTACTTGTAATAAACTAGTGACTGTGTTTGCATCATGATTGTGTTTTGTCAGTTATGACACCGGTGGGAAAAGAGTCAAAAATTACATACACATCCTCTCTTCTGACCAAATTTAGCTGTACATCAAGTTATGTGTCTGTAGTACATTACCAATTTTCTCCAAAGTTTTAGGAAAAAAGGGTTGCTAGACAATTTATTATGGAGTCTAATTACTTAAACTGTAGCGATGTGTAGCACCTTGGGAGAGCCAGATTGTCTAGCATCTCAGACAGGAGACAGTGGATAAGCTTGGGAGAACAAAGAGCAGGGGATTCCTGGTGAGATAGCAGGAAGGAGTCAAGGATGAATGCAGTGTGATGCAAATGTCATGTTGTGTGTGATGAAAATGCCATGAAACTTAAGAGAGGAGTTTCTGCTTGAGAGTTCAGTCTGTTCTGTGCTTGAAAGATGGAGTGTGTAATAAATCGTCTGAAATGATTCCGCCTCTGATTTCACACACTCCACAAAACGTCCTATAAAAGTCTATAGATCAAAGTCAGGTTGTAGGAGCCGTTTTGGACCAACAAAATCTTGTGATGCAGTGAATCATGGCATTGTAGTTAAAAAATATTGAGACACATTTTGTTAATCCAGCCATGCTATGTTTTCATGTTATCTGTGTGTAATGGTAAATAATGAAAGATTTTTCTTAACCAAAATTCTACTTTTCCACCCTGAAAAATTGGCAGGAATGCTAAGGGGTTAAGAAAAAGTGGTGAGAATGATTTGACATCCAAGGCGAGAGTTCTCCTGCAACATGGGTGCCATGCCAAGCATGTCATCCTCCCTAAAAGCCAAGACAGCTGTCAGAATTTACCATCATACCACTATACTGTGACCGGAAACGACCACTGCACCCACCGCTCTTCAGGTTCTGGAAGATTGTCAAAATGGGCAGCACTTACATAGACATGACATGTTGAGCAAGCCAGAGATGCCTCACAGGCTCCTAAATAAAACAAACATACATCAAATGAAAAGTAACTCAAAAACATTTATTTTAACAATTATGACTGAATTAGTCTATCAAAGTTATCTGTGTGTACCTTACAGATCAATTCCATGCTTGTGAGCCAGATACAGGACGTTGTCTCCCACTTTGGCCTTGACAGGAATTCTCTTTCCAGACCGATCTATATACACCACATTAACCCTGTACAGCAGACAGAGAACAATAACAATTAATGTAATATTTAGTGTTGTAGCCGAGACGAGAGTCTCGCCCACTGTTCCATTATTATTGGCCAGCATAGGTGACTGTCATGTATGGGAGCCACAGGTGTTAGTTTCTGACCCAACAATGGTACTAGGAAGCTCACACCGAGCGCAGTTTATATTAGATCGTAGGGGTGTTGGAAAAATATCAGTTCACATAAGAATCAAGATTCTCATTTTATACGACCCAGAATCGATTCACAAAAATTGAGAATTGATTTTTTATTATTGTATTTTTTTTTTTTTTCGGTGATGCCGGGGTCCCGTCACGTGACACATATTGCCGCTTTGGGATACAAAATTACACATTGATGCTGCAGACGCAGGAAAACCATGCAGAGTAGCTTACTAACTAGCAGCCGGATGAAACAGTTGAAATAAAGAAAAAAATAGAGCAGCAAGAAATTCAGCCAGTCCCATCTTCAATGAAGGCAAGTGTGTGGGTGCATTTTTGTTTCGACAACATTCTGGGAAGAAAGTGCTAGACATGACACATGTAATATGTAAAGTTTGCAAAATGAAAGTCAAGTACTTTGGTAACACCACAAATGCCAGGGATCACATTAACCACCATCACCCAGAGTTGAAAGAAGTAGAAAAAGTTCTAAGTCCTGCTGAACAATACACACTGCACCAATTTAACAAACTCCCAGCAAATTCTGAATGGGAAAAAAAAAATAAAAAAATAAATCACAAAATCTTTTAACGGCACTTTATTTTATAACTTTAATTTGTTTTTTTTAAATCTCTGAAGAATTTAGATACTTAAGTTTATATTTGTGCAGGCTTAAAATTAATGTTGTTTATCTTATGCATCAATTGCATTCAGTTCTTATCGAATTTGTTCATTGCATTAAGTTACTGTATAGGAAACTGTATGTTGACTGCATACAGTCAGGTAGCACTACTATTTAAATCAGGGGTGTCCAATCATGTGCCATGGAGGGCCAAGACCCTGCAGGCTTTACCTCCAACCAGTGTCTTCATCAGCAGATTCCAATGAATTTCTTACACTGACTGCTGATCAGTGAAAACACCTGCTGAAGAGACTGGGCAGAAGAGAGAACCTGCAGGGTCTTGGCCCTCCTTGGCACATGATTGGACACTCCTGGGTTAGGGTTTAATAGGATTTAACATTTTAACACAAACTGCTTTATGGTTCATAATTCTGTTGAAAGACTTACACCAAACCAAAAGTGATTTCTCAAACTGCTGGATTGTTCTTAGACAGCTTTTCCAATCTTTTAGTATTTAATTTATGTCACTTGGTGGTAACCTCCTTTTCCCTGCTGATTAATGCAGATCTGCAGGATTTAACACCTCCTTACACCTCCTTGAGTTCCTCCTCACGGCTGTCTTTTAAAAACATGGCCAACACACGCCAATTTATCACATCCTTTTTCCATGTAAATTAGAAACATTCTTTTGTAAATGTGAGGATTTTTCTCATAAATTTGCAAGATTTTCCTGCAGAGTTAGAGCCATTTTACTCAGAAATGTGCAGCTTCTTACTTGAAAATTTACAGCTTTTTATTATTCATAATTTTGCAGCTTTTTCCTCATGAATTTAGAACTTTTCTTACTCTTGAATTTGCTGTTTAAAAAAAAGCCTAAACTTGCAGCATTTTACTCAAATCTGCAGCATTTTTAGGTTGTAAACAGAAGTTTACACCTTTTTTTTGTCTTTTCGCTAAAGTTGCAGCTTTTTACCCATAAAATTCGACTCTTTTTTTGGTCAGAAATTGGCAGCTTTTAACTGAGACTTACATCCCCTTTTTTGTGTCAGGTCAGGCATTGGCTTGCTTGCTACCAGATAACCATGAAAACCGGTACTACCTGTCTCTGTTACGTATGGCTCTCGCGAGCCATACAATGAGAGCCGAGGGCAGACCAGTGAGTTTGCGTTATTTATTGTGATAAGGGGAAAGGAACAAAGGAACAGGGCCTCGTGGGGCCAAAACACAAACGATGACAAGGGTAAACACTTACACACGATGCAGGATGACAGAAGGGTGGCTGGCGCCGGACATAGGGGTTCCAGCCTTACCCACGCCAGAGAAGAGCGTGGATAATCGTGCGCGAGGTCACGGCCCCGAATGATCGGAGCTGCTCCCTTTTATAATGGTTGACAGCGTCTCAGCTGATGAGGTAATTGGGCTCCAGCTGTCCCGTAGAGCTTGACAGCTGGGAGCTCGCTGAGACGCTGTCAACGGTAACGGAAGGTAACGGAGGACCCCCTGGGAAGACGTCGGGGAGCCGCTCGCGATGGTTCCGGGACGGAGCTCGCCAAGACAGGGCTCTGGATGCACACAGCAGCCGGGAAATGCGTCGAAGAGGAGGGGGCGACAGCCGAGATGAGCCGGGCCCGGAACGCTGACGTAACAGCGGGGGAAGATGGCTCGGGAGACGAGGCTGTGGGATTTCCCCTCTGAAGAGGCGCAGGAGTGACAGCTGTGTGGGGAGTTGAGACCTTGCAGCGACCCGGAACTGGATTCGGACGGGATTCATGCTGAGGTCGACGGCCAGTGTGACGACGGCTACTTGCAAAGGGCGAGGCGAAGGTAAGGTTCGGGAATCGCCGCTCCTGTGCCGAGACCGAGGCGAGGAGGTCGGCAAACTCCGGGAAGTCCCTTAACCTAGGATTCCTCTCCACCAGTCTGACTGAAGCCGTCATATGATCAAAAGCCAGTGAAGGACTTGTAGCTGAACGAACCACCGCCATGTGATCCCAGATGGAAGCAGCTGCGAGCTGGAGCTTCTCCAGGGGATTCCTGAATGACGAAGCTCTCTGGTGGGGATCACCCCTGGGCGGAGCGAACTCGTGGACCAGAGTGGAGGCAGGAATGGGATCCGGGCGTGATGAGCGGGGATGCCTTCTCTTCAGCTTCCTGCCGAGATTTCCTACTAGCCCACAGAGTGTCTTGCGCTGCGCGGCGAGTTCAGCCCTCCTCGCGCTGACTTCGGGGTGGTCGGCGTAGCGAGGAAGATTATTAAGAAGAACCTCAGCGTAGTCTAGGTGCCAGCAAATCAGGTTTGGGTCGTCGTCGAGGCTAGTGGCGAAGAGCGTCCCGTTGACGTACTCCAGGGCGCTAGCTAGCTCGTTGCCCAAGCACCGAGCGCGGTTCCTGGGAGTCGGCATGCTCCCAGCGTTGACACCCAGACCGGGAAGAACAAAGTCCAAAACTACAAACTCACGGCCGCCGGCAACTCACTTGGCTGTGACCTACTGTTACGTATGGCTCTCGCGAGCCATACAATGAGAGCCAAGGGCAGACCAGTGAGTTTGTGTTATTTATTGTGATAAGGGGAAAGGAACAAAGGAACAGGGCCTCGTGGGGCCAAAACACAAACGATGACAAGGATAAACACTTACACACAATGCAGGATGACAGAAGGGTGGCTGGCGCTGGACGTAGGTGTTCCAGCCTTACCCACGCCAGAGAAGAGCGTGGATAATCGTGCGCGAGGTCACGGCCCCAAATGATCGGAACTGCTCCCTTTTATAATGGTTGACAGCGTCTCAGCTGATGAGGTAATTGGGCTCCAGCTGTCCCGTAGAGTTTGACAGCTGGGAGCTCGCTGAGACGCTGTCACAATAAGAGCTGGGCCGGTAAGAACGGCCAGTGTGATAGTCTCATGGGTCGGGCCGTCGGCGACTCAACCGGCATCCCCACCCTTCCGAGGGCATGGAGGGTGAAACAGGGCATCCTGGCAGAACTAAAAACAATATCTGCCACAGGTCTGTGGTGGACCACTCCCAGTTACGCAGGGTGAGACTGGACATCCTGGCAGATAAACACATCTGTCACAAGGTCTGTGGTGGACTGTGCCAGTCAGTGCATTGTGACATGCACTACACAAAGAGCAGAGATAAACAAACCTATCATCTGGTCAGTCACTGCAACAGATACTGGAGTCAGTTTGTCTTGGCTTGTCCTTGCCACTGATATTACCTTTATCAGCCAAGAATGTGCTGCTAGTCCAGCAAAAGCTAGCAGTACTCAAATACTTTGCAAGCAGTTTCATGAAATGGTCAATCAGAAAGCAACTCATACCGGCTCGGACGCCGCCCAGGCTTACAAGGTCCGCGCTGATCTGTTCACACTCCAACAGGCAGCGAAAAGTAAGCTAGGAGCAAGAAGACAAAAGAAGAGGAAAACAGCAACCTTGTGTGTAGCTGAATGGAATGTACGCACTCTGTTGGACAGAACAACATCACAGCACCCAGAAAGACAGACCGCGCTTGTGGCCCTGGAAATGAACAGGTACAATGTAGACATAGTTGCACTTAGTGAAACAAGATTGCCTGGATATGACAGCTTGGAAGACCATGGGTACGTCTTCCTTTGGAGTGGGAGATCAACTCAAGAAAGGAGAGAAGCAGGAGTGGGCTTTGCAGTTAGAAAGGAGATAGCAGCAATGCTTGATGAGGAACCGGTGCCAATCAATGACAGGATGATGACTATGAGACTTCCACTACAGCGGAAGATGTATGCCACACTCATCAGTGTATTTGCCCCAACAATGACCAACACAGAGGAGGTGAAGGAAAAGTTCTACAGTGATTTACGTGAGACTATCAGGCGTGTACCGACCGATGACAGGCTGATACTCGTTGGAGATTTTAATGCCAGAGTTGGTTCGGACACCGAGAAATGGAAAGGAGTGCTAGACAGTCATGGAGTAGGCAAGTGCAATGCTAATGGAGAATTTCTACTTGCACTATGTTCAGAGTACGACCATGTGATAACCAACACTCTATTTAAGCACAAGGACACACACAAGAAGACATGGATGCACCCAAGATCCAAGCACTGGCACTTATTAGACTACATCATAGTCAGGCAGAGAGACAGAAGGGACGTATTGGACACCGGAGCAATTAGAGGCGCGGACTGTGGCACTGATCATGTTATGCTGAGATCTAGATTAAGGATTTGGAAACGAAAACAGCACTGCAGGACGGGTGCGAAGCCACCACGGAAGCTAAACACTAGTGCACTGAAAGGCCAAAAGAAGTAGGAAGAACTTACACAGGAAATGGATGAAAACTTGAAAGATTGGGACAGCAACAACTCAGAGAATGACATAGAAGAGAAATGGGCAACACTGAAGGATATGGTGTATCAGACTGCGAGTGATGTATTCGGCTACCCCGACAGGAAACATCAAGATTGGTTTGATGAGCATGATGAACACCTGAAGAAACTACTAGAAGCGAGGAATACAGCTAGGCAGGAAAACCTACAGTGTAACACAAGGCCGAAGAAGAAGCAATACTCAAAGGCTCAGAGTGAGCTACAGAAGTACACCAGAGAGATGAAGTCCAACTGGTGGGATGAAAAAGCGGAGGAACTTCAAACTGCAGCAGACAGGAAGGACATGAAAACATTCTTCACAGGTTTGAGAGAAATCTATGGTCCTAAACCAAGAGGATTGATCCAACTAAAGGCTATGGATGTTGAAACAGTTTTGCGGGAGAAAGACAAGATCCTGGACAGATTTGCAGACCACTTTGACCAACAACCCTGGAGATCTCACTGAAGAGGCTAAAGAAGCTCTAGTGCAGCAACCAGCTGTATCAAGTCACCACCAAATTTTGATGAACTAATGGCAGCTATCAGGACAACACAGGATGGTAAAGCTCCAGGAAGGGATGGAATTCCAGCAGAAGTGTGGAAATTTGGTGGTGTTCAGCTGACCAACTGCCTGCACAAGCTCATCCAAGAGATATGGGATGCCCAGAAAGTACTTCAAGACTGGAAGGATGCAAGCATTGTGCCTTTGTTCAAGAAAGGTGACAGGAAGGATTGTGGAAATTACCGAGATATATCACTACTAGCCACTGTTGGTAAGATTCTCTTACGTGTACTACTTAACAGACTCAGTGAACACATCTCGCAGAATGTACTACCGGAAACCCAGTGCGGCTTTAGAAGTGGAAGAAGCACAACTGACATGATTTTCTGCTTGAAACAGGTTCAAGAAAAGTGTATTGAACAGAACATGTCACTTTATGTAGTCTTCATAGACTTCAGTAAAGCCTTTGATACTGTTTCGTGATAAGGACTTTGGCAGGTACTCAAGAAATATGGTTGTACAGAGAAGTTTGTCAGCCCGATCGAGGCACTCCATACAGGTATGCAAGCAAACGTGGCAATGAGTGGTTCAGTATCTAAAGACTTTTCAATAAGCAACGGGGTGAAACAAGGGTGTGTGCTGGCACCTACACTCTTCTCGTTATATCTGGCAGCCATGCTTGAGGTGGCCTTCAAAGACACTTTAGAAGGAGTATACATTCAAACAAGGAAAGAAGCAGACTTGTTCAATGTGGCACAGTTTAAAGCCAAGAGTAAGACATCGATAAAGATAGTAAGAGAAATGCTCTTTGCCAACGACAGTGCTCTAGTTGCACACAGCGTGGAAGATATGCAATCTTTAGTGGAGAAATTTGCAAGAGCAGCTAGCCAATTCAGCCTCCAAATCAACATCAAGAAGACAGAGTGCCTTTATCAACCACCAAAGTTCCAATTATCAACATCACTACCAGAAGAGATCAGCATTGGTTCAGAGCCACTAGTCAAGTGCAAAACTTTCAAGTATCTAGGGAGTACTGTTTCAGAGGATGCTAGGCTGGAGGATGAACAATCTCTCAGAATGGGAAGAGCGAGCGCTGTGTTTGGAAACTTGAGGGACAGACTGTGGAACAATCGACATGTGTCAATCCGTGTGAAATGCAAAGTGTATAGAGCGACAGTACTGGCTACTCTATTGTACGGTGCTGAAACTTGGACTGTCTACAGAGTGCAGGTGAAGAAACTCCACGCGTACATGATAAGACACCTTCGAGCCATAATGAACATCTCATGGAAAGACAAGATAACCAACATAGAAGTGTTGAAACGAGCTGGTCTACCATCAATGGAGGACATGCTAATACAGATGAACCTGAGATGGCTCGGACATGTTGAGAGGATGGACCACCAGCGTCTCCCTCGGCAGTTACTCTACTCACAGTTATGCAAGGGCAAACACAATCAGGGTAGACCAAGGCTCAGATTTAAAGACACTGTAAAAAGAAACTTGAAGAAGTTGGACATAGACAGGAGTTCCTGGCAGCAGAAGGCTAAGGACAGAGCTGTGTGGAGGAATCTGATCAGACCTAAATGAAACAGTTATTGTCGCCCATGACAGACTGCTATGATGATGATGATGATGATGATGGTAACCTTCACACATAAAACAAAAGTGTAGACAGATCTGCAAAAAAGTACAAAGGTTCATTGCCAAAATTCCCAGTGCAATACTAAATGAATACATGTAGAGTACATTGTTGATGCAGAGAATATGTATTTTTACAGTATCTACATGTATCTATCCAGGAAATCAAGTATTTTCCATGTATCCTTGTGACTGCATCATTTTAATTGCTTTTAATCATAGATCAAGTTTGTTTTGGCCTAAAATGCATCGTAATTGTTAAATATATCTTGTTATACCTAACTCAGTACTGTGTACCTGTTGAAATATATATTTTATGGCTAATATGACCTCATAACTACAAACAGGCAATCAAGTTTTGGCAGCTGATCACTTTTTGCCATGACACCACCACAGACTCAGTGCTGCCAGAGCAGGTACATGATTTTCACGCAGATCAGAACAATTTGTTGCACAGGAAGCTAAACATTTCTACAGACATTCTTAAGTTCTATAACCACTGAGCATTTGTGAAGCTGGGGTGACATCAGTGAGAGCCTGTGTTGAACGCCAGACGCACGGTTTGAAGCGGTAATTTTGCCACAAGAGAGCCATCTGAAACACACACACAACATACATATTTTAAAACCTAATAGCGATAGCTTGCAGACATTACAATGTATTACGGCGGACTTAAATCAAACTAGCATGAGCAATCATTAGCTTACCTTCATATGTGATCTAGTTCAGATCCTCACGTCTTCAGCTCTATGGCTTCCTAAACGTTCCAATACTTTTCCAGAGTGTTTTGTCTCGCTGCCTGTACACTTGTCTGGCTCTCATTTTTTGCCTTTGACAAAAAGCCAGACACCGAGCAGTCGTCTTGTAAGCCACCATGTTGTGTTTTGCTTGTGTTGCGTTTTACATCACGGGAGTGTGACGCCGCCTTGCTGTAAAAAAAAATCCCACCCACCCCAAGTGGGACTCTGCTGTAATGGAAACAAAAGTGTGCTGTGCTGTGTCAAGCCATGTAGAGGCGTGTAGGGCTGACTGGGAACTTGTGGAAAAGGGCCATTAGAGGATCTAGTAGACCCTCACATTTTTCTAATTGTAACAGTACCCTAACAGCAGCTGCTTCCTCCATAGGGCAAAATACGCAGATGCATTGGCCCCCATCAGCTTAGGGACCCCCCAAGCTATAAGGTGAATTTCTAACAAAATCTTGCATAGCACCCCCCCCCCCAAAAAAAAAAAAAATAAAAAAATTACAAAACCCTAACCACCTAAAAAAATTCACATTCATCATGTAAAAGAATGTTTTAATGTAATCAGAAGTGAGTCACAACAGAGATCCTGAAAGCTAGCACACAGACAACAGTGAAAAAAAGCCAAGGCACTCCAGGGTAGGAGCACTATAGTCCCTTTCACCACTATGGAGTAATTTAAGCAGTTTTGAATAGGAAAACACCACGAACAGTAGCAATATCACTGTCTCTGGCATAGCACATGTGGTCATATTCAAAGGTGGGGAACACAAAATGTACTTTTATGTATTAGAGGACTTGTTGAACTAAATACAATTACTTGTGGGGCAGGCAAACAGATGCAAGACCTTCTTCAGCCACTCTTTCCAGTTCTTATGGGGGAGTATAACATTTTTATTTTCTCATGATGTCCTGGGTCTGTCCAGGGTGTCCCCTGAAACAACTTATTCATGACTCATGTGACAGCAAGTGCCTGAACCACCTCATCTGTCTCCTGTCAATGCAGAGGAGCAGTGACTCAACTCAGAGCTTCTGACTGACCAGGCTACTCCTCCAGTCTCTAATGGTGAGACCTTTTTTCACCTTTGTATCCACAAGCTGTTTCTTTGGGTCACGACCCACAGTTTGCGAGCCATAGGTGATGGTATGTAATTGATCCACTCGCCTCTAAAAATGTCAACAGGAGCCTAAACATGACTTGTAGCATTCAGATAACTAACATAAATAGCCACAGCAGTGACAACAAAGATCCTGCAGATGCACGGTTACTAAGAACTAGACTAATCAGAACAAGATTTAAAAAGCATGAATATGGGTAGGTTAAAAAGTTTAAAAGCTGGTGGATATAAACTATGAATCCTGAGAGAAAATCTTGATTCAACATGAACTGCCAGAGGAGAGTGACAACAACAAAAACTTTCCCTTGCGAACACAGCTGTCTAGTTTGGACAGTATTTACTGGCAGGACAAAACGGCAACAGCAGTTTACATGCTACAAATCAAGTGCCAATTTCTCTGCACAAACAATGGAAACCTCCACAAATGAACAAGGTCTGCTATAATCACCTCAATGCATATCTATGAGACAAATACGCAATCAGCCTTATAACATAAGGTCTTGGCAGGGAAATTATAGCAAAGTCTTCCTTGATCAGCCTTGTTCCCCAACCACCAAGAGCTGTTTACATCTTCCCAGTGTGACGTGGCTTAATCACAACCAGAATGAACACATTCTCAGAGCCAATGACAGAATCACTGAGGTGTTATCACTTTTACAGCTAATGGGACATGATTACTCAAGAGGATCTGGCCAAAGGAAGGCCATCTGGAAAAAGCAGAGCTCATTTTAGGGTATTTAAAGTCACCAGAGAAGATTCACATCCTTCTTTTATGATAGAAAACAAATCTCCTCAAATCTCCTGTTGTATCCTATAAAGTTTTGTTTTTTTTGCTGCTTTGGAGAACATCTGGAGCCAGTCACTCCACCGCTGGCTCACGAGTGCAGCTCCTAATGGAACATGTGAATGTGTTATAAGATCCGGCTTGAACAGCTGCTATTAGCTCAATTACATAGTTGGCTCAAGAGTAGCAACGTGCTAACTCTTCACGCATTCTGGTTTAATTGGGTAAATTGAAGTTTAATGCTGCCCTTAAGAGCTGAATCAGAGGGTCACAAGGGAAAGCAAAGAATTAACTCTTCACCCCACAGGTCAGATGGAGCGTAGCGACACGCCAAAGTGGGAATGAAGTAAATGTAAAGAATGAAAACAAGCTCTCAGGAACCATTTGAAGTGAAAGGTAAGACATACTGTTTTTGACCTTGGTTTCAGAAGCTCGTGTTGTGTTGTTTTGCTTTGGAGAGCATGACTGCCTGTCTCTGTGGCCTGGAGCCATATCACAGCCACACACACTTGTGGGAAAAAATGCCGTAACATATACATAATATACACATGTACCTACATATGTAGGCCAACAGAATCAGTTAACCTCCTCCCCTCTTTAATTTATTTTTTACTTATAAGGTCAAAACCAGAGTGTATATGTTTTTATAGAGTAGCCATCAGAAAATCCCACTGGCCTTTAGGGAGAGTTTGAACAAGAACCAAAACAAATAGAATCAGCAAGTGGAAAAACATACAAACATGGCCTGAAGATGTAATCTGCTTTGTCCACTCAATCACTCTTCCATGTTCGGCAGGCCAGACTGGTTCTTACGGCATCTAGTTAAATGTGTGTCCAGTTTCAGAAACTGTTCTGTTTTTGTGTGTGACAGTCAGCATGAATTACAGCTAAGCAATATTTCTTGATGACACCACATGTTTTTGGGGAATTCTTTGAAAATGTCTATCCTTCAGGTAATCAAGAATTGTTAACCCAAGCCATGAGCTTTTGGTTAACCTAAATACAAATTTATACTAAAGTAAATAGTGAACAAAAAAGAGTCTCCTCCAACAGAAAACACAATAAATGGCTGTTTTCACAAGCATGGCTTATTTGCAGATTTTTACAGTAAAGGTGCCTTTACCTAAAACACAGTATTGTAGAAGATGGGTTAATCATCTCAGACTGGATGCAGAGGGTAAACAGAGAAGGACAATAGGTATGGAGATGAGAGAGATTATGGTGAGGTAGCAGGAAGAAGTAGTGGGGGGAGAAGGGCTGAATGTATTGTGATGAGAGATGTCATGCAGATGTGAGATGGGCGGTTGATATACACTACCGTTCAAAAGTTTGGGGTCACTTAGAAATTTCCTTATTTTTGAAAGAAAAGCACTGTTTTTTTCAATGAAGATAACTTTAATCTAATCAGAAATACACTCTAATATCTAATATACATTGCTAATGTGGTAAATGACTATTCTAGCTGCAAATGTGTGGTTTTTGGTGCAATATCTACATAGGTGTATAGAGGCCCATTTCCAGCAACTATCACTCCAGTGCTCTAATGGTACAGTGTGTTTGCTCATTGCGTCAGAAGGCTAATGGATGATTAGAAAACCCTTGTGCAATCATGTTAGCACAGCTGAAAACAGTTTAGCTGGTTAGAGAAGCTATAAAACTGACCTTCCTTTGAGCAGGTTGAGTATCTGGAAAAAATTATTATTTCAAATACAAATCATTATTTCTAACCTTATCAATGTCTTGACTATATTTTCTATTCATTTTACAACTCATGGTGGTAAGTAAGTGTGACTATTCATGGAAAACACAAAATAATTGTCTGGGTGACCCCAAACTTTTGAACGGTAGTGTAAAAGGAGAGACCGTGGTGTATTGAGATATGCTTTCTCTGTGTATGACTGATGTGAGAGTGAATAAAGTCGTCTGCTGAATAAGTCTGCCTCCGTTTATTTGCACTCTCCACAGTATATTTATGGGTCTTGTGGCGGTTTGAGATAACCCCCACAACAGACAGAGACAGACACAGCGCTCGGCTAGAGCAAATAACAGAACAGTGAAATGTGTGTATTAATGTCTACAGGCAGCCCCGCTCCTTCTGACTCGTTCCGGCTCAGTACTGTGTTGTTAACGTCCCATTCATGCATTGTGTTCATGCTTCCTGTTCTCACTGTGTCTCTCAAATGCAAATGCCATACCTACTGCTGTGAATGCCTTTCATGCATTGTCTGTAACTGGGTATAAATACCGCACATATTCTGTAACTCATTCTCTCTTTGACTGCTGCTGCTGACACACACAGCCTGTGTCTCTTTGCTGGAGAGCCTGAGGACACACACCAGCCCGCTCTCACAAGGGCTGGGGTGGAGTTCCTATGATGGCGGTATGATTTAATAAACCTACTTAAAACCTCTCATCGCTGCCTTTATTTTTCATGCCGCTGCATTGGTGACCCCGAGAATGCACACGCTTTGTGCATCGCAACCTTCTGGCTTGGACAGCCACGCTGCCAGCGAACGCAGCACCCGGCGGTGATGCTCCGACGACAAGCGAACACAGCAGCTCCCTTCTGCTTCAGGGAACTCTCCGGACATCACCCACGACCGGGAAACCCGCAGCAAACTTCATGGTGGGATCTGCACGCCTAGATCGGCACATCCACGCTGGACCGGCCGCGCTCACAGCTCCTCCACACGAGAGCGCATGCACCTCGTCCCCTCTCCACGACGGCGACCTCCATGGCCGACGGAGAATGCAGCGCGTGGACCTGAACGCACCATGGCCGAGCGAGTGACAAAGATCGTCTCCTCCCTCTCACCGCTCCAACGCATCTACACGAGCTTGAGGGACAAAGATCGTCTACTCACTTTCACCGCTCCAACACAACTACAACAGGGATGATTAAGCTCCCTGACCCTGGCTCTTCCTCTCCAGCAGGCCCACCCACGCACGGAGCCCCGGCACACGCACCGGGGAGTTACGAGGACGGCGCGCCACGTACGGGACACATACGGCTCCACTGACCACCTTCCTTCTTCGCCGCTGCACACTGGCCCTTCAGGCTTGCTCGTACACCTGAGGCACGCGCGCAGCTTGCCCACTGGATTTTATGGTCTTAGCCATGGCGCACAACAGGAATTCAGCAGTCTGCAGTCTCCGAAGGCTTTAAGGTTGTGCCCGCACCTAAAGTCAACACGCCAAGTCCCCTTGCTCTTGTTTTTTTTCTTACAGCCGCCACGCAGCCTCGTCGCTCCTGTTTTTTTCTTCACGGCCGCTATTAATCCTTGTAGGACTTAATCACGAGAGGAGTCAGTGACTAATTTTTCTTCTTGTGATCTCCGCACGTTCAATGGGACAGCCCTTCAACATCGCGGACCCACAAGCAATTTTTGTGCGGCTCAGACGATTTCACCGTCCCTGGCCGGCACTTACTACCCCCCAACCCCCTCCACCTCCTCCTGCACAGAGCTTTTCCTGCTCGCTGCCAAAGCGGGACTATCGAGGTCTCGGCCCCCTGCCGAGCCCTCTGGGGGGGAGCGTGTGGCGGTTTGAGATAACCCCCACAACAGACTGAGACAGACACAGCGCTCGGCTAGAGCAAATAACAGAACAGTGAAATGTGTGTATTAATGTCTACAGGCAGCCCCGCTCCTTCTGGCTTGTTCCGGCTCAGTACTGTGATGTTAATGTCCCATTCATGCATTGTGTTCATGCTTCCTGTTCTCACTGTGTCTCTCAAATGCAAATGCCATACCTACTGCTGTGAATGCCTTTCATGCATTGTCTGTAACTGGGTATAAATACCGCACATATTCTGTAACTCATTCTCTCTTTGACTGCTGCTGCTGACACACACAGCCTGTGTCTCTTTGCTGGAGAGCCTGAGGACACACACCAGCCCGCCTGCACAAGGGCTGGGGTGGAGTTCCTATGATGGCGGTGTGATTTAATAAACCTGCTTAAAACCCTCAGTTCGCTGCCTTATTTTTCATGCCGCTGCAGGTCTTAACATTCTAAAATGCTTTCTTGGGTCATATGACTATTGTAGTATTAAATTTCTCAGAAATAATTACATTTTAATATTTCGGCGGAACAGTCAAAAGCCGTTTTTGCTCTTACGGTTTCTTTTTCCCTATGTCACCAACAAATGATCCAGTCTTCAGTTACAACCCATCACCGTCCTATTAACCTCACCAGCCCATGTACTTAAACTCCTCCACTTGGGGCAGGAGCCTGTCCCCAACCCGGAGAGGACAATCCACCTTTTTACGGCTGAGGACCATGGACTCGGACTTGGAGGTGCTGATTCTCATCCCAGCCGCTTCACACTCAGCGACAAACCGTCCCAGCAAGAGCTGTAGGTCATTGCTGGATGAAGCCAGCAGGACAACATCATCTGCAAACAACAGAGATGAGATCCTGTGGTCACCAAGCATGACACCCTCCATTCCCTGGCTGCGCCTAGAAATCCTGTCCATAAAAATTATGAACAGGATCGGTGACAAAGGGCAGCCCTGGCGGAGTCCAACTCTCACTGGGAATGACTCCAACCGAGTGTTGGCAATACGAACCAAACTCTCACAACGGTCGTGCAGAGACTGAATAGCTCGTAACAACAAGCCCAATACCCCATACTCCCAAAGCACCCCCCACAAAAATCCACGAGGGACGCGGTCAAATGCCTTCTCCAAGTCCACAAAACACATGTAAACTGGTTGGGCAAACTCCCACGAACCCTCAAGAATTCTCGAGAGGGTAAAGAGCTGGTCCGATGTGCCACGGCCAGGACGAAAACCACATTGGTCCTCCTGAATCCGAGGTTCGACCAACGGCCGGACTCTCCTCTCCAGTACCTTGGCATAGACCTTCCCAGGGAGGCTGAGGAGTGTGATCCCTCTAAAGTTGGAGCACACCCTCCGGTCCCCTTTTTTGAAGAGAGGAACCACTACCCCGGTTTGCCATGCCAAAGGCACTGCCCCCGACCTCCACGCAATGTTGCAGTGGTGCTATGTTGATTAGGTGGCGGTCAAAGGCGGAGACCTTGGCGGACTGATCCCAAGCTTTCTAAACTGGCTAGCATGAGACAGTTATGCGCTATAACGTTGTGTGAACAATGATACATGTCAGTCATGCATGTCAATTTATATTCTTGTATTGTGTCATGGTTATGGTTACAGTCTTGCATCTTTGAAATAAAGAGCTGGAGTTTGTAAGCCACTGTGTACTTTATTCCAAAAATTGTTACAAAGCAAGCAAGTGTATTTATATAGCACATTTCATACACAAGGACAGCTCAGTGTGATTTACATACATAAAAAGAGGAAAGAAAGCAAAATGTTTGAGCAATAAGAAAAATTGAAGAGGTGCTGCTTTAACTGCTTCAATATTATTGACACAGTTAAATACATGATGTCAGAAGGGCTAAACCACACCAAAAACATGTCATGGCCTACATTCTAAAACTAAAAAGTTCAAAGCAGTCAATAATAACTGTGACCTTATTGCCAAACATTTCAACGTACTGATGTGGCATGCTAGCCTGCAAACAAGGTCTCTTTGGCCAGTACACCAAAGGGCTGAGGTGTGTATGGAGCACATTTATGGTGTCGCAGAACAGGATGGATGCGGTTTGTCTGCTTATGTCAAAAAGGTGTGCAATATGTTCAAAAGGCAAATTAAGCTGCAAACACATCATAGTTAAAAGGAGAATTTGAAAATGGGAATTTTTTCTGTCTTTGGTAGGCTGGGAAAAAATTGCATCAGCAGAGCCATTAAACTGAAAGATGGAAGCCCAGTGTAATATTTCACCTTTGAGTCATTATCGTTGAGGAAATTCTCATCCAGGGTCTTTCTGGAGAGCTCTCCCTTTAACTTTCTGTTCTCCTCTTGCAAGAGTAAAATTTCTGTGGTGTCATCTGTTGCTGATCAGGACAATAAACAACTGTAGTTAATATATTTTGTAATCAAAAGGAATCCCAAAACACATTTTAGAAAGAAAAACATAGGTAAAAAAAAAGACTACCTGAAGGAGCTACATTATCCATCTCAGTCACAGGACCAGTGATGTTGGGGGTCTGTGTTGGGGGGTCACTTGCATGCCCTGCTGATTCTTTTTGTCATAATCTTGTCCTTCTGCATAAGCGGTTAAACCTGTCAGGAGTGGTAGCTGGAAGCTCTGCACGCCCAAGGTTTAGAGAAGGTGCCCAGTCAGGATCACAATCTAGCATTTCATAAGCTGGTCTGCCTGTTAAAGCAAAGGAAACAGTAAGAAAATACTTTGGTGTAGAACAAATTAAACCTGCTTACACAGGTGTGTGAGTGGTAACTTTCTCTAGTTACTTGGATATCGGAGTCTTTCTTTAGCTTAGCTCTGTTTAGCTTAGCACTGCTGACGTAGGGTAAAAGCTATGACCAAGCAAGTCTTAACCACAACACAAGCAAGTTTTAACAACAGACATACACAATAAATCATAACGTACCTTTATGAAAATGCTTTGAGCACACCACCATCGATACAGGTGCGTGTTTGAAAGTTATGTTGGGTCTTCTGACTGCTGCAATCCAGGCCAGGCATCGCCTCTTAGTTACATCCGAAACGTGTGCTGTGCTGTTCTTCTTCCATGCTGGAAAACGATAAAAGCCTATTCTGTGGTTTACCTTTTCTCCACTGCCTAAGATCTGGAAAGATGCCGTGGTTGTTCCCGTTCCAAAATCCAGCTGTCCTAAAACGGTAAACGACTTTAGACCGGTTGCTTTGACTTCAATTTTAATGAAAATTTTTGAAAAACTGGTCAGATGTGAGGTCCTAAGGCAGACTGAACATGCATTGCATCCTCTGCAGTTTGCCTATAGGCCTCACAGAGGAGTGGAGGATGCCACCGTCACTCTGTTTGACATGCTTTTTAAACATCTGGATTTTAATGGGACACACGCCAGGCTTTTATTTGTGGACTTTTCTTCTGCCTTTAATACAATCCAACCTCATATTTTAGTTGAAAGGCTCCTGCAACAATTTGATTTAAGCAATAATCTGGTGGGTTGGATTCTGGATTTCTTAACCAACAGGACGCAGAGAGTAAGGGTCAATGGCACATTGTCTGACCTAAAGTGCTCTTCTACTGGCTCTCCTCAGGGGTGTGTGTTGTCACCACTACTCTTCATCCTGTACACAAACATGTGTCGGAGCAGACATGACAACAGACACATTATAAAGTATGCTGATGACTCAGTCATTGTCAGTCTCCTCCAGGATGGTGAGAGTGGCCACGGCCCAGTAGTTGATGACTTTGTTCACTGGTGTGAGGATTCCTACCTGCAGCTGAATACAACAAAAACGAAAGATATGATTATTGACTTTAGGAGGAAAACTCCCAGGCACAAAGTCACCATACTAAAAGGCCAGACCACCGAATGTGTACAATCGTACAAATATCTTGGGACAATTATTGATAGTGGATTGAACTTTGAGGTGAACTGTGAAAGGGTGTGCAAAAAGGGTCAGCAAAATTTGCATTGTTTGAGGAAACTTGCACGCTTCCAAATTGACCGAACCATAATGACTATGTTCTATCGGGCTTTTATTGAATCTGTTTTATCCTTTTCTTTAATGTCATGGTTTGGTCAGATAAAACTGAAACAGAGGAAATCCTTGGATCAGGTAGTCAGATGGTCCAGTCGTTTGCTTGGTGAGTCACAGCTGAGCCTGACATCCCTGTACACCAGACAAGTACAGAGGATGGCCGACTCGATTTTAAATGATGACTCCCACCCTTTGCACTGCAACTTTCAGCTTCTTCCCTCCAGACGGAGGTTTGCTGTCCCAAAAAGTAGAACCCAGCGCTACAAAAACAGCTTTGTCCCTGCTGCTGTCAAAGAGTTGAACAAGCTATAAAAATTATATTGTACATATTTTATATTTACCTATTTTGTAAGATGTGTGCCTGTGTTTGTGTCTATGTTGAATGTAATTAGTGGCTTGTAAATATGGATGTCACCAACTGCAAAACAAATCTACCTACGGGTACAAATAAAGTAACCTGAACCTGAACCTGAACAGCAGTTGTGAGAACGACTATTACAGTTTAAAGCACAGCTGCTTTGTGACGATGTCTCCTACGTTGACGTGATCTCAGCGAACTAACGGTTCCTACCCTACCCAGAATGCACTTGGTCAATTCTATGGACACTACGTAACACTGGCGAAATCAATTAGCTGTGATGATTCATGCCAAGTGTTATCTTCAGAGCTAACAGTGTTGCTGTGAAGTTACTTTACCAAGCGTGATTTATATTGTTGCTTTGTTTAAATTTCAGTCACCCTAGTAGACATCTATGTGCATCTGGTTCGCAAATGCCAACCCGATCTCACTATAAAACGTACCTAATGAACATTTTCCACCCCTCAAAAAAATGTGCATTTGTATGTAAAACAAACAAAAAAACCCTATCTGGTTATGCTTTACAAACTGAGTCCATGCCTTCACTCACCGCACATTCGCAAATGCATACAAGAAAAGAATACACCATACTCACTGCGCATGAGCATAACACCTTTTTTAGCCAGACTTCCAATACTCATTTGGTTGGTGGGTGGTGGGGAATGGTACTTGTGGTTTCAGCCAGCAAGACCCACAACACATGAGTACAAGTCCCATGCTGAACTGTGAGTGATTTGTGTGTGTGTTTTTTACTCCATGTAACGATGCAGCGGGAGAAGGCGAGCAAGAGGCAAGGCAAATCCTTCTTCAATTATTCCAATTTATTTCAATAACTTACTGGTCTCTCAGGTAAACAAGTCGATACCGACATCCATAATCCAAAATACGTTCGTCAATGAACCACACTGAGCATCTCTCAGTCTTTACATCCAACCTCTCCTCTCTACAATCAAACATCACCTGCTTATATATTCTCAGAGATAATTAAAGCTAATTACGACCATACCAAATCCCAGGCAAAACAGTAACATTTTCCTTTACCTTACACATACCCATTAATATCTAAAAGTCCATCATATTTTCCCCAGCTAATAAATAGAATAAATATACATAACACACCATAAATAATTCAATAAATAATTTAATAAATAATTTAACCCCTATTTACAAATCTAAATCTCCCCTATAACTCACCATAGCATGTATCCTTCCTGCAGGTGTCCTTTAAAAGGCATTCACCCTCTGATAGAGTCTTTTGCCCGGACACCCACAGGAACATGTTGGCCAAGGTATGTGAATAATTAATTATCATTTGTTTTTACCCAAATAATTAGCGGTACAATATCTCAAGGGGCATTCACTTAGTCACAGACAAATACCATAATGTGCACTTTAGAAACAGTCAAATTAACATTTACAATATTACACAAGTAATACAGTTACACATACAAACAATCATAAGAGTGGTGACACCTAGTCATCACATACCCTCCCCCCTTTCCCGAGAATACAGTACTCCTAAGAGTCATGTATTCTTGAGAGGCTGTCTGCCACAAGGTTGGTCTTCCCTGCCACATACCGAACAGTAAAATCATACGGTTGAAGGGACACATACCACCCTGTGAGACGACTATTTACATCCTTCATCCTGTCCAGCCACTGTAAGGCCCAATGATCTGTCTCTAACACAAAATGACGCCCCAATAAATAGTACCTCAGAGACCGTATTGCCCAGTTCATGGCAAGACATTCTTTTTCTATTGTAGAATATCTTGTCTCCCGGTCCAACAATTTTCGGCTCAAGAACAGTACTGGGTGTCTCTCTCCCGTCTCCTCCTGGAGAAGTACTGCTCCAATGCCAACTCCTGAAGCATCTGTCTGTAAGATAAACGGACGAGCAAAATCTGGACTGTAGAGAACCTTCTCCCCAGAAATAGCCCTCTTCAAATCCTCAAACGCTCTGTCACATTCCTCTGTCCATTTTACCTTATTAGATGCTGAAGCCTTGGTGAGGTCAGTCAATACTGCAGCTCTTTCAGCAAAGTGGGGGATGAACTTACTATACCATCCTACCATTCCCATAAATGATCGTACCTTTTTCTTAGTGGTAGGTACAGGATAGGTCCGGATGGCATCCACTTTACCTACTCATGGTCTAATGACCCCCTGACCAACCACATGTCCCAAGTACTCCACCTGCTGCTGTCCAAACGCACATTTGCGTGGATTGATTGTCAGTCCTGCCCTTTTAATTAATTGTAGGACCTGCCCAAGGTGTGCCAAATGTTCTTCCCAGGTCTGACTATAGATGACCACGTCATCCAAATAGGCAGCTGCAAAGTTTGGTACCTTTCTTAACACCTGGTCCATAAGCCGCTGAAAAGTTGCAGGTGCCCCCTGAAGGCCAAATGGCATGACCCTAAAATGGAAACTGCCATAAGGTGTTTTAAAGGCTGTAAGTTCCCTTGTTTCTGGTGCCAATGCCACCTGCCAATACCCCTTGCATAGGTCCAGTGTAGAAATAAACCTAGCCCTGCCCACTTTCTCTAACAGTTCATCAATCCGGGGCATGGGGTATGACTCAAATTTGGACACTGAAGTGAGATATCTGAAATCAATACAAAATCTCAAAGAGCTGTCCTTTTTGGGTACCAGCACAATCGGGCTACACCACTCACTGACTGACTCCTCAATCACTCCCAGCTACAACATCAAGTCTATCTCCTGCTTCATTTTTGGAACCAATCGTTCCGGGATCCTATAGGATTTCCTATGTGGAACAGCTTCCTCTTTCAAATGTACTTTATGATGGACCAATGTGGTGAAACCAGGTCTCTCCTGAAACAAATCTGGATCCAACAATGTCTCCAACTCTCTCCGCTGATCCACCTGCAAATGAGACAGTTGAAATAAACACGGCTCTGACACATCTGTGGGAAAGGATTGTTCCTTCTCCTCATCCACTTCCGTCGCACAGATCAGGAGATGCTGTGTCTCCTGAAGAACAGACTGCTGCTGATGAACAGGCTGCTGAAACTCTTTCAACAAGTTAATATGGAAGGTCTGATGTTTTACCTTCCTGTCAGGCATATATAGTTCATATGTCACTGAGCTTAGTTTTTTTGAAATTTCATACGGCCCCTGCCATCGAGCCAACAGCTTGCTGTCACATGAGGGCAGCAATAACAAAACTTGTTGTCCTGGGTGAAAAACCCTTTTTCTGGCCTTCTTGTCATACCAAGTTTTTTGTTTGGCCTGTGCCGTCCTCATGTGTTCCTGAGCCAAAGCAGTCATTAGATCCAGTTTTTCTCTCATTTTAATCACATAAGAGACCACATTGTCCTGATCTCTTGGTGGACTCTCCCAGTGCTCCTTTAATAAGTCCAGTGGGCCCCTCACCTGACGGCCAGAAAGCAGTTCAAAAGGTGAGAACCCTGTTGAAGCCTGGGGCACC
This sequence comes from Pholidichthys leucotaenia, assembly GCA_020510985.1. Taxonomy (NCBI): domain Eukaryota; kingdom Metazoa; phylum Chordata; class Actinopteri; order Cichliformes; family Pholidichthyidae; genus Pholidichthys; species Pholidichthys leucotaenia. The sequence goes on from CM035848.1 coordinate 147,455,399, forward strand.
TCCCGATAAGCAAATAGTAAATATGGTACCCATTGGTCCCAATCTGAGCCCGTTTCAGAGACAAATTTCCGCAGCATGTTTTTGAGAGTCTGATTAAATCGCTCTACTAGTCCATCAGTCTGAGGGTGATAAGGGGTAGTCTTAATGCCCTTAATCCCCAACAGCTTATACACTTGCTGCAACAGTTTTGATAAGAAATTTGTTCCACAGTCTGTCAAAATTTCTCTGGGTATGCCTGCCCTTGAAAATAACTGAATAAGGCAATTGGCAACCTGCCTAACCTTAATAGATTTCAGAATGTATTTATTACCAGAGGAGCTTCTCTCTAGGGGGTCAACTACATCCATCCCTATTCTATCAAAAGGTGTTCCAATGATTGGCAATGGTTGCAGTTGGGCACGGGCTACTCCCCTAGATGATGTAATCTGACATACTGAGCATGTCGTGCAGAAGTCCTTTACCTGGGTATACATTCCCGGCCACACAAACCTTCTAGCTATTCTCTGTAAAGTCTTTTGGAATGCTAGATGACCTGCCCAAGGGATAACATGTCCCAGTTCCATAATTTTTGGTGTGAGGTCCTGTGGTAAAGCTATGGCCATAACTTCACCTTGTTGCTGGTACAAAATGCCCTTTTTTATGACATACATGGCCTCAGCCAAACAATCCATTCTACCCTGTTTCACACCCTCAATCTCCGAGACTTTATCAAACCAAGGTTTAAGTGTTGGGTCAGCCTTCTGCAATGTAGCTATGTCAGGAGGGATGTCAAACTCTACTGACTGGCTTAATTGTGGTGTTTCTTCACCCAAGTTCTTTACAGAAGCTAACACCTTATCTCTTCTCTTCTGAGCCTTGGATTTGGGTTGCTTAATAGGGCCTGTCTCTATCTCAGAATCATAAAATGGTAATTCCTGAAGAGTATTGGCAGCCCTCTGCGCCCTCTGCGACCTGGTTGTCACCATATTACAGTTTTTCACCACAGGTGTGTTTACTCTCTGCTCAACAGCACCACCTGCCTGTCTCTCCTCCATTTGTTCCTCTCTAACCTGTTGTATGATGTCCAACAAAGTTGGAACATCGTTGCCAAGAATAACGGAATACGGCAAATCAGGCACAAGAGCTACAGGAAGGAGATAGGTTTGACCCCCTACTGTTAAATAAACCTCAGCGGTTGGGTACAGTTTTTTATCCCCATGGACACAACTGATATTTATTTTAGACTCATTCCACAAGTCCCTAGGGACCAAACTAGGTAGCACCACTGTTTGAAAACAACCAGAGTCTAACAGGGCCTCTTCACACTGACCATTAAGCAACACTTTTGTTTTATAAATTCCACTGTATACTGAGGCTGAACAAGTGGGTCTAGGAACTGAACATAACAGTGACGGTTTCTGATTCTTTATGGCAGGGCATGAATATTGGGTGTGACCGATTTTATTGCACTGATAGCAGCGAATATCTTTACTTGCAACACGTGACTTTTTGCTATCATTAAATCTGCTATTCGTGATCTGACTGGGCCTGGAATACAACCTACTTTGAGCTGGACCACCCCTTTCACCCTCATTAAGCTCACTCCGGGTGGTGAAAAATCTGTCACGGCCGAGAGTAGGTCTCCTGCTCCCAGACCTGGCTGACAGAAAAACCTCCGCCAGACGAGTAGCGTCCTCCGCAGTCTTTGGGTCCCGCACTTGTATCCAGACTCCCAGTTCCGGATTCACCATCCTTAGAAACTGTTCCAAAATTATAATTTCCATAATGTCTTTTACTGTTGCGGTCTCCGGTTTAATCCATTTAATAAACAGGTCTTTTAAACGAACATATAGCTCACGAGGGGTTTCGTCCTGATAAATGTCCAGAGCACGAAACCTTCTCCTGTAAGTATCGGATGTAATTTCATACTTGCTCAATATGGCTTCCTTCAGTTTTTTATAATTACTCGTGTCAGCGATATCCATCAGTACGTACGCACTTCGTGCTTTACCTGTGAGTAGAGGAGCTAAATGGATAGCCCACTCTTCTTCCTGCCAGCGGCAGACCGTGGCAATCCTCTCGAATGTTGTCAGGTAGTGCTCGATGTCATCTTCAGAAAAGAGAGGATTCAGCCTGGGCTCGTGGTGCGTTCGCGGTCTCCTTGGCTGCACCTGCAGCGGCAAATCTTTCTCCTGCGGGCCGACCCGACTGGCCGTCACCCTGGGGTCCTCCCCCGGAGCGCTGACGTCACCACCATGCTCCGCCCGGCTCCCGTACTCCTCTCTCAGCTCCGCCACCTGCAACTCCATCTGACGAATATGACTTTCCACAGTCTGCCACTTCCGGTCCTGAAGAGCGGCCTCCTCCTCCATCCGGCGATCTCTGAGAGTCAGCGAACGCATCAGAGATTTCACCAAGCCCGATAACTCCTTGAGCTCACCCAGTCCGCTGACTCCCGGATCCTCAGCCGCCACGCCTGCGCCTGAGCCAGGCCGCCCCTCCTGCCTCACCTTCCTTCTCGACATTAGTTCCTCCGTCCACCAAACGCTACGACGTCTCGGGAACGGACCACCGCTGTCACCAAATGTGTCGATGCAGCGGGAGAAGGCGAGCAAGAGGCGAGGCAAATCCTTCTTCAATTATTCCAATTTATTTCAATAACTTACTGGTCTCTCAGGTAAACAAGTCGATACCGACATCCATAATCCAAAATACGTTCGTCAATGAACCACACTGAGCATCTCTCAGTCTTTACATCCAACCTCTCCTCTCTACAATCAATCATCACCTGTTTATATATTCTCAGAGATAATTAAAGCTAATTACGACCATACCAAATCCCAGGTAAAACAATAACATTTTCCTTTACCTTACACATACCCATTAATATCTAAAAGTCCATCATATTTTCCCCAGCTAATAAATAGAATAAATATACATAACACACCATAAATAATTCAATAAATAATTTAATAAATAATTTAACCCCTATTTACAAATCTAAATCTCCCCTATAACTCACCATAGCATGTATCCTTCCTGCAGGTGTCCTTTAAAAGGCATTCACCCGGGACTTCCGGGAAGATGGCGGAGAGACATAACGCTTAAACAGAGAGCTCTCCCTAGCCGGATTAAAAATCATCGGTAAATGGCCAACTCGACATAAGCGGATCAATAAACTAAGGGATGAAAACACGAAGGAGCCGGGCACAAGGACAAAAGCAGGGTAAAATTGAAGAATTCCTCTCCAACAACGCAGGAAAAACCGCTGAACGCGAAGCCCAAAAAAACGAGGTGTCTACAGCAGAGAAAATGGAGGACACCAGACTCGAAAACATGAACACTGGCATCGCCAGTTTGGGTAAAGAGTTGAGAGAATTCAAGCGGCAGCTACAGCAGGATTTAGCGGCTCTTAAGGAGGAGCTGAAAAAAGAGATTAAGGAGGAAATTATGGGCCTCCGAAGAGAAATGGAGCGCAAGCTAACAGAAAACATGGAGGAGCTGCGCTCCCAGCGGGCGTGTATGACAGAAGCGCAGGCCCAAATATCGGAGCTGGAAGATTGGAAAAGCGAGGCAAACGAACAACTACAGACCCTGACGACGCAAACGCAGAGGATGCAGGAGAAAATAAACGACTTGGAGAGCAGATCCAGACGAAGCAATATGCGCATCTTTGGAATTCCGGAGGGCATTGAAGGCAACTCGATGACGAAATTCATGGATCATTTCTTAAAAAAAGAGCTGGAACTGCCCGAAGAAACGGATCTGCAGATTCAACAAGCGCACAGAACCCCGGCACAGAACCCGAAACCAAACGTTACACCCAGGTCAGTTGTGGTAAACTTTGTGAAATATGACATAAAGGAAAGAATCCTGACGCAAGCATGGAAAAAAAAGATACGAATCGGCGACAAACAGGTATTCTTCGACCATGACTACCCGACAGAAATTGTGCAGCAGCGGAAGAAATATGCCAACATTAAAAAAACGCTGAAAGAGAAAAAAATTAGATTCCAAACGCCGCTAACGAAAATGAGGATTCATTGGGAGGACGGCGTAAGAACCTACAACATGGCCAGAGAGGCAGCGCGGGATATGATGGAGCGGGGCCTTGAGGTGAGCGTGCCGGAGGAAACGGCTGGAGCAGCGGCGGCCCTGAACGCATCACGACAGCCGGAGTGGAGACGAGTGAACGGCGGAAGAAGGGGGAGAGACGTGGCGCAGCGGGCCCAGGACAAGCTACAAGGCTTTCAACTGAAAGCCTAGATCATAACAAAGATTAAGAAAGGCACAGAAGAAATGAAGGCCAAGAAGACAAGGTAAAAGAGAAACAGACGGCTAGGAGAGGTTTAAGTGATATTTGTTGGACATTTCTAGACTAATGATTATTACTTGGATAGTAAATACAGGTCTAGGGAGGGCCCCTCACTCGGTGAGGACATTCCCTCCACCCACCAACAGGGACCAGTGGGCAGAAGAAAGGCCCAAAGTACGGAGGTCGAGATTTTTTAATGTGTTTTTATGTAAATATGTGTTATTTTTGTTGTTAAAGGGGCTAGGAGCACAAGTTAAAAAAATGGAAAAACATGAATATGGGTAAAAATCTTAAGATAATGACACTAAACGTGAATGGTCTGAACTCACCTGTTAAAAGGGAAAGAATAATAAGAAAATTCAAGAAGGAAAAAGCCGAAATTATATTTATGCAAGAGACACATTTGAGCAAGACAGAATATGTGAAACTAAAGAAATTTGGCTATAAGAACTCCTACTACAGTTCATTTAAGGGAGGAACTAAAAGGGGGGTTATGATACTAATTTCAAACAAAATACAATTTGAAAGTGAACAGGAAATCCAGGATAAAGAAGGCAGGTATGTAATAATAAAGGGAAGAATAGATGGTATGCAGATTACATTAGTGAACATCTATGCCCCACCAGAAAGTGACAAGGGTTTTTTTCAACATCTGTTTGATCTCATAGCAACACACAGTGAAGGAGTCCTAATTTGTGGAGGAGACTTAAATGCTGTCATGGATCATGAAGTTGATACAACAAGTGTTAAGAAGACAAAAAAACATGTAACAAAGTTCATAAGAACCTCACTGGCAGAAATGGGTATGGTAGACATATGGAGGGACCTACACCCACTCGAAAAAGACTATACACATTATTCAGCAGTCCATAAAGTACACTCTAGAATAGATTACTTCCTTATGAATGAAGGTGACAGACACAGGGTGAGAAATTGTTGGATTGGAGGGGCAGAAATATCAGATCATAATCCTATATACATGGAAATATACCGTATTTAAACAATAGAAAACGACAAACAACATGGAAACTTAACGTAGGACTGTTAAATGATGAGAAAATGAAAGAAAGAATAAAAATAAACATAAACGAATATATCCAAGAGAATGACAATGAAGAAGTGGACCCAACAATACTATGGGACGCACTAAAAGCCGTGTTAAGAGGAAAATTAATTGTTGAAACAGGAAATGCAAATAAGACTAAACTGGAAGCGTATGAACAAAGATGTGAGAGACTGAGGGAATTAGAACGTAAACATCAAAGCACAAATGATCCAAAAATATATCAAGAAATTAAAGAAGAAAAAACAAAGATAAAAGAAACACAAATGGATGAAATTGAAAGGAAAAATAGATATCTAAAGCAAAAATATTATGAAACGGGACCAAAAGCCACAAAACTGCTGGCAAAACGGTTAAGAAAACAACAAACAATGAATAATGTATACAAGATTAAAGACCCCACCACAAATAAAACCACAGTTAACCCAGAAAACATCGAAGAAATATTCCATAATTTCTACCAAGAACTATACTCGCAACCTGAAGAAACAAATACTAAAGATATTAAAAAATTTCTAGGCACATTGGACTTGCCATCAATAGGAAATCAACAAAATGAAAAGCTAACAGCAGAAATAACAACACAAGAGATCAGAGATGTGATTAAGTCACTTAAAAACGGTAAATCACCAGGTAGTGATGGATACCCATCTGAGTTTTATAAACTGTTTATAGAAGAACTCATGCCACAGCTCCTAAAGTCATTTAATTGGATGTTGAACAACAACAAAATACTTCCATCATGGAACGAAGCTATCATTTCAGTTATTTTAAAGCCAGGGAAAGATAAAGAACAATGCGGAAACTATAGACCAATCTTTTTATTAAATGTGGATTATAAAATATATACAACAATTATATGTAAACGAATAAAGACATTCTTGACGGAATTGATAGAAGATGATCAAACTGGTTTCATAGAGGGACGCCAAACACATGACAATATCAGGAGAACAATACATATAATTAACCAAATACATAAAGAAAAGAAAAGCGCAGTAATAATGAGTTTAGACGCAGAAAAAGCATTTGACAGGGTTAACTGGAAATTCCTATATAGTGTACTGGAGCGCTTTGGATTTAACGAAAAATCAGTACAATGCATAAGGACGCTATATCAAGAACCTGTGGCAAGAATCAAGATAAACGGTAGCTTAACAGACAAAGTAAATATACAAAGATCAACTAGGCAGGGATGCTGCTTATCGTCCACCTTGTTTGCTCTGTTCATAGAACCATTGGCTCAAGCGATACGACAAAATAAGAAATTAAAAGGTGTAACAATAAAGGGGGCGGAACACAAGATTAGGCTATTTGCAGACGATATTATAGTTTACCTTGAACAACCAGATGAATCAATAATGGAAATGATGAACTTGATAGAAAATTTTGGAAAATTATCAGGATACAAGATAAACATAACAAAAACACAAATACTGACATTCCACTATAACCCTCTAAACCAGATAACTGATAAGATCAAACTAAACTGGAAACAAAAAGAAATAAAATACCTTGGAGTGAACATACCTAAAGACCTAAGCAAAATATATAAAGCAAACTATGATAGGTTGGAACAAGAAATAAAAAAAGATATTGATAGATGGTCAATCTTAAATATGGATCTGAATTCAAAAATTGAGACAGTCAAAATCAGCATACAACCTAGATTACTTTACCTCTTCCAGGCTATACCAACAGAGATTCCAGATGCTCAATTCTCGAAGTGGGACAGGATGATATCGAGATTTGTTTGGGGAGGTAAAAAACCAAGAGTGAAATATAAAACTCTCCAATTACCAAAAGAGAAAGGAGGCATGGGCCTACCGAGTCTAAAGGAATATTACTACTCAGCACAAATAAGATATATCATATGTTGGTGCGACGAGGGATATGAGGCAAAATGGAAAGAAATGGAAAAGGAAATTGAGGGACTCCCAGTACAAAGCATAATAGGAGATAAAGATGCATATAAGCAAATCAAACAAATAGACCCAATCACTAAATTTACTTTAGAACTGTGGTATAAAATAGTACAAAAATATAATATAAAGGAAGACATAAAACTATTGAAATGGGTAGCATTTGACAGTCAGTTTGAACCGGCAAAACAAGATAGGGGATACAAAAATCTGGTGAACAAGGGAATCACAGCATGGGGCAATATCGGAAAAAAAGATCTCGGGAGCTTTGTAAACATCAGGAAAAAATTTAAACTAGAAAGATCGGAATTTTTCAGATATCTGCAGATGAGAGATTATTATATGAAGAAGATTAGGCATAACCTCCAAACAGATGTGAGCGAGATTATACAACTCATTTTAAGCTCATATACAGGAAATAAAATAAGAATTATTTCAAAGCTATATCAGAAACTTATGACAAACAATCATACAAGTAACTATATAAAGGAGAAATGGGAGAAAGAGCTCAATTTAAACATAACAGAAGAAAGCTGGCAGGAAATATGGAAAACACAACACACATCAACAAATTCAAGGACATGGAGGGAATTTGGATGGAAAAACCTGATTCGCTTTTTCATTACACCACAGATTCAAGGAAAATATACAAATACCCAATCTTTATGCTGGAGGGGATGTGGGGTTCAAAATGCAGACCACTCACATATGTTTTGGAAATGCTGCAAAATATCATCATTCTGGAAATCTATACATGTGACAATACAGAGGATATTAGGATATAATATACCAATGAACTGTAACCTGATGTACTTATGTGATCTTAAAAGAGACAATGTTATACAGGCTGAGGACAGATATCTAGTTAAAATCTTGTTGATTGCATGTAAAAAAACTATCACAAAAAAATGGCGATCAGAAGTTCTTCCTGACCAAGAACAATGGACTGACATTGTTGAGGACATACGTATGATGGAAAAACTAACATATCAACAAAGAATGCAAGAAGGACTATGGGGGAAAAAAATGGCGGAAATGGACACACTACAAAGTGCAACAACGAGGCAGAAATTGAAAGAATAACCAAAGATACTGAAAAAAACAGAAAAATTAAGAGATGGAAACTAAAAACTTGATGCTCCAACATTTGTCCCCCCCCTTTTTTTTTCTTTTTCTTTTTTTTTTCTTTTTCCCTACCCTAACCCCTTTGTTTTTTAAATGTAGAATGTGATCTGAATGCATTATATATGATGAAAAATGAATAAAAATCTAAGTTACAAAAAAAAAAAGGCATTCACCCTCCGATAGAGTCTTTTGCCTGGACACCCACAGGAACATGTTGGCCAAGGTATGTGAATAATTAATTATCAATTGTTTTTACCCAAATAATTAGCGGTACAATATCTCAAGGGGCATTCACTTAGTCACAGACAAATACCATAATGTGCACTTTAGAAACAGTCAAATTAACATTTACAATATTACACAAGTAATACAGTTACACATACAAACAATCATAAGAGTGGTGACACCTAGTCGTCACACTCCACTAATGGTTAAGGTTAGGCTTAGGAAGAATGTTCTGGTTAGGTGTCACCTCTAATGGTGAAAGAGAAAGGAAAAGAAAGTGGCAGACAAAGTAGACATGTTTCTTAAAGTTGTAAACGCCATGTATCCACTGCACATAAAAAAGTGTTTTTTTTTTCCCCATGTCTATGCATGTTTTCTCAGAGTGAAAAAAACATGCAATTTTACATTTTTTTTTAGGTGAGACTGAGCTGCTACTCCAGTCAGGGATATATCTTGCATCATTCTGGCTTGTTTTGTGATATTTTCACCATGATGGTAAAAGTCAGTCTGTCTAGTTCCATTAGAGCTCATTTCAGTGGGGAGAGGCTGACAGACAGGCCACCTGCCATCCACCCCCACTGTTCATCTACCAACACTTGAACATGTTGTCCTATAACATTATTTTAATTTATTTCACTATAGTTTATTATCTCTGACCGGGACCAAAGGCAACTAGCTGACGCTAGCACTTCAGCCATTCACTCATTCAGGAATATTTCTGTTTATTGTACTCCAGGGACTGGTCATATCCTATTATACAACAGTTAGTTCCGACCGACCAATTTGATTTTAACAATAGGGATTCCAGGAGTTACTAAAATCCACGATAATTGCACTCCAGTTTCACCGGATATGTATCACTCCGCTTCAAATGTGTTCTAGTAACCGTTAATTACTAACCGTTATTTACTGTCGACTCCTTGTCGGCACTTTAAGGCAACATTAATGGAATACGACAAAACGATGAACATTTTTCCGAATATAACATTTGAGTTAAATTATGAATGGTCATCAGAATTGGAGGAGGAGAATGGAAGAAGCCAGGCTATTTCCATGGAAACCTCCCCGTGGGCAAGAATTTCATCAACTGACCTGACAGTCTGGAGAAAAGCAAAAACAAGGATAACAAGGTAAAACCACAATACTTTTGGGGTGATGGACTCTTTGTTTCATTTGAAAATGCCAGGAAAAGCAAGCGAAGTGTGCTGAAGAAATCACTAGCATGCTAACTATGAGTCGTCAGCTAGCTACCGGTGCTGTGCCCCACGTTTTAGATCTCGGGTCTTCTGCAGTACCGACTCAACAGGTATATGTTTTATAAACAATGACTTTTGTACTTGGCAGTATTTAATTTGTTTACATGTGTGTGAAATGAGAAGAGACGTCTTCATGCTGATTGAGATGTTTAACAACAGTTAAGGCCCATTTCCATTAGTATCGCCTTGGCCTTACTTAGTTCTACTCGTTTCACTTTCTCGCTATTTCCACTATACCCAGCACGCTTTAACCGACACTATTTCCGTGCCGGTTAAGAGGCAGGGTATAACTGTGCGAAACCGAGCCGAGATGTGACGTCAATAGACTGCTAGCCGCTGATTGGTCAGGGCGTAACGTCACGAAAGCGCCCATCTTCGTTGAAATCTTTACGACCGCCATTTGCAATCACGGACTAACTCGGTCACGGAGTAAATACGATATTAATACAGACAGCGTTGTAGGTTTTGCGGAACTCTACACCGTGGTCCAAACGAAGAGGTGCGGAGTTTTCTCTGCTTTGTGGCAGATACACAGTGAGGAGTGACCCGGACCCAATGGCTGGCCAGCATACAACCGGTCTATAGACAAGCTGAAGACGAACGTGAGAGAACCATCGATGGTGAGTGATTTGTAATAATGTGCATCTGTTCGCTTATTTATCCTGTTGGTGGTAAGCTCACTTTTTTTGAGCCATACCGTTCGTACCGTTTCGTTTTTTTGCTGGCTAACTCGTTTTAACTAACGAGTTTTGGCTAGTAGCTAGCTAGTACCAACTGCTGATTCGCGCTTGTTTTCTCCTAAATATTCGCTTGTGAGAGCAAAACGATGAAATATGTTAATCCTGGTTAAAGTCCTGGTTTTTGTTTTGTATTGCACTTTGGTGCTGCGCATTAAATTGTGTGCAATTTAATGCCGTTTTGTGCTGGCTAACTCGTTTTAGCTAACAAGTTTTGGCTAGTAGCTAGCTAGTACCAACTGCTTATTTGCGCTTGTTTTCTCCTAAATATTCGCTTGTGAGAGCAAAACGATGAAATATGTTAATCCTGGTTAAAGTCCTGGTTTTTGTTTTGTATTGCACTTTGGTGCTGCGCATTAAATTGTGTGCAATTTAATGCCGTTTTTTGCTGGCTAACTCGTTTTAGCTAACGAGTTTTGGCTAGTAGCTAGCTAGTACCAACTGCTGATTCGTGCTTGTTTTCTCCTAAATATTCGCTTGTGAGGGCAAAACGATGAAATATGTTAATCCTGGTTAAAGTCCTGGTTGTTGTTTTGTATTGCACTTTGGTGCTGCGCATTAAATTGTGTGCAATTTAATGCTAGAATGTGTTTCCACATGCCAGTGTTAGCCTCCCTGTTTATAGTGGATACTGGTGAGACCACAGGAGCCGAAATCTCAACAATATAAAAGTGCTTTTTCAAACCAGTGACTTATAAAGTCATTCATATAATTTTCTAAAGCGTCAGAAAGAGAAATCCATATATTATATCAATTCATTACACAGACAGTGATATATTTCAAGCATTTATTTATTTTAATTTGGATGATTATGGCTTACAGCCCCTGAAAACCCCAAATCCAATTTGGCAAAAAATTAGAATATTACATAAACTTTAAAAAATAGTTTTTAAATAGAAATGTTGGCCGCTGAGATGTTGGTTAATATGGGCTGTAGCCATAATCATCAATATTAAAATAAACACTTTCAATATATCACTGTCCCTGTAATGAATCTATATATGGGTTTCACTTTCTGAAATGAGTGACAAAAATATTGAACTTTTTCATGATATTCTAATTTTTGACATGTGCCTGTATAAGTGTTGAACTTGCTTGAAACTAACTACCATCCATTTCTGTCGTTCGTCTAGGGAGGAGGGAATCAGCCGCTCAACAACGGACGTTGTCACTGTGGAAAGTACTGAAATCCTTTGCTTTTATAAGTAAAAGTGTCAGAACCAAAGTAGCACAATTTCCACTTAATATAAAAGGGACTGAACTGAGATTTATTTGATTGTGTGAGTATTAATTACAGAATAATTGAAAAAGACTGGCGCATCAAATGTAAAATAAACCACTTGTTAATGTATTTATTTTTTTTGTCAGATCACTTGTGTGATCCTTTGTGAGTTATGTTCACAACTGTATCTTTTGGGGAATGGCAGTTGTTCAGTCATCAATATAATTTAGTTTATATGTGCAGTTTATATTCTATCATCAATAAACTCATGCAGTAACAGGACACATTCCAATATTTGAGACCCATTGTAGTGCATCCTTTTATATTTTAGCAATAAAAGTACAAAACACCACCCACACTTGAAGCCAGGGCAAGAAGAGACACTTTTACATTCCAGACAAACTTTAATTGATAAAAACTCCATATTCTGACTGAGCGACTCCATACTCTGTGATGCACACCTTCAGTTAAAGTACTATATTCCATTCAAGTGAATGTATTAATTCATTCTGATTGCTGAGGCCACAGTAAAAGCAGATGATTTTAAATGTAACCCAGGCCTTGTAAAATCGACTTTACATCAGTGCAGCTACATGAAAATTGTGGTTAAATACAACAACGAAGTACTTTATTGTCACATTGGAATTGGAATCGCTGCTGTTTTGTTTTTCTTTTGAATTCTTGGATGGAATATGGGTGGGCAATATAAGCTGCAGCTTCAGCCATCACCCATTTCAGATAACCTATGTTGAACTGTGTAATCAGAGGAGTTATTGTTTAATTCGACCTTATTAGATTTTTTTTCCCCTTTGTTATATTATTCTATTTTCTTTTAATCTATCCGAAATAAAGATTCATTCATTCACATTCCACCACTGGCTTTTAGCAACAAGTGTATTTCCCAAATATGTTTTAAACTTCCTTTATTTAACCACCACCCATTTCTGTCTTTTGTCTAGGCAAGAGGTAAACGATCGATCCACCCCAAACTGGACCTTGCGTCACTATTTACAGAGATGCAGGCCTAAGATCTGCTGATCTGAGACCAGTGTGAGCTGCACATCCCAGCTGCTGAGTGAACCAGTCTTACAGTTTGAGTTTTGCACATTCTGAATAATCTGGAATTTGCTGCTGATTGTAATAAACAATTTAGTGACTTATGTGTTTGCATCATGATTTCTATTTTTGTCTGTTAATACACTGGTTGGAAAAGAGTCAATAGTACAAACCATTAACGGGTGACCTTGAAAATAATGGCTCATTTTTAAGAAATTTATGTCACATGGTGGTAACCTTCACATATAAAAAAGAGACAACTGCAAAAACTTCAGAGGTTTGTCAGTGCAATACTACATGAATGCATGTATAGTACATTGTTGATGCAGAGAATATATATTTCTACAGTATATGTATCTAGTAAATCAAGCATTTTCCATGTAACCTTGTGACTGCATTATTTTAATTGCTTTTAATCCTAGATCAAGTTTGTTTTGGCCTAAAATGCATCATAACTGTCAAATACATCTTATTATACCGAACTCAGTACTGTTTACTTTTTGAATACGGTATACATTTTGTGGCTAATATAGTTATTAACCTAGCGATCAAGTTGGGTCAGCTGATCATTTTTTGCTATGACAACGTCTCAGACTCAGTGCAGCTGGAGCAGGTACGTCCATGATGTCTCAACAGTCCATGATTTTCACGCAGATCAGAGCAATTTTTTTTCCCACAATATTTTTATTGAACCTTTTTTTTTTTTTTTTTTTTACAAACAGCACACACAGTCAGACACTAACACAAAAGTAATTTAAAAACTAAAAACAATAACAAAATAACAAAAAAAGGGTAATTAAAAACAACAACCATTAACAAAAACAAGTCAACAACAATGCTCCTCTGTTTAGTCTAGGTAATCTATTACATAAGAATACATAATATACATTCACCAGTTTGGAATTTGCAAGGTCCACACATATCATTCACCTTCTTCTTCAGAAGTTATGTTTAATTTCTTTACATAACCAATGAAAGGTCTCCATATATTCTCAAACACATTTTCCTTTGATTTCAGTATGTATGTTATTCTTTCTAGTGGAAGGTTGTTAACATCTGTCTTAACCACTGAGTCACATCTGGTCTATGAGTTTTTCCACAGTAATGCAATACATTTTTTGGCATTAAGCAAACTGAGGTCTAGGAATGCTCTTTCACTCTTATTAAAGTTATGTTTTTCTGGATACAGGCCCAGCAAAAACAGTTTAGTGTTCAATGTGAATTGTTTTGAAATTAATTTTTCAATTGTTACCCTCACCTCTTCCCAAAACATTCTGATTTTTCTACATTCCCATAAACAGTGAAATAGGGTTCCTTAGAGCAATTTTTTGCACAGGAAATAAACCAGACATTCTTAAGCTCTACAACCACTGATCGTTTGTGAAGCTGTGCTGACATCAGTTGACAGGCTGTGCTGAACGCCAGACTGACCGTTTGAAGTGGTAATTTTCCCACAACAGAGCCATCTGAAACACACACAGCGTACATATTTTAGTACCTAACAGTGATAACTTGCAGAGATTACAGTGTAGTACGATGTACTTATAGCAAAATAGCATTAGCAACATTAGCTTACCGTCACATATGACCTAGTTTGTATCCTCACGTCTTCGGCTCTCCCAGAAGCTGCAGAACTATTCCAGAGTGTTTCATCTCACTGCCTGTACCCTTGTCTGACAGTCCTTTTTGGCATTTACGGTGAAAAAAGCTACAGACCGAGGAGTCGCCTTGTAAAGCCGGTGCTTGGGCTGCACGGTGGCGCAGTGGTTTAGCACTGTGGCAGCACAGTTTTACCCTCGGCCGGGGGATCGCGGGGATCATGAGATCGTGGGTTTGATCCCAGCCCCCGACCAACAGTGAGCTGTGTGGAGTTTGCATGTTCTCCCCGTGTTGCGTGGGTTTACTCCGGGATTTCTCCGGTTTCCTCCCGCATACCAAAAACATGTAGGTTTAGGGCGCTCGCGCATGCAGCGACCGGCAGCCGGTGGCTTGTCACCAGACTGCAAACCAAATCTACCTACGGGTACAAATAAGTAACAAAAAAAAAAAAAAAACCCCGCCATGTTGTGTTTGGCTTGGGTCGCGTGTTTTACGTCATGGGAGTGTGGCGCCGCCTTGCTGTCAAAAAAATCCCGCCCACCCCAGCTATACACGACTTTACACGGTTGTAATAGAGGCACAACCGCGGCCGAAACGAGTAGTAACGAAATGAAACGAGGCGAGTTGAACTGGGCTAGTGGAAATGAGGCATTACAGGCTACCTTTAGAAGAGACTATTTTTTTTCTCAGCTGCACAAAATAACTGATTAAACAAACAAATCATAATATTTTGTCCAGTATTGCTGTCATTTAATAAATTGTGCTTGCAGAACTGTTAAATAAAAGCAATATTACACTCATAGTTGTTACAGTATCATGAATATACTAACTCTGGGTGTGATACTCTGATGCCCTCTGTGTAGCCGTACCACACCTGGAGCTTCTATATCCATTGATACTACACTCCCTCTCGTGTAATATTGCTTAATTGACCACTGGAACCACACTCTCCTGTACACCAGTGATGCTTTATTTCACTCATTCTTTAAGACAAATTTACATTAGTGGGCTCAGGCTCACTATTCAATCTAGGCATTTACAGAGACATGCACTGAATTGAGCCATTCTGACAAAAGCTGCAAAAATGATTCACAACGATGCTGTGATAGTTACGCAATTAAAGGAAATTTGACCAAAGAATGTCACAGACCTTTCATTCAGACCTGTGGGAGCTGTTACCATGTGGAAAAAGTGCAATAAATGGAAACTTTAAGAGACCTCTTGTGACATGAAGTAACATGGCAGAGGGTTGGAGTTGTAATGTGTATAAAGACCTTCACCACCCCTAAGCATTTCCTAACCTCAACCATCTAAAATGTGTATATAATGCCTAAAAGAAAGATAGCTATGTAAGCGTAAGTGAATCAATATGAGGAAGTGAAAGTAAATGTGGGGAAAAAACATAAAAGGTGTTTTAAACTTTTCTTACACTCAAGCAAATAAAAAACCTTAAAGATTTGAAACATAAATATGTTCTCTTTTGCATACACTCAGGTATGTGTATAGAAGTAGAGGGTCCAGAGAGTAGATTTCAGATATTTGAAAATATAGTGTTGATGTGCTGATCCTGGCAAGAGTTTTCAGTGCTGCGTGAACTTGACAAAGTAAAAGTAATCTGATCTGATAGGAGGAAGCTAAAAGAAAGACTGGGAGTAAAGTGGAGGTGAGGGGATGGAGGTATGGGAGTAAAGTGGGGATTTGAGGAAACAGAGAAAATGTGAGTCAGTGGTGCACCCCCCCCCCCCCCCACACACACACACTTTACACTCCTGAAGTGGAAACAGGCCTCCGTCATGTCCAGCTGAGTTCCCACACAAGGGAAAAAACACATACTATATTTCATCACAGTACCTTCTCATCCATTCCCAAACTAACAGTCATGCAGATTAACTAATTACAGTCCATGTCACGTCTACTGATTTATTGTAAGTCGAACACAAAACCAACAGAGTGCAGTGCAAATGCCTTTGTGAGGTGAATACACCCACCATGGAGAAGACGATGTATCAGAGGTTATGTATAACACCCATTTGGCCATGGGGTCTTACTATTAAAGGGGATTTTTCACAAACAAACAGATGTGCAGGGGCAAACAGTTCTCCTCTGAGGGAAGCATGATCAGACAGAGGGGAAGGTTTTGCTTACAGAGGAGAAAAGTTAAAAGATGACAGCATAAAAAAAAAATATGGATGATCTCTCCACTCTCTAGTCTAAACAAGCTTTAAAGGAGAGTAACATTTCTCTTCAGGCACTGGCATATCCTTGGCTATGAAGTGAGTCACAATCACAGCTCTTCCCAATGTATTTGTTAAACCGTTTTATGTGTGTGATTCAGGAGAAAAGTAATACGCAAATTAATTATATGTTTTATCTGTGCTGCTGTTTTTTCCTTTTTATCTCCATCCAGCTTCCTCCCCTGTCTTCTTCAAAGCAATTATTAGCATTTGTTCCTACTCTCCTTCCTTCTTCCCATTCTGCCCCTTTACCCTCCAAATTCAATTCAATTCAAATCAATTCAATTTTATTTATATAGTGCCAAATCACAACACAGGTTATCTCAAGGCACTTTACAGAAAAGAGTGGGTTTAGGCCACACTCTTAGTTTTTAGAACCCAGCAGAGACCCCTAAGAGTTAGCACTGTGGTGACACAGGTGAGGAAAAACTTCCCTTTAACGAGCAGAAACCTTGGACGGAACCATAGCTCATAGAGGACGGCCATCCGCGTCGACCGGCTGGGTTGAGTAGTTACATTCAAAAGTAAACATACAAATACAACATTCAAAGCCAAGCAGTCCAGTACCAAGCCTGGCCAGGCTGCACATGCAAGCGAAGGCCTGGCCCGGGCAGCATTTCTAACTAAAGGTCTTATCAAAGAGAAAAGATTTCAACTTGCTCTTGAATAAAGAGAGAGTGTCTGCCTCCCGAACTGAACTGGGATGACGGTTCCACAGGAAGGGAGCTTGATAGCTGAAAGCTTTACCTCCCAGTCTACTTCCAGATACCTCGGGGACCACTAGTAGTTTGGATTTTTGGAAGCGCAGAGCTCTGGTTGGATGATAAGGAGCTAAGAGTTCTTGCAGGTAAGAAGGAGCCATACCATTAAGAGCTTTATAGGTTAAAAGCAATATCTTGAATTCAATTCTATATTTTATTGGGAGCCAATGTAAAGAAGCTAAAACTGGAGTAATGTGATCTCTTCACCCTGTTCTCATAAGGATATGTGCAGCTGCATTCTGAATGAGTTGGAGAAACTTTATGGACTTATTTGGGCAACCTGATAAAAGTGGTTACAATAGTCAAATCTGGTGATAAAGGCGTGGACAAGTTTCTCTGCATCTTTATGAGACAGGATGGACCTAATTTTAGAAATATTACACAGATTGAAAAAGGCGGTCTTAATGGTTTGCTGTATATGAGAGTTGAAAGACACATCTTGGTCAAAGACAACTCCAAGATACCTAACAGAAGATGTAGAAGCCAGTGCAATGCCATCTAGTGTTGTTATCTTACTACGAAGAGTACCTCTAGCATGTTTGGGGCCAAGAACGATGACTTCAGTTTTATCCTTAAGACACTCCTGGAGTAAACCCAACTGGTTGGGATCATCTGGATTGATGGATAAATACAACTGAGTGTCGTCAGCGTAACAATGAAAATTAATAGGATGCTTCCTCATAATGTCTCCCACAGGCAGCATGTAATATGTAAACAATTCTGGTCCAAGTACTGATCCCTGCGGAACTCCATAGCTAACCATGGTCTGAGTAGAGGACTTGTTATGGACATGAACAAACTGGGAATGATCTGATAGATAAGACTGGAACCATCTTAGCGTTGTTCCATTCAAGCCAATTTGCTGTTCAAGTCTCTCTAGCAGAATATGGTCATCAATGGTATCAAAGGCAGCGCTGAGGTCCAATAAAACAAGGACGGAGACAAGTCCTTTGTCAAATGCCATAAGGATGTCATCAGCAACTTTTGCTAAGGCTGTCTCTGTGCTGTGATGTTTCCTAAAACCTGACTGAAATTTCTCAAATATAGAATTTTTTCTAAAAAGGTGCATAGTTGATTGGTGACTACTTTTTCAAGGATCTTGGAAAAGTAGGGGAGGTTAGATATTGCTCTATAATTGGCCAAAATCCCAGAACCAAGCGAAGGTTTTTTAAGTAGATGTTTAATTACTGCCACTTTAAATGACTGCGGTGCATGTCCTGTCTTTAGGGACATATTAATTATGTTCAAAAGAGATGGACTAATCAGAGATAGCGATTCCTTCACTAGTCTAGTGGGGATTGGATCTAAAAGACAGGTAGTTGATTTAGAGGCTGACACTATTAGGGCTAGATCAGAATGATTAATACGAGAAAATTTAGAAAAGTGGAGTTCTGAGCCTGTGAGCACAGCAGTGTTAGGTAGAGGCTTGATACTTTTGGGGGGGGGGGGGGGGGGGGGTTTGGAATATTATTCCTAATAGTGACAATTTTATCATTAAAAAAATTCAAAAAGTTGTCACCACTAAGAATTGGAGGGATTTAGGGATCTATGGCATTTTGGCTCTTGGTTAGCTGAGCCACAGTGTTAAAGAGAAATCTGTGGTTGTTTTTATTTTCTTCTATCAAAGATGAATAGTACTGTCGCCTAGCATAATGGAGAGATTTCTTATAGGTGGTAAGGCTGGCATTCCAGGCTGAACAAGATTCTTCTGTCTTATTTGCATGTCAAATCCTTTCACAGGATCTAACTTTCTGTTTTAACTTACGGGTGTGGGAGTTGTACCATAGAGCTAGTCTCCTATTTTTAATAGTTTTCTTTTTAAGAGGGGCTATGGAGTCAAGTGTTGACTGCAGTGAGGCTGCAGTACTACCAACTAAAAGGTCTTTGGGTGCTTCTGGCATCCTACTTATAGGGAGGGGAAGATTCCCAGATGACAAATCCCAGTGGGGATGCCAGAGGTAAAGCAGGAAACTTGTGAAATCCATCTCCACTGGTTACTTTTGCAGCATATAGCACATGTGGTGAAAATACCCTCTATGAATCGTTTTCAATGCAAACATTAAGCTTGGAGAACCTTGCAAAAACAAGCTTGGCATAGTATCCGCACTGTTAACCAGTAGTAAAATGGTTTATAGTCGCAAGTAGAGACACTAGCTGCCCTTTCACCCAACTTTAAACAGTTATAGGAAGTCCACAGGGACTCACTTTGATCCAGCATGCTGCCCAGTTGCTCGTCTAGTTGTGCTTTTGGAAACGGCAAGGCCTATTTGTCTCAGGGAAAAATATCCTCCATCATGAAAAGCACCCAAACAAAACAACTCAGGACAAGATTCTAATTTCTGCAGTCCCATGGTGCTAATTGGTGTTATATGTAGAAATAACAATACATACATGATATCAGCTGGTAATTTCTAGAGTTTACTTGAACCAGTTTCACAGTGAGATAAAACTGATTTTCTACAGACTTTTATAGTTCAGTAGCAGTTCATAAAATAGTCATAAAATGTAATCTCTTGATTTGTGCTCTTTATAAAAGCAAGAAATCTGTGTGTGTGTGTGTGTGTGTCTGTCTGTCTGTCTGTCTGTCTGTCTGTCACATTTCATAGGACATCATAGGATGGCCTGTGATCTCTGCCTGAACATCATAGGACGTCCTATGAACTCAGACATCATAGGACACATAGACAAATGTATCTTTACGATGTCATACAGACCATGTATCTTTGAACTCAGGTATCATAGGACACATAGACAAATGTGTCTATGATGTCATACAGACCATGAACTCAAGCATCATAGGACGACTCGCGATGCTTGTATGACAGCACATACAGAGATGAGTCTATGTGCTGTCACATTTGTCTATGTCATAGACAAAATAGACAAATTTTGACAAATTAGACAAAAAGACAAAATAGACAAATTAGACAAATAATAAATTAGACAAATAATAGACAAATAGACAAATCAGACAAATAGACAAAATAGACAAAATACACAAATTTGTCTATGACAAAGACACATTTGACTATGTCATAGACAAATGTGTCTTTATGATGTCGTATACATCAAGCCCATGGCACATAAATATGTCTTGAATTACAACGCACCTATCCCTCAACCAGTGGTCTCAACGAAGAAGAAGAAGAAGAAGAAGAAGAAGAAGAAGAAGAAGAAGAAGAAGAAGAAGACCCACCAGATGGAGAGCAATAGAATGACGACAACTGCTGCACGTCAGAAAAGATACCATGAAGATGAAACACCTGAGGTTCCAGCAGTACATCGCACCCGTCTGAGACAGGAGGACACCCTTCACCAGCATAGGGTACGACAGACTTTAAAGCACGTTTCTAGGACATCATAGGACGGCCTATGATCTCTGCCTCATCATCATAGCACATCCTATGAACTCAGGCATCATAGGACGACTCGCCATGCCTACATGACAGCAAATGTGTAACCTTGACGAATGCCAGTCTACACTACAAATGTGTAAAATGCCAAGCAAAGCACTGATTTTCTCTGGGTGCTCCAGTTTCTTGGTTTCTACGGGCATGCACGGGCCTTTCTGAACAGGGTCGAAAGACACTTTTACAGGATCGTGCCCATGAACTGGAATTACGACACACCTATCCCTCAATCAGTGGTCTGAACGAAGAAGAAGAAGACCCACCAGATGGAGAGCAATAGAATGAGGAGAACTGCTGCACGTCAGAAAGGATGCCATGAACATGAAACACCTCAGGTTCCACCAGTATGCCGCAGGCATGACTGTGAACAACACAGCCGTCTGAGACAGGAGGAGACCTTTCAGTAGTCTGAAGAAAGAAGACCCACCAGATGATGTCTATATGACGGCACATAGACAGAGCACATGACTCCCTACAAGACATATATAGACACAGGTAAGCAACATAAGACAGAACAGTGACAGGCAGGAGAAGAAGTAACAAGCAGGGGGCAAACAGCCCCAGATGGCAGGGCATATTTTTTGTGATTTTTATGTTTTGCTGCATACAAAAGCCATCACATGTGATTGCCTCTTAGTGCTGTGTTGCTATACCAACTGTCCTGTAACTGGCAAGAATTCTGTTCCAATGCATCCCCGCTACGGGCATGCATGGGTTTCTACGGACATGCACGGGTATGCACTAGTATATGTAAATCACGATCATCACAAACTCTGACAGAAATGTACGTGAAGTGGAGGATTTCTAGTTTGAAGAGTGAAAAGACAAGATTATTATGCAAGGGTCAACAGTAGCTGATGATGAATCTCCATGCAGACCACACTTTCCCATTTTTGTGACCACTGGCATAGGCTTACCAGACACAATATAACACACAAGAAAAACACATCAAACTTTAATGCCACTGCATTACTGTCTAAAAGGAACACAGTGAGATAAAAAAAAAATGTAAAAACAAGAGCACTCTGAAGCGAGTGCAATATCCCCGTCTCTGTTTTCTTTTAAGATCCCAATATTTTACAGATGGAGAGCAGTTTTCAGCTTTTCCAAATAATTACTGGGGCATAACCAAATTATGATATGCCTATCATCCATAAGTATACAACAAAAATTGTTTTGCAACATCTTGAATTCAACAGAGACTCATTAGTCGATACACGTAGTATCGAGTTACGTTAAACTGAGAGGTATATGGTAATCACTTAATGCGTCTCTGTGTGTATGTGTGTGTGTGTGTGTGTGTGTGTCTGTCTGTCTGTCTGTCTGTCTGTCCATCTGTCCGCCTCTCTGTTTCAGCTCGCTCGGTTAAAATTAAGTGGAACTAAAGGCTTGTATCATTGTATCGCCATATTTTCTCAACTTTTAATTTGCCAGAATTTGGAGATAAGGCTTTCTTTTCAAAATAAACACAAATTCAACTCACCTTTAACGTCAATGAAGCCAGGGGAAAAAGTATTGTAATAACTATGCCGGGCCACTAGAGGCGGCAGTGCGACTTTTTTACAGCACAACACAGCATGTTTTTTTTATAGCACGTAGAGCTGAACTGTTATAAAATAGTGGTTACTGAAAAAAAATGTATTCAGCAACTACACCATTTACTCATCACATTGATTGTTTTCACACTGGTTTTGCTCTTTATTTTTGCAGAGGAAGGATGAGGTAAAACTCGTTAAAAACTTGCTAAAAACTCCAAGCCCCATTCCTCACCTGCAAATGGTCACAGTGAACTGCGCATGCACCCGGAAACTCTGCCACAGGGAAGTACTGAGCAATCCGCCAATACTGGGTGAACAAATGTCCGTCTTTTTGCCCGTCTGTTTTCTTCCTCTGCCACTAAACAGTAAAAGCTCCTGTTTATATTGATTGTCTTGTATTAATGTACCTCCATCACTTCCGCCATTTAGCGTTCTTCTTTTGTGTTAGGACTGTAGCTGTTGAAATCAGTTTGGTGGCTCTTGGCTGCTGTCGACAGTACGGGCATGTGAACTGCAGATTATTTTCACTGCGCATGTATGTATTCCAAAACTACTGGATGGATTTGGATGAATTTTTTTACCAGAGGTGGTCCTTGGGCTGGAGAGGAACCCATAATATTTTGGTGATGATCCGAGAATGCATACCTCCGTCAAGGCTCTGGCACCAAGGCATCAGCACCTTGGTGCTTTCATTAACTGAGGTAAAAATATAAGATCATAAGTCAGGAGCTAGAACCCCTGCAGAAATCATCTGGTTAGAGCCAAATTGCAATAGGTGCATCATCAGTGTATATCAAACACTGGTACCAAGTTTCACAACATTTAGAACAAAACTATAAAAGGAGTTGATTTCACACATCAGGTACCTTTTGTGGGACAGATGGATGTGTAACGGATGCCAACTAGTACTGTTCGGCGTAGAACGTTAGTAAACCTCCCTCCCAAAGCCTCATACAGTATTGGTAGCGCTGAGCTATCGGTCGGACCTTTAGCTCAGCGCGATCGTGCTGTGTCTCCCATGCTCGAACTGTGTAGTTGACTGAGAGGTCGCGGGTTCGTGTCCCGTGTGGGGCGAACTGCGCAGGATGATCTCTGTCACAATGGTGCCGTGAACCCGGCATGGGAGTGAGGTTTAGGGGGGAGAGTGTAACGGATGCCAACTAGTACTGTTCGGCGTAGAACGTTAGTAAACCTCCCTCCCAAAGCCTCATACAGTATCGGTAGCGCTGAGCTATCGGTCGGACCTTTAGCTCAGCGCGATCGTGCTGTGTCTCCCATGCTCGAACTGTGTAGTTGACTGAGAGGTCGCGGGTTTGTGTCCCGTGTGGGGCGAACTGCGCAGGATGATCTCTGTCACAGATGGACAAACAAATAGACAATGCCATAATATAATCATGATGTAAAGTTATAAGGAGTGAAAAAATGAAGGCAATGTGCACTTTGAGGGCATAAAAATGTCAGCACCCTCAAGGCAGACACCATAAATTTAGTGTTAAAACAGCAGCCATAACAAATAAACATTGACTGTATATTGGCTGTGGTGAATTGCTCTATGCATATGTAGTGGGGAACAATTTGCAGCTATAAAAAAATAGACATTTGCAAAGATTTACCTATTTAGTTTGCTACTCATACGTATGTCCATCCTAGACATAGATGGACCAGAAGGATTACTTATCCATGCAATCTGCAGTTGCACAATAGAAAGAAGTTGGGATCATCAGCTGAAGGTAGGTGGAGGGGTGGTGGTGGCAATGGTTACATCAGATAGATTTACAAGCCAATCATTCTAGGTTATGTCTGAACAACTCGAAATTCTTTTGAGGGGAATTTTTTGCTTTACAAGGGTTTTGAAAACAAATGTGTTGAAGGCAGAAATCATTCTGAAAATGGAACCAGGCCTACATTAAAAAAAAGAGTCAAACTGGAGATAATGAAAAAATGGGACATTTTACATGAAGGTACAGGAATACATTCATTCATTTTTGCAAATAGATAGCCTGTAAGACTTTACACTGAGCAGCATTTGCAGATAAACTTGTACCATCAAATTACCAAAGTATTTTTAATATCCTCTGCATCATTTTACATAGGTACGTTCCTTTCTAACTCAATTTGGTTTATCTAATGTGTTTGGAAACTTCAGCATCCTGACAGGAATTTACAGTTTTGATATGTCTAAAGCAAAACAATGACAGACCTGCCAAAGAGTTTGCAGGATTGACGAGAAATCTCTTCAAAATCAAGATATTTAGTTAAGGTGAGTTAACCAGAGGACCCTTGCTTGATTAGAAACAGCTCTGCTTGTGTGACTTGACAACGCTGATTGCAAATGCAAGCTGGCTATATACGAACACTGCGTTCAGTCAAACAGCTGTAAGACACTGATTTGACTGCACACATACCGCAAAGTAATTGATTCCTTCAGGGTTTCACAATCAAGAGAAAACCTATTTAAACAAAAGTCACAATTTATGTTAGAAAGTCAAATACATAAGACACTTGGTGAATTTTATCAGTGATGTTTGACTGGGAATGTAATATCCTTGCATGTTTCTCCTACTTCCTCTGGTCTACTTCTCATGTGCTAAGCTGTGCAAGAAAATGTGCAGCACCCCAATACATAAAGAGTCAAACATGACTTTGGAAGAATTTATACTCGTGCCTGTACATGTAAGCGTGCAGACCGTTATTCTGCTGAAAAATCCCTCAAGGTGGGAAAGGAAACGTTGTAGGTCACATTAATGACACCTTTCAAATAAATTTCAATTACCTTGCTTTTCTTTCACTTTTCACCTTAGAGCAAATTAGCTGAAAAGGCCAGATGTTTTTTATCTGTGTGCAGTCTGCCAACAATACCATATTTATTGAAACATGCACTGCAGTTCACAGAAACAGGACCCAGCTGCTGACATGCTGGTGACTTGACATGTAATTGCCTCCAGTGGAATGGGCAGCTTGGAAATGTGGTTTTTGGAGAAGGGGATGTAGTAGTGATGGTGGGGTATAGGAGGTTAAACACATGAATGACTGACACATAGATGCCGGGGCATAGAATCCCAGGAAGATAAAGCATTTACGTGCATATACATTTCTGTGAACCGCATGTAATTGTTTGCAAGACCTGAATGACATCAGATTGTCAACTTTCACTAATGGGCACACTGAAAGAGCAGTGGTGCCACTCAAAACAAAATGAGGCATCAAAGATTATACAGGATATCCGCAGCCTTTGTAAACACACTTAAAAGTTCCCTTTTGCATTTGTTTCTTTTGTTATCACAAACAACACTTGGCAATCAAACAATGAAAGATGAGACAGATGTCTTAGAAAGGTGCTCTAATGAAATTCCCAGAGTAAAAGTGAACAAAAGAGCCAAGATTAGAGAGCATAACAGTTGGTCATTGTCTTTACATGTGTACAGAAATGTCAGTTGGCAGAATATCAAACCTAATGTGAATGTGAATATGGTTGCTTGGCTTGTTAGATTTGCTTGAGGCAAATATGAGACACAATAGTGCTTTGACTATAGTTCTTGGCAGTGTTGATAATGATTTACATTTTAAAAGCTGAGTTCCGTAAGAACTAATGTAAACAGATAGGAATCAAATTGTTAACACATATAAAAGTGGATACTTTGTCATGGCCGCCAATTAGGCGCACCTGCGCACACACCTGTCTGCCATTTGGCTCTGCCTATATATTCTGTGAGACCCAGGGATCAGCGTGGAGTCGTCTGCTTCCTTTCTGAGGGAAACTGAACTCGCCAATCTCTTCACTGAGCTTCCAGCCTCATCCTCCAGCGCTTCTTCTTGCCAAGGGTCTCCACACCATCCGGCAGCCAAGTAAGCCTGTACCTTTTCCTCTCACCCATCCTGTACCCCTGTGCACAGGCGGTGTCCTCCCGGCGGCGGACTCCCTTCCACCTGGCGGCGGACTCCCTTGCCTCGTTCACCTGCTTGCTACATCTCCAACGGGGTGACTGGCATTGTCCTTCTGGCCTGGGCCGATGTGCCAACCTGTGTGCCACTCCACCTCAGCAGAAAGTCAGGACAGTTGTATCTGGCACTTCCCCTGTCAAGATAACTCCTAATTATCTCTCGGCTCTGCTCCTAGGGTTGCCAGGTTGTACAGTGCTCTGCTCGCCCCAAGCTGATTCAACCATGCACCACACTCATTACAGACTTTCACACACGCATCCACACACTCACACTATTATCAATAAAAGGTTAATTGTGCTTCCTGAGTTGTGTCTGCTTTCTGGGTCTGTACCATGTCATACTTCCCTTTCTAGATTTCTCTGAGTCATTTCCAATTTTTTGACAAAATTCTTTTAAGTGTTGCATATTTTTAGGTGGTTAAGACTAATGTATGTAGGGTCAGGAAAAAGTGAGGGTCTAACTTACACTCATTACAATTCTGCCATGTTTCTTTATATCTTTATTTCCATGACATGGAAACAATAGGCAACGGCCTCCCTGGTGAGGGGAAAAATGTGGGAGAGCCGGGATGAATGAAGAGAACCTCAACGGCCCCCAGTGGCGACGAGCTGGGATGAAGACGGTGATAATGAGGATGAAAAAGACGATGAGCCAGCATGATGTCAGGCGGCAGAGGATCTGCAGCTCTTTCACTGACCTCGAACTCTACTGGTGCTGCACCCGTGATGGACCCCGATTGGGTCACGGCTGCACCCGCGATGGACCCCGGTTGGGTCACGGCTGCACCCGCGATGGACCCCGATTGGGTCACGGCTGCACCCATGACGGACCCCGATTGGGCCTTGGCTGTACCCGCGTCGGACCCCGACTAGGTCAGCGCAGCACCAGTACCGAACTCCAACCCCGAACCCGGAACCTCCGGCACAGCAATTGGAATCAGCTCCGCGCCGGTGACCCTGGGAGAAGGTTCAGGAGAAAGAAAAGAACCGGGATCAGGATCAACGGTAGCGACAGAGCCCAGCGAGACGAGTTCGGGTGCAGCGGATGGCTGCCTTTGGCTCGCCTCTCCGAGAGACAGGCAAAAATGCTCCAGAATAGAGAGGAGAAAAACGAAGTAGAGCACTTGCCTGTACTCGGGTTCTGCCGCTGTCCAGGACTCCGACAATCCAGGCTCAGACGGAAGGAGATCGTCTTCCAGCTCCCACTCAGCTACGTCGGCGTCCGCAGTTGGCATGATGGTTTCTGCAGCCTGAGGACCCTCCGGCGCTGACGTCCACGCCGACAACCCGCACGGCGTGATGGCAGGGGACCCTCGACCTGCTGGGTCGAACCGCTCATCTGTGGAGACCCGGGGACACTTCGTCGTCAGCGCAGGCTCCACGCTGCAGTCCGCTCTCCTCTTCTGCCCACGACATGGCTGCGGGGCTGGAATCAGGCTCTCCAGAGCCGCAGGCCCCCTCCTCATCTGGCGACGTTGGCCTGGCGTCGAGGACCGCTCAGCGGAGAGAGACACAGAGGCAGCAGGTTTAATAACAGAAGCTACAGCAGGTGGCGGGAGCTCGGGGGACCGCGAACCCCTAACTCCACCCTCAGGAGTCAGACAAGGCAAATCACCATTATGTGGAGAAGAGTGAACTTGTACTCGCTTGTCTCCTGGAGGATAGATGGTGCCGGCTGTAGCGGACATTGTTCCTCCCTCTCCCCGCTGGTTGGTGATGGAGGGCCCCCCCCCGGGGGAGAAGGAGGAGCCACTTGCAATGGTCCACAAACGGGCTTCGCCGGGGCAGGACTCAGAACTCTCTCTGCAGCCGGAGGTGACGTCAAAGAGGAGGGGACGACAGCCGAGATGATCCGGGCATGGTGAGCTGATGGGACAGCGGGAGCAGGTGACCTGGGGGGAGATTGTGTGGGAATTCCCTCCTGTCGTGACGCCGAAGGAGCAACTGGCTGGGAGGCAGAGTTCCTCCGACCACCCGGAAACGGATCCAGATGGGGTTCTCGCTGGGATTTGTTTGGGGCGTGGCACCAACATTCACTGGCTGATGTCAAGGCGAAGGTGAGGTCCGGAAAACGCCGCTCTTGTGCGGAAACGGAGACGAGCAAGTCAGCGAATTCCGGATAATCACTCAGCTTGGGATTCCTCTCAACCAACCTGACGGCCGCCGTCATGTGCTTGATGATTTGTGAAGGGTGAGTGGCTGAGTGAGCAGCTGCTACACAGTCTCTGATGGAAGCAGCTGTCAAATGTAGTGTCTCCGGGGGAATCCCGGCTGACGTCACGTTCACTCGGGGATCACCCCAGGATGGTGCAAGCTCCTGGGCTGGATCGGGGACAGGAACGGGATCCCGAAACAAGGACAAAGGATGCCTCCTCTTCGGCTTCCTGCCGGAGTTTCCCTCCAGCCCACGGAGTATCTCACGCTGTGAAGCGATGTCAAGCCCCCTCGCTGTGACTTCCGGGTGGTTGGAGTAGCGAGGAAAGCGATTGAGAATGTCCTCAGCGAGATCCAGGTGCCGGCGAACATCGCTGGGAGCGTCGTAGAGGGTGGCGGTAATGAGCGTTCCATCTACGTAGTCCAGGGCCTTCGCCAGCTCGTAGCCCAAGTTCCGAACGCGGCCCCTGAAGAATGACATGACCTCCCAGCGTGCAGGTACCCAGACAGGGAAAACAAACGTCCAGTTTAAGCAAAACTCACCAGGACTGGCGTTTCAGTCTGGCGGCAGTCTACTGTCACGGATGGCCCTCACGAGCCATCATAAGACGCCACAAATCGCTGGTGAGTTTGCAATAATGTTTATTAAAGGAACAGAAAAGACACAAAATAATAAGCCACGGTGGGCTAAAACACACTACGAAGAAACAGGTGCACAAAAGGAAACACAGTTAACGTTGGCAACGTCTGAGCCGGGGGATGCCTGATGCATCAGACAACGGAGGGAATACAACAAAGGAGTTTGATGATAAGGTCCAACGATCAAGTTGATGGTAGAGTTGACGAGACTGCCGCATTATGCCGCTCTCAGTGCCCGGTTAAATACTGGGCCACTGATGAGCCGCAAATGCAGCACATCTGGCAGGCTTTGACAGCAGGAAGCCCCCCGAGCGCTGTCAAAATAAGAGCTCGGGGAGCCAGAAGGGAACACTGCTGTCAAACCTGGTGGAGAAAATGTATGGCCCGAGCGCGGATGAGATCGGCGCTCAGACCATGACAACAACAGCGTCATACAGACCCTTATAAGCCCCAGGAAGAGCAGCCTTAGATACACATCTGCTCTCAGAAGACACTGGCACAACAGCCTATACATGAACTCTTTTTAAAGACTGTTATGTTATTTTTATTGTTTCCATGATGTCCCCATCCCTTCTTATTTTATATGGGCCCATTTGTGTGTCTGAAATAAAGATTAATAACAATAATAATTTTTAAAATTAGTTTTGTTGATAATTCACCAAATTTGTCATACCTTGCCTGAGTTTTCTAATCTTCTCAATTAATTTTTTTAAATAATTACCAATTTAACTGGGCTTATATACATCCATCCATCCATCTTCTTCCGCTTAATCATTTTCGGGTCGTAGGGGGGCTGGAGCCTATCCCAGCATCTCTGGGCGAGAGGCAGGGTACACCCTGGACAGATCGCCAGTCCATCGCAGGGCCAACACAGAGAGACAGACAACCATTCACTCTCACAGTCATACCTAAGGACAATTTAGAATCCCCAGTTTGGTGCCAATTAACCTAACTTGCATGTTTTTGGCATGTGAGAGGAAACCGGAGAAATCCCAGAGTAAACCCATGCAGACAAGGGGAGAACATGCAAACTCCACACAGATCACTGTTGGTCAGGGGCTTATATGCAGTCATTTAAAAAAATTAGCACTCCCCATTAAATATTCAGTTCTTTAATAAATGTTCACATATCTATGTCTAACCTTGTTTTTGTTTTTATTTGCATTTTTTAACATTTATTTTAGGCATTTTAAATGGGAATGAATGTGGGGGTGTCCTAAAAAGATGGGGGTGTCCTAATTTATTCCTCACTATTTGTTTAGAATTACATTTTACAGAAAATTTGAAGTTTTTAATTCATTTTTAATTGTTTAGTTGTATTACACGAATCTCCCAGTATTGTTAACATTGATATTCAATATCCATACGTCCAAATATATTTAAAAAAAAAAAAGACACACAT
This sequence comes from Pholidichthys leucotaenia, assembly GCA_020510985.1. Taxonomy (NCBI): domain Eukaryota; kingdom Metazoa; phylum Chordata; class Actinopteri; order Cichliformes; family Pholidichthyidae; genus Pholidichthys; species Pholidichthys leucotaenia. The sequence goes on from CM035848.1 coordinate 147,485,977, forward strand.
GTGGGTCACCCCCACAGCCTACGGACAAGCAGAGCGCTCAGCTGGGGCAATTAGCGGAACAATGAGATGTGTGTATTGAGATCAATAGGCAGCCTCTCTTTGTCTAGTTCAGGCGCCAGTATCCTGTTGATATGTGTGACTCAAATGCAGGTGTTCATGGCTTCCTGCTCCGTACTGTGATGCTAATGTGCCTTTCATGTATTGTCTGTAGTGGGATATTTAAATTGCATATCGCTCTGTAACATTTTCTCTCTCTCTGACCACTGCTTCTGACGAGACGCATTCCCTGTCTCCTGACGAGAGCCTCCGGGCCCGCTCCGGTGCGCCTGCACGGCGTTGGAGTGGGTGTTGTGATGGCGGTATGATTAATAAACTCCCTCAAAAACTCTCAGTTCACTCCTTATTATTTCATGCCGCCACACTGGTGACCCCGAGAAAGCACACGCTTTGTGCAATGCAACTTTCTGATCTGGACATCTACACTGGTGACCCGACCAAGAAAAGAACATGCTGGCAGCCCCCGGCGGTGACTCTCCGACGACAAGCGAACGCAGCAGCCTGACGCAAATGATCTGCCCTCCCTTCTGCTACAGGGAGACCTCGACGCAGAGCCGCCACCAGGCGAACTCTCCGGAGATCACCCACGACCTGGAAAGCCGCAGAAAGCTTCATGGTGCAACCCTCGCCTGAGATCGGGACATCCACGCTGGACCGGCCAAGGGACACAGAAAGTCTTCTCCCTCTCACCGCTTCTCCTCCCTCTCACCGCTCCTACGCATCTACGCGAGCCCGAGGGACAAAGATCGTCTACTCCCTCTCACCGCTCCAACGCATCTGCACGAGCCCGAGGGACAAAGATCGTCTATTTCCTCTCACCGCTCCAACGCACCACGAGCGAACAACGCAACAGCTCAACAGGGATGACCATCGGCGCCGACGACGCTGATCTCCATCAAGCTCCCTGACCCTGACTCACCTCTCAACAGTGGACCACCCACGCACCGAACCCCCGCACGCACGGGGGGGGGGGGGGTTACGAGGATGGCGCATCACGCACGGGACAATAACGGCTCCACAGACCGCCATCGTCCTCCGCCGCTGCACACAGAACCTTCAGGGCTGCTCACACACCTGAAGCACGCACGCAGCTTGCTCACAGGATTTTGTATGGGTCTCAGCCACGGCGCACAAAGGGAATTCAGCCGTCAGCTGTCCCTGAGGGCTTTAGGGCTGCGCGCGCGCACCTAAAGCCAACATGCCAAGTCCCTCACACAGCTGCAGCTCCTTTTTTCTCACAGCCGCTACGCAGCCTTGCAGCTCCTGTTTTTCTTCACAGCCGCGAGAGGAGTCAGAGACAAGTTTTTCTTCTCACAGCCGCCGTGGACCACCGCACGTTCAACGGGACAGCCCCTCAACACCGTGGATCCACATGCAATTTTTGCGCGGCCCAGACAACTTCGGCCGGCACTTGCTACCCCCACCCCCCTCCCTCCACCTCCTCGGCACAGAGCCTTCCCCGCAGCTCGCTTCCAAAGCCGGACTATGAGGCCTCAGCTTCCTGCTGAGCCCTCTGGGGGGGAAATGTGTGGGTCACCCCCACAGCCTACGGACAAGCAGAGCGCTCAGCTGGGGCAATTAGCAGAACAATGAGATGTGTGTATTGAGATCAATAGGCAGCCTCTCTTTGTCTAGTTCAGGCTCCAGTATCCTGTTGATATGTGTGACTCAAATGCAGGTGTTTATGGCTTCCTGCTCCGTACTGTGATGCTAATGTGCCTTTCATGTATTGTCTGTAGTGGGATATTTAAACTGCATATCGCTCTGTAACATTTTCTCTCTCTCTGACCACTGCTTCTGACGAGACACATTCCCTGTGGGTGTTGTGATGGCGGTATGATTAATAAACCCACTTTTAAACCTCAGTTCACTGCTTATTATTTCATACCGCCACACACAGGCTTATACAGGGTGTCCTAATTTTTTCACATGACTGTATAAAAACACCATCTACTTCAATGAAGGATGAGTTACCTGTTTTATTCCTACCTAATATACTATTCAAGGTCTTCCATAATTTTTTTGTCATCATGTTTTACTTCTAACATCTTTTTTGGTAAAATATTCTTTTCTTAAATCTATTTGTGTTAGTTGTTTTGTTTCTAAGTACACAATATTCCATCCAAAGATTACAGTTGCCAGATGCAATTGCAGCTCTTTTCATTTTGTCATGTTGAACCATACTAGATTTCAATTCATAGTCCAACTATGGTGAAGGTGAATTTCTCAGAGTAGTCTTTTTTGAGGGGGACATACTTGTCAGCTACCTCCTGAAACATTTCCAGAAACGAATATTGTTCCTTATCAGTACTGAGCATACTTTTTCCCATTTTACATTTTTAATGTCATTAATAAACCTATCCTTAAAAAATAATTTATAGGCTGTTTGTAAAATAAATTTAGGCCTCGCTTTGGGTACTTTCATATTCATACTCATGACAGTTAAATTATGGTCACTGATTCTAACAGAAATAAGAGATTGCATTAAAACAAAATTGTAAGAGTGGAACATGGCTGTGCTCATGTTCTCACTTTATGTTCATATTTGGTCTCACTGTTATTTCTCAGGACATGAGTTCAGCCATGTCCTTTCCCTTTGTTAGTTATGTTTCTCTGTAATCTTGTACTTCTAGTTATCATGCTTATTATTATTATTTTGGCCAGTTATGTTCAAAGTCTCTGTTTTAGTCCCTGTCATGGTGCTGTCTCTCCCAGTCCTCTGTTCATGTCTCATGTGTTGCTGTTTTACTTGTTTTGTCTCAGCCCCTCATGTTTTCTATGCCTGTAGCCGCTCCCTGCTGTCTCTGATTGTCCCAGATTGCTCCCACCTGTCCTGTGTCTGCTAATTATTCCCGTCTATACAGTTAGGCCCAGAAATATTTGGACAGTGACACAATCTTCATGATTTGGGCTCTGCATGCCACCACATTGGATTTGAAATGAAACAACTACAACGGAATTGAAGTGCAGACTTTAAGGTTTAATTCAAGGGGTTGAACAAAAATATATGATTAAACATGTAGGAATTGTAGCTATTTTTATACAAATGCTCCTCATTTCAGGGGCTCAAAAGTAATTGGACAAATAAACATAACCCTAAGTGAAATGTTACTTTTCAATATTTTGTTGAGAATCCTTTGCAGGCAATGACTGCCTGAAGTCTGGAACCCATGGACATCACCAAACGCTGGGTTTCCTCCTTTGTGATGCTTTGCCAGGCCTTTACTGCAGCTGTCTTCAGTTGTTGCTTGTTTGTGGGTCTTTCTGCCTTAAGTTTTGTCTTGATCAAGTGAAATGCATGCTTGATTGGGTTGAGATCTGGTGATTGACTCGGCCATTGCAGAATATTCCACTTCGTTGCTTTAAAAAACTCCTGGGTTGCTTTTGCAGTATGTTTTGGATCACTGGTGAAGCGCCGTCCAATCAACTTTGCTGCATCTGGCTGAATCTGAGCAGAAAGTATATCCCTATACACTTCAGAATTCAGCCGGCTGCTTCTGTCTTTTGTCACATCATCAATAAACACAAGTGACCAAGTGCCATTGGAAGCCATGCATGCCCATGCCATCACACTGCCTCCACCATGTTTTACAGAAGATGTAGTGCTTTGGATCATGAGCTGTTCCAATTCTTCTCCAAACTTTCTTCTTCCCATCATTCTGGTACAGGTTGATCTTAGTCTCATCTGTCCAAAGAATGCTGTTCCAGAACTGGGCTGGCTTCTTCAGGTGTTTTTTGGCAAAGTCAATTCTGGCCTTTCTATTTTTGAGGCTGATTCATGGTTTGCACCTTGTGGTGAATCCTTTGTATTTACTCTCATGAAGTCTTCTCTTTATGGTAGACTTAGATACTGATACACCTACTTCCTGGAGAGTGTTCTTCACTTGAGTGGATGTTGTGAAGGGGTTGTTCTTCACCATGGAAAGGATTCTGTGATCATCCACCACTGTTGTCTTTCGTGGACGTCCAGGCCTTTTTGAGTTCCCAAGCTCACCAGTGCACTCTTTTTTTCTCAGAATGTACCAAACTGTTGATTTGGCCACTCCTAACATTTCTGTTATCTCTCTAATGGATTTCTTCTTTTTTTTCAGCCTCAGGATGGTCTGTTTCACTTCCACTGAGAGCTCCTTTGACCGCATGTTGTGTGTTCACAGCAACAGCTTCCAAATGCAAACGCCACACCTGGAATCAACTCCAGACCTTTTAACTGCTTAATTGATGACAGGTTAACAAGGGAAGAGCCCATGCAGCCTTGTTATTTTTTTTTTTTTGCAGCCTTCTGAGTCAATTGTCCAATTACTTTTGGTCCCTTGAAAAAGAGGCGGCTATGTATTAAAGAGCTGTAATTCCTAAACCCTTGCTCCAATTTGGATGTGAATACTCTCAAATTACAACTGAGAGTCTGCACTTTAAGCCCATAATGATTATATAATTGTATCCTGAATATGTTTTCGTAAACAGCTAAAATAACAAAACTTGTGTCACTGTCCAAATATTTTTTGGCCTAACTGTATATTGTGTGTGTCATTCCTTGTTAGCTGTGGCATCATTAATGTCTTCATGTCAGTCCGGTCTGTGAGTATCTCATGTCAGTGTATTTTTTAGTTTAGTCCAGTTTTGTCAGTTGGTCTGTTTGCCTTTTGTTTTCGTTTGCAGCCCACACTCTGCCATTCATTTGTGTTTAAGTTTTGGTTAATAAATCATTGTTTAGCACCGTATCTCTGCCTGCTTCTGAGTCCTGTGCCCACAAACCCTTGACAGAATGACACCACTGATTGAGGACTCAGCAGGCAAGATTGGTAGGAGAAGGTGGGTTCAGGCAGAATAAACCACCGGAGGCCACCCAATCGATGGACCAGGTTCTGAGCTATCCCGACCCGTCTGATGGAGTGGGGGAGCTGTTGGTTGTGCAGGACATTCTCAGCCACCCAGACTTGCTGCAAAATCCTGAGGTGGCCGTGCTTCACTCCCGCGCTGTGCAGCGTTGGGACAGGCTCAGGCTCAGGCACTTCCCAGACAGCTCCGTTCAGCCGAGCCCCGGATCATCACCTCCTACTCCTGTCTCTGGTGCGCTGCCTCCCACTTTCCCCATTGCTCCTGCGCTGCTGCCGTCTCCACTGTTTTTTTTCTGAGAGTTTGCCCATACTGGGTGAGAACCAGCTGGTTTGGGAGGAGGTTCAACCAGCCATGGCTGTGGACGTGTTGGAGCAGGAAGAGTGGAGACAGGCGATCCTCGCACAAAATGACATCCAGCTGGAATATAAGCCCTGGCTTGCTTCAGAGGTATTATTCCTAGCGTGTGAGGACCAGCCACCAACTAAAGGGCCAGCGGGGAAGCATGCCTCAAGGAAGTGTCGCTCCACTCACCACCCGGGCCCTTTACTCGAGGTTTCACCAAGGATTTCTGCTGCCGTGGCCCCACCTTGCTCAAGTGCTTCATCAGTGGCAGCTTCAGCAGTTGGAGAGTGGGACATCAGCACGCCCCAGCCATTTGTCCCAGAGGGACACATCACAGCTCCACTCCATCAGGCAGAGACTCTCAGTCAGACAAGTTCCAGCAGTTCCCCGGAGGACTCGCTTGACGCTTCAGCAGCAGCAGAGCAGGAACAAGGGCAAGTATCTTATCATTGTTTTACATCTATTAATGAAAGATCTTGCCCTGTTCCTGGGAAGGGGGCTCTGCAGCAGTCACCCACAGCTGCTGAGCTCTCTCTCCCTCTCTCTGCTGTAATTTCTGTTGCTCCCATACTCTCACCTGCCTTTCCCCTCTCCTCTCTCCCAAGCTCCACGCCCGAGGACTTGGCCACCTGTGAGGATCCATGGACAGTCTTCAACCAGTTGGTTGAGTGTTTTAAGCTCAGTCACTAGAGGAATGGGTGGCAGGACATGGCATAAGAAGGGCTTATGGAATAGCAGCATCCAAGCCCCATCTGTAAGAGGACATTCCAGCCTTCCTTCAGGCCTACCTGTTCTCCAATGAGTTCTCCTGTCTGCCAGAGGTGGATGAGCCATTTGCTTTTGGCTCATTGAAGACAGTCGTTTCCTCTCCAGTCACAGCTCTCCACTTCTCCCCCACGCCTTTGGCATCTGTTCCTGAGGCCGGTGCGCATCCATCAGCTGTTCCTGAGGTTGGTGTGCCCCCGTGACCTGTTCCTGAGTTTGGTGTGCCTCAGTCATCAGCTCCTGAGATTAGTGCGCTCCAACTATCAGCGCCTGAAGTCAACGCACCCCAACCATTGTCAACTCCAGCGGCTGAGGCTGCCGCTTCTGCAGCTTTCCCAGAGGCCATCGCCCCTGCAGCTTATCCTGAGGTTGCCACCCCAGCAGCAGGAGACCAGGAGCTAAGGCAAGGACTTTTTTCATTAATCTCTACAACTATGTTAGAAAAGACTTGCCTTACTCCTGGTGGGGGGACCCAAGTGCAGAGTCCACCAGCTCTTAGGTCCGCCCCACCAGTCTCTGCTGCTAATGACTGTGGTGTCACCTCATTGACCGCCTGTTCTCCTCCCTTGACCAAGGTTGTCTGGTTGAGGATGGAGCTGCAGGAGGACCATGCGCCACCTCCTCCACCCGTTGCAGTTCCTGAGGGTGAGCAATCTGCTCCACCTGTCGCAGTTGCTGAGGGCGAGTAGTCCGCTCCACCCGTCACAGTTCCTGTGAGCGAGCAATCCACTCCACCCGTCACAGGTCCAGTGGTTGAGCTGTCTGCTCCACCCATCGTTGTTCCAATGAGTGGTCGAGCAGTCCGCTCCACCCGTCGTCGTTCCAGTGGTCGAGCAGTCCGCTCCACCCATCGTCGTTTCACTGGTAGAGCAGTCTGCTCCACCCATCATCCTAGAGGTCTTGGGACCTCCACCTGTCGTCCCTGAGGTCAGACTGCTGCAGCTACTGTTTTCCAAGTCCAATGCCTCTGCAATGAAGGTCACTCAGATACTGTCCTCAGAGTCAGAAGCTCCTGTGTTATCTCTAGAGCAAAGGGCCCCCCTGGTAGCTTCTGTGTTAAAGGCCCCTGAACTCGGCACTCCTGTGGCACTGTGTCCATCTGTCTGGTGGCCCTTGGGCTTTAGCAGGCCACCCAATCTGTCCTGTACTCCGGCCCAGTCGGCCATGGACTTGGACTGACCACCTGACCCATTTTGGGGCCTTGGACTTGTTGCCCATAAACTGTGTTTTGTTGGACACTGTGTGTGTGTGTGTGTGGGGGGGGACTTGTTTCAACCCACCTGGTCTTGTACCCCCACCATCCATCCCGTGAGGGATTTTTTGTTTTTGTTGTTGTTGTTGATGTTACCCTTAGAGTCGTCTGATATCCAACCCTTGAGAGGGGGGGTACTGTAAGGTTGGGACATGGCTGTTCTCATGTCCACACTGTTCATATTTGGTCTCTCTGTTATTTCTTAGGGCATGTGTTCAGCCATGTCCTCACCCTTTGATATTTATGTTTCTCTGTAGCCCTGTACTTCTAGTTATCATGTTTATTAGTATTATTTTGGCCAGTTATGTTCAAAGTCTCTGTTTTAGTCCCTGTCATGGTGCTGTCTCTCTCGATCCTCTGTCCATGTTTCATGTGATGCTATTCTACTCGTTTTGTCTCAGCCCCTCATGTTTTCCATGCCTGTAGCCACTCCCTGCTGTCTCTGATTGTCCCAGATTGCTCCCACCTGTCCTGTGTCTGCTAATTATTCCCCTGTCTATATATTGTGTGTGTCATTCCTTGTAAGCTGTGGCATCATTAATGTCTTTATGTCAGTCCGGTCTGTGAGCATCTCATGTCAGTGTATTTTCTAATTTAGTCCAGTTTTGTCAGTTGGTCTGTTTGCCTTTTGTTTTCATTTGCAACCCACATGCTGCCATTCATTTGTGTTTAGGTTTTGGTTAATAAATCATTGTTCAGCACTGTATCTCTGTCTGCTTCTCAGTCCTGTGCCCACAAACCCTTGACAATAATTCATTGGAATTTGTGTATACTGTAGTGATGGCCAGATGAGGCTTTCTGTAGGACTTGAGGCCTTTCATCAAAATGGTTCATATAGACGAGGCCTCATGTGAAACTTCATTTTCTCTACTAGATCCATCTAGTGGACAAAACGTATGCAACATGCAAATTTTTACAAGGGTGTTATTAGTTTGTGTATTTTTTCATTTCAATAAATGCACTGTTTTTTAAGAAATATCAATGATCAAAAGGGAAAAAAGAAATGATTAAACTGAGGTGACTACAGTGAATGGGCTTGTACTACTTATCCATTTTATTATTAAGAAATAATAACTTTTCAACAGTCTTATACTGTCTTTCCCAGTACATTCATCTCTGCCCTTATTGTCATGCAGGGAACTATAGTGCCTCAGCATAATGATGTGTTATTGTTGTATCCAAGCTTTTTGAAACACAACAGATGCTTCACCTTGCAAATAATAATAAATTATAAGACTAACACCACTGGGACTTAATCCCAAGATGCAAGACAGATATTTTATCTCTAGGCTACCACTTAGTGATGACCAGATTGGGCTTTCTTGAAGACTTGAGCCTTTCCATCAAAATGGTTCATATCGACGAAGCCTTGTGAAACTTCATTTGTTCTACTAGGCCATGCAGTCAACAAAAAGTATGCAGCATCCAGATTTTTACAAGGGCATTATTGGTTTAGTGTGTAGTTTTTCAATTTCAATAAATGTGCTGTCTTTTAAGAAATATCAATGATCATAAGGGGAAAAAAAAGAAATATAAAACTGAGGTGACTACAGCGAATGTGCCTGTGTTACTTGGTGTGCTTGTACTACTTATCCATTTTTATTAAGAAATAATAAAATTTCAACAGTCTTATACTGTCTTTCCCAGTATGTTCAGCTCTGGCCTTATTCTCATGCAGGACACAGTGGCAATAGTGCCTCAGCATAATGATGCGTAATAATGATTGAAGCTCTTTGAAACACAACAGACATTTCACCTTGCAAATAAAAATAGAATTAAAAGAATGACACAGCTGGGACTCAAACCCAGGCCTCCCACTTGCAGGGCAGATGCTTTACCACTAAGCCATCACCTCAGTTACAATAAATATAGACTGTTTGTGGTAAATACATCAATGGGAGAAATGCGCTCAAAATCTTCCCAAATGGGAGAAATCCGTGTTTTTGGTGCTGCCTCCATCTGAAAATTGGATGTGACAAATCCCTTACACAGTCAAACATCAACAACACAAAACGTGAGGGACGGGGATTTCTATTATGTATCGCTGTTCACTTTATTTCATGTTGCGTGCAAAATCATGAATGGCTTCCTAACCCAGTCACGTGGTACGACATCAACACATACGTCAGCAATACCCGCCTTGATACGCGCTTCACCAAATATTTCCTGGATAAGCTTGGAGCACCCTCGAAGCTCCAGAGCCTGTCGTCCCATCACTAGTATACTGTATACAGTCAATATATGTAACAGAATTGTTGCCAGATGTAGCTGTACTGATTCTGGTAGACACAGACATCAACTGCATTAAATTACATACATTCATTACAGCTGTTAATCTATTTTTAAGTGCACAAGAAGAAAGCCAGTCGATATTTAGCTTGCCCAGCTTGTAAATCTCAGTTTTCATCAGTAACAGCGTAAAGCATTGTGCAAATATCATCAATGTATTGAACATTCACACAAGGAGGTCTGTAACAATAACCATTAAGTACAGATTTGGTGTGAGGAAAATGGATTTGAAGCAAGAGTACATCTTAAGTGGGATTCACCAAATATTTCCTTACTTTGACTGGAATATGACTTTGTACACACAGTTGAAACCAGAAGTTTACATAAACTGTACAAAAAGACAACTTTTTTCTCACTGCCTGACATTAACAGTGAGCATTAACTTACCTGTTCTAGGTTAAGTTATGATTACTAAAATTATTTCTATTTGTTAAATAGTTTTTGAGAATTTTTTATAGCTTTCTTCAAAGTCAGTTTACATACACTAAGATTACTATGCCTTTAAACCAGGGGCGTCACGTTCATTCCATGGAGGGCCAAGACCCTGCATGTTTTACCTCCACCCAGTGTCTTCAGCAGATGTTTTCACTGATCAGCAATGAGTGGGAATAAATTCAATGAATTTACCTGTTGAAGACACTGGATGAAAGTAAAACATGCTGGGCCTTGGCCCTCCATGGAATGACTTTGGCATCCCTGCTTTAAACCATTTGGGAAAGCCCAGATGATGTTATGGCTTTGGAAGCTTCTGACAGGTTAATTGACAACATTTGAGTTAATTGGAGGCACACCTGTGGATGTATTTTAAGGCATCAAAAGAAATCAGCCAAGATATCAGGAAGAGAGTGGTGGACCCCCACAAGTCTGGTTCATCCTTAGGTACAATTTCCAGAGGCCTGAAGGTGCCACGTTCATTTGTTCAAACAATTACACACAAGTATAAACACCATGGGAATGTCCAGTACAGTACAGTTGATTCTCCAAATGATGACAGTCATGATGGGGGCAGGGTAAAATGAATGTTTATGATCCTGAAGATCTCAGATTTGGACTGGGTAACCTTTTTTGCCTGTTCAGATGTTACACCCAGCAGGTTGCTGATCTTCAGCCACGGATCTCTATAATATTTCTTTGATGGCAATGCAAATAAAGTATTTTTCAAAAAAGTGGCATTTTAACCCCTACACACATGAGCAGTCCACTTAAGATACTGCACTGTGATATAATCTTTGACGACTATCAAACCATTCAGGAAGGAGATGGGGTCTGTGTCCCAGAGATGAACGTGTTTTGGTGCAAAAGGTGCAAATCAACTCCAGAACAAAAACAAAAGGCCTTGTGAAGATGCTGGCTGAAGCTGGTTTGGAGGAAATAGGGGGAAGCTTGCAAACCTGGCGCAGTGGTTAGCACTGCGGCAGCACAGTTTACCCTCGGCCGGGGGATCGCGGGGATCATGAGATCATGGGTTCGATCCTTGCCCCCGGCCAACAGTGATCTGTGTGGAGTTTGCATGTTCTCCCCGTGTTTGCGTGGGTTTACTCCGGGATTTCTCCGGTTTCCTCCCACATGCCAAAAACATGCAGGTTAGGGAGTTAAGGGGCGCTTGCGCACGCAGCGACTGGCAGCTGGTGGCTTGTCACTGGACTGCAGAACAAATCTACCTACGGGTACAAAATAAGTCCAAAAAAAAACCAACAAAAAAAAAACCTGAGAACACACTCTCAACTGTGAAGTATGGGAGTGGCAGGATCATGGTGTAGGGGTGTTTTGCTGCAGGAGGGACTGGTGCACTTCACAAAATAGATGGCATCATAAGGAAAGACCATAATGTGCAAATATTGAAGCAACATCTTAAGACATCAGCCAGGAAGTTAAAGCTTGGGCACAAATGGGTCTTCCAAATGGACAATGACCTAAGCATACCACCAAATCAGTTACAAAGTGACTTAAGGATAACAGAGCTAATGTTTTGAAGTGGCTTTCACAAAGCCCAGATCTCAATCCTATAATTTCTGGGCAGAGCTGAAAAGACGTGTGTGAGCAAGGTGGTCTACAAACCTGACTCAGTTACAATAGTTCTATCAGAAGGAATGGGCCAAAATTCCAGCAAACTATTGTGAGAAGCTTGTGGGAGGACCCGCAAAATGTTTGACCCAAGTCCATCCATCCATCCATCCATCTTCTACCGCTTTTCCGGAGGTCCGGGTCGCGGAGGCAGCAGTTCAAGCAGAGAAGCCCAGACTTCCCTCTCCCCAGCCACCTGCTCCAGCTCTTCAGAGGGGATACCAAGGCGTTCCCAGACTAGCTGGGAGACATAGTCTCTCCACCGAGTCCTGGGTCTGCCCCGGGGTCTCCTCCCAGTGGGACGTGCCTGAAACACCTCAAGTGGGAGGCGTCCAGGAGGCATCCTAATCAGATGCCCATACCACCTCAACTGACTCCTTTCAATGTGGAGGAGCAGCGGTTCTACTCTGAGCCTCTCCCGGATGACTGAGCTCCTCACCCTATCTCTGAGGGTGAGTCCAGCAATCCTACGGAGAAAGCTCATTTCAGCCGCTTGTATCCGCGATCTCGTTCTTTCGGTCATTACCCAAAGCTCGTGACCATAGGTGAGAGTAGGAACGTAGATTGACTGGTAAATCGACAGCTTTGCCTTAGAACTAAGCTCCCTCTTCACCACAACAGACCGGTACAACGTCCGCATCACTGCAGATGCTGCTCCAATCCGTCTGTCGATCTCTCGCTCCATTTTCCCCTCACTCGTGAACAAGACCCCAAGATACTTAAACTCCTCCACTTGGGGCAGGAGCCTGTCCCCAACCCGGAGAGGACAATCCACCTTTTTCCGGCTGAGGACCATGGACTCGGACTTGGAGGTGCTGATTCTCATCCCAGCCGCTTCACACTCAGCGGCAAACCGTCCCAGCAAGAGCTGTAGGTCATTGCTGGATGAAGCCAACAGGACAACATCATCTGCAAACAACAGAGATGAGATCCTGTGGTCACCAAGCATGACACCCTCCATTCCCTGGCTGCGCCTAGAAATCCTGTCCATAAAAATTATGAACAGGACCGGTGACAAAGGGCAGCCCTGGCGGAGTCCAACTCTCACTGGGAATGACTCTGACCGAGTGTTGGCAATGCGAACTAAACTCTCACAACGGTCGTACAGAGACCGAATAGCTCGTAACAACAAGCCCGATACCCCATACTCCCGAAGCACCCCCCACAAAAATCCACGAGGGACGCGGTCAAATGCCTTCTCCAAGTCCACAAAACACATGTAAACTTGACCCAAGTCATACAATTTAAAGGAAATGCTACTAAATACTAAGTAAACATATGTAAACTTCTGACTTTGAAGAAAGTAATGAAAAATTCTCCAAAAAATTATTTACCTAATATAAAAATTATTTAACAAATAGAAATAATTTTGATGATCCTAACTGATCTACAACAGGAAAAGTTTAGTCTGATTTAATGTCAGACAGTGATAGAAAAAACTGGTTATGTGTCTTTTTATACAGTGTATGTAAATGTCTGATTTCAACTGTGTATGACAACACCTCCTCCTTTTTTATTCCCATCATTTCACCTCTGGTAAAAATTTCCTCCAAATCCATCCATCAGTTTTTGTGTAATCCTGCTTACACATTGCAAGAAGACAGAGCCTTGGTGGAGGTATGTACTCTCCGATCGCCTCCATTATCTAATGGGTTCATTCATAGCCCAAGGGACACCTGTGGTGAATATTTCATCAAAATTCTTCCTGTAGTTTGTATAATCCTGTTAATACATTGCCAGAAGATAGGGCCCTGTGAGAAAAGAGGAGGTGCTGCCATGATCCTGGGGCACGGGTGGGTGCCTCGCCCAGTTTCCTGTCTAGTTTAGTGTTTTTATATCTGCTGTGTTTGGTTCCTGTTTAATTCTTGGCTTTTTGTATCTGTAGTATTATTATGTTCATTTTGGGGTTCTGTTGTGTTTGTATCGTTATGGTTTCCAGTTATGTTTTATTTTGACAGCGCTGTGCAGCTTCCAGCTGAAACTGTTCAGAGCTGCACAGCTGCTATTCATTCTGTTACTCATGGATCCACACCTGTGTCTAATTATGTATTGCATATAAGAGCACGGCAAACCTCTGGGGTTTGTCGTGTCCTTCTTCCACGTGGACCCATCCTCAGGAGCTGAGCTATCGTCCTGAGTGTGTTTGGGTCCCGCTGTTGAGGAGAGTAGGAGTGCTCCGTCCAGGTATGTGTTTCCCATATTTCCAGCCGTGAGCCCCCTGCAGCCTTCCAGAGAGCTCCGGCTGGATTCCACCCCTGGCTCGGTGTTCCCGACATCATGTCCCCCTGGATATCGAGCCCCACTCACCTCCAGCGTTTGTTATTGTGTACCTTTTGTTAGCGCCATGCACTCCATGCTTTAGTTTTTTTATGTAAATGTTCTTGTCTGTTTTTATGTTAATAAATGTGCAAACTCACAGAGAGCGTTTGGTGTCATACTTTTGCCCGTTTCACGGGCGATTCATGACAGGTGCTCTCTGGTCACCTCAAAAATCTAATAGATTCATCTTTAGGTCAAGGGCCACCTCTAGTGAAATTTTTTTTTTAATCAAAATCCATTGGGTACTTTGTGTACAATCCTGCTAACAAATAGACAAACAAAAAAACCAAAACAAACTAGAAGGCACTCAGAGTGCATACCCCCACCAAGGCTCCATCCGCCCCTTCCTCCCTCCTGTCATCTGTCTGTCCATACATTGCAAGATAGGGCCTTAGCGGAGGTATGTATGGATCACCTCCGAAATGTAATGGGTTCATTCATAACTCAAGGGCCACCTCGGGTAAAAATTTTATCAAAATCTGTCTAGTAATTTTTTTGCATAATCCTGCTGCACAAAAACAAACAAGAGCCTTGGCAGAGGTAGTTAATTGTTTTATATCACATTGCTGACATTGCTTTTGTTTAGCACATTTGCCAGAATCCCTTAAGGAGTCTCTAACAATAGATAGTAGCTGTATCTCTCTCAGTTTTGCACATTGGAGACATTCCCTGTGCAGGTGTTTCACAGTTTGCTGTCGTCATCATCATCATCATAGCAGTCTGTCGGTGGCGACAATGATTCATTTAGGTCTGATCAGATTCCTCCACGCAGCTCTGTCCTTCGCCTTCTGCTGCCAGGAACTCCTGACCTTGTTAACCCGGGTGACGTCTGAGCAGGTATGAGTTGCTCTCTGACTGACCATTTCATGAAACTGCTTGCAAAGTATTTGAGTACTGCTAGCTTTTGCTGTACATAGGTATAAATGCCGTTTGTCTGCTTGGACTCTTGATAAAAAAAGAAAAAAAAAAGATGAAGCCTAATAATTGTCTAACTTGCTGTGGTCAAAAGAGACATTGTGTTTAAATGTTTCACGTATGAGTTATTTGGCATAATAGATTGTTATTTGATGTTTATGATTATCTCAGACTTTGAAACATATTTCAAGGTCCATCACTTTAACTCACCCTAAAGATCTTTCAAGACTTGTAAGTACCAGCATTAAAAAATTTTGAAAATCCTCCTGAGTCACACTGCTCTATGGGCACTAACCCTATCCTTATCACACTGCAGGTTTGTTTGGCTTTTTAAAGTCAACTGACTGTGACATGAAGGAGATGATTACATTTTTAAAACCCCTTGTTGAAACTGATGATATAATCTGTCACTATGACATGCAGCTCCAGTGGGTCTCTTTATGTCATAGTATTTTAAAATGCTTTTTTGCAGGGTTAAAAAATAGTTTGTTTAATCAAAGTATCATTAAAATAAAGATCCCAATGTCTTACTGAAGGAGAAGCATGTTTCAACTTTTCCATGTACATCAATTTATATTAAATCCTAGTACCAACTTTCAAAACATGTTTAACAAAACTGAAGGAGTTGATTTCACAAAACAGGTACAGTGGGGCGAAAAAGTATTTAGTCAGCCACCAATTGTGCAAGTTCTCCCACTTAAAAGATGAGAGAGGTCTCCAATTTTCATCATAGGTATACCTCAACTATGAGAGACAAAATGAGAACCCCCCCCTCCGAAAATCACAATGAAGGATTTTTAATGAATTAATTGGTAAATTCCTCGGTAAAATAAGTATTTGGTCAATAACAAAAGTTCATCTCAATATTTTGTTATATACCCTTTGTTGGCAATGACAGAGATCAAACGTTTTCTGTAAGTCTTCACAAGGTTTTCACACACTGTTGCTGGTATTTTGGCCCATTCTTCCATGCAGATCTCTTCTAGAGCAGTGATGTTTTGGGGCTGTCGCTGGGCAACACGGACTTTCAACTCCCTCCAAAGATTTTCTATGGGGTTGAGATCTGGAGACTGGCTAGGCCACTCCAGGACCTTGAAATGCTTCTTATGAAGCCACTCCTTCATTGCCCGGGTGGTGTGTTTGGGATCATTGTCATGCTGAAAGACCCAGCCACGTTTCATCTTCAATGCCCTTGCTGATGGAAGGAGGTTTTCACTCAAAATCTCACGATACATGGCCCCATTCATTCTTTCCTTTACACCAGGGGTGTCCAATCATGTGCCATGGAGGGCCAAGACTCTGCAGGTTTTCTCTTCTACCCAGTTGCTTCAGCAGGTGTTTTCACTGATCAGCAGTCAGTGGGAGGAAGTTCAGTGAAATCTGGTGCTGAACACACTGGTTGGAGGTAAAGCCTGCAGGGTCTTGGCCCTCCATGGCACATGATTGGACACCCCTGCTTTACACGGATCAGTCGTCCTGGTCCCTTTGCAGAAAAACAGCCCCAAAGCATGATGCTTCCACCCCCATGCTTCACAGTAGGTATGGTGTTCTTTCTCCTCCAAACAGGACAAGTTGAGTTTTTACCAAAAAGTTCTATTTTGGTTTCATCTGACCATATGACATTCTCCCAATCCTCTTCTGGATCATCCAAATGCTCTCTAGCAAACTTCAGACGGGCCTAGATGTGTACTGGCTTAAGCAGGGGGACACGTCTGGCACTGCAGGATTTGAGTCCCTGGCAGCGTAGTGTGTTACTGATGGTAGCCTTTGTTACTTTGGTCCCAGCTCTCTGCAGGTCATTCACTAGGTCCCCCCGTGTGGTTCTGGGATTTTTGCTCAGCGTTCTTATGATCATTTTGACCCTACAGGGTGAGATCTTGCGTGGAGCCCCAGATCGAGGGAGATTATTAATGGTCTTGTATGTCTTCCATTTTCTAATAATTGCTCCCACAGTTGATTTCTTCACACCAAGCTGCTTACCTATTGCAGATTCAGTCTTCCCAGCCTGGTGCAGGTCTACAATTTTGTTTCTGGTGTCCTTTGACAGCTCTTTGGTCTTGGCCATAGTGGAGTTTGGAGTCTGACTGTTTGAGGTTGTGGACAGGTGTCTTTTATACTGATAACGAGTTCAAACAGGTGCCATTAATACAGGTAACGAGTGGAGGACAGAGGAGCCTCTTAAAGAAGAAGTTACATGTCTGTGAGAGGCAGAAATCTTGCTTGTTTATAAGTGACCAAATATTTATTTTACCGAGGATTTTACCAATTAATTCATTAAAAATCCTTCAATGTGATTTTCTGGATTTTTTTTTTTCTCATTTTGTCATTCATAGTTGAGGTATACCTATGATGAAAATTGTAGACCTCTCTCATCTTTTAAGTGGGAGAACTTGCACAATTGGTGGTTGACTAAATACTTTTTTGCCCCACTGTACCTTTTGTGGAAAGGACGGACAGACATCACCATATCATAATTCCCCTTTGGTCGTCAACTGGTGGTGGATACTGAAGAAGCTTGCTCACCAAAAGCTGATTCACGAACCTGCCTTTGTTATTGAACAATGGAGCAGCGTTCAGAGGTCAGAGCTGGAAGATGTTACAGCTGCATATGAAAACCTACAGCCAACATCAAGAAAAGGTCATAAGATCAGTTACATATATCTCTGCTGTGAAAGACCAGCAGAAAAAAACATTATCATATTTAGTCACAAGTGGCAATTATCAGGTTCCAAGCAGATGTAGAGTTCAAGGTCTTGTATAGCAACACCTTTTAAAACCTAAGGTCTGCCACACATTAGTTTTTAAAGCAGCACTATGTAACTTTCTTGTTTCTTGCAGGAACACAGAAAATGTCAAAACCACGGTGGCTGTTGTTGGCTAAAGTTGTGCTGTGATTCGCTGCTGGGACCAAGGCCACAGCCACTGCAGGTGCTGTCTCCTCAGTGATCCCAACAAAAAAAGACCTGTTGCAGTCAGTGTGGGCCCACTCTGGCTATAGAGGAAGTGGCATTCACTAGGTCAAATCTTGGTGTACCATCAAAATAATTTTGTTAACATTATTTTGAGATGAAACTCTTACATTGTGTTGCTTGAGGAGAATCAGACTTCCCTGGCAAGATTCAAACCTCTGCACCTCCAGCACACCAAGCCATTGCCTTAATCACCACACCACTGCTTCAGCTCACACGCTTTCTCAAATGATAAATGTTTGAAAGGATTCCCAGCAGTAGTAATGCAGCATTTAAAACTTAATGTGTGCTACACATTGTTTTCAAATGCACAGAAGAGGTATGTTGCACTTCAGAAGAATGAGGACCTAGTGAATGACCTGCAGAGAGCTGGGACCAAAGTAACAAAGGCTACCATCAGTAACACACTACGCTGCCAGGGACTCAATGAGGATTTGAACCCCAGTTTTGAAATATTATTGCATGAAATTTGGTGTTTTGCTGAAGAATATTGTTGTGATTGTGAGTGAAGTTTCATCAGGTTTGAATCACTACATCAGAAGTTAAATCTAAAAATGCATACCAAAGAGAAACTGTACACATTGATTGGTCTATAAAATCAAAATGGATAGACATTTTTGGGTAAATTTAACACCTTTTCATTATTAATGTCTGTAGATGATCTCTGCTTAATTTCAAGCAGTTTGGATGATTGGCCTAGGTGGAGTTAATTTTGAATTCACGTGCACATTTTTGAAAATATGGTGCAGAAAATGTCATTTTTAGAGCATAAGACCAGTGGAGAAAAGTTGCAGAAGATTTCAGAGAATAATTCAATTCAACTTTATTTATATCATGCCATTTCACAGCAGTCATCTCATAGCACTTTCAACTGTAGGGGAAAACCCTGCAATTGCAGAAAGGCCCCAGCAATCAGGCAAACCCCTGTGAGCAAGCACTTGGCAACGGTGGAGAGGAAAAACTCCCTTTTAGCAGGAAGAAACCTCTAGCAGAACCAGGCTCAAGGAGAGGCAGTCATCTGCTGCAACTGGCTGGGGGGTGAGGGGATAGAGAAGAAGAAGAAAAGAACAGACATGTAGAGAGCAAACAGCATGATGGGGACTCAATCTATGGGAGAGAACAAACAGATGTTAATGACCAGCAAAAATATTTCATTGAGAGTGAAGAAAGGAGTGAAGCCCAGTGCATTGCTGTAGAATAGAATGATAAAAGAATTTTGAGTCCAGACCCAGCCATTCTCGAGATATTTGCAAAAACGTACAACTGTTAATTATAGCTCCACCTATGTAAGCAATGTCTTGATTTCTGGTCTCTGAATAGTGGGGAAAATTTCATGTTTCTATGTAGTATCATTTTTGTTCCCCATGCACTTTTAGTGGAGAAAAAGAGAAGAATCAGAACAATTACAATAGGTTTCCCACAGCACAGCTACTTGGAACCCTAAAAAGAGAACATTAAAGCAGTTCTCATTCTCATCTTCTCAGCATCTTGGCTGCACATTTTTTACAAATCATTCCAGGACCCAGAGTGAGGGAGGCCAAAACCTGGATATCTGGCACTCGTTTACATTCTTACAGGCTTGTTCCACCCCTGCTCCCTTTTTTCTTCAAGAGGATGGAATTTCAGTGAGCCTAAAAGAAACAGAGGAGGATCGCTCATGCAAAAAAAATCCTAGTGTGAGCATCCCACAGGGATCTGCATGGCTGCTGTGTAGTCTTTGTTCGTCCATCTCCTCCGATTACTGTCAAGTCTGTAGAGTTTCATGAGGGCACAAATAATGCCAGAAAAGATGAGCATGATCATGTTTGTAAGAGTATGCTTGGATGATCATTCTGTAGGAATGACATTTGGATGGATTACTGCAGATTCATTAGATTTAATGATATATTGATTGCAAGCTAAACACGTGATCTATTTGGTCTCCATGTTGACGTAATAATACTACTGAAATATTCAGCCTTGCAGATAATTGAGATAACTCTGACATTACCATCTGAATGTTGCAGCAAAGCTGAGAGTGAAACCAGGCAATATTTTCTATTGTCCAATTTTGGTGAGCCTGTGTTAACCGTGCCCCTAGTTTCCTGCTCAAAGCTGACAGGAGTAACACCAGTTGAGCTCCTCTGTTGCTTTTTTTTGCCCTGTTCTAATGATTCTAGTGGTTTGAACTTCATCAGCTCATCTTGACCATGTTTACATCCCTGCTGCCATGGGATATATTTTAAAGCAGCTGGCAAGCTATGTTTATGTAGTATATATACAAGCGATCTACAGTTAGCCAAGTTCATAACTTGTTATTGCTTAAGAATTTTATGCCTAGTGGTTCTTTTTTGTCTTAATTTACGTCATTGTGAGCTAGCGTTCACAGCTAGTTGTAAAGACACAGTAACAGGAGATTCTTATCATGTTTGGACCCATGAATGTAGCGCCATGGAGATCAAGCAGCCGCACTGTGTTGGGTACTGTAGAAAAAAAGTTTCTATTTGTCTCCACAAAACTTTCAGTGCTCACAAACTTTCCCAGAGGCTATATGAAGTAAAATGTGATTCTAGTTTTTCCACTAAATCTTGCAGATTTTACACACTTTACATGTCATAAGAATTTTTGAATGATTCCATGTTCATTATCCACATTACTCTACGTATTTCTTTTTACTCTTTGTCAGATCAGAGTGGAACTTGTGTCCTGCAAATATATCTTGAATATATTATTGTATATATTACTTATTATTACCACTATTTCCTTGTTCTTATTTCCCCCCCCCCCCCTCACTAAAGAGGTTTTTCTAAACAGTTCATAAAAATGTGAGCATAAATGCAAAGTCTGACAACCCAAAGCTGAGATGCATGCAAAAATGGCCTCAGGAAATAAACCGTGATTGACACTGAGCATCAATTCTGGCATTGCATGAATGAACACATCATTTTGATGGTTGAGTGATATGGCTCCAGCCCCGTGGAGCCAAGAGGGGTGTCAGTATCACACTGCAAACCCAGAAAATTCTCAAATCTGGAACTCATTAGGCGTAGTCTGCTGGTGCTGGACTGAACACATCCAGGCTGCAACCACACTCACCCAGCAATGGTTCAGCACTGAAACGAAGCCAAGAGAAAAATATTGGCTCGCCATTAGAGTGCTCACCAACCTAAACCACCCCTACAGACGAGGATGGAAACCACTGGATGAAAACTGCAGATGGGTCCCGGCTGTTGAAAAACACAGAAAAGCAGATGTAAATGCAGGACAAGTATTCTTGCATGCATTCATGAGTGCAAACAGACAGAGACACACACGTGCGTGCACATGCATGCGGGCGTGCACACACACACACCCACACACACACTGGAATCTTGACTGGTTTCTCTTTTTCCAGGCTGTTATCTGGTGTTGTCACTGTAATTGGAACTATAGGTGGTCATTTCCTGCATGCCGGGAGCTTAATTTGCAATGACTCATACCGTAGCTGCTCACTTCATCTCCCAGTTCAAACATTGTCCGAAGAAGACCAGCTCACATGTACCCTCTTTCCCACCCAGCCTCCCCCAATCCTCCAAGAATCCCTCCCTCTGAAATCCTTGTGCCTTGTCAGCACTTCAAAAGAACACAGATCTTCCTCACCCTTGAGTGCAGACTGCTTGCAAGTTAGCTAGAAAATCCAAACAAACAAAAGACTGATGAGTAGCTTGGAAGGTTTGTCATCATGCCCTGGGCCCATAAGTGTCTTCTGGGAAGGAATATCAGGAGAAACATGGAAGAAGGAGGAGGGTTTTTTTTTTTTGTCTTATTAATTTTGCTCACTACCGATAGCTATAGATGTGTACAGTAGGTACTTGTAGTTGTTCCTGGGAGCTAGGATGCTATTTCAAGCACGTGTTTATTACATTCTGAAAAATAATGAATTGTAATTTCCCCCAAATTTGAAGTATCTTAATTCAATTTAAAAAATTATAACTTCTTCAAAAATGACAGCTTTTTGATGATGATGATTTCTACAATTCAGCATGAACTAATACATGAAACATCATATGCACTATATTTCTGTCTGACACCTAAAATATACACTGTTGTTTGGAATTTGGTTTAAGAGAAATTCTTACCTTGGAATATATTCTTTAACAACAAAAAAGGTGTTAAAACCCACCATGAATGCAATGTGAATGATATGACTGAGGTTTAAAAGCAAAATGACAGCAGCAGTGTTGTCACATGAAGTTTCTTACCTAGAACATCTTACAACTCTGTAGCATCCTCTTAATTACGGAAAGCCATCATGGACAAAAACCAGAGAAATTAATGTACAAAGTGTCATGAATTGGTCCCTTCGGGGCAGAAAGACAGGCCCAAGCACTGAACTGCAGTGTGACATTTATTAACAAAGAGAACAAAATTCCAAAATGGTGCTGAAGAGACAAAAAGGCAAATAAGGGTAATTTACAACGAGTGGCACTTCAGAGCCGGACAGGCTCTGGAGCTCTGGAGGAGAAGAGAAGTAAACTTTGAGGGATAAAGTCCATTAAACTCCAAATAGTCCAAAGTTGCCACAAAGAAACAATGAACAAACAGTGCTTAAATACATGGGGGGAAATGAGCCGCAGGTGTGAGTCGCTGAGCGAGCAAGTGACCTAATTAGACTAACTGCTCACAGCTGAAGTGACAGAAGAGCAGACTGTGAGCAGCTCGTGGGGGGCGTCTGGGAAAGAGGAGGCATAAGTGTCCATAAACCAAAATATAGACAGAAACTAACAAAATCAAACTAACAGATATGCAAACTTAGGAATAAAGTGAGAGTCTGAGCTCTGTGAAAATATACACTCAGACACATGACACAAAGGGCTTCATGCAAGAACCCTAAAAACTAACAGGTTTGTTTGTAAATGTGATGTACAATCAATTTTCGTGAACTTGTGGGATTAACCAATCTGCTGACATTTAGTACAGGTACTAACAAAATTTACAAGTGATCCAGACCACTTCTAAGAGTTTTGTGTAAATAGATTGCTGTAATTCTAACTTTAGTTTTCACTAACTGGCTCTCTACATTTTATTTGTCTGAATCAAGTGTAAACCCAATAAATGTAATTAATTGACAAGATTTTATACTTTTTTTAAGTTATAATTAAAATTAAAATAATTAATAGCAGTATAATTCCATCAACATCCAAATCATATCAGATGCAAAATATAAGATTCTAAATGTTGCCAGGGCAGCATACGACTCTATATATCACAGAACAGTGCAGTGGGGATGCCTCTGACATAAGGTGATGCTGATGGCTCAGTAATCATTAAGTGACTTATCAGTTATCACAGTGCAAATGAGGTGAGCCAACTGGTGAGCCAACTGGTCCAGTGGTGTAAAGACAACAATCTCTTCCTGAATGTGGGAAAAAATAAGGATACTGTGGTTGACTTCAGGAGAGGACACACACAGCATCCCCCTCTGATCATCGATAGAGTAGCTGTGGAGAGGGTGAGCAGCACCAAGTTCCTGGTGATGCACATCTCCGAGGACCTCTCCCGGTCTAATAACACCACATCACTGGCCAAGAAGGGTCAAACTCGCCTCTATTTCCTCCGCAAACTGAGGAGAGCACGAGTCCCACCCCCCATCAAGCGCTCATTCAACCGGGGCACCACTGAGAGCATCCTCACCAGCTGCATCACTGTGTGATACGGAAGCTGCACCACCTCTTGCCAGAAGACACTACAACGCACAGTGAAAGCAGCCAGCAAGATTATCGGTGCCCCTCTGCCCTCCCTCTCAGACATCTACCACACCCGCCTCACCCACAGAGCCATCACTATCGTAGGCAACACTTCCCACTCCTCACACTCTCTTTTCAGCTCCCTGCTTTCAGGGAGAAGGTACCAGAGCCTCTGGGCCTGCTCCACAAGACTGCTAAACAACTTTGTTCACCAGGCCATCAGGACCCTGAATTTTGCCCACTCCCCCCCATCCCTGGACCATAACACACCCACACAATAACTACCTCAGCTGTTTGCACAGAAAGACTTGACACACCAACAGTAATACATCTGCTGCTGTACATCTCTGCACCTTCTGCAACCATTTGCGCAAATGCCATACTGTACCTGCTGCTGCCTGTTATTCCAATTACTGATCTTGTGGAGTCCAATCTGTCACTGTCTGCACCTCTGCTAACGCATTGAACTTGCAATTACAGGTACTACGGCTCTACTTTTTTCTGTACATAGGATTGCTGGGTTTTATCTTTATTTGTGTTTTACATTCATTTGCACTACATGTAGCATTACTGTACATAGGCTGTTGTTGTTGTTTTTCATCCTTATTCCTTCTTTTCTTATATATTGCGCATACCACTAAGAGTGAGAGAGAAACGACATTTCATTTCTTCTCTATGCCCTGTATGTAGAGAAGTACTGACAAATAAAAATCTTTGAATCTTTGAATCAAATCACATAGGATCAGATGGATATAATTAAGCAATATTACCTGAGAGTGAGTTTTGTATCGTGAATGCAGTAACTCCAAGGTGTGATGCGGCTTGTGCCCTCCACATAGCGGAGGGCACAAGAGTATCACATCTGGAGTTATTATATAGTCATGATACTGTAACAAACTTGAGTGCAATATTGTTTTTATACAACAGTTCCGCAAGCACAATTTATTAAATGACAGCAATACTGGGCAAAATATTATGATTTGTTTGTTTAACTGGTTATTTTACGCAGCTCGGAAAAGCAGTCCCTTCTAAATATAGCCAACTGTTGTTAAACATCTCAATCAGCATGAAGACATCTATTGTTATTTCACACACATGTAAACAAATTAAATATTGTCAAGTGCAAAAGTGTAGCATCATCAGCTGGATTCCAATTTATAAAATTATTCTTTGCTGAGGAGAAATTGTTTCACCCAAGACCAGAGCTGTGAAGCCCTATGCCATCGGCCATAAAGTGGATAAATTACTCCCTGCTCAAAACCTGGAGTCATTTCCCCTCAAATCCATTTGCCAAAAGAATGCCAAAGTGACATGTTTACGATGATGTTCCACAGACTATTAACCAGCAAGATTCCTCTCATTAAACCTCAAAAGTCCAACATTGGAATCCGATGAATAACATAGGAATATTTTCACTGAGGACTGAATGTTTTCTCTCTAAAACTATTAATTGTGAACGATGAACTAACTTATCCTTCTCCACAGACAACATCCGCTTTTGAAGATTATGGTGGGACCCAGTGATGGACAATTATGGTTTAAAATGCTTTTATTGATATGATTTGATATGTGTTGATTTATCTTCACAAACAATTAATTTTGCATGTCCACTATAAAATTATTTATTAAATTTACAAAGTAGACCATCATAAACCAGCCCTCCCCAAGGGCAAACAGGACGCCAAGCGCAGACTGTGAGTTTTAAGCTTTATTAACAAAAGAAACATGAAATACTGAACACACAACAATGAAAAACAGCGAAACAGCAAAAAATGCAAATAGACAAAGACGTGGGCAAGACACAATAAACAATAACTTAGCAAGGTGTTGAGGAGATTCCTGGCATGAAACATGGTCAATGCCGCTGCACCAGGGAAATGGTCCCCATGGCTTAAATAGGCCAACCCTGATCACTAACACCTACGGGCTCCTGACTGGCAATTATTGCTGGCAGCCATGACAGAGCACGAACAGGGTTTGACAGCAGGAAGTGACACACGAGCTGTCACAGCGCCAGTAACAATCAAAACAAAACCTAAAGAAGGAAATAACAGACTCTAATAATGAAATAACCCAAAACAGAAACCAAATACAGTCAAACAGAAAAATAAACACAGAAAAAGACAAAAAAAAACTGATAACTAAGCCCAGCCCCCACCCATGCACTGGATTGTGACAGAGCCCCTCCTCAAGGGGTGGGTCCTAGACATCCCAGGGTAACATCACAAAAACAAAAAAAACCCCACAACTCCCACACACAGAAGACCCCCCTCCCCCGCCAGTACAAAACGAAACCCAACATGACACTATTAAAAACTAAAACAAGGGGAAAAAAAATGTACATACCGGAGAAGGGCAGAGCTCACAACCAGGGGGAAACAGAACAGCCCAGAACACCGCAGCTGAGGCGCACCCATATGCCGGGAAACCTGAGACAATTTCAGCTGGAGCACATGGCTGAGGGAATAGGGGAAAGGACAAAACCTGGTTGGAGCTCAACGCACTCTCCTCAACGGTAGAGAAACTGAAGACGACTCGATAGAACACAGAACAGATTCAGAAACCAAAATAGCCCAAACCTAACCATAACTATGATATAAGAAAGATACTATTACAAAAGACAAGAATAAACTGAGACCGAGACATAATGAAACAGCGGGTGTACAGTATATTCCAAAATGTAACAAAAAGAAAATAAAGCCGGACCAAATTGAAATATAACACAGGTTCCAAACTAGAGATAATAACTCAAAACAAATTAGCAAATAAATTTCTTCAAACAATTGCCAAAAGAAAAGAAACAAAAGGAACAGAAAACAACTAGAAAAGCACTCGGAGAGCGCAGACCTCCGCCATGCGCCACAGTTCCCCCCATACAGTGTTTGTGTGTACGTTTTCAGATTCCTTGACCATGAAAACATATGACAAGCAACTGGATTGACAATGATAGGATTAGTGGTTCAGTAGTTATTCACGAAAATGGCATTTTGCGTAATGGCAGTTAAGCGCCACAGTTCCCCCCATACAGTGTTTGTGTGTACGTTTTCAGATTCCTTGACCATGAAAACATATGACAAGCAATTGGATTGACAATGATAGGATTAGTGGTTCAGTAGTTATTCACGAAAATGGCATTTTGCATAATGGCGGTTTTCTTGTGAACGGTGATCCGGATCACCACCAAAATCTAATCATCTGTAGGATTCCCCATTTCTGACAATCTGTGAAAATTTCATGAAAATCTGTCCATAACTTTTTGAGTTATCTTGCTAACAAACAAAAAACAAACAGACAGACAGACAAACCAACGCCGATGATCACATAACCTCCTTGACGGAGGTAATAACAGCAAAACCCAATAAACAAAAACAAAACAGTTTATAGACTAGCAAGAACTCAGCATTTCAAAGGCAAGGAGAAATAAGAACCAAGCATAAACAGAAGAAGAACCCAGAAAAAAAATTTGCACTAAAAGGAAAACAAATAACATGAAATAAGCAGAAAAACAACTCACCCTGGGGGGGAGGAGGAGGAACCCAGGCACAGAGGGACCGAAACAAAAACACACAACCCAAAAACAAGGAAAACCAAAGAAACCACTCAAGACCCCCAACCCAGAACAACAGGTGACAGACGTTCCATGGCCTCAGGGGAGAAGCTGAAGCTGCTCAGGTGGCCTACCAAAGTCCCAGGACTGCCGGCGTCCAAGCTGGAACATGTCGGGTGGTCTCCCCAAGACCCAGAACCACCCGAGCAGGAGGGGCAGACCATCGGGAGGCCTCCCAGCATCCATAAGTCGGCGAGCCACAGCACACAACATGCCCCGCCCCCTGGGGCGGCAGACGGGCAAAGCAGCCCCCATGGAGTGCAGGAGCCAGAAGATGGTGTTTGTCTAAGAAGGGCAGCCGACCAGTGGGAACCTCCCAGGATGCACCCACGGTGGCCCTGGGCCGGGGGATAGCCGCACCCATTGCGGCCCCGGGCCGGGGCATAGCTGCACCCTCAGGAACCATAGCCAGCTGGTCAGCAGGACCCTCAGTGATCGTAGACAGCGGGTCGGCAGCACCCTCAGGAACCATAGACAGTGGGTCGGCAGCACCCTCGGGGACCATAGAGGGTGGGTTGGCAGCAACCTCGGGGACCATAGACAGCGGGTCAGCAGCACCCTCGGGGACCATAGACGGTGGGCTGGCAGCACCCGCGGCAGCCTCAGTCTGAGGCGTCGCACCCACAGTAGCCTTGGGCTGAGGCATGGTACCCACGGTGGTTCCCGGGCAGGAGTGCAGCACCCCCCATGGACCAAAGCTGGAGTGCAGCACCCACGACGGACTCTGACTGGGGTGTTCATCCATGACAGCCCCAGGCTGGGACACAGCACCCATGATGGTCCAGATAGAGAGGGAGCAGCACCCACAGAGATCTCAGATGGAATGGGAGTAGCACCCACGGAGATCTCGGACGGAGGGGGAGCAGCACCCACGGTGACCCCGGTGACCCTAGATGGTGGCTCAGACAAGGGAACACAGACAAGAACACACACTAGATCAGGGTCACTGGCAGCAGTGGAGCCCAGCGGGGAAAACTCAAGTGCGGCCGATCGCTGCAACTGGTTCTAGCCACCAAGAACTAGGCAAGATTTTTCGGGGCTACAAAAGGACACTTGCCTGCACTCGAGCTCCACCAGGACTCCGACGACTCCACCATGGCGGTCCGGACCTCCGGCTGGATGATTGGCGCTGGACTCTCCAACGCTGCAGGTTTCTCCAGCACATGCTGGCTCCCTCCCAGGGCCAGCAGACCCTCCGAGAATGAAAGAGGAAGAACGGGGGATCTTATGATAGCTCATGGTGAAAGCTCAACCAAGCCAGGCTGCTGTGGCTGAGCTTCCCCACCGGGAATAAGGCAAGGCATTTCATCATTAGTTGTTAAGGAATGAAAAGACGCTTGCTTTAACTCCTGGGGTTTGGCGATGGCCACTGTCGTAGGCCCTGGGTCCATCAGTGCTGGTGGTGCGCTCTCCAGCTGTGGCAGCAGCTCCTGGAGGAGACACAGCTTGTAACCCACCAGAAGCTCCATCTCAGCTGCCACTACCCATTGCCGCTCCTCCAGCTCTTCTGCGCTGGGTCCCTCGGAAGGTGTGAAGGCTGCAAATCCAATGCAGCCAACTTCAGGACTAGATTCGACCAAGGGAGGTGGGACCGCAGCTGGATGGTAGCCTCGAGCTCGAGGCTTCCGACCCTGGGAGCGTTTCTTCTGCAGCACAGGCTCGGGTGGTGGAGGGGCTCTCCCCAGCCTGCGAAGCCAGTGTTGAGAATGAAAAACAGAGGTGAGGAGGTCTGTGAATTCCGGGATGCTTCACAGGCGGGGAAACCTTGCCACGCAGTCCCAGACCTGGAGCTCCTCCTCCGGAGTGTGGGTAAAGCGAACATCTGATATGATAGCCAGCAATTCCTCAGCCGCCCAACACTCCTCCTTGTCAAGCCCAACTCAACAGAAGTTCAGTGATGCTGCCATGCCAGTGGAAAAAATGCACACTAAAGAAAAAAATGGGAGGGAAACGAAAACAAACTCACAGTCCACTGCCGTCCGAGTGGCAGCGGCGTTCTGTCATAAACCACCCCTCCCCAAGGGCAAACAGGACACCAAGCGCAGACTGTGAGTTTTAAGTTTTATTAACAAAAGAAACACGAAATACTGAACACACAACAATGAAAAACACAGCTCAAAGGCTGGAACGAAAAATGCAAATAGACAAAGACGTGGGCAAGACACAATAAGCAATAACTTAACTTAGCGAGGTGTTCAGGAGATTCCTGGCATGAAACATGGTCGACGCCACAGCAACAGGGAAATGGTCCCCACGGCTTAAATAGGCCGCCCCTGATCACCAACACCTGCAGGGTACTGAGTGGCAATTAGTGCTGGCAGCATGACAGAGCGCGAACAGGGTTTGACAGCAGGAAGTGACACGCGAGCTGTCACAGCACCAGCACCAATCAAAACAAAACCCAAAGAAGGAAATACAGACTCTAATAATGAAATAACCCAAAACAGAAACCAAATACAGTCAAACAGAAAAATAAACAAACAGAAAAAGACAAACTAAAACTAGTAACTAAGCCCGGCCCCCGCCCATGCACCAGATCATGACATAGACACATTGTTTTGTTCCTTTAAGAACAAAAAGTTCTTTAAGAAGAATATCTTAGTCACTAAAGTTTTAAAAAATTTATGCTTTAATAGGTGGCATATATGTTTTAGGATGATTTCCCTTCTCATATCAAATCCTCTCTTCTTCTCTGTGGGAAGCTCACATTTCAAAACTGTGAACTGACCAGTCAGCTTCCAAATCTCCATGCATCTTCTTTTTGGAAACTTTACAACCCTTTTGTTGAAACCAAGAAACAGTGCAATTGGTCAAAGGTTTACGCTAATGGGCAAATCCAATCCTAATCTTTGAATGTAATTGGTCAAGCTCAGTTGTCATTCAAAAGTACAGGGCCATCCTGCCACACCTAAGAAGTTGGAAAGCTTTCCTTTGTGCCCTGTTGAGTCTTGAAAAATCGAGGGAGAGTCATGCTTGGCCCTCCTTCCTAAGTAGGCCCGGAGCATAAGTTCTGTGTAACTTTTTCAACTTTTTTCTTTAAAATTCACCTTGTGCTATTTTACTTTTTCTTTAAATTACTGTGCTAAGAAGATTTTGTTTGATTTTCACCAAGCTTAAGTCAGCTTTTTTCTGACCACAGCACATCAGAAGAAATGGATTTGTGGTTTGTTTGTTTTTTTGTTTTGTGTTTTTAATCCAGTTTGATTTTCTGAGCAGACTTTGAACAATAAACAAATATTATCTGGAATTTGACAACCTGGCCAAACGTCAAATTCCTTTTTCTGTGCATAAACAGACATCAACCAGTGTGATGAGAATCCATCTTCTACGGTTGTGACCCAAAGGAGCAGTGCCCACACCGTGTTGTGGCAGAACCTGCCTGCCCTTTCCTCTCAACTTCATCCACGCACATCCATCTGAACCAAGGTTGGTAGCTTAAGGCCTGCTATCACCAGGAGACACAATCTGACTCTGCTGTGTTGAAGGTCTGTTGTCCAAATTAAATTTAATTCTTCAGAATATTCCTTGTTTAAGTTCTATAAAGCTAACATCTTCCAACTCCTTTCAGAACTTCAAATATATTTATCTTTTCATTAATCTCTGTTCCTTTTCAGAGTAACACAAATTTTCCTTTTTATAAAATAGTTTTTATAATAGTTTTATAAAATAGTTCACATCACATTCTTCATAAAATTGTGTCAGTTTTTCTTAACCATTGTTATTTTATGGTTTCTCATTTTCCATTACAGTGCCAATTTAAGCTGTGGTTTTCTTTGGTTCCACAAATGTTTGTTAAGACAAGTTATGTTCAGTATGTGGTGACACTAAACACAGCAGGGAGACATTCCTCTGGGACATTCTTCTGGAGGTTTCCTCACACCCAGCAGTGAGCTTGGAGGAAGCAGAGGACAACTGGCACACGACCAAAAGAACCACAGGAGACAGTCAGACGGGACTGAATGCATACATCTTTGTGTCAACCAATGTCATGCTAATCATGTGTATTGACCAATGGTATTAGATGACAATTGATATGCTAATGTGCCATGCATTCTCTCTGTATGACGGTATAAAAGAGCGGCTCTTCCTCATCTCTCTCCCTTAACTCTTACATGCTCAATCCATCACGACTAACCGGGCCCCAGCGGCCACACTGGGGCCAGTAGGCTGTACTCATGTTAAGATAAGATAAGATAAGATAAGCCTTTATTAGTCCCACAACGGGGAAATTCCAGGATTGCAACAGCACAGGGATAGCAACACTCAGAGCAACAATCAGAAGGCAAGAAAAAAAACAAGCAAGCAAGAGCAGCTAATATACATATGTACATATTACTATAAAATATATATATATACACACACACAGACACACAGTGCAGAGCATTGTAGCTGGATGGAATAAATATATGAATATGTAAACACACAGTGCGGAGCAATGTAGCTAGATGGAATAATATGTAGATATATAAACACACAGTGCGGAGCATTGTAGCTAGATGGAATAAATATATAGATATATAAACATAAACACACCCAGTGCTGAGCATTGTAGCTAGATGGAATAAATATGTAAATATATAAACACACACAGTGCAGAGCATTGTTGCTAGATGAGATGAAACAGCACAACCGTCTACTTAGTTATCCTACATGGTATGATTATGTGCCCATACATATTCTCACTCTCCATAGCGACCGGTATTTTCCTAGTTGTATGCCGGAGGGGACCATTGTGTAAGTCTATTGCATCTTTTGCATTCAAAAAACTATTAGTTTGTTACGTCTTTTTGCTATCTCTGCGAGCAGCCCTGCTTAGGTTGTACAGTCTGACAGCCGTTGGTAGGAAGGACCTGTGAAACCTCTCGGTTGTGCACCTGGGATGATGTAGTCTGCTGCTAAATGAGCTCCTCAGTGCATTCAGTATGTCCTGCATAGGGTGGAACTCGGACTCCAGCAGAGATGACAGTTTAGCCACCGTCCTTCTCTCTCCTATCTCCTCCACCGGATCAAGGCGCTGCCCCAGGACAGAGCTAGCTTTCTTGATCAGTTTGTTCAGTCTCTTCCTATCGGCTGCAGTAATGCCACTGCCCCAGCAGACCACTCCAAAAGTGATGGCTGATGCCACCACCGTGTCATAGAATGTCTTCAGCAGCGCGCCTTGTACACCAAAAGACCTGAGTCTCCTCAGCAGGAACAGCCTGCGCTGTCCCTTCTTGTAGAGTGCATCAGTATTGTGTGACCAGTCTAGTTTATTGTTCAGATGAACACCCAGGTACTTATAGGCTGTCACCATCTCGATGTCTGTTCCCTGTATATTTACTGGTGCTGTGAGGGGTTGTCCTTGCCTGCGGCAGTCCACCACCAGCTCCTTAGTTTTCCTCGCGTTGATCTGGAGGCAGTTCCGATGGCACCAGTCCACGAAGTCCTGGATAAGCCCTCTGTACTCAGCTTCATCTCCATTGGAGATGAGGCCAACGATCGCAGAGTCATCAGAGAACTCCTGTAGATGGCAGTGTGTTGTGTTGTGTGAGAAGTCCGCAGTATAAAGAGTGAACAGGAAGGGAGCCAGCACCGTTCCCTGGGGGGCCCCCGTGCTACTGATGATCGTGTCGGACACACAGTCCCGGGTTCTCACAAACTGAGGCCGGTTCGTGAGGTAGTCCAGGATCCATGATGACAGGTGCTGGTCCACCCCTGCGCGCAGCAGCTTGTCCTTCAGGATCATCGGTTGGATGGTGTTGAAAGCACTGGAGAAGTCAAAGAACATGATCCTCACCATATTCCCGGGCTTCTCCAGGTGGGACAGAGAACGGTGAAGGAGGAAGATCACCGCATCCTCCACCCCAATGCCATGCTGGTAGGCGAACTGGAGTGGATCCATCGCTGGTTCCACCAGGGGGCGGAGGGTTATAAAATAACAATAATAACAATAAAATAAATAAAATAACATTAATAATAACATATTATTATGTTAGAGGGTAAATAAAGAATCTGTGCTGACCTACGCTTGTGCCTCGCCTCCACATCCTTTCCTTCGCACCCTCTACATTGGTGACCTAACGTGAAATGGACTATCTCTCCCTCTCACCATGCTGTGGATTCCAGAGACCGGGGATCGCCTACATCCTTTGCACCCACACGGGAGCGCGTGCGCCTTGTCCTCTCTCCACGATGGCGACCTCCAGGGCCAGACGGAGAGCGCAGCGCTGGGACCGAGATGCACGAGGATCAGTGACACGAGCAACGCGCAGAAACAGCCTGAACAGGGAAGACCATTGGCGCCGACTGCGTTGATTTCCATCAAGCTCCCTGACCCTGACTCACCTCTCGGCAACGGACCTTCCGCGCACAGAAGCCACACGCGCACACTGCAGGATTATGAGGACAGCGCAACTGGAAGCTACGTGGCCGCAGTGCGCGCTACGCACCAAGGACAAACCAGCTCCATTGTTTGTATGGGTTTCTCAGCCGCGGCACACAACAGGGATTTAGCCAGTTGCTGTCCCTTCTGCATCTAGGGCCACACCACCAAGTCCCTCACACAGCTACAGTTGTTTCACAGCCGCTACGCATCCTCGTGGGATTTGGCTGCCCGCCTTCCCACATCCTCGCAGGACGAGCCCCGAGAAGAGTCAGAGAAGTTTTCTGTTTTTTTTTCACAACCACCGGCTTTTCCACCCCTCCCCTTTCCCCCCCACAGACTTACAGGCCCTCCAACACTCCTCACCAGCAGGCAGTTCGACCGGAGCGGCAACCCCCCTGCTGCAGCTTCCACTGGCGTCGACTTGAGCCTAAACGACAGGGGGTGGGGCCACAGCCCTTTCTGGGTGTTCAGTGGGGGGGGGGCTGGTGTGGTGACACTAAACACAGCAGGGAGACATTCCTCTGGGACATTCTTCTGGAGCTTTCCTCACACCCAACAGTGAGCTTGGAGGAAGCAGAGGACAACTGACACACGACCAAAAGAACCACAGGAGACAGTCAGACGGGACTGAATGCATACATCTTTGTGCCAACCAATGTCATGCTAATCATGTGTATTGACCAATGGTATTAGATGACAATTGATATGCTAATGTGCCGTGCATTCTCTCTGTCTGTATGATGGTATAAAAGAGCGGCTCTTCCTCATCTCTCTCTCTCTTAACTCTTACACGCTCAACCCATCACAACTAACCGGGTCCCAGTGACCATGCTGGGGCCAGTAGGCTGTACTCATGTTAGAGGGTAAATAAAGAATCTGTGCTGACCTACAGTACACTGTGCCTCACCTCCACATCCTTTCCTTCGCACCCTCTACAAATAATCCATTAACAGTTTAATGTGCTCATGATACATGTTGGATTCACAATCTTAAAGTCATCTAAATGTGTTCATCTATCCTGAAATTTCTTATTAAACTGTTAAAAAGGCAAATTGGAGTCATTGTTTGATTGCATGTCCATCTTCTTGATTAAAAGCAAAGAAGAGCTCACAGGTTTTTGAGACTGATTCATCATTGGTACAGATAATAAATTATTAATAAAATTGTCCCTTTTTTTGGACTGGTGCCTCCTAATGAGTTTACAAGCGCTGGCAATGAAAAGAAATCTATTTGTACCAGCAATAAACCACTACAAAGGTAATGTGTTTATTGAGTTGGTACTGCAGAAGACCCCAGAGCCGCAAAAAGGGTGCTTTCCATGACAGACATGGTTTTCTTGGAATGAAACCTGTCGCCAGAACACCATAGCTAGCTGGTAGCTAGTAGTTAGCATTCTAGAAATTAGCACACGTTGCTGGAGAGTGACAATGAGGTGAAACCAGAACTGGAGGGTGACGTGGAGCTGGTGCTGGAGTGGAGGAGAGATGCGTGGGTATTGTGGAAGCCAGGGGACGTTTCACCGTCGGTACAAGCTTCCGTGGTACCAGGACTGGTGAGTGGCGAGGGACGGAGGTTGCAGGAGCCAGGGGACACTTAATTGTTGGCTCAGGCTTCCGTGGTGAAGACGAGAGAACCTGGGGACGTTTCACCATCGGCACAGGCATAGATTGGGGTATGCCTGGACTACCTGCGCTATGTCGGCCAGAAATTTGAGGGCTGCCTCTGGACTTTGACTAGGCCACTCCAAAGTCTTCATTTTGTTTTTCTTAAGCCATTCAGAGGTAGACTTGCTGCTGTGTTTTGGATCATTGTCCTGCTGCAGAACCCAAGTGCGCTTCAGCTTGAGGTCACGAACAGATGGCTGGACATTCTCCCTCAGGATTTTATGGTAGACAGCAGAATTCATGGTTCCATTTACCACAGCAAGTCTTCCAGGTCCTGAAGCAGCAAAACAGCCCCAGACCATCACACTACCACCACCATATTTTACTGTTGGTATGATGTTCCTTTTCTGAAATGCTGTGTTACTTTTACGCCGGATATAATGGGACACACACCTTCCAAAAAGTTCAGTTTTTGTCTCGTCAGTCCACAGAGTATTTTCCCAAAAGTCTTGGGGATCATCAAGATGTTTTCTGGCAAAACTGAGATGAGCTTTTATGTTCTTTTTGCTCAGCAGTGGTTTTCATCTTGGAACTCTGCCATGATAGAGCTCAACTTCTTTGTTTCTCATTTGTTCCTGAATTTCTTTGCAGCATAATGTCTAGCTTTTCAGGATCTTTTGGTCTACTTCACTTTGTCAGGCAGGTCCTATTTAAGTGATTTCTTGATTGAGAACAGGTGTGGCAGTAATCAGGCCTGGGTATGGCTAGAGAAATTGAACTCAACTTTCCAAAGATGTAATAAACCACAGTTAATTTGTTTTAGCGAGGGGGGGGGGGGGGGTCACTTTTTCACACAGGGCCAAGTAGGTTTGGATTTTTTTCCCTTAATAATAAACACCTTCATTTAAAAACTGCATTTTGTGTTTACTTGTGTTATCTTTGTCTAATATTTAAATTTGTTTGATGATCTCAAACATTTAAGTGTGACAAATATACAAAAAAATGAGAAATCAGGAAGGGGCAAACACTTTTTCACACCACTGTAAACTGCATTGAATGCATGTTAAAGAGAATAGATTTGGAAATTATGGCAGCACCTTCATTTGAAAACTCCCTAACCACAGGGGTCCCCAAGTACACAGTACTGAGCACAGAGAAAAAATAAATAATTTATTCTGTTGTTCTGTATTGTCTATCCAAGTCTGTTTTTCTGAAAAAAAAAACAAATTACTGATTGTTCTCTCTCTTTCCATGCCTGACTCCTAATTGTCTGTCTGTCTTCTGCACGTCTTGACACACACCTGTCTCATCAGATGATCATCTTTCCTTTCCCCGGAGTTTTACCGGGAGGAGGGGCTCTCCTTGGGGGTTTGCCGACACAGGGGCACGTGTTGGTCCCTGTCCAGACTGGAGGCTCACAGCTTTACAGCTCATTGACAAGATGTAGTAATGATTTTACCTCTAAAGATGTATGAAATGTTACAACAGTGGCTGTAGTGTTAGATTTGCTTGCTTGTTTGTGGTTTTACGGCATCTCTCCTCAAGCGTGCTTCAGCAATGGGGTGCTTTTCAGGCAGGCGGACTTTTTTCAACACAAACCCAGCACTTCATACACGTGGTCAAGACAGGGACATGGGGAGACGTCCACTGGTGGGCCGGGGAAGACGAAGGACGGGACATGTGAGAAAATGCACAAGTGAGTGTTTTGGTTTTTTTTTAAATCGCACACTGTTTTTTGCTGATGTGTTCTGTTAATACTCACTGTAAACACGGAAGTGAGTGTGGTGCAGCAATGCATTTGATTGGTTAGACTGAGTGTTTGAGTGCTATTCGGTGTCATGAACTGAGCCAGTGTTGTCCTTCAGGCTCGGTTCTGACTGTTCTCTGTGGCTCAGGTATCGGGTGTTTTATGTATTGTGTTATCTTTTGAGTTTTTATGTCTTGTTCCTTTTCTTTTCCGTGCCTGTAGCCACCGCTCTGGCTGGCGGCTGTTAGGCAGCCTCTTTGACCCACATTCGTGTGGGCGTTGTCTAACACTCGCCGGTCCGACCACGCCCCCTCCCTCTTGACAGCCAGCTGATTCCACTCGGTGATTGTCTTCCCTGCGCCTAGCCCAGGTGCACCCAATCTGCTGTCCAGCAGTGCTTGTACTTAGGCGGCCTTTGCCAGTCAAGCACTACTGGACCACTGTACATAGCCGTATCTGTGTTTGTCACTGAGGGACGCTTGGCCACGGTCCACTGTGGTCTGCCCGCTGCATGTCGTATGTAAGCAGTAAGTGAACATTTGTCTCCTTTTGTGTGTCAGTTTTTGTGTCTTGAACTGTCTGTTTTTGTGGTCACTGCACACTGTGGTTTGCCCACTGCACGCTTGGCGTGTTAGCCCTTTAGTGTGCCCCGTTCCCTTTTTGTATGTTGCCATTTGTGAACTGTGTGCTTTTCTGTTAATAAATGTGCTTGTGGTGAAACCCAGCGCGTAAATCCGTTATTCCTCTTCACTCCTCCGTGCGCTGCGCAAAAGCGCACGGGGAATCCGTGACACTCGGGGACAAATTTGATTGGCGAAATAAGTGAAATTTGACAAGGATTGACAAAAATTTTGGGAAAGTTGTGGTGATGGGACAAAGTTGCAAGGGTCACTCAAAAGATGCGGTGATGGCCTGATTTCCCGTGAATTACTGCGATCGCAATATTGTGAAATCCTGGAGGGACTGGTAAGTGTGAACAAACAACAGATCATTCATTCATCTTCTTCCGCTTAATCCTTTTCGGGTTGCGGGGGGTGAATTGTTGTTGTCGTTGTTGTTTTTAAATAATAGACTAGAGTCTACATTCAATTTGTTAAACTTCTTTGTTTTTCTACAGATGCAATTCCTGATGCCTGAATTATATCATCATTTGAAGACTTCTGAGGACCAGAAGTTTCAGGTAGGATTTCAATAAGGCCTGAAAAGAAAGTGTAGAACAAAGAAAAAGTAGGGCCCCGTTTCTGTCTTTGCCTTGGTCTCCAAATTGACTAAGTCCGCCCCTGCCCCTTGTTTCTGTGTATGTCTGCATCAGAAAATGTCAGGGGACATATGCAACTGAAATCAGTAAGGAATGTTTTCTTATCGTCAAAGCATTGGTCTGGCTGGAATGATTTAGAAGACTTATCAGTAGATTAGGATGGAGTACTTAGGTGTGATAAATTGCAGGAGGGTCAGTGGTGTGATAGCCCCAGAGAGACCTCAGCCTCTTGGCAGAAAAGGGACATTTAAGATAGTGTTTTAAAGCCCTGCCATGCTCATATCTCTGCCTCTTGGCTAACCAAGACCTCAGCTCTTATGAATGTCCAACAAAGGAAAGCTGAAGCTGTGAAATAATGCCTGGGATATTTTACCGTTTTTAGTCTTTGCACTAAGAGGAAGCATGGCTCAGGTTCATGTGTAGGCCACAATTCACCTTTAAAAAGTCAAATAAACTATGCAGTGCCATAAAAGTATGATGCCAACTCTTAAACTGTTGGTGGTCCTTGTTTCCTGGAGTTTCCGAACTTAAGGTATGCCACAGCTGTATAACATCAAGGATACTGAAATATTCCCACTTCAGCTGAAACTTACAGCTATACAGAAACCATCAGTCCACTTTGGTGGAATAAAGTCAGAAGAGTGGCTGTGGTCTACCCAAAATAAAACCTTGCACACCACAAACAGGTCAGGATGGTCACATGACAAGTCCCTTAAGGTCAAGACTAAATCCAGTCCTAACTGCTCAGAGGAGTTGGCTTAGCTAAGAGATGTCAGCAGT
This sequence comes from Pholidichthys leucotaenia, assembly GCA_020510985.1. Classification (NCBI taxonomy): domain Eukaryota; kingdom Metazoa; phylum Chordata; class Actinopteri; order Cichliformes; family Pholidichthyidae; genus Pholidichthys; species Pholidichthys leucotaenia. Next base: position 147,524,850 of record CM035848.1, read on the forward strand.
CTGTGTATATATGGCCAAAACATACTATTTATTACAAATACCAGGGAGCATGTTTCCAGTGTTGTTTTACAAAACGTAGAGCATATGAAAGACACATAAAAGAGAAAATACTGCATGGTAAGGGAAAAGCATTAAAACAACCAAAGGAGACCAAAAAGTCCTCCAACTTATGACCAAAAATGTGGCGACGTAGCCATATTTCACAGTTTTAAAAACACTAAAATCCAAGTCCAGACACAGAGACAGTGGACAGTTCTAAAAATTGCACCTCTGTGATTACATTGAAATCTCATTTTTGTTCACTCCTGAAGTTTGCAGTTCACATTCTGGGTAGGTGATTCAGCTCTTCTACTCATTAAATCCATATTTATAGGTGCTTAAGATTATAGTAATAGGGTTTGCCTCTAAAAGTTAAGTTAGGCTAGGGGTAAGAGATGTTGAAGATCTATTTTCAACAGAGTACACCCCATTTCTTCCATCATCTCACTCCATGTGATTATCTTTACATCTACAAGAAGTGTCCTGAGGAAGAACAACCTGGACCAGAAGCTGCTGCTGGCCTTCTATCACTGCTCAGCAGAGAGCGTGCTCACCTTGTGATGATTAGGCGAGCGTGTTCTCCCTCCCCTCCTGTTCCTGTCTTCTCGGCTCCGGAGGATCAGATGCACCTGCATGATTACACACCTGCTGCACCCTGATGACCCAGCATATTTAAGAGCCAGCATGTGGGGAATTTATCGCTGGATCGTTAGGTTTGCTACCAAAGAATCTAAGCCACACTGCACTATTTTCCTCGGTTATTCTGTGTTTTCAGGCCCCTTGTCTTCCTGTCCTCTCAGGTTTGTTGCTCACCTTCGCGGTGTGTACTCCAAAGCTGATCACGCTTGCCTGGCCAAGAAGATGCCAAACGTCCAACCAGGTCAACCGTCTTCCCCCTGTTTCCCTGGTCCCACGCAGGAGTTCCCCGCTGGGCTCCTCTGCTCACCACAGTAAGAGTATTATCTTAATCTTTTCTCCTCTTTTGGAGAATCTGTTCCTAATCATTTCTTTCTGCTCTTTTCCCATAGGCTGCTTGCGCTCCAGCAGCACCAGTTTTTGTGTGTAATTTACAGGTGCATCTCACTAAATTAGAATATCATCAAAAAGTTGATTTATTTCAGTAATTCAATTCATAAAATGAAACTCATATTTTATATAGATTCATTACAGACAGTGATATATTTCAAGCGTTTATTTCTTTTAATTTTGATGGTTATAGCTTACAGCAAATGAAAACCCGAAAATCAGCTTCTCAAAAAATTAGAATATTACATAAGATCAATTTTTAAAAATTTATTTTTTTAATAGAAATGTTGGCCGACTAAAAGTATGTCCATGCCCACACTCAGTACTTGGTCAGGGCTCCTTTTGCATGACTTAATACTGCATCACTGTGGCATGGCATGAAGGTGATCAGCCTGTGTTACTGCTGAGGTGTTATGAAGGCCCAGGTTGCTTTGATAGTGGCTTTCAGCTCATCTGCATTGTTGGGTCTGGTGTCTCTCATCGCCCTGTTGACAATACTTTATAGATTCTGTATGGGTTTAGGTCAGGAGAGTTTGCTGGCCAGTAAAATATGGCGATACCATGGTCATTAAACCAGGCTTTGGTACTTTTAGCAGCAGTGTGGGCAGGTGCCATGTCCTGCTGGAAAATGAAATCAGCATCTCCATAAACCTTGTCAGCAGAGGGAAGCATGAAGTGCTCTAAAATGTCTTGGTAGACAGCTGCATTGACTTTGGACTTGATAAAACACAGTGGACTAACACCAGCAGATGACATGGCCCCCCCAAATCAGGTGCCAAGTCCTGTCACTTGAAAATCAAGGTCCCAGAGTTTGGAGGAAGAGTGAACAGGCATGGAATCCAAGTTGCTTGAAGTCCAGTGTGAAGTTTCCACAGTCAATGATGAAATGTGGAGCCATGCCATCTGCTGGTGTTTTTCCGCTGTGTTTAATCAAGTCCAATGTCAGTGCAGCCATCTAACAGGAAATTTTAGAGCACTTCATGCTTCCCTCTGCTGACAAGCTTTATGGAGATGCTGATTTCATTTTCCAGCAGGACATGGCACCTGCCCACATTGCCAAAAGTACAATTACCAGGTTTAATGACCATGGCATCACTGTGCTTGATTAGCCAGCAAACTCTCCTGACCTAAATCCCATAGAGAATCCATGGTGTATTGTCAAGAGGAAGATGAAATACACCAGACCCAATAATGCAGATGAGCTGAGGGCCGCTATCAAAGCAACCTAGGCTTCCATAACACCTCAGAGTAACACAGGCTGATCGCAGCCATACTGCATTGATGCAGTAACTAGGCTATGCAAAAGGATCCCCGACCAAGTATTGAATGTGTACATGGGCATACTTTTTAGTCGGCCAACATTTCTATTAAAAATCTTTTTTTTAATTAATTTTACATAATATTCTAATTTTTTGAGAAACTGAATTTTGGGTTTTCATTTTCTGCAAGCCATAACCATCAAAACTAAAAGAAATAAACACTTGAAATATATCACTCTGTCTGTAATGAATCTATATAATATATAAGTTTCACTTTGTGAATTGAATTACTGAAATAAATTAATTTTTCGATGACATTCTAATTTGAGATGCACCTGTAAGTGTGTGTTTTTGTGTTGCTCTTTTCCTTAGTTATGCACTTTTATTTAGAGTTGTGTTTGTGATGACCCGCTCTCTGCCATTATCTGCCACAGCTGCACGCACAGCTGCTGCCCATCACTCATGGCCTATATAACCTGCTCTGCCTGCAAGACTGGCACGGAGCCGTCTGTCTCCTTGGCTACGCAAAGCTCTACGCTCACCGTCCAGCCTAACATTCAGCCCTTGTCATCCCTGCCGTGCCAGCTTCTTCCTGGAAGGATACACCTCTATCTCCAAGTAAGCTCTTCATTCTACTGACCTGTTCAGTGTTTGTCCCCTGTGCACAGGCGGAACTCCCAGGCGGCGGAATCCTTTCCTCCAGGCGGCGGACTACGCCAGCCTCTCACCTTCACACCGTCTCTCGTCAGCAGCGCTGGGTGGCAGACGCTGTCCTTCGGGATTGCCTCCAGGCCGACCTCCATTCTCCACCTCAGCTGTAACAGTAAGCCTCAGTCAATCCACCAATACACCCCTGTGTTGAACTGTGCTAACACTGTGCTTCTGCTCTGTCCTCAGGGTTGCCAGATTGCACGGCGTTCTGCTCACTCCCTGCTGTTGCAAGTCTATGGATCCACACACTTACATCCACATTTACTTCACGCACATGCATCCACACATGAACATTATTACAATAAAGATCATTGAACTCAGTTACTCCGGGATTTCTCCGGTTTCCTCCCACACGCCAAAAACATGCAGGTTAGGGAGTTAAGGGGCGCTTGCGCACGCAGCGACCGGCAGCTGGTGGCTTGTCACCAGACTGCAAAATAAATCTACCTACGGGTACAAATAAGTAACAAAAAAAAAAAAAAAAACAAAAAAAAATTGAATCTACTTTTGAGCTTGTGTCTGTTCCCTGGGTCTGTGCATTATGTCAATATGGCTCCGTCAGAACGACCCAATGAACAGCGCGCTAATGCGCCAAGTAAACAACTTAGAAGCTCGAGTAGATCAAATTACTTACCAGCAACAAGTTATTCTTAATCAGCTGGTCCAAGTTAACAGCCGACTGGATCACCTGGCCAGACAGCAGGTGTTTCCCCTGGCTTCAAGTAACGCTCCGGCACCCGTTAGCTCTTCACTTAGCCAGGCTAGTCCGGTTCCCTCAGCTCGACTCACACCAGTCCCCACACCCACCCGATTTAATGGTAAACTGGGGGAGGCCCGGGGTTTTCTTCTCCAGTGTGAAATAGTTTTTCAGTGGGTTCCTGGGGATTTTCCAACTGATCACAGCCGTATTGGCTATATAGCTAATTTACTAGAGGGGAAGGCTCTTGCATGGGCCTATGCAGTTATGGCTAAACCTAGCTACGCTAACCTTACCTATGCTCAGTTTGTTAGCGAGTTTAACGAGGTGTTTGACCACTCCGACCGGGATAATGTGCTCACCACCCGGCTGCTAAATCTTCGACAGGAGGGCAGGTCCATAGCGGACTATGCTGTCGATTTAAGGGTGGTAGCAGCAGAGGTGGGGTGGGAGGACGCCTCATTATGCAGCATCTTTGCTAGGAGTCTGAGCCCAAGTCTGCGGGATGAGCTAGCCTACTTAGAGAGGCCAGAGAGGCTAACGGAGCTAATTTCCTTAGCTATTAATTTAGACAACAGGTTGAGGAAGCGGGCAGCCGAGCGGAAGATGTCCGGACACTCGGGCGCCCAGTTTCACCGCTCTTCTCAGGCCCCTTTACTGGCCTTGCCTTCGGCAGAGTCAGCTGAGGAATCGGAGCCTATGGTAGTTGGACAAACTAAACCGTCCTTGGCAGAAAGACAGCGCCATAGAGAGCTTGGTCTGTGTATGTACTGTGGTAGCGAGGAACATGACATTTCGTCCTGCCCCGTTCGGCCAAAAAGGGGAGCCCGGGCGTTGCAGTAGGGGGTCTCACGGGCTCACCTCAGTCATATCCCCTCACTAAATGTCTCTTACCCATTAGGTTCATGCACGATCATACTGAACACTGCACACACGCCTTGGTGGACTCGGGAGCTGAGCAGAGTTTCATCTCGGGGGAACTGGCAACCCAGATGAGGCTTCCCTGCCATTCTCTGGAGGCACTCTTGAGGCTTGTTACTCTATCTAATACCCCGTTGACGGTGGTGCACAAGCAGACTGCCCCTATCCCTGTCATCATTTCTGGGAACCATCTGGAGGACCTGAGCCTTTTTGTTCTGCCGCTTGCAGCTACTCCAGTTATTCTGGGCTATCCCTGGCTCCGGCTCCATAACCCCTCCATCGATTGGCAAACCGGTAAGATAGATACCTGGAGCCCTTTTTGTTTAAGTGCTTGTCTGCAGTCTGCTGCCTGTTCACCCTCTAAGCCTTTGGCTACCCCCGTCACCCCCCCCCTCCTGATCTCACTGGGGTCTCCTCTGAATATCATGATCTGGGGGCGGTGTTCAGTAAATCTCAGGCTTTGTCTCTTCCCCCCCATCAACCCTATGACTGCGCCATCAATCTCCAGGCTGGAGCCCCGCTGCCGGCAAGCCGCCTCTACAGCCTGTCTGCCCCGGAACGGGAGGCTATGGATGTGTACATTAAGGAGTCCCTCAGCTCTGGCATCATCCGGCCGTCATCTTCGGTGGTGGGGGCGGGGGGGGTTTTGTCGGGAAGAAGGATGGTTCCCTGAGACTGTGTATCGACTTCCGTGCCCTGAATGACATCACCGTCAAGGATAAGTACACCCTCCCTCTGATGGACACGGCTTTTGACTCCCTCCAGGGGGCCTCCTACTTTACCAAGCTGGACCTCCGCAATGCGTACCATCTGGTGCGGATCAGGGAGAAGGATGAATGGAAGACAGGCTTCAGGACTCCAAGCGGCCACTTCGAGTATCTGGTGATGCCGTTTGGACTGACCAACTCTCCGCCTGTCTTCCAACGCCTAATTAACGACGTTCTACGCGATTTCCTGGGGTCGTTCGTCTTCGTGTACCTTGACGACATCCTGATCTTCTCTTGATCATTGGAGGAGCACTGAGTACACGTGAGGCGGGTTCTGCAACGACTTCTGGAGAATAAATTGTACATGAAGGCCGAGAAATGTGAGTTTCACACCTCTAAAATATCATTTCTTGGTTTCATCATTTCTCATAACCAGATCATCCCGGATCCCGGCAAAGTGAAGGTGGTAGTGGATGCCCCCCCCCTCCCCAGGAAGCAGCTTCAGCAGCTCCTGGGGTTCGCTAATTTCTACCGACGCTTCATCAACAACTACAGCGTCATTGCTCTTCCCCTGACCCGCCTCACCTCCCCCAAGAGGTCTTTCCGGTGGACTGAAGAGGCTGCTGCCACGTTCATCACCCTTAAGGAGTGGTTCTCATCCTCCCCCATCCTGATGCAGGTGAACCCCGCTCTTCAGTGTCTGGTGGAGGTGGACGCTTCGGACTCAGGGGTAGGGGCTGTGCGTTCCCAGCATTCTCCGGTGGATGGAGTGGTCCGGCCTTGTGCGTTCTTTTCTTGCCAGTTATCACCGGCAGAGAGGAACTATGACATCGGCGACAGGGAGCTTCTGGCTGTGAAACTCGCGCTGAGGGAGTGGCGCCACTGGTTGGAGGGGGCCACCCAGCCGTTTGTCGTCTGGACAGACCATAAGAACTTGGAGTACCTGAGGACAGCCAGACGTCTTAACGCTCGACAGGCCCGCTGGTCCCTGTTCTTCGGGCACTTTAACTTTACCATCACCTACCGGCCCAGGCCAAAGAACACCAAGCCGGACGACCTTTCCAGACAGTTCGTTCCTGACACGACGGAGGCGCCTGAGCAGCCCATCCTCCCGTCATCTTGCATCGTGGGCACTCTCTCGTGGGATATGAAGGAGAAGGTCTTGAGGGCGCAGGAGGCCGAACCGGACCCGGGCGGGGGGCCAGCAGGTAAATTGTATGTTCCTTCTTCTGTCCGGGGGGAGGTGATTCACTGGGCCCACTCCTCCAGGCTTGCTTGTCACCAGGAGGGGTCCCGCACGATCAGGATTCTTCAGAGGTCGTTTTGGTGGCCATCCCTCCGGAAGGACGTCGCCAACTACGTCCGCGCCTGTCCTCAGTGCGCTACGGGTAAGATGCCATCCTCTCCTCCCACGGGGTTGCTCCACCCCCTTCTTACTCCCTGCAGACCCTGGTCGCACATTGCACTGGACTTTGTTACTGGTCTCCCTCCATCTAACCATCACACGGTTGTTCTCACCATAGTGGACCGTTTCTCCAAGGCCGCCCACTTCGTCCCCCTGCAGGGGCTGCCCACAACTAAGGAGACAGTGGATCTGCTTGTGCATCACATGGTGAGGCTACACAGGATTCCTTCTGACATCGTCTCTTTTTTTTCCGGTTCCGGTTCCGCCGGACCGGTGGCGCCACACGAGTCGGCTGCCTGTTGCAACAGCCTTTTTTTTTTTATCTTCCTTCTTCTTTCTACACTTTTCACTCTGTATATATATCACGGACGCACGGATCGCCCCGGGGGTCTCCCGGGTCGGCGGACGGAGCCACGGTTTGCAGCGGGAGACGTTACAGCGGGGAGGAGCTAGTGCTAGCTAGCACTTGGCCGCTGCCCGGTGCTAATGGGAAACTCGACATACCGGGAGCTGTAGCGAAAACGAAGCGGGTGCCGGGCTGGAGTTTAGGCGGCGTGAAAGAAATATAAGACAGAATAATAAAGAGCGATGGCAAGAACCAAGCAGACCGCCCGTAAAATCTACTGGAGGAAGAAGCCCCCCAGGAGACAGCTAGCCACAGGGCTGCTCGGAGAGGCGCTCTGGCCACCGGCAGAGTGAAGAGGCCTCGCCGTCACAGGTCCGTGGCTCTGAGAGAGATCCGTCGCTACCAGAAATCCACGGAGCTGCTCATCCGTAAGCTGCCCGTCCAGCGCCTGGTGAGGGAGATTGCTCAGGACTTCAAGACCGTCCTGCGTTTCCTGAGTTTCGCCGTCATGGCTCTGCAGGAGACCAGCGAGACCCACCTGGTGGTCTCTTCTTCGCTAAGGGGGTCACCATCATGCCCAAAGACTTCCAGCTGGCCCGCTGCATCCGCGGAGAGAGAGCTTAGACTTTCTGCTGCACATCCACCAGCCATAATGCTATGCACTGTGTGTCTATATATATATACATTTATAGTAATATGGACATATGTTTACTAGATGTTGTTTTTTCTTGCCTTCTGATTGTTGCTCTGAGTGTTGCTATCCCTATGCTGTTGCAATCCTGGAATTTCCCCATTGTGGGACTAATAAAGGCTTATCTTATCTTATCTTATCTTATCTTACCGGGGCCCCCAGTTTGTGTCTCGTGTGTGGAAATTGTTCTGTAATGCTCTGGGAGCCACGGTGAGCCTGTCCTCTGGCTACCACCCACAGAGCAATGGACAGTGCGAAAGGGCCAACCAAGAACCGGAGGCTGCGCTGTGCTGCATCATCTCCTCCAACCCTGCGTCATGGAGCACGCACCTCCCTTGGATCAAGTACGCCCACAACTCCACAGTGTCGTCAGCGATTGGCATGTCGCTTTTTGAAGCCTCCTTGGGTTACAATCCCCCACTTTTTCCTGAGGAGAAGGGGGACATCGCCGTACCTTCTGTCCGGATCCACTTGAAATGCTGTCGACGGATTTGGAGGATGGTCCGAGCGGCGCTCCAACGCACGGCGGAGCGCAACTCCAGGGTGGCTAATCGCCGCAGGAGACCAGCCCCACCCTACCAGGTGGGTCAACAGGTTTGGTTGTCCACACAACATATTAGCCTCAAGGCTGAGAATAGGAAGCTGTCTCATCGTTTCATTGGGCATTTTCCTATCGAGCGAATTATTAACCTGGTGGCTGTGCGCCTGACTCTCCCTCCCTCTCTCCGCATCTGTCCTACATTTCATGTGTCACAGATCAAACCTGTCTTCTCCAGCCCTCTCTGTCCCTCTCCAAGGTCTCCACCTCCACCAGTGGTGATCGACGGCGACCCGGCGTGGAAGGTCAACGCCATCCTGGACGTCTGCCGCTGGGGTCACAGCCTGCAGTATCTGGTGGACTGGGAGGGGTATGGCCCCGAGTGGCGCTCCTGGGTGCGTCCATCCTTCGTGTTGGATAGTCAGCTCATCAAGGGTTTCCATCGGACGCACCCAGGTAGGTTGGATCAGGTGCCGAGAGGCACCTCTCTGGGGGGTGGAGGGAGTACTGTGATGACCCACTCTCTGCCTTTATCTGCCACAGCTGCACACGCACCTGCTGCCCATCACTCACGGGCTATATAACCTGCTCTGCCTGCAAGACTGGCACGGAGCTGTCTGTCTCCCTGGCTACGCGAAGCTCTACGCTCACCGTCCAGCCTAACATTCAGCCCTTGTCATCCCTGCCGTGCCAGCTTCTTCCTGGAAGGATATACCTCTATTTCCAAGTAAGCTCTTCATTCTACTGACCTGTTCAGCATTGTCCCCTGTGCACAGGCGGAACTCCCAGGCGGCAGAATCCTTTCCTCCAAGTGGCAGACTACGCCAACCTCTCACCTTCACACCGTCTCTCGTCAGCAGCGCTGGGTGGCAGACGCTGTCCTTCAGGATTGCCTCCAGGCCGACCTCCATTCTCCACCTCAGCTGTAACAGTAAGCCTCAGTCAATCCACCAATACACCCCTGTGTTGAACTGTGCTAACACCATGCCTCTGCTCTGTCCTCGGGGTTGCCAGATTGCACGGCGTTCTGCTCACTCCCTGCTGTCGCGAGTCTACGGATCCACACACTTACATCCACATTTACTTCATACACACGCATCCACATATGAACATTATTACAATAAAGATCATTGAATGTACTTTAGAGCTTGTGTCTGTTCCCTGGGTCTGTGCATTATGTCAGTGTTGGTTTTGGTTTTTCGCAATAAACTGGTGAATTTTTATATCAGTGTCTGAGTATTTGTTCTGACAGCTCTGTGTTTGAGCCTCACTTGCCTGAATCATGACACACCTATTGTCTGGGTGTGTGGCCGAGAACAGGAAGGCTGTGCAGAGGGTCATCAACACCGCCCAAAAAATTATCGGCAGCCCTCTGCCCTCCCTGGAAGACATCTCCAGATCCTCCTGTCTCAGAAGGATCAAGGCCATCACAGGAGACCCCTCACATCCTGCCCACCACCTGTTTGACCTGCTTCCCTCTAGGTGATGGTTCAGATCGATCAGGTCCCACATCTCCAGACTGACAGTTTCTTCCCCTGGGCCATCCGAACTGCAAACAGTCAGAAGCCCCCCCCCCCCACTCCCTCCGAACCCTCACATTCACTGAACTGAGGGCCTTTTAATTATCACTATAACTCACCTGCCTTTACGCTCCTCACTTTCATATATATTGACTCATCCGTAAAATCACTACTGTACATATTTTCCATAATCCTCAGGCCATTTTACTGTATAATGTGTTCTGCACTCTGGACTCCTATGTACATAGCTCCACCTGCGAAGCCACTATCGGACCTGTGTATATACCAATGGGTTATTTGTTATTTTTACTTTTACCTTTACCTCAGTTGTACGGTTAATCGTGTGTGCTGTAACTGTTTTTATTTCAAATTCTTCTCACTTATTTTATTGCACAGTAGCCTGAGCACCCGCAATTTCGTTGTGCTGTACAATGACAATAAAGCCTATTCTATTCTAAGTTGCATTTTTTAAAAACTTAACTACAGGACAAAATTCCTGCTCATAAAAATGCTTTATACTGCCATTTCTGATGGGAAACAGGCTAAAGAGACACAGGCATAACTATGTAACCCTAAAATGATAATAATTTAAAAAAAAAAAGATTGAATGTCAGCTTTTCCTTCTTGTGCACGTCAATGAGTCCTGGTCTTCTGTTGGACTGCTCATCCCCACTGTTAAATGCTTGTTTCTCTCTACGACTTTGATGTGAGGCCTGTGCATTCATGCTGACAGGGTATTACTCTTTAATGACATTCTGAAATGGCTCCCCTCCTACACACAGTGTGCTCATAGCAGGGAGTGAGCGGGGATGTTTGCATTTCCTCAGAAAAACATGCATTAATCATTTCATCACAGACAAGCAGTGGAGAACGTTAATCCACCTACAAGTGCACATTCATGCAGATCCTCAGCTGTGCCTGCTGTACATGCTGTTTAAGTGTGGGATCAAAGCAATTATGAGTGGATTCCCTACAGCTAAGGAGAGCGACCTACAGGTTTTTCGATAATTCAAATAGGTCAAATCTGTGATGGGGAGGAAAGAAATAAAGAGAAAGAAATGCTTCTTGATTATTGACCACAGGCTTACACAGGTATATCTACACAATAGAGTTAGAGGATACTTCAGCTAAAGTAGGTAATCACACACCAAACAGGTTTAGAAGAAGGAAGCCTCTGTTTGAATACACTGAAGTGTAACGTATCAGAGCAGCCGGATAAAGAGCAGGATTTCCAACGGTCAAAAAACTGGGCTAAGAAAAGCTGTTTGTCAGTTTTTATGTTTTCAATTAAGTTTGTGCAATGCCAGTGCTTTTTTGAGACTCATAAAACTTATTTTGTTTATACAGCATCCCCTCCTCACCTTTCTCCTGTTTTGATTTGTCCTGATAAATCTTCTGCAGGCCTGCAGGGGAGCTTCCTCAGGTGAACCTCTGGAGCGTGTCGAAGCATGCCATAACTTCACTGACAGACTCTGGGAAATGGGTGTTATAGTACCCATGAACCATGTGAAGTTACTTTTCTGACTACAATTACAGTTTGTAGAACAGATAACCGTGGGAGCAGCCAAGCTAAATTCTAAGGAAATCAAGAAACGTAAAATTGCAGTGTCTATGTGGTGGCACCCAAAGAGTTCGGAGAAGTCTTACTCAGCCATTAAAACTGGTTCTTCAGGTGTTTGTACAAACAAATGCAAAGTCTCCCAACTTAGTTTTCTTTTAAAAGTTGAATGTTAACCACAAGAATACCTGAAAAGATTAACAAACCTATCTCAATTTCCTACTGTATATGTTGGCAGTGAATTTCCTTAAGTTGATTTTTTTGCTTGTTTCAGTGTAAATAATAACATAATGGAACCTTTGAATTTTATCTTAACTGAAAATCTTACAGCTGTAACTGTTTTGTTATGACATGGTCATTTCAATTTCTTTTTCATGTTGTTGATAACAGATTATGAGAAGGTAGCATGGATCTGAGTGAATGCACACAAATGACAATAAAAGGGAGGAGGAGGAGGAGGAGGAGGAGGCGAGTAAGGGAATGTGTGGAGGAGAGAGAGCATGGGTTAAGACCAACCCCCTGAGCTGCTGAATGCTTGAAACTGGTCTCACTTCACCGTCCTTGTCAGTTCGACTGTGACTTACTTGGTGCTGTTGTTGGGATTCTTCTGAATAAAAAACTGATGAAGCAGAAGATAAAGGCAAAACCACACCTCTTCCAAGGTATTTTCTTTACAATGTCTGACTTGATATATTACCACTAGTTTTAAATATATTTCTGTGTAACTGTGAAGTTATGTATATAAGAACAATATTTCAAAGAATTTTATAAAACGTTTGAAATTTAGGAGTGTTTTGTGCAAAGGAATGCTTTTGGGTTTGTTGTAAAATGATAATTATACAGTTATAAGCAGAAAAGCTTAATTGCATAATAAACCATATGGGGTGCAAAAATCAACAAAAATTATGATGCATTAAATAAAATTGTCTCATTCACATCAGAGGACAGTGTGGCTCTGAAATGACATTGTTGATGGTGACAGTTCTTGTGTATCACCTCCATTCATATTGTCATCCTGTGGTCGGGGTCGGCTCTGCTTTTGTCAGGAGTCACATTCATTTCCTAACATCTCGGCAATAGACTGAATGTATTAACATTTTCAGACCATTTGCTAAATGTTAACATATGACTGGAGAGAAAAGAAAACATTCCTTTACAATTAAAAGGCTCCAAGAAATGCAACCCTAATCACCCCTAATTGTTTTCAATGTAACAGAGAATACTCTTGAGTGTATGTGTGATGATAGTTTTCACTGCCATAACTTTTATAAATGAGATTTACGTTAATCATTTAAACAATATTTGCCTGTATGGAGGTGCTTTAAACATGCAGAACTCATCTATGTTGGGCTATAATGCTACGTGTCTGCTAAATTAAGGGCACATGTTATAATTGGTTTTGTCTAACAAGATCCTGAGTGACTGACACACAATTCAAGCACAGCTAGAACTGTTTAATGTTTGATGTCAAAAGAAACTCTCCACACTCTGTATCACTCTCACCCCCAATCACACAGATACCAGTCATTTAGTCACCAGTATGAGGTCATGACTTAAAGAATCACGTCATCACAATTATCAGTTAAAACACATGCATTTATATTTTAATGGCAATATGTTTGGTAAGGTGACATCCTACAATTTGTTTTTGTGTGATTTTGGTTAAGGAATTTCGGCTTGTCATCAAACCAAACATGTTTTATTGATCTGGTCCCCAATATTACTCTATAGGTAAAACAAAACAACACCACAAAAGTATGCAAGGAAATTGTTACATTTTTTCTGAATATATTAATGCTCATACTGCATTTTTCCATTTGAATGGTGTTTTAGCTTGTAATATTTTTTTCTTTTCCAATATATGTGGTCCTTTTATCAAAGCCTTTTTACAAAATATAAAGATGCTCAGACTTTAATTCACATAATTTAAGAGTGTGACATTTTTGCTTATGGTATGACTTTATCTTCATATCATTTTGTGCTTTTTCTTCTGTCTTTCTGCAGCATGAAGGTCCTGTGACCAGGCAGAGCTCAAGAGCACCGTCTTCTGGCAAAGAATAAACAAAGTATTTGAGGATCATTTTGGATTACAGAATATAAACATTGCATAATCCTTCTGTGTATTCAGGGAACTCTAGCATTTTTGTGCATCATTTTGATGAATTCTTCGCTGCTTCTACCACAAAAACCACATCTTCAAAATGACTTTGTAGCAATTAACTACAAACAGGGCAGCAGAAAAACAACTTCAAGCATGGAGGCTTTGAGTTTAATACATGCAGGTACTCCCCTTTACACATCTACAATCCCAACTTCCCCCACTCCTTCGCCTTGCAGCTTCCTGCAGTTTTTCTGTGACTATCAGCAAAAATCTGTCATTCTGAAGCATTACAACTACACTAGCAAGCTGAAAGACCGTGACCGAGATGGGCTAAAGCCTGAGAGCATTGTAGTCTTGGTTGTGTGTCTCCTGATCATCTTGGAGAATGCTGTGGTTCTCCTTGCCATCTGGAGGAATAAGAAGTTCCACCTGCCTATGTATTACCTCCTGGGTAACCTGACTCTGTCGGACTTGCTTGCTGGGATTGCCTACATGACCAATATCATCATGTCGGGACCCAATACTCTGAAATTGACACCCTTGCTTTGGTTCATCAGGGAGGGAGGGGTCTTCATCACCCTGGCTGCCTCTGTCATCAGCCTGCTGGCTATTGCAATTGAACGCCATGTTACCATGGTTACTATGAGGCCATATCATGGGGCAAAGCGAGGTCGAATGTTGGCATTAATTGGTGGAAGTTGGGCTCTGGCAGGGTTTTTGGGAGTGCTCCCAATTTTGGGATGGAATTGTATCTGCAGACTGGACCAGTGTTCAATGGTGCTTCCACTTTATGCCAAAAGCTACATTCTCTTTTGCGTGTCTGTGTTCAGTGCAGTGCTCCTGGCTATTGTGGTCCTCTATGTCCGGGTCTTCCGCATTGTCCGCACAAACACGCAGCGTCAGCGGGTGGGACTGTCAGCCAGCATGAGGAAAAGCTTTACAAGGAAATCGGAGAAGTACGTTGCTCTGCTCAAGACTGTCACCATTGTGCTTGGCGTCTTTATTGCCTGTTGGCTGCCCCTCTTCCTGCTCCTGCTCCTAGATGTTTTCTGCCCCACACACAGCTGCCCAGTGCTTCATAAGGCTCCATACTTTCTGTTGATAGCTATTGTCAACTCACTCCTCAACCCAATCATCTACACCCTCACAAGTAAGGACATGAGGAGAGCCATCCTGAGGCTGCTCTGTCGGCCATGTCTGATGACCAGAGATGGCCAGGTGAAGAAGATTGGGATGCCTTTCCTGGAATGCAGTTTTAGTAAAACAGAGGTGGCATCACAGAAGTTAGAAGGAGGACTGGAAACAACCCTGTCATCAGGGAACAATATCACCACACCATCTTCAATAAAAGCTTTTTACCCCAAATTCTTCAAGCCATAAGGACAAAGAGCATGGAAATGTGTTAATGGTTACCCACTGAGCAGAGGACATTTTGTTTTGTACAGTGGAGGGGTGATTTTCACATTAAAAGCCAAAACAAAGTGCTTAAAATATGATGTGCGTAAGTGTATAAGAATGCCACTGTGAAAAGTCCTACTTTTTAAGTAAAATACCTGTGAGGAGTTCTTAACTCATTTGCACTGAAATCAATGGAAACACAACCAGTTCTATAGTTGGAAGTCAAAGCCTCAATGGCACTTCTTTAAATTCACAGATTGCTATGACCGAGGAAAAAAGTAGACGTTGGATTAATGATGTGGATTGTGTTCTTGTCTTTATTTGCAGTTTCTTACTGAAATGCCTGAAATACAGCACAAACACTAAGTGCCGTATATAATCTGTGCATCTTCAGACACATGGATTTCGCTGGTTCGAAGGTCCATGGTGAATTATATTTGTGCTGTGGAGTTCATTTTATAGTATGTGTATGTGATGCAGTGAGGGCGATAACAGGAAAGAGGGGGGAGCCACTTTCTTTTAACTTGCTGTGACGAGTGCTGTGGTATGTATATGGGAGAGAAAACTCAAAAATAACTGTTTTGAAATGACAGCTGTTGGGCCTGTCTCCAGCAGAAGTGGAAAGTTTCTGACCAGTTTTTTGAAATGTCAGTCAGGCATCTGCAGTCAAACTGCTGCAGTAACAAAATGTTACCACAGAAATAATGTAATTTAACGACATATCTAATGTTGATGGTGACTTAAATTGTCACCAATATTTCAGTTTGCATGTAAGGTTGTAGATGCAAATTAACCATGATAGGTTACAAGAAGGTCTTTGTAAGCTAACATGGAATCACAAAAGGTTCAGTGTCATTACTCCAGTAATTCAATTAACTATTCAGTGTTTAACGGACCATTTCTAGATGGAGGTACTGTATCGTTTTTATTAATGAATTTGATTGTTTTTATACAAATTGTTCTAGTGCAGTCTCTGTGGACCTTAATGAATAAATATTGTATATTGAGCCCTTTTGTACTGAAACTGACACAGCAAACTTTTTGTATTTTCCAAGACATTTTTATAGTACTTGTAAATTATATCAATTTTGTAACAGGATAGTGTGTGTTTTGATTGAAATAAAGAGAATTTTTTCTTTAAAAAATAGTGAGTTTGGAATTTCTTTTTACAGCGAGAGCAGTGCACTCTTCATAAGCATGCCTGAGGTTGCTTGAAGAAGTATGACAGGAAGTCAGCCCCCTGTCTCACATCTGGTAATGGTATTGGCCCACATACGTCAAGCTTTTGTCCCCAAATAGCTTCACAATGCCCCTTTTATTAAACACTGTGCAGTCTATTTTTCTTTTGCCATATTCTTCCATTGCACTATATTGGCCATCATCTCACTTTGATCTCCTGTTCACATTAGTCTCAGCTAAAAAAAAAAGTTAAACACACAGCTGCTTTATTTCAATAAGGGCTGTACCTAGCTCTTAATTCAGCCTCTGCAAAGAAGGAAGTTAGGTTCATCGGCATTTAAAGCAACACCTTAAACTCTTCACCTTAGAATAACTAGTGTATTGCCCATTGAAAGCAAATATTCCTGTCTGAAACAGGTACTCCAATTAGGCTTTACAGGCCCAAATGTAAGCTGTGCTGGAAAGTGGAATACAGACAGGTGTAGACTTTGACACGTTAGACTTTGACAAATATAAAAGAGACTGAACAGCACTAAGATTTATTTGATTGTGTGAATATTAATTACAGAATGCCTAATTATTGAAAACCAATGGGGCATCCAATATTGGCGACTCAGAACCCTTGTTTATTTGTTTGTCAGATCACTTATTTGTGTGATCTTTTGTGACTTATATTCATAAGTGTTGTATCTTGCACTTTGGGAGATGGGAGTTGTTCAGTCACCATTATAATTATTTTAGTTTATATCGCTGTTTAGTGGTGGATGTAAGTGTAATATTGAATTTCTTTGGTGTATCATCAATAAACTCATAAAGTACTATAACAGGACACATTTACAAAATATTGACATATTGTTCGGCCCAGGAAACACGCACGCAGGCTCAGGCAGATTTGAAAGCTTTATTTAACAACAGTGTGATGTGTATGAATGTGTGTGTGAGGGATAAGTGTGTAATAAGGGTGGAGGATGCAGGTCAGGACAGAGCAGCACGCCGTGCGAGAACAGGGATTAGCTGGGCAACCACACAGGAGAGTGACCAAGTTCTGTGCTTACTTGTAGTACTGCGGTGACTGGCGTTGGCAAGGTCCCAAGCCTGGGAGACAGCGTCCTGCTGTGCGTCCGGGATGAAGCGGCGAGGCAGAGGAGCGGCGAGACGAAGGGGAGTGAGTCTGCCACCGGGAGATCTACCTGTGCACGGGGGAAGGCTGACAGGAGAAGGTAAGGTAATAATAAACAGCTTACGTGTCGTGATGAGGAGTCAGCAGGCCTGGAGGATAGGATGCTGCTGAGAGTTGAGTACGCAGGGAGACAGACAGCTCCAGGCTGCAGCTCAGGGCAGGATGGAATAAATAGCTGGGCACTAACGAGGAGCAGGTGTGCGCGCAGCTGAGGTGGAAGCCCATGAGCTGCGGGTGATGACAGTACTCCCCCCCCCCCCCCACCAGCGCCTCCTGGCGCTGGCTTACCTGGGTGCGTCTAATGAAACTCCGCGATGAGGTCCCGATCCAACACCCACAAAGAGCGCACCCAGGATCTCCACTCCGGACCATAACCTTCCCAATCCACCAGATATTGCAGCCCACGACCCCGGCGCCGGGAGTCCAGGATGGCAGTAACACCCCACGCCGGGTCACCGTCGATCATCCTAGGTGCAGGAGGAGACCTAGGAGAGGGGCAGAGTGAATTGGAAAGGACAGGCTTGATTTTAGAAACGTGGAAAGTGGGACACACACGTAGGGAGGGGGGGAGGGCCAAACACACAGCCACCAGGTTGATGATCCTAGAAATCACGAAGGGGCCGAGAAATCGCGGCGCCAACTTCTTCTTCTCACCCTTAAGGTTAATGTCCTGGGACGAGAGCCAAACCCGCTGACCCACCTGGTAGACAGGAGCCGGACTTCTGTGGCGATTGGCGGTGGAGCTGTTGCGCGCCGCTGTGCGTAAAAGCGCGTTCTTGGTCTTGGTCCACACACTCCGGCAGCGCCTGATGTGCGCCTGGATGGAAGGGACAGCCAACTCACCCTCCTGCTCGGGAAACACGGGAGGGTCGTACCCCAAGGACGCTTCGAAGGGCGACACCCCAGTAGCAGAGGACCGGGCCGAGTTATGGGCGTATTCCACCCAGGTCAGGTAGGAGCTCCAGGATGAAGGGTTTGAGGATGTCACGCAGCGCAGGGCGGCCTCCAACTCCTGATTCGTGCGCTCGCACTGCCCATTGGACTGGGGGTGGTAACCAGAAGAGAGACTCACCGTGACCCCCAAAGCGTTGCAAAAGCTCCTCCAAACCTGGGAGACGAACTGCGGGCCCCGGTCCGAGACCACGTCCAGCGGGATCCCATGCAGCCTGACGACATGTTGGACCAGGAGGTCAGCCGTCTCACGTGCCAAAGGGAGACCCTGAAGAGGCACAAAATGGGCGGCTTTGGAGAATCTGTCCACAATAGTCAGGACCGTGTCAAAGGTGTTAGAGACAGGGAGACCGGTAATGAAGTCTAGGACGATGTGTGACCAGGGCCTGCCCGGGACTGGCAGGGGCTGGAGTAGACCCGCAGGTGGAGAGTTCTGGGATTTGCTGGTAGCGCACTGGGGACAGGCCCGAACATAGTTGGTCACGTCTTTCTGGAGACCCAGCCACCAAAATGAGTGTTGCAGCAAACTCACCAGGCGGGTGATGCCAGGGTGACAGGAGAGTTTGGAGGTATGGGCCCAGTGGATCACTTCACTTCGAACCGCTGAAGGAACAAAGAGCCTCCCCTCCGGCCCCCCACCAGGATCCGTCTCCGTCTCCTGAGTCCTCAGAATCTTGTCTTTGATGGACCAGGCAATCGCCCCCACGACGCACGAATTGGGCAGGATGGTATGTTTGGATTTCTCCGGGCCCTCAGGGGCAAATTGTCTGGACAGGGCGTCAGGCAACCCATTCTTCGAGCCTGGACAGTACGTGATGGTGAAATGGGAGCGAGCAAAAAATAGAGACCAGCGCGCCTGGCGGACATTCAGGCACCTTGCTGACCTCAAGTACTCGAGGATTTTATGGTCCGTCCAGACCACAAAGGGCTGGGCTGCCCCCTCTAACCAGTGACGCCACTCCTATAGTGCGAGCTTGACGGTGAGGAGCTCCCTGTTGCCAACATCATAATTGCACTCCGCCACCAATAGCCACCGGGAGAAGAAGGCGCAGGGCCGCTTGACACTATCCACCAGTGAGCGCTGGGAGAGCACCGCCCCCACCCCCGTGTCAGACGCGTCGACCTCCACCAGACACTGAAGCGCGGGATCAACCTAGGTCAGGACCCGGGAGGACGAGAACTCCGCCTGGAGAGTCTTGAAGGCGGTGGCCGCTTCCTCTGACCACTGGAAGGGCACCTTCGATGACGTGAGGCGGGTCAGGGGGGAGACGATGGCGCCAAAGTTTGGAATAAAGCGCCGGTAGAAGTTTGCGAATCCAATGAACTGCTGCACCTGCTTCCTGGAGGTAGGCGTGGGCCACTCGACCACGGCTTTAACCTTAGCGGGGTCGGGGAGGATCTGATTATGTGAGATGACGAACCCCAGGAAGGAGGTGGTCCGGGCGTAGAATTCGCACTTCTCAGCTTTAATGTACAAGCGATTCTCCAGCAGCCGTTGCAGGACCCGCCTCACATGGGCCTGGTGCTCCTCCCGTGACTTGGAGAAGATGAGTATGTCATCAAGATACACAAAGACGAATACTCCCAGGAAGTCCCGAAGAACGTCGTTAATGAGACGCTGGAAGACGGCAGGTGCGTTGGTGAGCCCGAACGGCATCACGAGATATTCGAAGTGGCCGCTGGGTGTCCTAAAGGCCATCTTCCATTCGTCTCCCTCCCGGATCCTAACGAGATGGTAAGCGCTGCGGAGGTCAAGCTTGGTGAACCAGGTCGCCCCCTGGAGGGAGTGGAAAGCAGTGTCCATGAGAGGTAGTGTGTAGCGGTCCTTAATGGTGATATCGTTCAACGCTCTGAAGTCGATACAGGGGCGTAGGGACCCGTCCTTCTTACCCACGAAGAAGAAACCTGCGCCAAGCGGGGACGAGGAGGGGTGGATGATCCCAGCGCTGAGCGACTCCTTGAAATAGGTGTCCATCGCCTCGCGTTCCGGTGCAGAGAGACTGTACAGACAGCCAGACGGCAGGGGGGCCCCCGGATCGCACAGTCATATGGTTGATGCGGAGGAAGGGACAAGGCTCTGGACTTGCTGAACGCTACCCCCAAGTCATGGAACTCCTGCGGCACTAGAGTCAGGTCCAGGGGCTCGGAGACCGGCGCCAGCGGAGGGGAGGTTGGAGCACAAGCCGCCGACTGGAGGCAGGTGCCCAGGCAGAAGGTGCTCCAGGACAGGACGCTGCCGGTTCTCCAATCCAGGATAGGGTTATGCAGCCGTAGCCAGGGGTAACCCAGAATGACACGGTCCGACGAGGAGGGCAGGACGTAGAGGGTCAGATCCTCCCGGTGGTTGCCGGAGACGATGATGGGGACTGGCTTTGTGCGATGCGTAACTGTTCCCAGGGAAGAGCGAGAGAGCGTGACCAAGTTAAGGGGGGTAGGCAGCGGTTGGCAGGGTATGCCCAAACGGGTTGCCAGGCTCTTAGAGATAAAACTCTGCTCTGCCCCAGAATCCACCAGTGTGTGAGTGGAGTGCCCGGTGGAGTTGTGGCAGAAACGTATGGGCAATGTGCATGATGATAGGGGATTTGGCCGGTTAGAGTCCGCGAGGCCCCCTACTGTGACTCGCGGACCTCCCCGTTTGGCTTAACCGGGCACAGCTCCACGGGATGCTGGTCATCTCCGCAATACATGCAGAGACCCCGTTCCCGCCGGCGTTGTCTCTCCGCTAGAGGGAGCCTAGTGCCCCCGATAGCCATGGCCTCTGGTTCATCGGCGGACTCCGGAGCCGGTAACGCCAGGGGGCGAGACTGAGCTGGATGGAGGGAAGCTCCGCGCGAGCAGCTGACAGACTTCCGCTCCACAGCCCGCTCACGTCGCCTGTTGTCCAGGCTAATAGTGAGCGAGATCAACTCAGAGAGTCGCCCTGGGAGATCCCGACCGGCTAGCTCATCCCTCAGACCAGAATTGAGGCTACGGAGGAAGATACTGCAGAGAGAAGCCTCTCCCCAGCCCACCTCCTCCCCAGCCCACCTCCTCCGCTGCCACCCAGAAGTCGACAGCGTATTCCGCCACTGACTGGCTCCCCTGTTGGAGACTAAGGAGCCGATCAGCGAGGACGCTGTCGAGACGGGAATGGTCAAAGACTTCTAAAAAGTCTCGCACGAACCGGTCATACGAGAGGTTTGCGTAGCTGGGCTTCATCATTACGGCGTAAGCCCAAGCTAACGCTCGCCCCTCGAGAAGATTAGCCATGTACCCGATTCGGCTATGGTCTGAGGGGAAATCCCCGGGAACGCGCAGAAACACCGACTCACACTGCAAGATAAACTCCTTCGCTCCACCGAGTTTCCCGTTGAAGCGAGCGGGGGTCGGAATGGGTGTGAGACGGGTTGGCGCTCCCGAGCTAGGCTGGCCGGCCAAGGAGGCAACCGGAGCCGCAGCGCCGAGAGGACCCGGAGGGAAAGCCCGTGGAGGGTCCAGGCGGTCTAACCGGTTAGTAATTGTGGTTAATTGATTCAGTATAACCTGCTGTTGGTGAGCAATCATATCCACCCGAGCCTCGAGGGTGGAAAAATGGCGTGCGAGCCCGCTGTCCGCTGGGCCGCTTTGCTGGAGCCGTACTGACATATTGTTCGGCCCAGGAAACACGCACGCAGGCTCAGGCAGATTTGAAAGCTTTATTTAACAACAGTGTGATGTGTATGAATGCGTGTGTGAGGGATAAGTGTGTAATGAGGGTGGAGGATGCAGGTCAGGACAGAGCAGCACGCCGTGCGGCCAGGCAACCCTATGAGTGAGAGGAGAACAGGGATTAGCTGGGCAACCACACAGGAGAGTGACCAAGTTCTGTGCTTACTTGTAGTACTGCGGTGACTGGCGTTGGCAAGGTCCCAAGCCTGGGAGACAGCGTCCTGCTGTGCCTCCGGGATGAAGCGGCGAGGCAGAGGAGCGACGAGACGAAGGGGAGTGAGTCCGCCGCTGGGAGATCTACCTGTGCACAGGGGAAGGCTGACAGGAGAAGGTAAGGTAATAATAAACAGCTTACGTGCCGTGATGAGGAGTCAGCAGGCCTGGAGGATAGGATGCTGCTGAGAGTTGAGTACGCAGGGAGACAGATGGCTCCAGGCTGCAGCTCAGGGCAGGATGGAATAAATAGCTGTGCACTAACGAGGAGCAGGTGTGCGCGCAGCTGAGGTGGAAGCCCGTGAGCTGCGGGTGATGACAAATATCTGAGACCCACTGTAGTGCATCCCTTTATATTTTAGCAATATTATAAGTACAAAATCCAACATTATTATACACAGCAGAATGACCCATTTGGCTGCAACTGTTGCATCAGTGTTGCCCATTTGTCAGTAAATATTTAAATAAAAAATATTTATTTCGTTAGTTGGGCATTTTTGTGTCCAGTTTGGTGACAGTCGTCGTTGAGTCAAAGCGTGCATGTGTGGCCGCATATGATATGCAATTGATCTGGCCATTCCGCTCCATAATCATAGCAGTATTATTATTAACTTTTAATTTTTAGATAGCTGTGCAAGCACACCGGGAGGAGTGCCATCAGGGACTCATGGTCCTGCAAAGGACAGTAACACACGGGTGAAGCAGCAGCCGGGACTCCCGTCTACCACTGACCGGGCAGGCTGAGCTTGGCTCCCCACGAAGGACTGTGGTTGGCCGGTGTGTTCGGTGTTGGATACACCAGTGTTGTTTGCCAGACCCCAAGTCTTTGCTGGTGTTCTTCCCAGTGTACTCATGCGCCTCGTATTCTCCACATATGTCGAATTATCCTTTAGACCTATGCAATCCCAGCAACATTATAGTATGATTTTTTAAGCATTAAATCTTCCGTATTATCTTTTTCTGGTCAAATTTGTCACTTTTCACTTCCTTGTTTTGGTCATGGAGCACTCTGGTGACTTGTCATGATGCTGCGTATTATCCAATCAGTGTGGAGTCAATCTGAAATCCCGCCCACACTTCCAGAAGTCAGGGCATGAGGAGACAGAGTGATGGCTAGACTTTTATTGATAAAAAATTACATATCTTGACTAAACAACTCTATACTCAGGGACACACACCCTGTAACCTCAGCAAAGCCCGTATAAAACCTGAGGTCAGTGTTATGTCCGGAAACCGGAATGACCAACAGAGCTGAGCTGCGTTGGAACAAGAGCTTTATTACAACAAACAACTGTTAATGATACAGTGCAGTTGGTTATAGCTATCTGCTGTATTGCTGAGGGCCAAGAGCCAAGCGAGGCCTAAGATGGCCAACTCTCCCCCTTTAACCATCCGGCATGATGACGTCACCCTGATGACTACATCACCACGCCGGCGCTCGTTAACCCCTGTAGTGCCACACTACAGTCAGTCTGACAAATGGTTTGAGAGGTATGTGAGGAACAGACATACACAGACACAGATTTGATAGATAGATAGATAGATAGATAGATAGATAGATAGATAGATAGATAGATAGATAGATAGATGTTTCTGAAGCCATTTTGGTGATGCGTTAACCTTTGATCAGGTGAACGTCAGTTCCACTCTTTTAAGTGGGCCTGCATTGCCTGCAACAGCTCTAACTTTTCTCTTCCTAGTAGGAGCTCTGAAAAGACCACAAATGGCATGTTTTACAGCCTGAGTCCCATTAGTCAATCATAGGCCAAGACTACAGCCACTAAGCACCTTCTGACTGACTACTGGGATTCAGGCTGTAAAACTTTATAGCTGAAGCCTTTTCAGTGTTCCTACCAGGAGCAGGGAGGTTACATAGTGCTGCTTCAAAGGTGATAGAGACAAGATTCTGACCTCCTGGCCAGTAGGTGTCGCACTTACTCTTGCACTAACTGGTTGGTAGAGACATGTGACATCAACCCAGTCATGCTACTGGCTGTGATCGGCTGCGATAGCTTTACCAGCCATAGATTTGTAAGCATTAGATAGAACATGGGTAGCAGCTAGGCTAGTCACGTTTCATATGCAATAAATACAAAGAATAATTGTTTATGTATTCAATTCAATTCAATTCAATTCAACTTTATTTATATAGCGCCATTTCACAACAACAGTCATCTCATAGCACTATCAACTGTAGGGAGGACCCCCACAGTTGCACAAAGACCCCAGCAATCAGGCGATCCCCTGTGAGCAAGCACTTGGCGACGGTGGAGAGGAAAAACTCCCTTTTAACAGGAAGAAACCTCCAGCAGAACCAGGCTCAGGGAGGGGCAGTCATCTGCTGCGACTGGCTGGGGTATCTTGTTATCACAATACTGAAGGTGCTGTTAACTATTATAATAACCAACAGAATATGGCACTTCTCTTTGCCATGAAAATGTCAGACATGTGCTATCTTAGGGTATATACATATCTATGTAATGGCCGCTGTAGTCTCATCTTCCAACTGTTCAGATGTAACTAATATGATTACTCAGGACCCGTGAAAATTATTAAAATATTTTTCATCAATATATTTTTTGAAGAATACACAAACTCTAATTCTGCAGCTTTCTAAACTTTTTTTAATATATTTTTTTTAAATATTTGTTTTCATGAAAATGCAGTCCTGTTCATCCTTAAGTGAAAATCTGTCTGAAAAAAATACTGCCAGATCTTGTTTAATTTATAATAATGGAAACATGATTCTTTTTATAATTATTATATATATTGCTAACGTCAAAACTGTTTTTTCCCCTTCAGTTCTTTACAGTTTATAATTTGAGAAAAGTAGGAAAACCCTAGGATGACAATAATAAAAGCCTATTCAATTACTGGGAAGTAAGTACACAAAAACACTATTGTGGAGCCCATAATTATAACCTATGTGACTCACATGTGGCTGGCTGAATTCAGCCAAGAGAGACTTTGAGCTAGCCATGTGTATTGACTTCACACCTCAAGAGGAAGATGTGTCTGCACCCCCTGGGGACTCAGGAGAGAGGAGAAGATTACCTGGCCTGACCTTTGGGGGTCAGAGAGGAGAACAGAAGGACTCTGGGTGTTCTATTACAGATGAAAGGATGTAGCTGAGTATTGTGACTTTGGTGTGATGTATTGTTAGAGATGAGTGTATAAATGTATGTGTGTGACTGTGTCCTGTCTCTTTTCACTCCGATCGAGAGAGGACGTAGGATGGATGAGAATTAAAGCAGATTCTGGAAAATTATCCAGTCTCCTCAATTCTTGACCCCTACAATTGGTGACCTACGCATGAATCTGAGCACGCCGAGGCTGGAGGACAACCTCGTGATCGATATGGAAGAGCTGGGAGACAGCCACTCAGACCCGGATTCACCGGGGAATGCCAGCAGGGGCACAAGACTGATTAAGCTCCCCGAGTTCTGGCAAAACGACCTGCACTCGTGGTTCCAGCATGTGGAGTCGCGGTTCCTGCTCGGGGGAGTTTCAGCGAATGACATTAAATTCCATAATGTCATCGCGACGCTCGACAGCCGCACGGCTCGGTGTGTGTGGAGCCTGGTGCAGCAACCACCTGCTGCCGGCAAATACAACGCGCTGAAAGTCACCCTCATCAGGAGCTTCGTGCCGTCTGCGGAGGCAAGAGCCAGGCAGCTACTGGACCTGCGCGACAGAGGTGGACGCAGGCCGACTGTCCTCATGGAGGACATGCTACAGATGATCGGGACGGACAACGACGCGTTCCTTTTCAAGCATATTTTCCTGAGAACCCTCCCAGCGCACACGAGAGGTTCCCTGTCCAGCAGACGGTGTGTTAACCAGCAGGACTTCCGCGAGCTGGCCCAGGAGGCGGAGCGGCTCCTCAACGCCTGCGACAAGCAAGAGACCTCCGTGGCAGCGGCAGACCTCGGCACGACGGCCGGGGGCAGTGTGGAGCCAGAGGCAGCAGATCCCACCCCAGCAACAACGGCGGCGACGAGATCCTGAGCCAGGGGGCATGACAACCCCTGCTATTACCACCGTCGCTTCGCCGAGAAGGCGCACAGATGCATCCCGCCGTGCAGTTTCAAAAGGCGGGGAAACGACCGGGCCGGGAGTCGTTAGCAGCTTCCACTCTCGGCGAACGGACCAAGCTGCTTTATTTGACAGATGCGGGCTCCGGGCGGCAATTCCTCGTGGACACCGGAGCCCAGAGGAGCTTCATCACTGCAACTTATGCAGATCGGGTGGCTGGACCCCGCGGAGACGGAGCAACAGCGGCCAACGGCTCCAGCATCAAGACTTATGGAGAGAGAACCTTGTCTCTGTCCTTCCACGGCCGCGCTTACGAGTGGACCTTCATCGTAGCGGCAGTGAGCTTCAATATGTTAGGTGCTGATTTTCTGTGTTCACATGGGTTGTTAGTTGATCTGGCCAACAAACGCCTAGTAAATGCACTCTCTTTCTGTTCTATCCCTTGTGCAGCTCGGGTGTGCCCGCCGCCAGTACAGACCAACGTCGCCGCAGCAGGTGGTAAGTTTCACACCCTTCTACACCAGTTTACAGCACTCACAGTTCCCACTTTTTCAGCTAAGGTGGCGAAACATGGGGTGGAGCACTTCATAACCACAAGTGGCCCACCAGTTTTTGCTAAAGCTCGGCGCTTGGATGCAGCTAAGCTCTCCGTGGCACAGGAGGAATTCGCCAACCTGGAAAGGTTGGGCATAATTCGCCGCTCGAAGTCCGCCTGGGCTTCCCCCCTGCATATGGTGCCTAAAGCTGACGGCTCGTGGAGACCTTGCGGTGATTATCGCAGGTTGAACAATGCCACAGCTCAGGATCGCTACCCGATTCCGCATATCCAGGATTTCTCAGTGCACCTGGCAAAAGCGCGCATTTTTTCTAAAATAGACCTGGTCCGCGGTTATCATCAGGTCCCGGTTCGACCAGAGGATATTCCCAAAACAACGGTAATAACCCCGTTCGGACTTTTTGAGTTTTTACGCATGCCTTTTGGCCTTAAAGGCGCCGCCCAAACCTTTCAACGGATGATGGACGCAGTGCTGCGCGACCTTCCGTTTGTTTTTGTCTACTTGGACAATATTTTAGTAGCCAGCGCCTCAGAGGAGGAACACGAGAAACACCTCACTACAGTTTTTCAAAAGTTGGAAGCACACGGGTTGATAATCAACCTGGCCAAGTGCCAGTTTGGCACAGCGCATATTGATTTTCTGGGGCACCGTGTCTCACCAGAGGGAGCAGTTCCTCTGCCGGCAAAAGTGCGCGCGGTGGCTGAGTTTCCCCAGCCACAGACAGTGAAAGCGTTGCAGGAATTTTTGGGGATGGTGAATTTTTATAACCGTTTCATACCCCGCGCAGCACAACTCATGCAGCCGTTATACACCACGCTTAAAAAACAGAAGCCTGCCAGTGTGATCGAGTGGTCCCCGGAGCGGGACCGCGCGTTCACAGCGGTAAAAAAAGCACTCGCTGACGCAGCACTGCTGGCGCACCCAGACCCGGCAGCTCGCATAGCGCTAACCACAGACGCGTCAGAGGTAGCGATAGGGGCCGTGGTAGAGCAGCAGGTCGCCGGAGTTTGGCAGCCTCTCGCCTTTTTCAGCAGGTCCCTGCGCGAGCCCGAGTGGAAATACAGCGCATTTGACAGGGAACTCCTGGCGCTCCACTTAGCCATTCGACATTTCCAGTTCTGGCTGGAAGAGCGGCGTTTCACCGCGTTTGTCGACCACAAACCGCTCACTTTTGCAATGTCCAAAACTTCAGAACCGTGGTCAGGGCGAAAGCAGAGACAGCTGGCCGCAATTTCTGAATTTCTGAATTTATTCAGCACGTAGCCGGTAAAATCAATGTGGTGGCAGACTGTCTGTCATGCGCAGTAACAGCACCCGTCTGCGCGGAAACAGATTGCGCGGCCGCTTACCCAGAGCACAGTAACAGCGCGGACACGCGCGTGGCTCCGGTCCACGTGGGAATAGATTATGCAGCCATGGCGGCGGAGCAGAGCGAGGACGCGGACGTGCACACGCTCCTGTCTGGACCAACAGGGTTAAGGCTGGAACGCAAAAATCTACAAACCGGTTTCCCTCCGCTTATCTGCGATGTATCCACAGGGCGACCGCGCCCGGTGGTGCCAGCCACGTGGCGCCGTCGCGTTTTTGACGCCGTGCACTCCCTAGCGCACCCAGGAGTGCGCGCTTTGGTGAAAATGGTGGCGGAGAAGTTTGTTTGGCCGAGCCTGCGCAAGCACGTGAAAGAGTGGGCTAAGGCCTGCATGGCTTGCCAGCGGGCTAAAATTCACAGGCACACTAAAGCGCCCTTAGAACCGTTCCACATTCCGGCTAAAAGGTTCGATCACGTGCACGTGGACCTCGTGGGCCCCCTACCCACATCGCAAGGGTTCACGCACCTCTTGACGATGGTAGACCGAACCACTCGTTGGCTGGAAGTGGTCCCGTTAACATCGACCACAGCGGCAGAGGTGGCACGCGCTTTTTTAACAGCCTGAGTAGCGCGGTTCGGGGTCCCGTCAGATATTATGTCTGATAGGGGACCTCAATTTGCGTCGGAACTGTGGTCAGCAGTGGCCAGTGGCTTAGGAGCGGCGGTACATCGCACGACCGCTTACCATCCCCAGGCCAACGGTTTATGCGAGCGTTTTCACAGGTCTTTGAAGGCAGCCCTCAGAGCGTCACTGACGGACACAGATTGGGTAAACAAACTACCATGGGTTTTATTGGGGTTGCGTTCGGCACCCAAAGAGGATCTAGATGCCTCACCAGCAGAATTGGTCTTTGCACAACCGCTCAGGCTGCCAGGCAAGTTTTTACCCGACCACACGGCACCAGGGCCCTCCCCGATCCGGGGGTCTCTGAGTAACACGGGAGCAGAAATGCTCCCGGGCCCCGCTCATCACTCTTTCCCGCGTGTGTTCGTGTCCCAGGCTTTACGAGACGCAGAGTTTGTTTTTGTCAGGCACAATGCGCAGCGGCATAGCCTCCGCCCACCTTATGACGGTCCATTTCAAGTGCTGGAAACCGGGGAGAAATATTTTGTGCTAGATTTGGGGGGCAGGAGGGAGACGATCAGTATCGATAGATTAAAACCTACTTCTGTGTTGCATAACGAGTCTGTACGGCCGGCAGGCGTGCCTCGACGCGGCAGGCCTCCGAAGGGGCGGCTCTGGGACCCCCCACGGGGGGCAAATGACCCTTCTCCCCCTCACTCCACAGATGCGCAGCTGGACGGCCCAACACAGAGCAGGAGACCTGCATACAGCAG
The DNA here is from genome assembly GCA_020510985.1 of Pholidichthys leucotaenia. Taxonomy (NCBI): domain Eukaryota; kingdom Metazoa; phylum Chordata; class Actinopteri; order Cichliformes; family Pholidichthyidae; genus Pholidichthys; species Pholidichthys leucotaenia. The sequence goes on from CM035848.1 coordinate 147,554,276, forward strand.
ATTCGGGAGAAGATTGAAACCTAAGCTGCATGCAGAATGATGTGCTTTTTGGTCAGGTTGTTTAGGTTGCTGTGAGATTCTGTTGGGGGGGGTGACGTGCTGTATGACTGTTATATGACTGTATGTGGGTGCCCAGTCTTTCGCGTGGAAGGGGGGAGTGATGTGGAGCCCATAATTATAACCTATGTGACTCACATGTGGCTGGCTGAATTCAGCCAAGAGAGACTTTGAGCTAGCCATGTGTATTGACTTTACACCTCAAGAGGAAGATGTGTCTGCACCCCCCTGGGGACTCAGGAGAGAGGGGAAGATTACCCGGCCTGACCTTTGGGGGTCAGAGAGGAGAACAGAAGGACTCTGGGTGTTCTATTACAGATGAAAGGATGTAGCTGAGTATTGTGACTTTGGTGTGATGTATTGTTAGAGATGAGTGTATAAATGTATGTGTGTGACTGCGTCCTGTCTCTTTTCACTCCGATCGAGAGAGGACGTAGGATGGATGAGAATTAAAGCAGATTCTGGAAAATTATCCAGTCTCCTCAATTCTTGACTCCTACACTATATTTTTTTAGCCTGGAGATGGGAATATTGACCTGCAAAAAGAGCAAATTATTGTGTACATTCACGCAATATGAGCTATTTACCCAAAGCTGAAAAAAGCAAGCAATGATTTTTTTTTCCACAATATTTTTTATTGAACCTTTTTTTACAAACATGGCACAAACAGTCAAACACTAACACTAAAGTAATTTAAAAATTAAAAAAAAACACTAACAACAACAACAACAACAACAAAAAATGTACTAAAAACAACAACAACCATTAACAAAAGCAAGTCAACAACAATGCTCCTCTGTTTAGTCTAGGTAATCTATTACATAAGTATACATAAAATACATTCACCAGTTTGGAATTTGCAAGGTCCACACATATTCACCTTCTTCTTCAGAAGTTATGTTTAATTTCTTTACATAATCAATGAAAGGTCTCCATATATTCTCAAACACATTTTCCTTTAATTTCAGTATATATGTTATTCTTTCTAGTAGAAGGTTTGTTAACATCTGTCTTAACCACTGAGTCACATCTGGTCTATGAGTCTTTTTCCACAGTAGTGCAATACATTTTTTGGCATTAAGCAAACTGAGGTCTATGAATGCTCTTTCATTCTTATTAAAGTTATGTTTTTCTGGATACAGACCCAACAGAAACAGTTTAGGGTTCAATGTGAATTGTTTTGAAATTATTTTTTCAATTGTTACCCTCACCTCTTCCCAAAACATTCTGATTTTTCTACATTCCCATAAACAGTGAAATAGGGTTCCTTTACTTTCCATACATTTTGTGCATGTATCTGGTATGTTTTTGTTATATTTATTTAACTCCACTGGTGTAACATACATCCGCATTAACCATTTAAAATGTATCAGTTTAAGACGTACATTTATTGATTTGGTTTGAGCTTCTGCACAAGCCATTTCCCATTGTTCCTCTGAAATTTCAATTTGCAGGTCTTCTTTCCAATAATTCAGTCTTTTCTGTGAGTTTTCACTTGAGAATAGTGTCAATGAGTTATAAAACTCTGAAATAATACCCTTTCTCTTACTATCTTTCGTCAAAATTTTTTCCAAGGATGAATAAGTAGGTCGGGTGAGAGCATTATTTTGATTTGATCGAATAAAATTTCTAAGCTGAAGATATTTAAAAAAATGTGTTCTATTAAGATTGAATTTAATCCTCAGTTCTTCAAAAGACATTATGTTATCTGAGCGTGACAAATATAAGTCTTGAATCTTTTGAATTCCTTTTAAATTCCATACTTTAAATACAGCATCCGCTCTCCCTGGTGTAAAATATTGATTACCCCATATTGGGCTAAATTGTGACAGTAAGTGTGGCTCTTTTAAATATTTTTTGGTTTCACACCATATTTTGATCATGTGCTTTACAATTGGATTTTTAACTTGTTTCTGTAGTTTTTTAGCCAAGTCTGAATATATGAATAAGGGAAGAGGTAAAGGTAAATTGTATGATTCCATTTCAGTCCAGTGAGGGAGATCATTTGATGAAAAATAATATGTCATAGACCTCAGTTGTGCTGACCAGTAATACAACATAAAGTTTGGACATTTCAGACCTCCACGATCAAATGGTAAATATAGTAAGGACAAACGTAATCTAGCCTTCCTATTGTTCCATATAAATTCCACTAACTTTTTTTTAATTCTTGAGAATAGATCTGAAGGTGGTGGTAAAGGAATGTTTTGAAATAAATAAAGTATTTTTGGTAAGATATTACTTTTAAGTATATTAATCCTCCTGATCATCGACATTGGTAGTGACATCCATCTCTGAAGTAACTCATTAATATCTGTCATTAAGGCTTCATAGTTGGCACTGGCGACTGATTCTAGCTTAGGCGAAATTTGAATTCCTAAATATTTAAACTGATTTACAACATTGAATTGATTTACTTCAGGAGCTGGGTGATTTCTCTGGGTCTCATTTAGCATTAATATTGAAGATTTAGTTTTATTTACACTACCGTTCAAAAGTTTGGGGTCACTTAGAAATTTCCTTATTTTTGAAAGAAAAACACTTTTTTTCAATGAAGATAACTTTAAACAAATCAGAAATACACTCTATACATTGCTAATGTGGTAAATGACTATTCTAGCTGCAAATGTCTGGTTTTTGGTGCAATATCTAGATAGGTGTATAGAGGCCCATTTCCAGCAACTATCACTCCAGTGTTCTAATGGTACAATGTGTTTGCTCATTGTGTCAGAAGGCTAATGGATGATTAGAAAACCCTTGTGCAATCATGTTAGGTCTGCAATGCTGTAATTGCTGCAAATGGACGATTCTTTGACGAAAGCAAAGTTTGAAGGAAAAAATTATTATTTCAAATACAAATCATTTTTTCTAACCTTGTCAATGTCTTGACTATATTTTCTATTCATTTTACAACTTATGGTGGTAAATAAGTGTGACTTTTCATGGAAAACACAAGACAATTGTCTGGGTGACCCCAAACTTTTGAACGGTAGTGCATTTTATATCCTGATATTTCCCCAAAGTTCTTTATTAAATTTAACAAGGTCGGAATTGATTTTTTAAAATTCGACATAAACAAAATTATGTCATCGGCATACAGGAAGATTTTATGTTCTGTTGGTCCTACTTTAATTCCATATATTTGTGGATGTAAACGTACTGCCATCGCTAAAGGTTCAATTGCCATAGTAAACAGTAAAGGTGAAAGTGGACAGCCTTGTTAACATCCTCTATTGATTTTTATTGATTTTGAGATATTGCTGTTTGTTAGGATTTCTGCTGTAGCATTATTGTATATTATCTGGACCCATTTTATGAAATTATTTCCAAGTCCAAACCTTTGTAGGACTTCAAAAAGATAGGGCCATTCGACCCTATCAAAGGCCTTTTCGGCGTCCAATGATAGGAGAGCTGTATCCGGTGCTTCTTTATTGGAATAAATAATATTTAATAGTCTTCTTACATTATGGAAGCCTTGCCTTCCCATTATAAAGCCATCCTGATCTCGGTTAATAATATTTGGTAATATTTCTTGTGGTCGTTTTGCTAACATTTTACAGATTATTTTAAGATCAGCATTTAATAGGCTTATTGGTCTCATGTTTTCACATTTATTAGGGGGTTTACCTGGTTTTGGCAACAGTATAATTAAGGCATTATTCATGTATGGTGGTAAATTACCATTTTGAAATGCTTCTAAAACCATTTCCAAAAGTGGTTTTATTAATTTATTCTTAATTTTTTTATAGAGGTCAACTGGAAGACCATCTGGTCCTGCTCTTTTTCCTGATTTCATATTATCAATGGCTTGCCCAACTTCTTCTTGACTAATTTTAGACTCCAGTATCTCCCTGTTTTCATTTGGAATACACGGTATAGATAATCCACCCAAAAACCCATTTAGTTTTGTTAAGTCCATTTCATTTTTTGTATCATATAGTTTTTCATAATAATCTCTAAAGGCCCTATTAATTTCTAAAGGATCTATAACTACCTGTCTGTTACTTATAATACTGGTAATTGGTGTTTTAAATTCTAATTGTTTAATCTGCCATGCCAATAATTTTCCTGATTTTTCACCTTGTTCATAAAAAGTTTGCTTCAATCTTAGAAGACTCGAGGCAGCTCTATTCGCTGATTTTTTTTGTCATATTCAGCTCTCAGAATCAGTAATTCGTTCTCTAACTGTGGGTTACTTCCCGCATACACCTTTTCTTGAAGAATTTTTATTTTACGTTCCAACTGGACTCTCTCCTCTCGAGTCTTCTTAGATTTTGAACCTGTATAACTAATAATATGCCCCCTAATAAAAGTTTTGAAAGCCTCCCACTTTATACATGCCGTTGTTTGTGTAATATTAATATCAAAGATCTCATCTATCTGTTTTTCTATGTACTTAAATTCCTCATCCTGAAGCCATTTATGCTGAAAATGCCACCTACCTGGATCCTTTGTCAATTTCTTATCTACATATATTAGACAGCAGGGTGCATGATCAGAGATCACAATGTTATCATAGAAACAGTTTTGAATCTTGGACCTTAATTCTGTAGAGATCAAAAAGTAATCTATACGTGAGAATATCTTATAGGTATTAGAATAACAAGAATAAGCTTTGACTTGTGGTTTCATTTCTCTCCATATATCTAGCAATCTCAATTCTTTCATAAAATGATTAATAGTCATCCTACATCCATTGTGCGTACAGTCCAGTCCTGTTGATCTGTCTATACTGGGATTCAATGTACAATTAAAATCCCCTGCTATTATATGTTGCCCTGTAAGTGATGTTAAAGTAAGGAATAAATTAACAAAGAAGTTTTGATCATCAATATTGGGGCCGTATAAGTTCACCAGATTTATATTTTCTAATAACAAAGATCCTTGGATGATTAGATATCTTCCAAATTTGTCTCCAATTACATTTTTTACTTGAAATGGGACTGTTTTGTGTATGAGTCATAACTCCCCTGGCTCGGGATGAAAATGATGAGGTGAACATGTTACCTTGCCATCTTCTCCTAGTTCTTTTTACATCCTCCTCTATTAGATGAGTTTCTTGTAAAAATACAATTTTTGAATCTATGTCTTTTATTTTATTCATAACTTGTTTAACCCCTTGCACTCTGGTCAATTGCCCTAAAAACGCCAAAAAATAACGTACCCAAAGTAAATCAAAAGCTGTTCTTCAACCCTTTGCAGCATCTTCATGGGGTTGGTCTCATTTAAAAGAAAACACTTTGAATTTTTTGGCAAAATAGTCATAATCTCTCTAAGTGCTCCGGCCACTGAGTAACAGTCATCTAAACATACTGAACTTGAAGAAAATAAATTTCACCTGGGTGTTTTTTTGGATACAAATGCTTGCAAATAACACACAGCTTCAGATCCAGGCTGGAAAATGCAACAGAAATGTAGAACCAAGTGTTATCCAGCTGAGGTCAAAATTTTGTAACAATACCACAAAAACTGAATATATTACACAGCTTTATACTCAGGTTGTTCCCAGGCATTTTTGAACTGTGCCAAATTGTGCCAAATGGCACAGTTTGGAAAAACATCTGTAACTTTTGAATGATTTAATATAGAAGCTTGATGTTGGGCTCTAATGAAAGGTGACACTCAGGGCTGTGTGTGTGTGGGGGGGGGGGTTGTCCCCCCCCCCCCGCTACAGAGAACAGATATTGCCCGGTGCGCCGCGGTCACGGTGCGCCGCGGTGTACTACACACAGTTGCAATTTACCGATCGGTCAAAAGTCATTTTTGATTACAATTTTCAGGGATAAAGAATAATTTAGCTTTGTAAGGGAAAATGGGAATATTTAATAAATAATAAATATGATCAGGTATGAATTATTTAATTTATATTGATGTATTGGGATCTGAGCTCAAATCTCATTTCATATACATCAGAAAAGTTAATAACACTCGTAAGGGGCACCAGCTTCTATCTTTAAGAAGCAATTTGATCTTTAATTTCACTTTATACCTGTTTGATCACTCAATAAATTAATCAATAATCAGTCTCAAAAATTTTCCGTGAATTCGATACCTGGGCTTGAAACAGACTCAGAATAAAATAAATTCCCAACAACTTCTCTCATTTTTAAATATTTATTAAATGAAATGATGAACAGACATTGTAATTTCCTTAATCATAAAATCAATCTTGTAAATGATAGATTAACAATTTCAATATTTTCGGAACCAGGGTTAAACTGAGAAATGAATTTCTATCAGTTTGAGTTAACAGATTATAAAAAAAAAAAAACGCAAATTTATGGAGAAAGTTTACTAATTATGAAAAAGTCCTAAATTAATCTTAAGAAAATAAAAATGGAATTTTAATGAAAAGAAGAGTTATGTTAAGGGCTTCTTAATTTGCATCTGACTAGATATACAAATTATTACCGAACCTCAGACGTTAATTCAGCAGTGGAATTAAAGTTTGCAGCTCACGTGTTCCTCGGTCGATTATAGTTCTGTCGTCCGTCCTCAGCCCAAGATTTCGTGGATGTTAGGGGAAATATCTGCCCGCAGATATTTCAGGGTCCACAGTTCGACCTTTAGATTCAAGCGGTCAAGGGGGGCTGGATCTTGGCCGTATGACCCACAGTTGAAACGGGTTCTAGCCAGATGGTGCCGATGCTTCTTCAGCGCGATGTGGGACAGCTGCACGTTGATTCTTCAGCTGCACGTGACGTGGAAGCTGCTTCTTCTCAAGAGGTCTTCGATAATAATTAAAAGATATCTAATCCGATCTCAAATTAAAAAGAAAACTTTCGGACTTTAGATAAAAATAGTAGCTTCTGGTGGGTGCTTGGTCAAGAAAAATATTATAAAAATAAAGTCAAGATTAAAGTTTACATTAAAATTAAACAAACGGTGGTTTTACAGAAAGTTTAACAAAGAAAAGTGATGAATAAAAATTGGAGTTTAACTCCGATTAAGAATTGAGCTCAAAGAAATAGGAATTCCTAGGCATTTAAGAGAGAAAGAAAATACAAAGTTACATAAATTACGAGTTATCTGCTCTGTGTTCAGAAAAGCGACACATGGTCAGACGGTCCTTTGTTCTTCCTTGCTGTGTGTAGACAATGAGAGCAGCCGAAAAGCGGTGACGAAAAGAGCAGGCGAAAAGAGAGGATGAAAAGAGAGTCCGGAGCAGAAAAGAGAAAAAAAAAGAGTCTCTCTCCTTTATATAAGCTCTGTTGAGTTTCGCGGGCTTCCGGCCTGACCGGAATCTCAGCCAATGAGCGTCCTTCGTGGGCGGGCTCAATGAACTTTTAGTCCAATGAACAAACAGTCTATTGTTTGGGAGCGCTTTGGAATGAAGAGTTGTCATGCAGAGATTGGCTGTTGGAGTCACATGTGATATCGAGGCAAAACTTTGATACATACTGGAAGTTAATATTTCCCTTTATGTATTAAACTAAGATAACTTTAGTGATTAGTATAAATTATAAGCAGTGCTTCTAAATCAACATGCAGGAATAAACATTCATATAAACATTAGCATGCATATATGTAAAATCACAGATTAATGCATTTCACACATATTTTCCACATCAAAAACATCAGAGTCCATCTGCATTTTCATAGTTCTGAAAAGAATGAAGGTTTAGAATTGAGTTTGTAATAATGTACTTTAAAGTTCACTGTTTAAATCCAGCGTTTCCAGAGTTTAAGGAAATTAACGGAGTTGTGGGCCTGTTGCATGTTTTATGGGGGCAATAAAAGTGAAGCCGGACATTGGGGAAATTCCTTAGGCTGGTTTTAGCAAAAGAAGGGGGATTTCAGCTGTGGCCTGGGGGAAGAAAATCCATTTCTTTGCGTTATTCCTGGATGAAACAAAAATGTCTTTAAGCAGAAGAATAATTGTTGCTGAGCCAAAGTGAGATGATGCTACAGCTTATAACACGTGTTCACAACAGCAGCGTAGCTGGCGAACTTCTCTTCCTCATTGTCAGACGAACATGAAGCTGGTCCGCTTGTTACGGACTCGTGGTTCTGGTCTCACGACCCGGTCAAACCATAATTCCATTATTGTGGTTTTGCACTTCCATGATTGCGGTTTTGGCGAACGATTTTTCAAAACAAATAAGAACAGTAATAAGAAAAAAAGACTGGCGAATGCCTGTGTGTCACCCAGCCTTACACAAAACAGCTTTCGAACTTCTGTGCTTCAATTGGCTGGCTGTATTCGCTGCCGTTGGTAGGCGGGTCCTTCTTGCTAGGTTTTCAGTCATTGGTTCTTCAAGGTTTCAGAAACCCATTTCAAGGCTCTTAGTAGTCGAATGAGAGGTCAATCACATCTAAACCAATCAAAGCACTCCTTTGGCTTTCTGTTCACGGCTGTGTCTGTAGTGGAAGTACGGAAATGCAGGTGGGTTTTTTTTTCAGTGCCTCCTAGGACGCACAGTGTGCGGCGCGGGACAGAACTTCTGTGTTGGGCACTTTGTCCTGCCAGGATATGTCCAGGATGTGGCGAATGCAGCGCAAGTGGAAGGAGTTCAGTCTCTTTTCCTGCCGGGCGTATGTTGTCCACGTCTCACTCCCATAGAGCAGTGTGCTGATGACGCAGGCGTTGTACACTGCCATCTTCGTCTTGACAGAGAGTTTGGGATTCTCCCACACTCGTGTGGTGAGGCGAGCGAGTGTGAAGGCTGATTTTCCAATCCTCTTGTTGATCTCTGTATCAAGGGAGAGGTTGTTGCTGATCGTGGACCCCAGGTACGTGAACTGATTCACGACCTCCAGCTCATAGTCGTCGATGGTGATTCAATTCAGTTCAATTCAACTTTATTGATATAGCGCCATTTCACAACAACAGTCATCTCATAGCACTATCAACTGTAGGGGGGAGCCCCCACAGTTGCAGAAAGACCCCAGCAATCAGGCGATCCCCTGTGAGCAAGCACTTGGCGACAGTGGAGAGGAAAAACTCCCTTTTAACAGGAAGAAACCTCCACCAGAACCAGGCTCAGGGAGGGGCAGTCATCTGCTGCGACTGGCTGGGGGGTGAGGGGATAGAGGAAAAGAAAAGAACAGACATGTAGAGAGCAAACAGCACGATGGGGACTCAATCTATGGGAGAGAACAAACAAATGTTAATGACCAGCAAAAAAAATATTTCATAGAGAGTGAGGAAAGGAGTGAGGCCCAGTGCATTACTGGAGGTCCCCCGGCTGACTAAACCTATTAGCAGCATAACTAAGGGAGGGTTCAGAAACACATGATCCCTCCCTAATTGTAGGCTATATCAAAAAGGTAGGTTTTAGCCCTATTCTTAAAAACAGAGATCGAGTCTGACTCCCGAATCCAGATTGGCAGCTGATTCCACAGGAGAGGAGCTTGATAACTGAAGGCTCTGCCTCCCATTGTACTTTCGGAGATTCTAGGTATTACAAGTAATCCTGCATTTTGGGAGCGTAGTGCTCTGTTAGGATAATACGGTAGTATCAGATCTTTTAAATAAAAAGGAGCCTGATTGTTTAGAGCTTTGTAAGTAAGAAGAAGGATTTTAAACTTAATTCTAAACTCTATGGGAAGCCAATGAAGGGAGGCCAGAACCGAAGAGATATGATCTCTCTTTCTAGTACCTGTTAAAACTCTTGCTGCAGCATTTTGGATCAGCTGAAGACTTTTTAAAGATGTTTTAGGACAGCCTGATAATAAAGAATTACAATAATCTAATCTCGAGCTAACAAAAGCGTGGATCAGTTTCTCAGCATCACTCTGAGACAAGATGCTCCTAATCTTGGCAATATTACGCAAATGATAGAAGGCAGTCTTAGAAACAAATTTAATATGTGAATTGAAGGACAAATCCTGATCAAAAATAACTCCAAGGTTCCTCACAGAGCTATTAAGAGAAAGAGTAACCGCATCCAAACTGAAAGTTTGATTTGGAAAGGAATTTCTAAGGTTTTTTGGACCAACAAGAATGACTTCAGTCTTATCTGAATTTAATAGCAGGAAATTACAAGTCATCCAAGCTTTGATTTCCTTAAGACAGGCTTCTAACTTGGCTAATTGATTACTATCATCTGGCTTCATTGACAGGTATAATTGTGTGTCATCTGCATAACAATGAAAATGTATACAGTGCTTTCTAATAATGTTACCTAATGGAAGCATATATAAACTAAAAAGAGTAGGGCCTAGCACAGATCCCTGTGGAACTCCATGACTAAGCTTTGAGTTGAAAGAAAACTCATTATTTACATGAACAAACTGGAACCTATCAGATAAATAAGATCTAAACCATTGCAACGAAGTTCCATTAAGTCCAACATAGTGTTCTAATCTATCAAGTAGAATATTATGATCGATAGTATCAAAAGCTGCACTAAGGTGATGGTTGGTGGTGCTTCCGTGCCTTGCGCCAAGACGTTAGTCTTCTTCAGGCTGATGGTAAGCCCGAAGTCCTTGCATGCCTGGGAGAAACGGTCCATCAGGGTCTGAAGCTCCTGTTGTGTGTGGGTTGCGACTGCAGCATCGTCTGCGAACAGCATGTCTCTGATTAGAGCCTCCCGTACTTTGGTTCTGGCTTTCAGGCGGGCGAGGTTGAAAAGCCTGCCGTCAGATCTTGTGTGCAGGTAGTTTCCCTCTGTTGCTGTGCTGAAGGCATGCCTCAGGAGCATAGCAAAGAAAATCACAAAGAGGGTTGGCGCAAGTACACAGCCCTGTTTCACTCCGCTGCGTATGTTGAATGGCTCTGAGACGTTGCCATCGTGCTGCACTATCCCCTGCATGTTGGTGTGAAACAATTCGATGAGGCTTTGCAACTTTGGTGGGCATCCTATCTTTGGCAGGATCTTGAAAAGGCCCTCTCTGCTAACCAGATCGAATTCTTTGGTGAGGTCGATGAAGGCGACGTACAGGGGCATGTTCTGTTCTCTGCATTTCTCCTGGAGTTGGCGGATGGAGAATATCATGTCTACCGTCGATCGCTCAGCGCGGAAGCCACACTGAGACTCGGGGTAGACACGTTCGGCAAGCTTCTGTAGACGAACGAGAACAACTCGTGCGTAGACTTTGCCAACAACGCTGAGGAGAGAGATGCCCCTGTAGTTGTTGCAGTCGCTTCTCTCCCCTTTGTTTTTGTAGAGGGTGATGATCTTGGCGTCCCTCATGTCCTGTGGTACGGCACCTTCCTTCCAACACTGGCAGAGGACGTCATGCAATGGCAGCAGTAGGGCGGTCTTGCAGTGCTTGATCAGGTCAGGGGGTATGCCGTCGTTGCCGGGTGCCTTGCCAGCGGCCAAGCTACCAATGGCCTTGCTGAGTTCGTCGATGGTTGGCTTGGCATCAAGTTCGTCCATGGATGGCAGGCAGTCGATGGCATCAAGGGCTGACGGTGTCACGGTGTTCTCTCTGGAGTAGAGGTCGGAGTAGTGTTCCACCCATCTCTCCATCTGCTTGTTCTTTTCTGTGATCATCACCCCAGTGGAGGATTTGAGGGGGGCCGTCTTGCTCTGAGCCGGACCAAGTGCTTTCTTGATGCCATCGTACATACCACGGATGTTCCCTGTTATGGCAGCGGTTTGAATGTCTTGGCTGAGCTGAGTCCAGTACTCGTTGGCACAGCGCCGAGCAGTCTCCTGAACTTTGCTTCTCGCAGCCCTGAGAATCTGGAGATTCTTCTCGTTTGGGTACTTCTTATACTCAGCAAGTGCTGAGCGCTTGGCTTCAATGACGGGGGTCATCTCGGTCAACTTGGCATCAAACCAGTCCTGTGACTTCGAGGTCTTCCTCCCAAAGGTAGCCAAGGCTGTGCGGTGGATGGTGTTTTGCAGCACTTCCCACTTCTGCTTTGCAGATTCTCCTTCTTGTGGTACACCAAGTTCCTTCTCAAAGGTGGAGGCAAACTGCTCAACAAGTTCTGGTTGAGCCATCTTGCTGGTGTCAATCCGTGCCTTTCCAGGCTGTCTAGCACGATGGAATTTCTTCAGCTGCAGCTTGACCTCGCAACACACCAATGAATGGTCTGTGTCGCAATCTGCACTCTGGAACGAACGGGTGATTAGCACGTTCTTCAGTGAGGTGCGCCTGGTCAGGATCAAGTCCAGCTGGTGCCAGTGCTTTGAGCGTGGATGTTGCCAGGAAACCTTGTGTTGGGGCTTGGTCTTGAAGAACGAGTTTGTGATGCACAGATCGTGATATGTGCAGAACTCGAGCAGCCGCTGTCCGTTGTCGTTCATTCTGCCCATGCCAAAAGGTCCAAGACAGGAGGGCCAGGAGTCGTGGTCAGCACCCACTCTGGCATTGAAGTCTCCAAGGAGAATGAGTTGTTCAGAGTTGGGGATGGTCCTGACAGTTGTTGCGAGATTCTCGTAAAACTCGTCTTTTGCCTCTGGTGTGGCTGTCAGTGTTGGGGTATACACACTGACGAGGGTGACTGGACCTTGAGTGGTGTTCAGGCGGAGGGTGAGGAATCGTGCAGAGCCAGTGCTGCCCAGTTCCACCATCTTCAGCAAGGTGTTCTTCACTGCGAAGCCCACTCCGTGTTCCCTGTGTTCGTCGCTGCCCTTTCCCTGCCAGTAGAACGTGTAGTCCTTCTCTCTCAGTGTGCCTGCGTCAGCCAACCATGTTTCCTGGAGAGTGACGATATCCACTCCCAGTCTCTTCAGCTCATTATTGATGATGGCAGTCTTCCTGGTGTCGTTGATGTCCTTGAGGTTAGCAGCAAGTCCTGTCATCATAGTGCGGATGTTCCAAGTTCCCAGTTTTAGAGTTGGTCTCTTTTGTTTTATTGTCTTGCCTGGTGCGAAGGTTCTCAGCCTGCTGTTCGGACTTCTCCTCATCCCCATGCACCCAATGAGGAAAGCAAGCTGTGGCGGGACAACACCTTATTGGCTGGGGGCTGCCCAGCTTGAGGCGGGAGGTAGCTGTCCAGTGAGATCCGATGATCCCTCCCACCGACGGGAACAACCCCTGGCGCCGCGCTCTACGCCAATTGAGCGGTGGCTTATAACCGGTAACTGTCATTCCCCGTGTTTTTTCTACGCCAAAGGCGAAGCTGGAGTGTCCTCTCCAGTGATCCAGTGTTCTACCTTCCAGCGTTGGCGTTGGTAGGATTCAAGCCTGGGCAGGAAGATATGGAGGACAAGATGTTGTCCATGCAGCATGTCCCCCCTCTCCACATCACTGATGAATCCAAAGGAACAGCAGGGCTGCTACAGTTTGGCACCAGCGCCGTTGCAGGAGCTGCCAGAACGATGTTGAGCACAACATAGAACTGCCTTAGGGGCTCCGACTCCGGATTTTTCCTCAGGGTTGACTCCCGAAGCCTTTCCCGTGACCGGGTATGCCGCAAGGCAGCGGAGGTTTGAAATCAGGGTTTACCTTCCCCTAGATGGGCTACCTTCCCAGGTTGACGAGCCACCATCTACCCGAAGCATCTGGTTTTAAGGCGCCAGAGATCCGCCCTCGCCCCTTCTCCTATTAGTAAAAGCAGTTCCGCCGGGCTTAGAGACTAAACCACACGGGCAGGCTAGGAGTTGGACTTAGTTGTCAGAGGCTTTTCGAGACGCACGCCATAAGGAGCATTTTATGAGCACTGGGAGCTTAACCCCAGTGCCGGCTATGACAACCTTGGAACCACATTTCTTTCCCTACATTCATGGTAATCCCCCCAAAATCAAAAAAATTCTGTCTCCTGTTATAGCTAGTGACTGTTCCACACCTGCGAGGATCAGTCAAACCACTCTCTCTTTCTCCTGTCAATCACCCTGACACTACTACTATTCTTATAACATTAACTCTCTTCTGTAGTTTTTTCAGCATAACTTCAAAGTTTTATAGCAACTTTGTACATCATAGCTTTTTTTTTAAATACAGTCTGTATTTTGTAGACTTATTATATGTTTCAGATCAATCAGATGTCTGTACATACGCTTAAATGTTCTACCTTTGTCATGTTCATGCTTAGCTCCCACCAGTCTCATTTTGGATTTGCTTGATGAGCTCCTGCGCCTCTTGAGGAGTCTTGAAGGTGTGGGTTCTCCCCTTATATGTGACCAGCAGTCTTGCCGGATGAATTACTCCTTGACGAATCCCAAGGTTGCGCAGCTCTTTGCGGGCGGGGTCGAACTGCCTCCTTAATTGTTGAATTCCTGTGGCGAAGTCTGGGTAGAACCGCACCTGTTGATCCTGGTATTTAATTTCCCCTTTAGCTCGCGCCGCATTGGTGACCGTCATCTTGTCTCTGTGGTTGAGGAACTTCATAATCAGCGTCCATGGTGGTGTCTTATTATCTCTCGGTGGGTCGATTCGGTGGGCGCTCTCTAAAACGACCGATGACTGCAGATCCGCGTTGTTCAGCACTTCTGGAATCCACTTTTCCAAAAAGGAACATGAGTCCCGTCCCTCCGCTCCCTCCGGGAGGCCCACCAGCCTCAAATTATTCCGTTGCGAGCTGGATTCCAAGTCCAGGACGTTATCTTCCAGACGTTTACATTTTAATTCCAGTGTTTGCAGCTTAATTTGCAGGCTGGTGACGTCATCCTCAGCGCTTGATATTCGGAGCTCTGCCTGCGACATTCGCTCCATGCAGTCGTTTATTTCTTTCCTCATTCCTTCTATCGCTGCTATAATTCCATCAAATTTAGACGAAAACTCTGTTCTCATGGAGGTGATGGCAGCGAGCACTACGCTTGTCCCCTCCCCAGCAGTTCCCGCTCCGCCGCTGGCTCCATCCTCCGCCATTATCTCTGGAGTTTTCCCTGCCTCGCCTGGAGCGTGGAAGTCCGTTAGCTTGGATTGTTTTGATGAGTCGCCTTTTCCTCCACCTGATTTTCCAACCTTGGTCTTTACCATATCCACGCCAAAACACTGGGATGGGTTTTTGTTCCAATTGAGAGAGTTTTAGTTAAATTTTTAGTTTGACAAGCAGAGCAGTGTGAAACACGTCTTCCTACGTGGCCACCATAACCGGAAGTCCCGCAAGCAATGATTTTAGTTGATGATGTTGGGTATAAATGATGTTAGCTATGAATACATGTAACAGCTGGTGTCACATGGTTGTGGAATACCTTTGATGTGACCTGTCAGTGCAGGAGTTCCTCCAGATGTTTCTATAGCCAGCTGAGATGCTGACAGAGGTTAAATTAGTCAGCAGATTTTTCATTTTCTGCAGCTTCCTTCCTGTTACAAATCGAACAAGTATAAGTCATAAATCACATTCAACAGTGATGGTACCTGTGTGTGACAAACACAAATGCACAGAGAGATAGGGTGGCTTCAGGTAAATTGAGCCATCAGGTAAAATGAGCCATTTAAGGTTTGGGCTTCCTGGCTCTTTAAATTTTAACAGCTAATGGCTGCAAATGAAGGCCCAATTTTCCGTAATGCACTGAGGTAAATTGGGTCATGCATTTCAGCTATAATGGGCCACCAAGAGTCAGGGCTGGATTTAGTTCATTTGGGGCCCAAAGCCAAGACAGAAATGGGGCCCTACTTTTTCTTTGTTCTACACTTTCTTTTCAGGCCTTATTAAAATCCTACCTGAAACTTACTGT
The DNA here is from genome assembly GCA_020510985.1 of Pholidichthys leucotaenia. NCBI lineage: Eukaryota > Metazoa > Chordata > Actinopteri > Cichliformes > Pholidichthyidae > Pholidichthys > Pholidichthys leucotaenia. The sequence continues at coordinate 147,569,857 of CM035848.1, forward strand.
CCCCAGAAGTCTTCAAATGATGATATCATTCAGGCATCAGGAATTACATCTTTGGGAAACAAAGAAGTTTAACAAATTGAACGTAGACTCTTCTGTATTATTAAAAAACAACAACAACAACAACAGGACCAATAACAATTCACATAGAACAGGGATGGGCAACTGGCAGCCGTTCAGGTTCAGGTTACTTTATTTGTACCCGTAGGTAGATTTGTTATGCCCCTTCTTCCATTCACTGAAGGCCACCAGTCCATTTTCAAAAATCAATTTATTTATTATATTTGACTGTATTTGGAAATGCATTCTTAACTGCAATTATAGAGTCCGCCAGCAAAGGGAGCTCTAATCAGAACCCAGGTGCCACTCTGTGCGAGTGGTTGAGCGAGATGAGCGAGCCACAAAGATACTATTGTGGGAGACCCATGCTGTAGAGTTCAGTAGTTTTCCTCTCAGACTGAGAGAGCATGGAGATCAAAGGGCTGGGGGGTAAGGGAAATTGCCTTGGCGGAGTGAATGGTGAATGCAGGACCTCAGGTAGCAGGGAGGTGTGAGTTTTGGGACATAAAAGAGAGAGTCCCTGCTACAAATGTTTAATGTTCAATGTTCTGATTCTGGAAGATGTGACAGTGAAATAAAGTTTGTCTGCTCAGAAAGTCGGTCTGGTTATTTCATCTCCACACTATCACAGATCATGCATATTATGGCCTATAATGCAGTTTTACCTTTAAATAATCTAACAGATCGGTTGGGAAAAAAGGGTCTCTTGGAGACCAGCTCCTCTACCTGTGTGGCGTACAGGATGAGCTCCTGGCCTGCACTGAACAGCCCAAAATATCAGTCATAATTAACTATCTTCTATATGTCTTCTGTTGAATCATCATATATCAGTTTTTGCACAGACATTTGCATATTGCAGCAGCAACTGAAAGCTTTAGTGCTAATACCAACAGGTTTGAACTACCCAGTAAAACTGGGGTCTGCCCACCCCCCCTTTTTGTTTCTTAACCTGCTGGTGATGTTGCTTACTTGTTGAGTCTGCAGTGCCTGGATTAACTAGTTTTTATGGGTAAACGTACTGTATGACTAACTCACCGGAACTGTAGTGGAAGCCAGGGGTCACCAGCTGAATCACCTACCCGAGCAGCGAATGGGCCTGGTCCGCTCGGTTCATCTGACTCTCAGCTCCAGTACAGCACTGATTGATTCGGTGTACCACAGATCTTTTTAGCTTGACTCAGTACGTTCAGTGAACTGTGGATCCCATCACTATCCTCCATCCAAAGCAGTGTTGACAGATAGGAAATGTTGAAGCATTGTACCAGCGGCTTAAAATTATTGTATTATGAGGAAAATTATCGTACACACCCAGTTTTCATTCTGACGTGGCTCAGGACCATCTGCTTCAGTAACACATTATTACAGATCGTGCATATTATGGCCTAAAATGCAGTTTTACCTTTAAATAATCTAACAGATCGGTTGAAAAAAGCACCTCTACCTGTGTAGAGTACAGGATGAGCCTGTACTGAATGGCCCAAAATATCAGTCGTACTTGTTTTGTCAGGAAACCTTAATGACCAACAGAGAGATGAGCTGTGCTGGAACTCAAACTTTATTAAAACAAGTTATTAATATAACAGTACAGGCAGGTCGCTGAGTATTGCATGCTGTATAGCTAAGAGTCGAGAGAGACCTAAGATGGCCGACTCTCCCCATTTATCGGCTCGGCGTGATGATGTCACCATATGGCTGCATCATCACGCCGGTGCCCATTAACCCTTGCACTACATTCACCCCCCCCACACACAACTTGGAAAAACAGAACATAACACATCATCTAATTAATCCTCCCCAGTTTGGTATTACAAACACAAACACAACTAGCTAGGGCTAGCGGGTGGACCATCGCATAGCCGAGCGCAGCTGAGTGGGTTATTCTGCCACTCTCATCTGGCAGCCACACCCGTAGCTAAACAGACCTTTCTTTCTTCTTTTCTTCCATGGGGAAGGCAGTTCTGTTGGAGGGGCCTTGTGGTGGATGAACCCTGGAGGTGCTGGGTCCCCCGGACCAGGACCATCTCCCACAAAACACCAGTCCAGGTCCCACACTGTGTGAGCTGACTCTCAAGTTAATCTTGACGGACGTCCCCTACCTGCAGCGGAGCTCGCTAGCATAGGGCGACCCGTTAGCGGTCCTCCGGTCCTCCTCAGCAGCAAGGAGACTGGGTGGGTGACGGTGAGAAGGAAGCCTAGCCACAAAACCCCGGTTCACCACTAACCTGTTCACGTGTCTAATCGTTTTTCCCAGCTCAGCGACACACCCGCTGAGGAAAAAACTCTGATCACTGGCGACTCTGTAGTCACAAACGTGAACCTAGAGACTCCAGCGACCATAGGCAAATGCACTCCTGGGGCCAGAGCAGGCGACATTGAGTCAAATTTGAAAATGCTGGCTAAAAGTAACTGTAAATACTCCACAACTGTTATTCACGCTGGCATTAATGACATCCGTCTCCGGCAGTCGGAAGTCACGAAACTTAATGTAGAATCGGTGTGTGACTTTGCCAAAACAATGTCTGCCTCTGTAGTATTCTCTGGGCCCCTCCCCAATCTGACCAGTGATGACATGTTTAGCCACTCGTCATCCTTCAACAGCTGGCTGTCTGTGTTGTGTCCTGCAAACAACGTGGACTACATTGACAACTGGAGCTCATTTTGGGGAAAACCTGGTCTTATGAGATGAGACAGCGTCCATCCCACTTTGGATGGTGCGTCTCATTTATCTAACAATCTGGCATCTTTTTTATCCAAATTTCCAAAACCTTGACTACTCAGAGTTGGGACCAGGAAGCAGAGTCGCAGTCTTACATGCCTCTCTGCAGCTCCTCTTCATCCGCCACCCCTCAACTTAGCCCCTGTCTTCCCCATCAGAGAATCATTGTCTGCTCCCTCCAAAGTAAATAAAAATATAATGTATAAGCATCCCAAAGTGATAAAGCAAAATATTGGTAAAACTCAAATTAAACATGAAGTCTCTAAATTGAATGATTTGGCCTCTGTTCCTCCTCATAATTTAAAAATTAAATGCAGTTTGTTAAATATTTGGTCTCTGGACTTCCGGGAAGATGGCGGAGAGACATAACGCTTAAACAGAGAGCTCTCCCTAGCCGGATTAAAAATCATCGGTAAATGGCCAACTCGACATAAGCGGATCAATAAACTAAGGGATGAAAACACGAAGGAGCCGGGCACAAGGACAAAAGCAGAGTAAAATTAAAGAATTCCTCTTCAACAACGCAGGAGAAACCGCTGAACACGGGGCTCAAAAAAACGAGGTGACCGCAGCACAGAAAATGGAGGACACACTCGATACCATGAACACTGGCATCGCCAGTTTGGGTAAAGAGTTGAGAGACTTCAAACGGCAGCTACAACAGGATTTAGCGGCTCTTAAGGAGGAGCTGAAAAAAGAGATTAAGGAGGAAATTATGGGCCTCCGAAGAGAAATGGAGCGCAAGCTAGCAGAAAACATGGAGGAGCTGCGCTCCCAGCGGGCGTGTATGACAGAAGCGCAGGCCCGAATATCAGAGCTGGAAGATTGGAATAGCGAGGCAAGCGAACAGCTGCAGACCCTGACGGCACAAATGCAGAGGATGCAGGAGAAAGTAACCGACTTGGAGAGCAGGTCCAGACGGGGCAATATACGCATCTTCGGGATCCCGGAGGGCATTGAAGGCAACTCGATGACGAAATTCATGGATCAGTTCTTAAAAAAAGAGCTGGAACTGCCCAGCGAAGCGGATCTGCAGATTCAACGAGCGCACAGAGCCTCGGCACAGAACCCGAACCCACGCTCTCCACCCAGGTCAGTTGTGGTAAACTTTCTGAAATATGATGTAAAGGAAAGAATCCTGACACGAGCGTGGAAAAAAAAGATACGAATCGGCGACAAGCAGATATTCTTTGATCATGACTACCCGGCAGAAATTGTGCAGCAGCGGAAGAAATATGCCAACATTAAAAAAACGCTGAAAGAAAAAAAAATTAGATTCCAAACGCCGCTAACGAAGATGAGGATTCATTGGGAGAACGGCGTAAGAACCTACAACACAGCCAGAGAGGCAGCGCAGGACATGATGGAGCGGGGCCTTGAGGTGTACGTGCCGGAGGAAACGGTAGGAGCAGCGGAGGCCCTGAACGCATCACGACAGCCGGAGTGGAGGCGAGTGAACGGCAAAAGACGGGGGGAGACGTGGCGCAGCGGGCCCAGGAAAGACTACAAGGCTTTCAACTGAAAGCCTAGATTATAACAAAGATTAAGAAAGACACAGAAGAAATGAAGGCCAAGAAGACAAGGTAAAAGAGAAACAGACGGCTCGGAGAGGTTTAAGTGATATTTGTTGGACATTTCTAGACTAATGACTATTTCTTGGATAGTAAATACAGGTCTAGGGAGGGCCCTACACTCGGTGAGGACAATCCCTCCACCCACCAACAGGGACCAGTGGGCAGAAGAAAGGCCCAAAGTACGGACGTTGAGATTTTTTAATGTGTTTTTATATAAATATGTGTTATTTTTGTTGTTAAAGGGGCTAGGAGCACAGGTTAAAAAAATGGAAAAACATGATTATGGGTAAAAATCTTAAGATAATAACACTAAACGTGAATGGTCTGAACTCACCTGTTAAAAGGGAAAGAATAATAAGAAAATTCAAGAAAGAAAAAGCCGAAATTATATTTATGCAAGAGACACATTTGAGCAAGACAGAACATGTGAAACTAAAGAGATTTGGCTATAAGAACTCCTACTACAGTTCATTTAAGGGAGGAACTAAAAGGGGGGTCATGATACTAATCTCAAATAAAATACAATTTGAATGTGAACAGGAAATCCAGGATAAAGAAGGCAGGTATGTAATAATAAAGGGTAGCATAGATGGAATGCAGATCACGTTAGTGAACATCTATGCCCCACCAGAAAGTGACAAGGGTTTTTTTCAACATCTGTTTGATCTCATAGCAACACACAGTGAAGGAGTCCTGATTTGTGGAGGAGACTTAAATGCTGTCATGGATCATGAAGTTGACACAACAAGTGTTAAGAAGACAAAAAAACATGTAACAAAATTCATAAGAACCTCACTGGCAGAAATGGGTATGGTAGACATTTGGAGGGACCTGCACCCACTCGAAAAAGACTATACACATTATTCAGCAGTCCATAAAGTGCACTCTAGAATAGATTACTTCCTTATGAATGAAGGTGACAGACACAGGGTGAGAAATTGTTGGATTGGAGGGGCAGAAATATCAGATCATAATCCTATATACATGGAAATAAATTTAAACAATAGAAAACGACAAACAACATGGAAACTTAATGTAGGACTGTTAAATGATGATAAAATGAAAGAAAGAATAAAAGTAAACATAAATGAATATATCCAAGAGAATGACAATGAAGAAGTAGACCCAACAATACTATGGGATGCACTAAAAGCCGTGTTAAGAGGTAAATTAATTGTTGAAACAGGAAAAGCAAATAAGACTAAACTGGAAGCATATGAACAAAGATGTGAGAGACTGAGGGAATTAGAACATAAACATCAAAGCACAAATGACCCAAAAATATATCAAGAAATTAAAGAAGAAAAAATAAAGATAAAAGAAACACAAATGGATGAAATTGAAAGGAAAAATAGATATCTAAAGCAAAAATATTATGAAACGGGACCAAAAGCCACAAAACTGCTGGCAAAACGGTTAAGAAAACAACAAACAATGAATAATGTATATAAGATTAAAGACCCCACCACAAATAAAACCACAGTTAACCCAGAAAACATCGAAGAAATATTCCATAATTTCTACCAAGAACTATACTCGCAACCTGAAGAAACAAATACTAAAGATATTAAAAAATTTCTATACACATTGGACTTGCCATCAATAGGAAATCAACAAAATGGAAAGCTAACAGCAGAAATAACAACACAAGAGATTAGAGATGTGATTAAGTCACTTAAAAATGGTAAATCACCAGGTAGTGATGGATACCCATCTGAGTTTTATAAACTGTTTATAGAAGAACTCATGCCACAACTCCTAAAGTCATTTAATTGGACGCTGAACAACAACAAAACACCTCCATCATGGAACGAAGCAATCATTTCAGTTATTTTAAAACCAGGGAAAGATAAAGAACAATGCGGAAACTATAGACCAATCTCTTTATTAAATGTAGATTATAAAATATATACAACAATTATATGTAAACGAATAAAGACATTCTTGACGGAATTGATAGAAGATGATCAAACTGGTTTCATAGAGGGACGCCAAACACATGACAATATCAGGAGAACAATACATATAATTAATCAAATACATAAAGAAAAGAAAAGCGCAGTAATAATGAGTTTAGACGCAGAAAAAGCATTTGACAGGGTTAACTGGAAATTCCTATATAGTGTGCTGGAACGCTTTGGATTTAACGAAAAATCAGTACAATGCATAAGGACGCTGTATCAAGAACCTGTGGCAAGAATCAAGATAAACGGTAGCTTAACAGACAAAGTAAATATACAAAGATCAACTAGGCAGGGATGCTGCTTATCGCCCACCTTGTTTGCTCTGTTCATAGAGCCACTGGCTCAAGCGATACGACAAAATAAGAAATTAAAAGGTGTAACAATAAAGGGGGCAGAACACAAGATTGGGCTATTTGCAGACGATATTATAGTTTACCTTGAACAACCAGATGAATCAATAATGGAAATGATGAACTTGATAGAAAATTTTGGAAAATTATCAGGATACAAGATAAACATAACAAAAACACAAATACTGACATTCCACTATAACCCTCTAAACCAGATAACTGATAAGATCAAACTAAACTGGAAACAAAAAGAAATAAAATACCTTGGAGTGAACATACCTAAAGATCTAAGCAAAATCTATAAAGCAAACTATGATAGGTTGGAACAAGAAATAAAAAAAGATATTGATAGATGGTCAATCTTAAATATGGATCTGAATTCAAAAATTGAGACAGTCAAAATCAGCATACAACCTAGATTACTTTACCTCTTCCAGGCTCTACCAACAGAGATTCCAGATGCCCAATTCTCAAAGTGGGACAGGATGATATCGAGATTTGTTTGGGGAGGTAAAAAACCAAGAGTGAAATATAAAACTCTCCAATTACCAAAAGAGAAAGGAGGCATGGGCCTACCGAGTCTAAAGGAATATTACTACTCAGCACAAATAAGATATATCATATGTTGGTGCGACGAGGGATATGAGGCAAAATGGAAAGAAATGGAAAAGGAAATTGAGGGACTCCCAGTACAAAGCATAATAGGAGATAAAGATGCATATAAGCAAATCAAACAAATAGACCCAATCACTAAATTTACTTTAGAACTGTGGTATAAAATAGTACAAAAGTATAATATAAAGGAAGACATAAAACTATTGAAATGGGTAGCATTTGACAGTCAGTTTGAACCGGCAAAACAAGATAGGGGATACAAAAATCTGGTGAACAAGGGAATCACAGCATGGGGCAATATCGGAAAAAAAGATCTCGGGAGCTTTGTAAACATCAGGAGAAAATTTAAACTAGAAAGATCGGAATTCTTCAGATATCTGCAGATGAGAGACTATTATATGAAGAAGATTAGGCATAACCTCCAAACAGATGTGAGCGAGATTATACAATTCATTTTAAGCTCATATACAGGAAATAAAACAAGAATTATTTCAAAGCTATATCAGAAACTTATGGCAAACAATCATTCAAGTAACTATATAAAGGAGAAATGGGAGAAAGAGCTCAATTTAAACATAACAGAAGAAAGCTGGCAGGAAATATGGAAAACACAACACACATCAACAAATTCAAGAACATGGAGGGAATTTGGATGGAAAAACCTGATTCGCTTTTTCATTACACCACAGATTCAAGGAAAGTATACAAATACCCAATCTTTATGCTGGAGGGGATGTGGGGCTCAAAATGCAGACCACTCGCATATGTTTTGGAAATGCTGCAAAATCTCATCATTCTGGAAATCTATACATGTGACAATACAGAGGATATTAGGATATAATATACCAATGAACTGTAACCTGATGTACCTATGTGATCTTAAAAGAGACAATGTTATACAGGCAGAGGACAGATATCTAGTTAAAATCTTGTTGATTGCATGTAAAAAAACAATCACAAAAAAATGGCGATCAGAAGTTCTTCCTGACCAAGAGCAATGGACTGACATTATTGAGGACATACGTATGATGGAAAAACTAACATATCGACAAAGAATGCAAGAAGGACTATGGGGAAAAAAATGGCGGAAATGGACACACTACAAAGTGCAACAACGAGACAGATATTGAAAGAATAACCAACGACGCTGGAAAAACCAGAAGAATTAAGAGATGGAAACTAAAAACTTGATGCTCCAACATTTGTCCCCCCCCCCCCCTTTTTTTTTTTTTTTTTTTTCCCTTTTTCTTTTTTACTCTAGCCCCTTTGTTTTTTTTTTTTTAAATGTAGACTGTGATCTGAATGCAATATATATAATGAAAAATGAATAAAAATCTTAAGTTACAAAAAAAATATTTGGTCTCTAACTCCCAAGTCTCTGCTAGTCCATGATCTGTTAATTGATCATCAGATTGATTTAACATCCCTTACAGAGACTTGGCTAGGGCAAGATGATTATGTTGGTTTAAATGAATCAACTCCCTCTGGTTATTTAAACTGTCAAAATCCCAGAAGTTCTGGTCATGGAGGAGGAGTAGCAACAATTTACCATTCCAAATTACTAGTTAATGTAAAGCAAAAAACATGTTACAATATTCCTTTGAGGGCCTGGTCCTCAGTATTGGGCACTTTAGCAATTTTAGGCTAAACCCAATTTTATTTGCCATAGTTTATCGTCCTCCATCAACCTACTCAGAATTTTTATCCGAATTTGCTGAATTCTTAGCTGATTTAGTGCTGAAATCAGATAGAATAATTATAGTAAGGGACTTTAATATACATGTAGATGTAGATAGTGACTGCCTTAATGTGGCATTTAATTCAATATTAGACTTGATTGGGTTTTCTCAGAAAGTAGGAAATTCTACTCATTATCTCCACCATACGTTGGACCTTGCTCTGACATATGGCATAGAAATAGAAAATCTGGTAGTGTCTCCTCATAACCCTGTACTGTCAGACCATTGTCTGTTAACCTTTGATTTTACTATTTCTGACTATTTGGCTCCTAAAGAAAAATATTACTACAGTAGATGCCTCTCAGATGATGCTGTTACCAAATTTATGCAGATTGTTTCCTCTATGCCATGTGTCAACACAATGGAAATAAGCTATAGACAGCTTGCTCCTTCTGTAATTGATAGTATGGTAGATAGTGTTACAGCTTCTCTGCATCAGACTCTAGACTTGGTGGCCTCCTTAAAAAATAAAAAGTCTAATCAGAGATTTCTAACTGCTTGGTTCAACACAGAAACTCGTAGCTTAAAACAGAAGACTTGTCAGTTAGAAAGAAAATGGCGCTCCACTAATTTAGATGAAATCTATTTAGCTTGGATAAATCATCTTTTAATTTATAAAAAATCTCTTAGAAAAGCTAGAACGAGTTATTATTCTGCATTAATAGAAAAGAACAAGAATAATCCCAGGTTTCTTTTCAGTACTGTAGCCAGGTTGACAAAGAGTCAGGACTCTGTCAATCCTAGCATTCCCTTAGAGCTTACTAGTCAGGACTTTATGAACTTTTTCAATAATAAAATTTCCTTCATCAGAGATAAAATCAATCAGATTCTTCCCACCGTTAACTTAAATACAGTAACTACCACAACTCCTTCAACTGATATCTGTCTTGATGAGTTTACTCCAATTGACCTTTTAGAGTTAGACAAAATAGTTTCCTCATCCAAGCCTTCAACTTGTCTTTTAGACCCTATTCCTACCAGGTTATTTAAAGATGTCTTCCCACTTACTGGTAGCTTTATTCTTCATATAATCAATTCTTCATTAACTTTAGGCCATGTACCGCAGGCTTTTAAAACAGCTATAATTAAACCCTTACTCAAAAAGCCAACGCTAGATCCAGGAGCTTTAGCTAACTATAGACCAATCTCTAATCTCCCTTTCCTTTCAAAAATCTTAGAAAGAGTTGTTGCTACGCAATTATTTGACCACCTGCAGGGAAATGGTTTACTTGAAGAGTTTCAATCTGGGTTTAGAATCCATCCTAGTACTGAAACAGCCTTAGCGAAGGTCACTAACAACCTCCTCATCGCATCTGATAATGGACTGGTTTCTGTACTTGTCCTTTTAGACCTTAGTGCAGCTTTTGATATTATTGATCATAACATTCTACTTGATAGATTAGAACACTATGTTGGACTTAATGGAACTTTGTTGCAGTGGTTTAGATCTTTTTATCTGATAGGTTCCAGTTTGTTCATGCCAATAATGAGTTTTCTTTCAACTTAAAGCTCAGTCATGGAGTTCCACAGGGATCTGTGCTAGGCCCTACTCTTTTTAGTTTATATATGCTTCCGTTAGGCAACATTATTAGAAAGCACTTTATACATTTTCATTGTTATGCAGATGACAAACAATTATACCTGTCAATGAAGCTGGATGATAGTAATCAATTAGCCAAGTTGGAAGCCTGTCTTAAGGAAATCAAAGCTTGGATGACTTGTAATTTCCTGCTCTTAAATTCAGATAAGACTGAAGTCATTCTTGTTGGCCCACAAAAACCTTAGAAATACCTTTCCAAATCAAAATTTCAGTTTGGATGCGGTTACTCTTTCTCTTAATAGCTCTGTGAGGAACCTTGGAATTATTTTGGATCAAGATCTGTCTTTCAATTCACATATTAAATTTGTTTCTAAGACTGCCTTCTATCATTTGTGTAATATTGCCAAGATTAGGAGCATCTTGTCTCAGAGTGATGCTGAGAAACTGATCCACGCTTTTGTTAGCTCTAGATTAGATTATTGTAATTCTTTATTATCAGGTTGTCCTAAAACATCTTTAAAAAGTCTTCAGCTGATCCAAAATGCTGCAGCAAGAGTTTTAACAGGTACTAGAAAGAGAGATCATATCTCTCTGGTTCTGGCCTCCCTTCACTGGCTTCCCATAGAGTTTAGAATTAAGTTTAAAATCCTTCTTCTTACTTACAAAGCTCTAAACAGTCAGGCCCCTTTTTATTTAAAAGATCTGATACTACCGTATTATCCTAATGGAGCACTATGCTCCCAAAATGCAGGATTACTTGTAATACCTAGAATCTCCAAAAGTACAATGGGAGGCAGAGCCTTCAGTTATCAAACTCCTCTCCTGTGGAACCAGCTGCCAATCTGGATTCAGGAGTCAGGCTTGATCTCTGTTTTTAAGAATAGGGTTAAAACCTTCCTTTTTGATATAGCCTACAATTAGGGAGAGATCATGTGTTTCTGAACCCTCCCTTAGTTATGCTGCTAATAGGTTTAGTCAGCCGGGGGACCTCCAATAATGCACTGATGGGCCTCACTCCTTTCTTCACTCTCAGTGAAATTTTTTTTTATTTTTTTTTGCTGGTCATTAACATCTGTTTGTTCTCTCCCATAGATTGAGTCCCCATCGTGCTGTTTGCTCTCTACATGTCTGTTCTTTTCATCTTCTCTGTCCCCTCACCCCCCAGCCAGTCGCAGCAGATGACTGCTCCTCCCTGAGCCTGGTTCTGCTGGAGGCTTCTTCCTGTTAAAAGGGAGTTTTTCCTCTCCACCGTCGCCAAGTGCTTGCTCACAGGGGATTGCCTGATTGCTGGGGTCTTTCTGCAACAGTCTTTCTGGGGTCTTTCTGCAACAGTAATCTCATAGCACTTTCAACTGTAGGGGAAACCCCCACAGTTGAAAGTGCTATGAGATGACTGTTGTTGTGAAATGGCGCTATATAAATAAAGTTGAATTGAATTGAATTGAATCCAATACCGCAAGTGGCACTCTGTTCGGCTGCACGTGTCATTGCGGTCACAGTGATGTAGTATCCACATCCATCATGGGGCGTCCGTCAGGTAGTAATGGTTTTGCTGTTACCTGGTGGGTCATGGACTCTTCATCCAGCACTACTGCAGCAGTCCCTGGTGACCGACGCTGGTCGTGGATCCAGAAGACGTCCAGTGATTCTGCTGTGTCCAGTATGATCACGGACTCTTCATCTAGTGGCTGAGCTGCGGCTCCTGTAGACTTGCGCTGTGTGAGGATTCGGAAGCAGTCCAATCCCTTCTCTCCTTCATCTGGGAAGTCTGGTTGTTGTGATGTGTCACTATCATTATTGTTAGGATCCACACCAAGTTGCTGTGTCCCGGGATCCTCGGTGGGCATGGGCTCCCTCTCCTGCAGCTCCACAACGGCTCCTGTCGGCTCATGCTGGGCAAGGATCTGAGGCGAGTCCGGTTGCTGACCCTCTCCGGGCAGCATTCCTCCTGTGCACAGCTGTACTCTCGTCGTCATCATCCTGTTGTGTCTCGTCCCACTCATCGTCATCGGGGTATGTTGCATCCCAACCATCATAGTCGGTCAAGTGGAGTCCATTATTATCGCAGATGGAGAAACCCAGTTGGTAGAAAAGGTCACATCCTAATATGTTGTCTCCATGCGTGGTCACTTGAAACACAATGTTAGTAACTACTCTTGACGCATAGCGGACCGTTTGCATGATGGTCCCTACATTGTTAACTCTGTATCCACCATACCCATGCCATGCCATTGGGTTCTTTCCAGTCGTGTGGTTGGGGAAAAACTTCTTCACCATGGCCCAATTCACCATCGACCTCACTGCAGCAGTGTTGAGCAGGAGCGGCAAAGTAATGTTGCATCTAAAATGCTTTCACCCCCAGTTCTTTTATACGAAGTCCAAATAACCAGACTGAGAGATGAAATATACTTTCACTTATTTTACTGAAAATGAGGTATGGTACAAGCAGCGCTGGAACCCAGCTCTTAAGCCATTTCTTAAAAGTGGGCTCCCGAATTCTGGAACTTATATTTTTTTTTATAAAACCTGACTGCACCCTAATGCTCACCCACTCTCTCACACAAAGAGGAGGGGGTTGTCCCTCATTGAATCTATATTCTTTCATCCATGTGTTGGGAACAGCTGCAGGCTGACCCATTCTATTTGATTTCAGCAAATGTCATGAAGTGTGTGCGTGAATGTGTGACCTCAAAGCTGTAAGCTGTAGCATGCAGAGCAGGCAGTAAAAGAAGTGTGAAAAGCAATAAAGGAAACAAGCAATAAAAGAAGTGTGATAACATTTGCACAGAAACTAACATTCCAAGAAAAACAGATGCAGTTGGAGATTTTAACCGACAGTAACATCGTCCACCTTCACCATGCAGAATGCATATGCCGTGCTTCCAGACCTTTCCATGTGGATAGTCATCGCGGGTGGGTGGCACTGTTTGGCCAGTAGGCTTGGCCGTGCCGCTGACTAGCAAACTTTGGTGAAGTGGTTAAATTTTCTGCACTTCTTGCATCGATGCCCCCTTGCCAGGCAAAAACGTGCTCTCTCTTGGTGCGTCGGGGAACTACAGCTGCCGCACATGGAGCATTTTGTAGCGGTCCTCCAGTCCATGGTGTTTGCTTCGACCTCTTCTGCCGAGTCACCTGCTTCCTCCATGCTCATTGCGTATGCCAGCAGTGTCTGGCTTGGCTGCCGCTGCCGTTGCTGCACACCTAGCTCCGATGCTAACCTGTCAGTGGACTCTAGCTGGAACACTAGCTCGATGGTACTAGCTAGTGTCATGTCATTTGGCACCATTGGCATCTTCGTCCACAGCTGGGAGTTGTTAATGTGCTTGGCCAACTGGTCCCGCACCATTTCATCTTCCAACAAACCAAGCCTGCACACGCTAGCTAGGTGGTGAAGGTCTGCGACAAATTGTTGTGTTGTTTCTCCAATTTTCTGTCGCTGGTGGTGGAATCTAATACACCGTGCCAACATGCTGTCTGGTGTAGCGACGTAGCTAGCTAGCAGTTCTACAGCTTCAACAAACGAGTCCGTTGGTCCTAGCATGTGGAAAATGCGTTGTCCTTCTATGCCCAGGTTGTGAATTAACAGCACTCACTTCCGTACCTTGTCCAGATTGCCCAGATCCAATGCCGACATACGTCTCAAAGGCATCGAGCCAGCATGGCCAAGGAACGGGTGGCTCACTGGGGTACTCCAGAAACGGTCTTAGTGGTCTCAGGCACACTTCCATGGTTTTACTCTTGTCGCCAAATGTTATGTCTGGAAACCAGAATGACCAACAGAGAGATGAGCTGTGCTGCAACTCGAACTTTATTACAACAAGTTATCAATATAACAGTACAGGCAGGATGCTGCGTATTGCATGCCGTATTGCTAAGAGTCAAGAGAGACCTAAAGTGTCCGACTCTCTCCATTTATTGGCTCGGTGTGATGACGTCACCATACGGCTGCATCATCACATCGGTGCCCATTAACCCTTACACTACAGTACTTAACTATCTTCTATATGTTTTCTGTTGAATCATCATATATCAAGGTCTTGCCTCATAAATATTTTGAGAAGTACTCTATTTATACATTAGGAATAAACAATCAATCCACCTAAACTACTGCTAAAATGCCTCTGATAACTGAAGCAGAAACCTGTTTCAGTTTTATTGAGAACTACAATTCTGTGACATTTTTGCAGACATTTGCACGTTGCAGCTATGACAGAAAGCTTTAGTACTAATGCCAACAACAGGTTTGAATCGCACCCAGTAAAACTGGGGTCTGTCCCTCCGCCCCCATTTGTTTCTCAACCTGCTTGTGATGTTGCTTACTTGTTGAGTCTGCTGTGCCTGTATTAGTGCTATAACGTACACAAATGATTCAATCAAGTGTACTAGTTTTTATGGGTGAATGTACTGTACTGAATCACTCACCGGAGCTGTACTGGAAACCAGGGATCACCAGCTGAATCACCCGCCTGAGAAGCAAATGAGCCCCGCCTGCTCGGTTCAGACGACTCTCAGTTCAGTGAGTGGTAGACAGCTGGAGCTCCAGTGAAGCACTGAGTGATTTGGTGTACAACTATTTATAATGGATCTTTATAGCTTGACTCAGTATATTTCAGTGAACTGTGGATCCCATCACTAACCTCCATCCGAGGCTGCCTTTCTCCTACTGCAACATGAATCTTCCGTCTTCTTTTCCACGCAGCACATGCATGTGAGATGATGCATAAAAACAAACGTAGTACTGTATGTGCAGGATCCGTATTATGACTGTGTTTGCTAATGTATTAATGTAGCCATGTAATGAAGGTTTCAAATTATCGTACATTAGGGGATTTTTGAAATTATTGATCGTACATCGTAAAAAGAGCAAAATTATCGTGCAAATACGATAATTATTGTACATCTGGCAACACTGATCCAAAGCTGCCTCTCTGCTCTGCTACTGCGACGCGTCTTCTTTTCCACGTAACATACGTACATGAGATGATGCATAAAAACAAGCATAGTATGTATGTACAGGATTCATATCCTGATTGTGTTTGCTAATATACAGTGGTGTGAAAAAGTGTTTGCCCCCTTCCTGATTTCTCGTTTTTTTGTACAGTATGTTTGTCAACCTCAAATGTTTCAGATCATCAAACAAATTTAAATATTAGACAAAAATAACACAAGTAAACACAAAATGCAGTTTTTAAATGAAGGTGTTTATTATTAAGGGTTAAAAAAAATTCAAAATCGCATGGCCCTGTGTGGAAAAAGTAATTGCCCCCACCCCCACCCCCAGCCCCCATTAAAACATAAATTAACTGTGGTTTATCACATCTTTGGAAAGCTGGATTCAATTTCTCTAGCTACACCCAGGCCTGATTACTGCCACACCTGTTCTCAATCAAGAAATTGCTTAAATAGGACCTGCCTGACAAAGTGAAGTAGACCAAAAGATCCTCAAAAGCTACACATCATGCTACAATCCAAAGAAATTCAGGAACAAATGAGAAACAAAGTAATTGAGATCTATCAGTCTGGAAAAGGTTATAAAGCCATTTCTAAAGCTTTGGGACTCCAGCAAACCACAGTGAGAGCAATTATCCACAAATGGCAAAAACATGGAACAGTGGTGAACCTTCCCAGGAGTGGTCAGACAACCAAAATTACCCCAAGAGCGCAGCAACGACTCATCCAAGAGATCACAAAAGACCCCACAACAACATCCAAAGAACTGCAGGCCCCAGTTGCCTCAGCTAAGGTCAGTGTTCATGACTCCACCATAAGAAAGAGACTGGGCAAAAATGGCCTGCATGGCACAGTTTCAAGATGAAGACCACTGCTGAGCAACAAGAACATAAAGGCTCGTCTCAGTTTTCCCAGAAAACATCTTGATGATCCACAAGACTTTTGGGAAAATACTCTGTGGACTGACGAGACGAAAGTTGAACTTTTTGGAAGGTGTGTGTCCCATTACATCCAGCATAAAAGTGACACAGCATTTCAGAAAAGGAACATCATACCAGCAGTAAAATATGGTAGTGGTAGTGTGATAGTCTGGGGCTGTCCGCTGCTTCAAGACCTGGAAGACTTGCCATTGAAAATGGAACCATGAATTCTGCTGTCTACCAGAAAATCCTGAAGGAGAATGTCCAGCCATCTGTTCGTGATCTCAAGCTGAAGCGCACTTGGGTTCTGCAGCAAGACAATGATCCAAAACACAGCAGCAAGTCCACGTCTGAATGGCTTAAGAAAAACAAAATGAAGACTTTGGAGTGGCCTAGTCAAAGTCCTGACCTGAATCCGATTGAGATGCTGTGGCATAACTTTAAAAGGGTGGTTCATGCTCGAAAACCCTCCAATGTAGCTGAAATACAACAATTCTGCAAAGATGAGTGGGCCAAAATTCCTCCGCATGTGGTGATCCGCTGTGTGTGCCTCACCCTAATTATCTTTCACAGCTGCGGGCACACCTGCTCTCCCTCATCAAGCACTCCTTATAAGGAACGCTGCCCAGTAGGCAGCACAGAGACGTCCTGCACTTTCTCCCAGGAAGACCTCCTTCCTAGTGTCTTCCTCCATCTCGCTACACTAGAGAACTCATCTCTAATTTTCAACTTCTCATCGCACGGGAGTTCCATCTCCCCAACACCACATAAGCCTTCTCTGAGCTATTCCCTGCACCTGCCTTTCTCCACTTGTTCCCTGTGCACAGGTGGACCACCCTCCTGGCAGACTTCCCTCTCCTCCTGGCAGCGGACCGGACTCAGCTGTGTACAGCGGCTTTCTCCCCACGTAGTTGGTGAGCTGGAGTACACGTCACCTTCACCCTAACAGCACTGTGAATATTCTGCACCTGCACCACGGCTTCACGACAGGGCGCTGGGCCGGTATTGGGAATTCATCTCTTCAGAGCTGGAGTAACTCTTCACTGCCGTAAGACTGCCAACACTCTATTAATATCATTGTCTACCAGCTTGAAGCTAACTCCCCTGTCTGTGCAGTCGTTCCAGGGTTGCCAGACCTGTCCTGTCATCACGCTCCTGCTCGCACTACACAACACTCTCACAACACCATTCATACGCACACACTTCCACTCTCATTCAATAAAAGATTATTATTGTTGTTGAGCATGCATCTGTTTCTGGGTGTTTCTGAAAACCATGTCACCACAATGCTGTAAAAGACTTATAGCCAGTTATCGCAAATGCTTGATTGCAGTTGTTGCTGCTTAGGGTGGCCCAACCAATTATTAGGTTTAGGAGCAATCACTTTTTCACACAGGGCCATGTAGGTTTGGATTTTTTTCCCTTAATAATAAACACCTTTATTTAAAAACTACATTTTGTGTTTACTTGTGTTATCTTCATCTAATATTTAAATTTGTTTGATGATCTATCAAACTTTTCACTTCCGCCCTCCCAAGAGAGCAGACGCTTTTTTCTTCTCTCCTGCTGATTTTTTCCTCCCCTCCTGTTACTAGATCCCAGCTTGCTGTTGTCTGCCTGCGTCTAACTGCGACCGCCGAAAAGAAATTATGGAGTTAATAAGCTGGGCTTTGAACACAATTGACACTATTTTTTCAACAAGGAAAAGTGCTCCGGGGGAAGCTGTCTGCCCCGCTGGAACGGCTCCAGTGGGCTATCTATGTGACACGGGTAAATGGAAAATGCTGTGTCTCTCTAATCTTTCTATCGAAGATATTGAAGATCTGTTTATCTTCGTAATCTTGGTGATTGGGATAATTCTGATTGGGACGGGAATTGTCTTGGTTTACCGCAAATTGCTGAAGATGGATTCAACCTATCAAAATGCTGGCCAGGCGAGGTGCATCCAACAAATTGAGAAACTGGAGAAGACCATGATAGCGACTACTGGAGAACTGTCTCGTAAGGTGGATTACATCATGGGTTCGCTCAGGTCTTTCCACGACGAATTCAAAGCTGCGCAATGAAGGATTAATGTACTGAATCTACAGAAGAAATACAAGTCTTCTCTGTGATCAGTCCTATTTGGCATTATTATTCCCCATGAAAATTCCTCCTGGCTGTCTGCAGACTGTGTTTTTTTCAAAATCATGAGCACAAGGCCTTGGACAGCCAGCTGCAGCGCCAGATAAGACTGGGCGCCAGACAGACAAAACATCTTCTGCCAAGGGTCCTTGGGTCTCTCTTATTATCATCAACACTGCTCAACACCGCACACACATTGATTCATGAACTGATTAAAGATACTGTACACTGCTCTCTTGTGTCTTGTGAATTCTATTGTATGCTAATGCATGAGGGTTTTTTTCTGTGTAGTCAAAATTTGGCTCACATATGAGCGTTTATTCTGATTACTATGTTTTTTCTCTCTCCTATTGTGTTTTCCTCCCCCTCCTCTCCCCTCTTTACCTCCACTGTTGACAGGCGCCTTGTATGGCGACGCGTCATTGGATGCGCCTAACGTGCGCGTCTAATGTCAAGTCAAATTCCTTGTGTGTTTACTTGTAAATATACTTGGCAATAAAGCTGATTCTGATTCTGATTCTGATTCTGATGATCTGAAACATTTAAGTGTGACAAACTTACAAAAAAATGAGAAAGCAGGAAGGGGGCAAACACTTATTCACACCACTGTATTAACTGTCACCTAATGAAGGGGTCAAATTATTTTACATTATGAGATTTGGGGAATTATTGATCGTACAAAGGGCAAAACTATTGTACAAATGCAATACTGCTGTTGTTTTTCATCCTTACTCTTTCTTTTCTTGTATATTGCCTACACCGCCAGAGAGAAACGGCATTTCAATCTTCCTGTATGTCCTGTACGTATAGAACTACTGACAAAAAAATCTTTGAATCCTGAAAACCTCACAGATTTATAAGACTAGTACTGAGTACTAGTAACAAGTACTGAAACAGCCTTAGCGAAGGTCACTAACGACCTCCTCGTTGCATCTGATAATGGACTAGTTTCTGTACTTGTCCTCTTAGACCTTAGTGCAGCTTTTGATACTATCGATCATAATATTCTACTTGATAGATTAGAACACTATGTTGGACTTAATGGAACTTCGTTGCAATGGTTTAGATCTTATTTATCTGATAGGTTCCAGTTTGTTCATGTAAATAATGAGTTTTCTTTCAACTCAAAGCTTAGTCATGGAGTTCCACAGGGATCTGTGCTAGGCCCTACTCTTTTTAGTTTATATATGCTTCCGTTAGGCAACATTATTAGAAAGCACTGTATACATTTTAATTGTTATGCAGATGACACACAATTATACCTGTCAATGAAGCCAGATGATAGTAATCAATTAGCCAAGTTAGAAGCCTGTCTTAAGGAAATCAAAGCCTGGATGACTTGTAATTTCCTGCTATTAAATTCAGATAAGACTGAAGTCATTCTTGTTGGTCCAAAAAACCTTAGAAATTCCTTTCCAAATCAAACTTTCAGTTTGGATGCGGTTACTCTTTCTCTTAATAGCTCTGTGAGGAACCTTGGAGTTATTTTTGATCAGGATTTGTCCTTCAATTCACATATTAAATTTGTTTCTAAGACTGCCTTCTATCATTTGCGTAATATTGCCAAGATTAGGAGCATCTTGTCTCAGAGTGATGCTGAGAAACTGATCCACGCTTTTGTTAGCTCGAGATTAGATTATTGTAATTCTTTATTATCAGGCTGTCCTAAAACATCTTTAAAAAGTCTTCAGCTGATCCAAAATGCTGCAGCAAGAGTTTTAACAGGTACTAGAAAGAGAGATCATATCTCTCCGGTTCTGGCCTCCCTTCATTGGCTTCCCATAGAGTTTAGAATTAAGTTTAAAATCCTTCTTCTTACTTACAAAGCTCTAAACAATCAGGCTCCTTTTTATTTAAAAGATCTGATACTACAGTATTATCCTAACAGAGCACTACGCTCCCAAAATGCAGGATTACTTGTAATACCTAGAATCTCCGAAAGTACAATGGGAGGCAGAGCCTTCAGTTATCAAGCTTCTCTCCTGTGGGATCAGCTGCCAATCTGGATTCGGGAGTCAGACTCGATCTCTGTTTTTAAGAATAGGGCTAAAACCTACCTTTTTGATATAGCCTACAATTAGGGAGGGATCATGTGTTTCTGAACCCTCCCTTAGTTATGCTGCTAATAGGTTTAGTCAGCCTCCAGTAATGCACTGGGCCTCACTCCTTTCTTCACTCTCTATGAAATATTTTTTTTTTGCTGGTCATTAACATCTGTTTGTTCTCTCCCATAGATTGAGTCCCCATCGTGCTGTTTGCTCTCTACATGTCTGTTCTTTTCTTCTTCTCTATCCCCTCACCCCCCAGCCAGTCGCAGCAGATGACTGCCCCTCCCTGAGCCTGGTTCTGCTGGAGGTTTCTTCCTGTTAAAAGGGAGTTTTTCCTCTCCACCGTCGCCAAGTGCTTGCTCACAGGGGATCGCCTGATTGCTGGGGTCTTTCTGCAACTGTGGGGGTTCCCCCCTACAGTTGATAGTGCTATGAGATGACTGTTGTTGTGAAATGGCGCTATATAAATAAAGTTGAATTGAATTGAATTGAATAAGAGTAAAATCTCAAATGTACAAGACAAAAGCCCTAAATTAGCACTACACACAAATTATGATAAGTTGATTTAAGTGGGGGGAAAAAACTTTCAAATTTACAAGGAAAAAGTAGTAAATTTAGAATAAAACTGTCATAAATTACAATAAAAATCTCACTGTCCAGACTAAACTCACATCTCAACTTCTTCTTAAACTACTTTTGGGTGATTACTCTTATGAGTGATAATGTATAAAGATAACCTACTTTTACTTGTGTACAGTTTCAGGCAACTCTACCACCCATATTAGAGATTTTTTATTGAAAATGTGAAAATTTTTTATGTTAATTTGGAGAGTTCTCATAAATTACCTACTTTTTCTTGTAAAAATTTTTTATTCTTTTTTAATTAGACTTTAACAAAATTTTGAAACTTCATGGAAAAATTTTTGTTCATGAATTGACATTTTTTTCTTGAATTTGTGACTTTTGTATCATAAACTGGCATCCTTTTTTCTTCCATCTTTTCACTTTTGCCTCAATAATTCTCCCTCCTCTTTTCATTGATTTTTTCCTTTAACTTTTTTATCTTAATTTTTTATAGATTTTTTTCTTTAATTTTTGCAAAGGAGCGACATTTCTCTTGTGATTTTCTGACCTTTGTCTCAACAGTTTATTAATTTACTTTTTCTTAATGAATTTAGTCAATTTTTTAAATAACTTCCTGTTTACATACTCAGTGACTGTAATTGTACATATCTGAATTTTCCCTCATAAATTTGCAACTTTTGCCAACAATATGTAACTTTTATCTTTTAAATTCAAGTTTGTTTTACTTGTAATTTTGCATTTTTTTTTCTTGTGAATTTAGTACATATTTTTAAATACATGGGCATTTGTCCCTTTAAATTTGTTACATTATCCTAGTAAATTTGAAGCTTTTATTGTATATATATTTGTAATGTTTTTTTCTTGTAATTTTGTGGCTTTGTCTCAAAGTTTTGTACCTTTGGAAAATTTTAACACTTTAAAATTATGCCAAAATATTTGTGCAAAAGAGATAATAAAGTAACTTTCTTTCTTTCTTTCTTTCTTTCTTTCTTTCTTCAGAACCACAGGGATTCTCTTGTCAAGGGCAAAAGTGGGTTTATCCTGAATGCTGTTAGACCATTAAGTGTGTCATGCTTGAATGTTGCTACTTAACAAAATGTTAATAGTTGACATGAAGCTATGAACAAATCTTCTATTAGCTTTATAGTAGGCTCTTAATTACAAGTAACAGGAGTCAGAGTGGGAGGGTTCCCTTACTTTGGCCCCCAATGTCTCTGCACATCCCTGCAATTGTTGTAAGGGGAGAAGCTTTATGTTATGAAATTATTCCCAGTAATGCATCTTTTAAACAGGAATGTGATCATGTGATTAATTATTCTACTCCCTGTTTTCCATGTAACCTACTACTCAGCTTTACCGTTGCTTTGGGGAATGGCACAAGACTTGCACATATTTAACTGGACTGTCTGTTGTTTGACTGGTCACTAGTACTTACCCGTCCATGCCCGTAGAAACCAAATATAAGCAAGTATTTCTGCATGCCCATTGCTGAAGGGTCTCCTCCTGTCTCAGATGGCTGTGTTGTTCACAGTCATGCCTGCGGCGTACTGCTGGAACCTGAGGTGTTTCATGTTCATGGCATCTTTTCTGACGTGCAGCGGTTCTCCTCATTCCATTGCTCTCCATCTGGTGGGTCTTCTTCTTCGTTCAGACCACTGG
Organism: Pholidichthys leucotaenia; assembly: GCA_020510985.1. NCBI lineage: Eukaryota > Metazoa > Chordata > Actinopteri > Cichliformes > Pholidichthyidae > Pholidichthys > Pholidichthys leucotaenia. The sequence continues at coordinate 147,592,698 of CM035848.1, forward strand.
TTGAGGGATAGGTGCGTCGTAATTCCAGTTCATGGGCAGGATCATGAAAATAGATCTGAGCAAAAAGTGGCTTTCGACCCTGTTCAGGAAGGCCCGTGCATGCCCATAGAAACCAAGAAACTGGAGCACCGGAGAAAATCAGTGCTTTGCTTGGCATTTTACACATTTGTAGTGTAGACTGGCATTCTTCAAGGTTACACATTTTTACTGTGTCAGCACCTCTTTAAAAAACAACATTGCTGAGAAAGTGACACTTTTGCTTAGTTTCTTCATCTTGAGCAACAATACGAAGACTGCTTGATCTGGCAACTCTGCTCACAGCAACCTAGAATTGGCCATGGCTGCAGAAATCTGTTGTGCAGAAAACACGAACGCGCTGTAAAAACTGGCCCTGTGACTTATTCACCTTGCCAATTTTGAGCCATATGACATCATAAAGACACATTAGTCTAGACATCGTGAGTGATGGTGATCTGATATGGAAAAATTTAGAAATGATATGGAAAAGATGTATACAAAAATAAGACAAAAAGATATATTTATTTGGGGTGACTTTAATATAGATTTAATGAAAACAAAACTACATAAACCAACTGAAGATTTCTTAGATACAATGTATAGCTAAACCTTATTTCCAAAGATTACAAAACCTACTAGAATAACGACGCACTACGCTACCTTGATAGACAACATTTTTACCAATGTTATTGAATATAATATGGTGAGTGGTATACAGATTAATGACATTAGTGACCACCTGCCTGTATTTGTTTCTTTAGATGTTAATTATGGGGTTAATGAGAGTAAGAATAATAATAAACCATGTAAAAATATTATTTATTGAAGAATACGAACAGAAGATACCATCAATGCTTTAAAAGATGACAATGTTACAGAATTGGGATGTTGTCTATAGAGAGAAAGAAGTGGACTTGACATTTGATAAATTTATTGATATATTTAAATCATTATATGATAAAAACTGTCCAATTAAAGAAATTAATAAAAAAAAAACACATAAATACAAAAATTGCCCGTGGTTAACCAGGGGGCTACAAAATGCTTGTAAAAAGAAAAATTATCTCTATAAAAATTTCATTAAATTAAGAACTAAAGAATCTGAAAAAAGATATAAAACATATAAAGATAAATTAACTGAAATAATACGAACTAGTAAAAAATTATGCTATAGGAAAATGTTAAATGAAAATAAAAATAATATAAAAGGACTCTGGGATATATTAAATAAATTAAGAAAAATGGAACTAAGAAAACGATATAGCCAGAGTATTTTGCTGATAATTGTGGTGATAATTATGATAAGAACATGGTAGTAAATAGAATGAATACATTTTTTGTAAATGTTGGACCAGAGTTGGCAGCAAAAATTACAAACCAAAGAAAAGACACCGTGAGTGAGACATTGATTGGAAATAACCCTCGGTCAGTCTTTCTCTCAGCGGTGGATGAACTAGAGGTAAAATCTGTTGTTGAAAAGTGTAAAAATAAACTATCTACTGATTGTGATGGTATTGATATGGCACTAGTAAAAAGAACTGTTGATGGCATATTAAAACCATTTACATATATTTGTAATCTATCATTTCAAATTGGCTCATTCTCACAGAAAATGAAAATAGCAAAAGTAATACCATTATTCAAGCAAGGAAATAAACACCACTACACAAACTACAGACCAGTATCGCTTCTCCCACAATTTTCAAAGATTCTGGAAACACTTTTCAACAACAGATTAGGGGACTTTTTAAATAAACATGATCTGCTTAATCAGAATCAATATGGATTTAGAGCAAAGAGTACAACATCATTAGCAATAATAGAAGCAACAGAGGAAATAATAAATGCATTAGATCAAGGAAAATATGCAAATGGTGTATTTATAGATTTCAGAAAAGCATTTGATACAATAAATCATTCAGTACTTCTTGATAAACTGCAAATGTATGGTAGGGGAATGGCACTGAATTGGGTTACAAGTTATTTATCTGAGAGACAACAGTTTGTGAAGATGGGAGAATATCTGTCTGGATGTATGGGAATTGCCTGTGGGGTCCCCCAGGGGTCAGTATTGGGCCCCAAATTATTTAACATTTATAAGTTTCTAAATTATTAAAAAGTAATGTTATTTGCTGATGATACTAATATATTTTATTTTGGAAATAATTATAACCAGCTAATCCATACTCTAAATAATGAATTAAATAAGCTTAAAAAATGGATGGATAGTAATAAATTATCACTAAATATAGATAAAGTTAAGGTAATGATATTTGGTAATTGTAAAAATAAAGAAGATATTCATATAGATAATGTAATTATTGAAAATATTAAGGAGATCAAATTTTGGGGTGTAGTACTAGATGATAAAATTAGTTGGAAACCACACGTCAGATACATACAAAACAAAGTCGCAAAAATATTGCAATTGTAAATAAAATTAAGCAAGTCCTAGATTACAAATTGCTTCATAACTTGTATTGCTCATTAGTACTTCCATACTTGACCAATTGTATAGAGGTCTGGGGTAACAATTATAAAAGTACACTTAATTCATTGCTAATATTACAAAAAAGGGCAGTCCGTGTTATACACAAAGTGGGGTATCTTGAACATACTAATTTATTGTTTTTACATTCAAAGTTATTGAAATTACAGGATCTGGTTGATTATTATACCGCACAGTTAATGTTTAAAGTCAGTAAAAAAAATTTGCCACACAATATACAAAATCTTTTCAGTGAAAGAGAAGGGAAATACAGTCTACGGGGGAATACAAAATTTAAGATGCACCTAGTAAGATCTACTAGGAAGGGTTTTTGTGTGTCTGTGTGTGGGGTAAAATTGTGGAATGGGTTGGGGGAGAAACACAGGCAATGTCCAAACATCCATATATTTAAATCAACATGTAAAAAAATGATTTTTGAACAATATAAAAATAAAGCCCCCTCATGGATCGTCACCTTACCGTGGTGGGGGGGTTTGCGTGCCCCAGTGATCCCAGGAGCTATGTTGTCTGGGGCAATTTGCCTCTGATAGGGTCTCCCAAGACAAACTGGTCCTGGGTGAAGGGCCAGACGAAGAACGATCCAACAGACTCTCATGATAAATTGTATATCAAGGATTCAGTGTACCCCGCCCGGTATGGGGTTACCGGGGCCCCACCCTGGAGCCAGGCCTGGGGGAGGGGCTCGAAGGCTAGCGTCTGGTGGCCGGGTTTCCACCCATGGGACCCGGCCGGGCTCAGCCCGAAGGAGTTACATGGGTCCGCCCTCCAGTAGGTTCACCACCTGCAGGAGGGATCATGGAAGTCCGGTGCTATGTGGATTAGGTGGCAGTCAAAGGCGGAGACCTTGGCGGACTGATCCCAAGCTTTCTAAACTGGCTTTTGGTACGTGGAATGTCACCTCTCTGGTGGGGAAGGAGCCTGAGCTGGTGTACGAGATTGAGCGATACCGGCTAGATATAGTCGGCCTCACCTCAACACACAGCTCCGGTTCCGGAACCAGTCTCCTGGAGAGGGGCTGGAGCTTGGCCTTTTCTGGAGTTGCCCCGGGCGAGAGGCGACGAGCAGGGGTAGGTATTCTTGTATCGCCCCACCTTGCTGCCTCTATATTGGAGTTTTCCCCGGTGGACGAAAGGGTTGCTTCCCTGCGCCTTCGGGTTGGGAAACGGGTCCTGACCATCATTTGTGCCTATGCACCAAATGATGTTTCAGAGTACCCACCCTTTTTGGAGTCTGTGACTGGGGTGCTGGAGGGTGCTCCTCCTGGAGACTCCATTGTCCTACTGGGGGACTTCAATGCGCACGTGGGCAACGACAGTGAAACCTGGAGGGGGGTGATTGGGAGGAACGGCCTGCCCGATCTGAACCCGAGTGGTGTTCAGTTATTGGACTTCTGTGCTAACCACAGTCTGTCTATAACGAACACCATGTTCAAGCATAAGGGTGTCCATATGTGCACCTGGCACCAGGACACCCTAGGCCGCAGGTCGATGATCGATTTTGTTATCGTATCATCAGACCTGCGACCGTATGTCTTGGACACCCGAGTAAAGAGAGGTGCAGAGCTGTCAACTGATCACCACCTGGTGGTGAGTTGGATCCGATGGCAGGGGAGGAAGCCATTCAGACCTGGTAGACCCAAACGTATAGTGAGGGTGTGCTGGGAGCGTCTGGCTGAGGCCCCTGTCCGGGAGGTCTTCAACTCCCACCTCCGGAAGAACTTCAACCACATTCCGAGGGAGTCTGGAGACATGGAGTCTGAATGGGCCATGTTCTCCACCTCTGTTGTTGAAGCGGCAGCCCAGAGCTGCGGCCGCAAGGTGGTCGGTGCATCTCGTGGTGGCAACCCCCGAACCAAGTGGTGGACACCAGTGGTGAGGGGGGCCATTAAGCTGAAGAAGGAGTCCTATCAAGCTTGGTTGGCTTGTGGGACTCCCGAAGCAGCTGAGGTGTACCGGCAGGCCAAGCGGAGTGCAGCTCGGGTGGTTGCTGAAGCAAAAACCCGGGTATGGGAGGAGTTCGGTGAGGCCATGGAACAAGACTTTCGGTCGGCTTCAAAGAGATTCTGGCAAACTGTTCGGCGGCTCAGGAGGGGAAAGCAGCTCCCCGTCCACACTGTGTATGGGGCGGATGGGACACTGTTGACTTCAACTGGGGATATCGTCGGGCGGTGGAAGGAATACTTCGAGGATCTCCTCAATCCCACTGATACGCCTTCCACAGAGGAAGCAGGGTTTGGGGACGAGGGGGATGACTCGCCTATCACAGGGGCTGAGGTCGCCAAGGTGGTTAAAAATCTCCTTGGTGGCCGGGCCCCGGGGGTGGACGAGATTCGCCCCGAGTACCTCAAGGCCCTGGATGTTGTTGGGTTGTCATGGTTGACACGCCTCTGCAACATTGCGTGGAGGTCGGGGGCAGTGCCTTTGGCATGGCAAACCGGGGTGGTGGTTCCTCTCTTCAAAAAAGGGGACCGGAGGGTGTGCTCCAACTTTAGAGGGATCACACTCCTCAGCCTCCCTGGGAAGGTCTATGCCAAGGTACTGGAGAGGAGAGTCCGGCCGTTGGTCGAACCTCGGATTCAGGAGGAGCAATGTGGTTTTCGTCCTGGCCGTGGCACATCGGACCAGCTCTTTACCCTCTCGAGAATTCTTGAGGGTTCGTGGGAGTTTGCCCAACCAGTTTACATGTGTTTTGTGGACTTGGAGAAGGCATTTGACCGCGTCCCTCGTGGATTTTTGTGGGGGGTGCTTCGGGAGTATGGGGTATCGGGCTTGTTGTTACGAGCTATTCGGTCTCTGTACGACCGTTGTGAGAGTTTAGTTCGCATTGCCAACACTCGGTCGGAGTCATTCCCAGTGAGAGTTGGACTCCGCCAGGGCTGCCCTTTGTCACCGGTCCTGTTCATAATTTTTATGGACAGGATTTCTAGGCGCAGCCAGGGAATGGAGGGTGTCATGCTTGGTGACCACAGGATCTCATCTCTGTTGTTTGCAGATGATGTTGTCCTGTTGGCTTCATCCAGCAATGACCTACAGCTCTTGCTGGGACGGTTTGCCGCTGAGTGTGAAGCGGCTGGGATGAGAATCAGCACCTCCAAGTCCGAGTCCATGGTCCTCAGCCGGAAAAAGGTGGATTGTCCTCTCCGGGTTGGGGACAGGCTCCTGCCCCAAGTGGAGGAGTTTAAGTATCTTGGGGTCTTGTTCACGAGTGAGGGGAAAATGGAGCGAGAGATCGACAGACGGATTGGAGCAGCATCTGCAGTGATGCGGACGTTGTACCGGTCTGTTGTGGTGAAGAGGGAGCTTAGTTCTAAGGCAAAGCTGTCGATTTACCAGTCAATCTACGTTCCTACTCTCACCTATGGTCACGAGCTTTGGGTAATGACCGAAAGAACGAGATCGCGGATACAAGCGGCTGAAATGAGCTTTCTCCGTAGGATTGCTGGACTCACCCTCAGAGATAGGGTGAGGAGCTCAGTCATCCGGGAGAGGCTCAGAGTAGAACCGCTGCTCCTCCACATTGAAAGGAGTCAGTTGAGGTGGTATGGGCATCTGATTAGGATGCCTCCTGGACGCCTCCCACTTGAGGTGTTTCAGGCACGTCCCACTGGGAGGAGACCCCGGGGCAGACCCAGGACTCGGTGGAGAGACTATGTCTCCCAGCTAGTCTGGGAACGCCTTGGTATCCCCTCTGAAGAGCTGGAGCAGGTGGCTGGGGAGAGGGAAGTCTGGGCTTCTCTGCTTGAACTGCTGCCTCCGCGACCCGGACCTCCGGAAAAGCGGTAGAAGATGGATGGATGGATGGATGGATAAAAATAAAGGACAGTAATATTACAATGTGTCTTCAATGAAGAAAGGTTGTTATTGTTGAATATATATGCTGAGTACTATTATTAATGATATCATTATTACTAGAATATTACAACAGTATTATAGTATTAGGATTGTTGTTAGGATGGAATATTTGAAGTATTATATAGGCCAGGTGGTATTATTATTAGTATTATGGGCTGCACGGTGGCGCAGTGGTTAGCACTGTGGCAGCACAGTTTTACCCTCGGCCGGGGGAGCGTGAGGATCCGGGGTTCGATCCCAGTCCCCGACCAACGGTGATCTGTGTGGAGTTTACATGTTCTCCCCGTGTTGCGTGGGTTTACTCCGGGATTTCTCCGGTTTCCTCCCACACGCCAAAAAACATGCAGGTTAGGGATACGGGGCGCTTGCGCATGCAGCGACCGGCAGCTGGTGGCTTGTCACCAGACTGCAAAACAAAATCTACCTACGGGTACAAATAAGTAACAAAAAAAAAATTGTTGTTATTGTAACTACTATATGGCTACCTATTATTATGGTTATTATTATTATATGGTTACTTATTGCGCCTAGGTATTGTAAGCCATGTGGGAGTATATGGTGGTATATATGGTGATTATGATAAAGATAATATTGTCTATAATTATATTAAACATACCACAGAAGTATTTATTTATTATTATTACAATTATTATTAGATGTTGGTATTATTGCCAATATAAACTATCATTGTTGTATCATTTCTATTGCATAATTTAATTATAAGATGTATTATATATTATGGTATTGTATAATGAATGCAATTGTGGGATGAATAATGACTAGAATGATATTATAATTTATTGGGTATAGAGAAGCAGTGGGACCATATAAGCATTGGCTTCGTCCCACTCCTTTTGAACAAGGCATTTTCTTTTTTAATTTTCTTTTTTTTTTTTTTTGGTTTTGATTTTTGTTTTGGGGATTTTTTTGTCTGGATGTTCAAATAAATAAAATCAATCAATCAGTGGTCTATACGACATCATAAATGTGGCGTAATCTAGGCATTACATGTGTGGAGCCACTAGGGGGAGATCATAGACCGGATGTTGTCAGTAGTACTGCATGATGGATACTAATATGGCGGAGTTCGTGTGTTAATGTGTTGCAGCCAGTCAATAAAGGAGGCTCTGTGTTCACCCAAGGCAGCAGTCTTTATTTATAAAAGAACCCAACACAACATGGTGTCAGAAGTTGGTGCGCTTTGAGGTGAGAAAAGTCAGCTTTGCAACCGGCTAGCGGCTATGCCAGACGAAGTTCAAAGGGCTGCAGCTGCGCCAATTGATCCTGTAATGGCGGCGGCTACTCCAGCGGCAACCTTCACCATCAAACCACCGGAGCCCTTCGACTTTGCGAAACCCCAAGAGTGGGAAAAGTGGATAAGACGTTTTGAGCGTTTTAGACTGGCAAGTAACCTGAATAACTCTTCTGAGGCGAACCAAGTAAATACGCTGGTTTATTGCATGGGAGATGAGGCTGACAACGTGCTAAGAGGGCTCGAGCTAACGAGTGTGCAGTGCCAGCAGTACGATGCCGTTAAAACAGCCTTTGATAGACATTTCATTCCCAGAAAGAACGTGATTTACGAACAAGCAAAATTCAACAAGCAAGTGCAACAGCCGGCAGAACCAGTAGACTCATTCATAACAGCACTCTACGCACTGGCAGAAAACTGTGAGTACGGTGCACTTCATGATGACCTTTTGAGAGACAGGCTTGTAGTGGGTCTAAAAGATTCGTCGCTGTCAGAAAGAATGCAGCTTGACAAAGATCTTACCCTAGCTAAAGCTATAACAATGGCAAGACAATCTGAAGAAATAAAACGACAACAAACTGACCTAAGAGGTGAAACTAGCGTTAACAGAACAGCCGTGGATGCGGTACACATCAGAAAAGCCAAGCCAAACAAGTTCATAATCAAGGAACAAAAACAGATTAGGTCCTCAAGGCCTCAGCAGACAAAACAAGACAGTAAAGCTTGTTCCAAGTGTGGCAAAGCACCAGCACATGCAGCAGTACAGTGCCCAGCTAAAAACGCGGAATGCCATAACTGCAAAAAACGTGGACACTATAGTAGAGTCTGTAGGTCCAACCCAACTGTGAATGAGGTCGCTGACAATGCAGACAGACTTTTTCTGGGTGAAGTGGATCTAGGAGAGGATCCATGGCTGGCAGACATAAATGTGAGAGGAAATAAAGTGACTTTCAAGTTAGATTCCGGAGCGGACGTCACAGCGGTTTCTGAACAAACATTTGAAACCTTCAAGAAGAAAAATGAACAGTTGGAAAAGGCACAAAAACCACTCTACGGACTGGGTGGAACTGCACTAACCGTGTTGGGGTCTATGACAGAGACTATTACATACGGTGACAAGAGCGCTACTGAGAAAATCTATGTTGTCAAAAATCTGCGCATGGCACTACTGAGTAGAACAGCTTCCGTGAGACTGAAACTAATTGCCAGAGTTGACACTATAGACCAAGAGACAGTGAGAAAAGCGTACCCCAAGTTATGCGATGGACTTGAGCTTGTTCAAAAGCCATACACAATTAAACTGAAACCTGATGCTAAGCCCTTTTCACTCAAGGTGCCAAGGCGTGTGCCACTGCCGCTCATGGGTAAAGTGAAAGAAGAGCTCGAGAGGATGGAAAAGTTGGGAGTCATCAGTCGCGTGGAGCAGCCAACAGATTGGTGCTGTGGCATGGTTGTAGCTCTCAAAAAGGACAAAGAAAAGGTACGTATCTGTGTGGACATGACACCTTTAAACGAGTCAGTGTGTCGCGAAAGATACATCCTCCCGTCTGTGGACCAAACGCTAGGCATGCTCACAGGTGCTCAGTACTTTTCAAAGCTCGACGCAAATATGGGATTTTGGCAAATACCACTGTCTAAAGAGTCGGCCTTTCTCACCACATTCATTATGCCATTTGGCAGATACCACTTCAACCGTTTGCCATTTGGTATTTCCAGTGCTCCTGAACATTTCCAAAACATGATGGTGACAGAGGTTACAGCGGGTCTCGACGGAGTCGTCTGTCACATGGACGATATCCTGGTCTGGGGATCCACCAAGGAGCAGCACGACGCAAGACTGCACGCTGTCCTGGAGCGTGCGGAGAAAGCCGGCGTTACGTTGAATATGTCAAAATGCGAGTTTGGCAAAAGAGAGGTCAAATTTCTTGGGTTTATTGTTTCAGCAGAAGGAATGAGGCCAGATCCAGACAAAACCCAAGCTGTTCAGGACATGAAAGAGCCAAGCAACGTGAGTGAGCTCAGGAGCTTTCTCAGAATGGTGAACCAGCTGGGGAAGTTCATTCCAAACCTTTCTGAAAAGGACAAACCTTTGAGAGACTTGCTTTCAACAAAAAACATGTGGTACTGGGGGCATGAGCAACAAAATGCGTTTTGTAACCTCAAACAAGAACTGTCCTCTGCTCCTGTATTGCAGCTCTATGACCCAAACAAACCACAGAAAATATCTGCAGATGCCTCTTCATACAGATTGGGGGCAGTCATGCTACAGAAGGAGAGAGATGTGTGGTCACCAGTTGCTTACACTTCCCGATCATTGACACCTACAGAGCAGCGTTACGTCCAGCTGGAAAAAGAAGCGCTGGCTCTCACGTGGGCCTGCAAAAGATTCAATGACTTTATCCTGGGTCTGCACTTTGAACTAGAAACTGATCATAAGCCACTAGTGAGTCTACTGGGAGGACAAGCTTTGGATGCGCTTCCACCGCGTATACAGAGATTTCGTATGCGCCTAATGAGGTACTCATACACTATAAAGCACATCCCTGGCAAAAGCCTCACCACTGCCAACACGCTCTCACGCTTACCGCTCACAAACAGTGTTACTCACACAGACACAGATCTTATGGAGGACACTAACATTTATGTTGACTCTGTGCTAGAGGGACTCCCTACAAGCAGCAAATATCTTGCAGATCTCCAAGAGCAACTGCAGTCTGACAGCGTCTGTTCACAAGTCATGAAATACTGCACAGAAGGCTGGCCGGATCGTAATGAGCTACAAGGAGCGATGAAGCACTACTGGTCTGAGAGAGCCGTTTTGAGTGTGCATAACGGACTACTACTGAGAGGCACGAGGTTAGTTATCCCCGCTAACATGAGAAATGCAGTTTTGGACAAGATACATGAGGGCCACCAGGGGGTGGTTAAATGCAGAGAGCGCGCCCGTCAGGCTGTATGGTGGCCAGGTTTAAGCAACCAGATCAGTGAAGTTGTATTCAAATGTAGACAGTGCATACAGGAAAGAGTTAATGTGAGAGAGCCTTTAATGCCCACAGATTTACCAGAAAGGCCATGGCAGAAGTTGGGAGCTGATTTGTTCACGCTACAAGACAAAAACTATCTGTTATTAGTGGACTACTTCTCTAGGTATATAGAGATTGCCCAGCTCAGCCCAACTCGCTCTGCAAATGTCATTGTGCATTTAAAGTCAATGTTTGCACGTCACGGAATACCGGAGATACTGATCATGGATAACGGCCCGCAGTTCGCAAGTCAGGAAATGGAAGACTTTGCAAAGGAGTACTGTTTTGAGCACGTGACCAGTAGTCCCAGGTACCCCCAAAGTAACGGTGAGGCAGAAAGAGCTGTCCAAATAGTCAAAAACCTTATCAAGAAAGCCAGTGATCCATACCGAGCACTGTTAGCCTACAGAACCACAGCGTTGGCAAATGGCTACAGCCCAGCACAGCTTCTCATGGGGCGTAGGCTTCGTACCACCCTGCCAATGCTTCCAGAGGCCTTGCAGCCATGCGTGCCGAATCTGCAACAAATTCGTCACGTGGAAAAGGAGAGACGGATGAGGCAAACAGAATGTTTTAACAAAAGACACAGAACGAGAGATATGGACAAACTGTTACCCGGAAACTCTGTTTGGATTACAGATGTGAAAGCACAGGGCACAGTGACATCTGTCCACAAAACTCCACGGTCCTATGTCATCAGTGGACCACAAGGGACAATCAGGAGGAACCGCATTCATCTTGTGCCTATGTCGATACCAGAGACTGAGATGGAACCACAACGGACCCAGTCAAATGGAAAAGACACTCCTACAGAAACTGCTTCTGAGCCCAATGCACAGGAAACACCAGGTGTTGTTCGAACCAGGTCTGGTAGGGAAGTGATTAAACCAAAGAGACTGGATCTGTAGAGTTACATGTTAATATTTGTGAAAGCAGAGTTGAGTTCTAAAAATGCCTTCTTTAAATAGAAAATAAGAGGCCTTTGCATAATATGTTCTTACATGGCAACAGTGTTGAAAAAAAAAAGAAATGTTATAGATTTGTTAAAAGTGGTGATGTGTTAAATTTATGCTGTCATAGTTAGTTGACAAAAGGGAACAGAAACGATCTCATATAAGAATGTTGACACCTAGCTTCAGTAAGGGGGATGTGGTGTAATCTAGGCATTACATGTGTGGAGCCACTAGGGGGCGATCATAGACTGGATGTTGTCAGTAGTACTGCATGATGGATACTAATATGGCGGAGTTCGTGTGTTAATGTGTTGCAGCCAGTCAATAAAGGAGGCTCCATGTTCACCCAAAGCAGCAGTCTTTATTTATAAAAGAACCCAACACAACATTTGTCTGTGTGCCGTCACATAGACATCATATCTTTATGACGGCATTGCGAGTCCTATGATGCCTGAGTTCACAGGACGTCCTATAATGATCAGGCAGAGATCATAGGCCGTTCTATGATGTCCTATAAAGGCGACAGACACGTAGACAGAGATAGCGTGATAGAGTGATGGGCTGCCTGGACCAAAAATGCCAGGACTGTTTTCCTGTCCCAGTCCAGCCCTGGCTCACCACATTATTCTTCTCTCCTACAGCGTCCATTACAATTACATGCAAATAACCAATTATGTAAATTAGGCAAAGACGTCATCTAGCGACTTCTAGCGACTTTTGGGATAGCCAATAGCTACTTTCCTTACTGAGGAGTTGGCAACATTAAGACAGAGCATTTCTGAATACTGTGTTTACTTTAAAGTGAAATATAAAATTGAATACAGAGGTATACAGTTGAAATTTTAACCACATATACGGTATTTAGGCATAATTAGCTATGAGTCTCAATTCAGTGCCCCAAGGTATGTGTTTTAGAAATGGCATTTGAAACGGTGAGAACAGTCATCAGGAAACTGTTAAATCAAGCCTTGTCATTTTATATCTGGGGTTATCTTATCTTTCTAGCCAAAGGGAGAGGAGATGGAATCTTACTATGCCATAACTGATTTAATGCGCCGTGGGTTATGTGTAAAAAAAAAAAAAAGCATTGAACTTGGGCTGATAAGCCAAAGAGAGCGTATGGGATGATTCGCAGTCTCACGATTGTCTTTTGGCTCCATCTTGTGGTTGTTAACCAGAATGCCACATTACGTGTTTATTGGCCTGAATTAATGCAACATTTTGCAGGAAAGCAGAAAAAAAAATATATTGTGTCAACATCTGCTTGGCAAAAACCTGATTCTCCCCAGTAAAGTGAGCAATTCGCAGGCACACTTTAGAGCTAAAGGATAAATAACAAGGTGAGCTGCACTAACAGTCAAAACAATTGGGATCATGGGGTAAATAATAGGTTGAGTACAGAAGTGGTAGTACTCAATTACACTTACCCAAGTACGTGCACTTTGGTAACGTTTTGGTGACTACTGCCTACTTGCTTGAGTAATTACCACAGAGTAGCCTACAATTTCTGTACTCACCTCTGGAAGGGTGTTACAGTAATCTCTCTCATTGAAGTATTTTTTAATTAAATTGTAGCTTTATTTTCATGAGCTGTAGTATGAACTTTTAACAAGACAGTATTTTTTAATATTCAGAGGTGACGGATTAGATTTGACTGTTAAAGTAACAGTTTTTGGCATACTGCAAAAGACTGACGTAGCTTTTCCTCAATGCTGACCATTCATTCACAATAAGAGTCCCCTCCCTTCGGAAAACATTCCATTGGTATTAATGTCAATGAGGTCGACTCTTATTTTGAAGGGGAGCTGAGTCCGGTACAATGCTTAGTCACGGTGAGTTACGGGTTCCCCCCCCCACCCCCTCCTCCCCCTCAACCTCCTCTGTATGTGGCCATAGCTCAGCAGACGGAGATGGAGGAACCAAGCTAGGCTAGGTGAGTGCGTTTTATTCCAGATTTGATCTGTCACTAATGATTAATCTGAACTGTTTTGGCAATTTTAAAAGCGAGCGGGTGGCTAACTACTGGCCTTGTGTTTATTACATAGCGCTTTGTTAGCATGTTTAGCTCAGCCGTACTCTGTCGTATCTATTATTAGGAGTCTGTTTTGCTGTCAGCTGTATTTCCGAAACGTTTAGCTTGTCATCTGCTTTGACTCCCGCGTTTCTTTTACGTGGCTGCTTTGAGTTCCCTTTAAAACACACGGTTTAGCCTGTGCTCTTTGCTTGTGTTACTTTTGCATATTTGTCCCGTTTGATTATTTTGGCCAAAACAAGCAGCAGCGGACTCTCCAGCTGCTTTGTGTGTTTGTTCGTCTTCATCTTTTAGATCTGATTGGCGACTGGCAACCAGCTTACAGGTGCATTACCGCCACGTACTAAACTCTGTCTCATCATCGCTAAGTGTCCGATCCTCTCCTGCCTTCATGTGTTTGTGTCGGTGTGGAGTCGCTGTGTGTCAGGTAGATGGCGCGGGAACCCAACCCTGTCTGGTTTATGTAAGAACTGGCTCCACTTCTGGGTCATGTTTTGGTACATCCAGTTCCAGTGATTGTTAGGTTAGGTGAAGAGTTCACGATGAGTCACCGACTAGAGCTCATCTTCACCAGAATGCCAGTGGAAACACGTCGAGCATCTTCTCTGGGGTTTCTTTCACCCTTGACTCGGCGTTTTAAACGTCAAAAAATTCGCTGACACAGCTCGTAAATGTCAGATCAAGGTGGTTTAAAACTAATTCGACCAAAGATCAGGTTATTGTGCTGTTGCCACCATAGCTGTTCCTTATAAATCTGCACATTTTTTCTCTTAAATTTTTGGCATTTTTACTGTATTTTTTTTTGTTGTATTTTTTTTTTACATTGTTGTAAATTTTTGACATTCTGATAAATTTTTTGACTTTTTTTCTCTAATTTTGTAACTTTTTCTCATAACTGTAAGCTTTTTTTTTTCTCTAGTAATTTGCAGCTTTTTTTCTTGTAAATGTGCAACTAGAAGTCCCAGAGAGGGGCCATTTGGCCTTTTTACCTAGAAAACCCATAGGGGGACCATCAAGAGGCCACAAGAGGGCCAACTTCTGGGACTTCTAGTAAGGGCGGTGCAGTGGAGCAGTGGTTAGCACTGCGGCAGCACAGCAACTCACCCTCGGCCATGGGATCCCTGGTTCGATTCCAGCCCCTGACCAACAGTGATCTGTGTGGAGTTTGCGTGTTTCTCCCCGTATCTGCGTGGGTTTACCCCGGGATTTCTCCGGTTTCCTCCCACAGGCCAGAAACATGCAGGTTAGGTTAACTGGAGACTCTAAAGTGGCCCTAGGTGTGAATGTGTGTGTGAATGGTTAAGGGATAGCGCCGTACCGTGGCTGCTTCATCCATCCAGGTGGATGCCCTCAATTTCCCCTCTGGGGATCAATAAAGTATACAAAATACAAAAAACTTGTTTCAGTCCCTCC
This sequence comes from Pholidichthys leucotaenia, assembly GCA_020510985.1. Taxonomy (NCBI): domain Eukaryota; kingdom Metazoa; phylum Chordata; class Actinopteri; order Cichliformes; family Pholidichthyidae; genus Pholidichthys; species Pholidichthys leucotaenia. The sequence goes on from CM035848.1 coordinate 147,607,749, forward strand.
AGGATTTCGCAGGGTGTGTTTATGATTGTTGTGGGCCAAAAAGCCTGAATTCACGGGAACTTTTTTAAAAAGTTGCATTGTTTTTAGAGTGGTTTTTGCACTAAAAGTTGTGGGAAGAATTCCTAATTTTAAAGCAGATGCTTTTTTCCCCAGTTTACTGCAGTGATATTCTATATAACAATATAAGAAAAGCACAGGATTGTCAAAAATTTCCTATTATAGTGATTTGTAGATTAAGCAGAAACTTCTGCTATACAGAGAAACTCTTGTGCAACAGCAAATACAAACATTAACATGGATAGATAGATGTACTTTATTGATCCCAAGCTGGGAAATTACATGCATTGAATGCATGTTAAAGAGTATAGATTTGGAAATTACTGGCAGCACCTTCATTTGAAAACTCCCTACGGTTCCCAACCACTCAGTACCAAGCGGAGAGGAAAAAATAAATAATTCTATTGCACTGTATTGGCTATTGGAGTCTATGATTTTCTGAAAAAAAAATAAATACAGAGAATATTCTCTCTCTTTCCATGCCTACCTGTCTGTCTGCTGCATGTCGGTCTTCACACACACACACATCTTTCATTTACAGTGGGCCGGGGGGGGGGGGGGGGCGTGCGTGCGTTTGTCCGTCCACACTGGAGATTGAATTTTAAAGCTCACTGACCAAATGTAGTAATGATTTTACCTCTAAAGATGTATAAATGTTCAAACACTGGCTGTAGTGTAGCGTACTCTCTTCATGCACGCTCCCGCGACGGGGTGCTTTTGGACAGGCACATGTTTTTCAACACAAACCCAGCGCTTTGTACACGCGGTCAGGAGGGAGACATGGCGAGGCATTCACGGGCAGGCTGGGGAAGACGGAGGAAGGGACGGTGTTGAAAACCTCACGGGTGAGTGGGGTTTTTTTTTTAAATCACACTCACTCCTCCAGCTCCTCCAGCTCAAGGTGCCCCCCTCCACCTGCCAGTGGATCTCCAGCTTTCTGACTGACAGGTGGCAACAGGTGAAGCTAGGGAGATTTACATCCAGCTCCCGAAAAATTAGTACTGGCGCCCCCCAAGGATGTGTCCTTTCCCCACTGCTCTTCTCCCTCTACTCCAACGACTGCACCTCAGAGGACCCTTCGGTGAAGCTCCTGAAGTTTGCGGACGACACCACAGTCATCGGTTTGATCCGGGACGATGATGAGTCTGCATACAGGCGGGAGGTGGAGCAGCTGATCCTCTGGTGCAGCCAGAACCATCTTGAACTTAACCCAGCCAAAACGGTGGAGATGACTGTGGATTTCAGGCGACACCCCCCTTCATTCCCCCCACTCACCATCCTCAACAGCACAGTGTCCACTGTGGACTCCTTCAAGTTTCTGGGTACCACAATCTCCCGGAACCTGAAGTGGTCCTCCCATATTGACACTGTCCGGAAAAAGGCCCAGCAGAGGTTGTTTTTTCTGCGTCAGCTCAAGAAGTTTGATTTGCCTCAGGAGCTGCTGGTTGTCTTCTACACCGCCATCATCCAATCTGTCCTCTGCTTTTCCATCACTGTCTGGTTTGGATCTGCCACTAAACAGGACAAGACCAGACTGCAGCGGATCATTAAGTCTGCGGAGAGGATCATTGGTACCGACCTACCCTCCATTGAGAACTTATATCGGTCCATAACCAGGAAACGGGCGGGAAACATCTGTGCTGACCCATCACACCCCGGCCACAAACTGTTTGAACTTCTATCTTCTGGTCGTCGTTACAGATCACTGAAGGTCAAAACCACCCGTCACAGGAACAGTTTCTTTCCTCAAGCCATCACTCTGATGAACTCCTAACATTCACCTAGTCCTACCTGTTGCTGTACTCATGACTTTTCATCCATTATTACATTGCACATAACTCTCACACTGCTTTTTACTTCATTCACATTATATCACTGAATCTGAGTCCACATTGAAATACTGTGTGATTGTATATTTTTTCATATATTTCTGCAAAGTGTGGTTAGTCCGAGTAAATAACTGCATATATTCCTGTATATATTTGCATCCTTTTATAGAAACGTGGACAGACTGTAATTTACTGTACATACTCTGGTTGTCATTGAATCCTTATTTAAATCCTTCACCTGAACAACGAGAGCAAGTTTTTAGCCAAAGTCAAATTCCTTGTATGTGTTGTGCATACTTGGCCAATAAAGCTGATTCTGATTCTGACTCTGTTTGCTGATGTGTTCCATTACTCACTGTAAACTATAAACTCACTACTCACTGTAAACACGGGAGTGAACGCGGTGCAGTGATGCATTTGATTGGTTAGACTGACCGTTTCAGCGGCAGTTAGAGACAAATTTGATTGGTGAAATTGGTGGAAGTTGACGAGGATTGGCCAAAATTGTGGGAAAGTTGCGGTGATTGGACAAAGTTGCAAGGTCGCGCAATAGTTGTGCTGATTGGCTAATTTCGAGTGAATTGGTGCGATCGCAACATTGCAAAATCCTGGAAGGACTGTTGTTTCTCATAAATTTGCACCTTTTTTTCCTCATAAATTTCCCTTTTTCTTGTAAATTTGAAGCTTTTTCTTGTTAGAAATTCATATGGATGATGATGATGGTTAAATTTTTATTCTGTGTCTTTGTCATCTTTCTTGGTTGCCACAGCAGATCATCATCTGATATTGTGATGATCCGCATATTTGATTTAGCGAGGATTTACAGCAGATACCTTTTGCTGACACAACTCTGCCCATTTACCTGGGCTTGGGACTGGCACTAGGAGTACACTGGCTTGTGCCCCCTCCCCTCTATATTATGCTGAGCACCAAGCTAGAAGGCAGGAAGTACCATTTTTATATGGTCTTTGGTATGGCTCAACTGGGGTGTAAAACCCACAACTTCCCGACTGAGGCAGATGCTCTGCCACTTGGCCACCACTCCAGTTCTTTGCAGCGGTTTAATTTTTTATGTACATCTAGACAGTGACCCTAACTTAGTTTCTTAAAGATGTACTGTAGTGGATATAAATCTTAAAAGCAAATTTGCATTGTCTAAAGTAGGGGTGGGACAATAGATCAATTCAGTGATGGATCGTGATACTTGACAGTAACAACGATCCACCAATTCCTAAACACATGGATGGATCTTTTATTTATGTATATATATTTTCATGTAACGTTTCATACTCTTTGGTATTAATCAACCAATTATGTTTTCAGTCCACTAGATGGTTTGAAACAAGCACCCAGTCAAGTGAAGTCGTATCTTGTCTTGTAAGATTTGCATCCAGCTTTGAAAATTAGAAAGCAGTTAAATATGGCAGAAAGTTGGCTCAAATGTCGGGCCTTTTTGGATTTATAACAAAGATTGAGTGGAAGACAACTCAAGTGTATGGTATCGTGATGGGATTAGGGCTGTGCGATATGATATATTTCAGTGACGCAATAAAAAAAGTCTACCATTTCATATAAAACTGTATCGTTTATATCAGGATTTAAAAGACACATACCTGTTTCTACTCGTCACTACCCCGCTCTCCCCCACTGGTGCACCAGGTGTGCCACAGCAGCTAACGGCAAGCTAATGTTTTGCCGCTACTTCTGTGGAGCCGCTATTTCTGTGCGAGGGACGTGGGACTTTTTCCCCACCTTGCTGCATCAGAGAGGATAGTCCTCTAACCTCATTTTAATTGGAGGTAAGCAACGTTAACACCATCTCTCTCTAATTATAAAACGGCAAATGTTAAATGATTATGCTAACTTGTCGCTAATAGGAAACATTATAGTGTATCAGACCATTGTTCTGGTTTAAATCACTGCCGAGTTTCTTAATTCTGTCTGAAAAAATATCACTAAAGCTGCAAAAGTGCATGACAGTGGCTGCGTACACTAAATTAATAATAAATAAAACATGTCGGCGGAACAAACTGGCTGTTTATCTCGATTTCTAATAACTTTTAATTAGGCAAGTAGTGATAATGAATAAAGTTGAAGTCATCTCAAATGCACATTAAAAAACTATAACACACTGCAAAATTAAGAGGGAAAATTATATAATTAATGACATGAATTTATACAATTGATTTTTTCAGTATGTAATTTAAAATGTAGAAAAAGAGATGGTTCTTTTTATTGGTTATCATATTTAAACTATGTAATTTACAGAAAATTTATATTGTGATGTACATCGTTATTGGGCGGCGCGGTGGAGGAGTGGTTAGCACTGCGGCAGCACAGCAACTCACCCTTGGCCGGGGGATCCTGGGTTCGATCCCAGCCCCCGACCAACAGTGATCTGTGTGGAGTTTGCATGTTTTCCCCGTGTCTGCGTGGGTTTACTTCGGGATTTCTCCGGTTTCCTCCCACATGCCAAAAACATGCAAGTTAGGTTAATTGGCATCAAAACTGGGGATTCTAAATTGTCCTTAGGTATGACTGTGAGAGTGAATGGTTGTCTGTCTCTCTGTGTTGGCCCTGCGATGGACTGGCGATCTGTCCAGGGTGTACCCTGCCTCTCGCCCAAAGATGCTGGGATAGGCCCCAGCCCCCCTGCGACCCGAAAAGGATTAAGCAGAAGAAGATAATGACTGAATGGGTGTATATCGTTATTGTCAAATAAGTTTACTTATATCATGATATGAAATTTTGGTCATATCGCACAGCCCTAGATGGGATTGTGACCCAAGTATCGCAATCTGCATCCAATCGTGAGGTCCCTCGTGATTCCCACCCTTATCGCAATATTTGACACTAACAACAATACACCAATCCCTAAACTCATGGATCGATCTTTTATTAATTATCATGTAAACGCTGCATACTCCCTTAGGTATTCAACCAATTGCAAGCACCCAGCCAAGTGAAGTCATAGCTTGCCTCGCAAGATTTGCAGCCAGATGGTGCAAAGCGACCATTGTTGGTGGAAGTCATATCTTGTCTTGCAAGATTTGCAGCCAGCTTTGAAAGTTAGGAAGCAGCTCAAAATTAGCTCAAATTTCAAGCCTTTTTTGGGGGGGATTTTATAACAAAGATTGAAGGAAAGACCTTGCCGTGATACACAACCCGCAAGAAGCGCTGCACGAAAAAAACCACACTCGGAACATGTGAGCCAGCACACGTCTCGGAGCAGCATTAGCAACAGCTAAGCTAAAAACACACCGGCATGGACCTTGCTTTTTCACTGAGTGCCAAGTAAAAAAGTTTATTTATGAAGTGCTTTTTGCAGACATAGTCACAAAGCACTGTACAATAAAATGGAATAAAAGGAAGTTGATAGATAAAAAATAATTTTAAAAATAAAAAAACAAGTTAAAACACAAGATTAAAATAATTTAAAAATATCAGTCTTACCATTAAAAAGCAGTTGAATTGAAACTCAACATAAGTCCTCGTTAAATAAAAAAAAGTTTTCATCTGCTTTTTAAGAGTCCACAGAGTCCACTAAACGTATCTGGAGTGGGAGTCTATTCCAAGCACCGTCCATTGCCCTCCCTGTGTCTCTGCAGAAAATTAAGCCCCGAGAATACTTTATTATATGAAAGAGATGTCAACAGTTTTATTTTGGGACATGATTTGAAGTTCAGTAAGTTGGAAAAAATCGAAATATATGGCGTCATGATACTTGACATCGTGATAATGTGATTATCATTGAATCGTGATAACATCGTATCATATCACGATCCAAATCGAATCACAAGATCCCTCGCGATTCCCACCCCTACTTTACAGATCCTGCTATCTACCCATCCACACACACATTCACACTGTGAGGGCAGCAGAGCTGCCATGCAAGTTGCTCCTGACCCACCAGGAGCATCCTGGAGTTCAGTGCCTTGCTCAAGGACACTTCACCATGCAACTGCAGAGAGTGGGAATCAAATCACTGACCCTCCAATCAAAAGTTGACCACACTACAACTGTGCCACATCTGTAGCATGCACAAGCATCTCTGCACGATCTCAACAAACATCACGTGTTTTACTTTGCTGCACTGGCTCAGTGCAAAATTGTCAGATGACCCATCTGATTGCATCTCTTTACTCCTGTCTTTAATATGGAACAGCATCTCTTCAAACAAATCAACGCATGTAACATAAATATATGGAGGCTTATCAGGGTATTTGTGGTTCATTTTCTCTCTAGCACATTGCTTATTTGACACAAGGCTTTGACATTTACTGTACATAAAATTGTACCATTAGTATGCTACCATCAGACACATTAAAGACAAATGGGGGCTAGTGCTACATTGCACAAACAGAATAAATACCATGATAAAATATAGACTTATCGGTTGAACGACATACCCACTTGTATGCACGGTGGCCCAGGATAATGGTTGAAACTGCATTGGTGCTTAAAAGCAGTTTAACAGTAAAACCCATCTTAGTTTGGGTCAAGTTTTCAAAGCAGCTGTACAAAAATGCTAACTGACACTAGAGGCTAAGTTGACTTTTTAGTTCTGCCCTCTTCCTCCGAGGCCATAGCCAGTGCTTAGTCCCGATTGGTTCACCTGTTATGGTGACTTCGCAAAAACGGTCTGTCTAAACTTGCTGTTTTGAAGTGAGTGGAGCTTTAAATGAACTTTCACAGCAGAAAAACACAGACATGACACGTAAGAGTGATTTCACTCTTGATACGTCTTAAAAGTCATAAAAAAACATCCTACAGATATGTTAACAAGAAAAAAAAAAAAAAAACACCTTGATTTCTCTTTAAATGTTTTTGGGGAGAAGAGAGAGGGGGTTTTTCCATTTTGAAGGCTTGAACTTTTCCCCACTCCAAAGAATAGGCCTCCCCAAACATAATCTTACATAGGGCCACTAAAAAGTTGCTTATTGGCATCCAAAAAGTGTAAGCTCTTAGGGGTGGTTACCAAACTAGGGTGCAGTTTTTCTTTTCAGTGCATAACTAAACCTTAAAGACGCACTCCGGTGGCTTTTTATACACAAAAAACACTTTCATTGCCTTAGAATTGCTTGGAAAGAGCTTTTACATCTTCCACCTACTTAAGTATGTGCGGATCTATGAATAGTCTAATTAGCTCCACCCATACCAGTGTTTCCTCTGGCTTAAAGACCCTGACGTGGTGGCAACATATTTTTCCGGGGGTGGGGGGCAGAAAACACATGATACTATTGTAACCGGAATATGTTAATTTTATACGATTTATTTATTTATTTTATTTTACACAGTAACTTTACATATGGAACTTAACCATTTGAAGCATTGTACAACCAAGACTTGAATGTTGGAATATTGGGCCAGTTGCGGTCCCACCCAGACGTCCTGTGTTTGGACTTTTTACTGGTGTCATCCTTCTCTCCTCCCTCTGCTCTCACCTCTCCTGGACCCTCTGCCTGAACACTTTCCTCTCCTTGGCTCCTCTCTTCTGTCTCATCTTGCCCTCTCTGAGCCCCGTCTTAATTCAGGTTCTCTCGCTGTATATGGTGGTATATAGGTTAGAAAATATCAAGTGTCATGTAAATTAAAAGTATACAAACAAAAATTTCTGGTTTAGGGTACAAAGAGCACCCACTTAAAAACTTGAGTAATGATTTCAGTCTTGAAGGTTTCAGGTTTTTCTCCAAAATTTATAACAATTTTCTACTTTTCTCTTTAAATTTATCTAAATTTGAAACCATTTTCCTCAAATTTGTAATTTCCTCTTGTAAAATTGACTTTTCTTGTATATTTGAGACTTTATTGTAAATTTGTGGATTATTTTATGGCTGTTTTTGTCTATTTTTAAAATAAAATTTCTGTTTTTTTAATAAATTTGAAACAGACTGTGGTTTTTTTTTTTTTTTTTTTTTTTTTTTACTTTTTCCTTATACCAGTTTACAATTTTGACCGTAATTTTGCAGAGCCAGAACAGGAATAATTTAACTCTGATTTCAAAGAAAAAAAAACTTAATTTATTTCATTAAAAACAATTTTATTAACTTAAATGACCAAAGATGCAGTTATTTCTGTTATAATATTTCTGTATATTTATAGTTGTTTTTTTTTTTAGAAATCTCACCACCACCCAGACAGCAGGAAAAACCTCCCTTATTTTGAAATCCAACTGTTGGCACATTCAGTTTGTCTGAAGGCTGCTGACAGATTAAAGTCATTGACTTCGTGAATCGGTCATCTTAACCTGCCAGGTACATAATAGGGAACATAAATTAGTTAATTATTAACTAAAGTAAAGGTAAAAACATCCCCTTTTTATTCTTGTCTGAAATAAGAAAAACAAAAAATTAACCACGTGTTAGCTAAGCCAAGGGTTCCCAATCTTTTCAGCTCACGACCCCCAAAATAATGGTAACAGAGAGAGATTGGCGACCCCCACTATCCCAAGAGGTGACTGATATATAAGAAAACGTGCGCACAGTTTGATACATCTGAAGATTCATCTAATTGCAAAGCATATTTCCCTTTCTTCACTCTGTTAATCAGCTGACACCTTATGTTCTGGGCTATGTCCATGATGGTCCCGTCAGACAGCAGCACTGCTTTCAGCTCCTGTGCCTGTTTATCCCCATGCATTGTCCGACTCATAGCGATAGCAGCGGGTTTTATTAGGGTTTCTTTGATTGTGTGTGGTGTTTTTGCCTGTGCAATTAAATATGCCACCTTTGAGCTTTGGTAGTGGATGTTGTTTGATTAGTTATGACTTTCTTTTGGCCTGGCAATTCTCTTTCCTTTTGGCGGAAAAAATCCGCTGGTTTAGCAGCAAGAGATGGGTGCTTAGTTTTCAAGTGTTTGAGCATTTTTATGGGCTTTAAACTCATGTGCAAGCACCTCTGTACACACTACACATTGGGGATGTTGTACTTCACTGATAACGATGCATGAATCCATACTGAATATATTCCTCTCGATACTTGCGACACTTGGCAGCTGCTCCGACTGCTTATGGAGCCCTGTACGGTGTTGTCTTCCTCCTCCTACCCTTGCGCCAGAAGTCGATGGCCTTTCTGACGGCATTTCTCCGCTCTCTGCTGCCGTCTCCGCTGGCCTCTGCGTTGTCTTTGGTCGGTGTTAACCACCATTTCATTTTTAAAAATAATATCCTAGGCTTAAAGCGTAGTGTGTTGATTTGAGCTGTTCAGATGAAATCTACTGGTGCACACTGACTTGTGTGTGACCAGTGACATTTACTGTGGTGCAGTTAAAGTGACATGTCACCTGTGTAATCACCTCAGGAGGATTGTGAAAATCATCTCGCGACCCCCCCTACCCCCCCACCCCCCAGAATCTTGGGACTTCCCAGGTTGTCGGGACCCCCACTTTGGGAATCTCTGAGCTAAGCAACTCTTCCATTATTGCTCCTGGTACCAGCGGGTTAAAACCATGATAAATGCCTTCACTGCTCACATACCTCTTCTGATTTTTTTCTGCGTTTAAAGCACTTTAATAAGCTCATGCTTCTCTCAGACAGCGACGCTCGTAGCACGACACTCTACCTGCCGACTGGAACACGGGGTGGGACGCTTCTGAACTCTGCGCGGATGATGGTCACGCGCAATGTTCGTGTGTGCACTTGCGGACCATCATTCCTTCATTCCCTCATATTTTTTTCTAAAATATTTCCTGATAGAATGGCAGAAATTTTTCAGGTGTGGAGGGCCGCCACCCAGAAATGTTACCAAAGGAAACCCTGCACACTCTCATACTCCCACCCACCAGAAGCGGATGCTGCAAGAAATGCTTGTCTGCCGTGGAAAGCATCCCCCTTTTCCCTCCCCTTTTTTAACTTGTAAAATCATATAAAGGGTTACGACACTGGCTGCAGTGTTATACTTCTCGTTTGTGTGTGTTTTTATAACTCTGCTCGTCAGATACGCGCTCCGGCAAAGGGGGATGCTTTCCATGGCAGACATGCATTTCTCGGCACAGCACCGGTGTCCCCTCTGGCTGGCTCACCGTCCGAGTCTCTCCCGCATGAGAGTGAAGGAGGTGAGCCTGTGGGCACGGCGCCTAGTCCACCGCCAAAGCGAGCTGGCTCTCGGCGGCCCCACCTGGGGACTGACTGGTGCCCAGTGGCAGTCCTATGCGCCCACCTGCCACCATGGAACCATGACCTCAGCATGCGCCTCAGCTACCGCTAGCTTTCCTGAATCCTGCTTGCTTCTCCCTCTTCCGTTGAGGTAGTGAACTCAGGTCTCTAGCCATGCCTAGTGCTTAACCTACAAACACTCTGTTCAAACTCACATTTTTTTTGAGGGGTGGGTGGGGCTTAACTGGACATTCACAGCAGAAAAACACAGACTTGGGATTTGGGACTGATTTTGCTCTTTATGTCTTGTAAGTCACAAAAGACAAGTTACAGACATGTTAACAATGTTACTTTAAAATCAAGGCAAAATGACTTCCGGGAAGATGGCGGAGAGTCATAACGCTTAAACAGAGAGCTCTCCCTAGCCGGATTAAAAATCATCGGTAAATGGCCAACTCGACATAAGCGGATCAATAAACTAAGGGATGAAAACACGAAGGAGCCGGGCACAAGGACAAAAGCAGAGTAAAATTAAAGAATTCCTCTTCAACAACGCAGGAGAAACCGCTGAACACGGGGCTCAAAAAAACGAGGTGACCGCAGCAGACAAAATGGAGGACACACTCGATACCATGAACACTGGCATCGCCAGTTTGGGTAAAGAGTTGAGAGACTTCAAACGGCAGCTACAACAGGATTTAGCGGCTCTTAAGGAGGAGCTGAAAAAAGAGATTAAGGAGGAAATTATGGGCCTCCGAAGAGAAATGGAGCGCAAGCTAGCAGAAAACATGGAGGAGCTGCGCTCCCAGCGGGCGTGTATGACAGAAGCGCAGGCCCGAATATCAGAGCTGGAAGATTGGAATAGCGAGGCAAGCGAACAGCTGCAAACCCTGACGGCACAAATGCAGAGGATGCAGGAGAAAGTAACCGACTTGGAGAGCAGGTCCAGACGGGGCAATATACGCATCTTCGGGATCCCGGAGGGCATTGAAGGCAACTCGATGACGAAATTCATGGATCAGTTCTTAAAAAAAGAGCTGGAACTGCCCAGCGAAGCGGATCTGCAGATTCAACGAGCGCACAGAGCCTCGGCACAGAACCCGAACCCACGCTCTACACCCAGGTCAGTTGTGGTAAACTTTCTGAAATATGATGTAAAGGAAAGAATCCTGACACGAGCGTGGAAAAAAAAAGATACGAATCGGCGACAAGCAGATATTCTTTGATCATGACTACCCGGCAGAAATTGTGCAGCAGCGGAAGAAATATGCCAACATTAAAAAAACGCTGAAAGAAAAAAAAATTAGATTCCAAACGCCGCTAACGAAGATGAGGATTCATTGGGAGAACGGCGTAAGAACCTACAACACAGCCAGAGAGGCAGCGCAGGACATGATGGAGCGGGGCCTTGAGGTGTACGTGCCGGAGGAAACGGTAGGAGCAGCGGCGGCCCTGAACGCATCACGACAGCCGGAGTGGAGGCGAGTGAACGGCAAAAGACGGGGGGAGACGTGGCGCAGCGGGCCCAGGAAAGACTACAAGGCTTTCAACTGAAAGCCTAGATTATAACAAAGATTAAGAAAGACACAGAAGAAATGAAGGCCAAGAAGACAAGGTAAAAGAGAAACAGACGGCTAGGAGAGGTTTAAGTGATATTTGTTGGACATTTCTAGACTAATGACTATTTCTTGGATAGTAAATACAGGTCTAGGGAGGGCCCCTCACTCGGTGAGGACAATCCCTCCACCCACCAACAGGGACCAGTGGGCAGAAGAAAGGCCCAAAGTACGGAGGTCGAGATTTTTTAATGTGTTTTTATATAAATATGTGTTATTTTTGTTGTTAAAGGGGCTAGGAGCACAGGTTAAAAAAATGGAAAAACATGAATATGGGTAAAAATCTTAAGATAATAACACTAAACGTGAATGGTCTGAACTCACCTGTTAAAAGGGAAAGAATAATAAGAAAATTCAAGAAAGAAAAAGCCGAAATTATATTTATGCAAGAGACACATTTGAGCAAGACAGAACATGAGAAACTAAAGAGATTTGGCTATAAGAACTCCTACTACAGTTCATTTAAGGGAGGAACTAAAAGGGGGGTTATGATACTAATCTCAAATAAAATACAATTTGAATGTGAACAGGAAATCCAGGATAAAGAAGGCAGGTATGTAATAATAAAGGGTAGCATAGATGGAATGCAGATCACATTAGTGAACATCTATGCCCCACCAGAAAGTGACAAGGGTTTTTTTCAACATCTGTTTGATCTCATAGCAACACACAGTGAAGGAGTCCTAATTTGTGGAGGAGACTTAAATGCTGTCATGGATCATGAAGTTGATACAACAAGTGTTAAGAAGACAAAAAAACATGTAACAAAGTTCATAAGAACCTCACTGGCAGAAATGGGTATGGTAGACATTTGGAGGGACCTGCACCCACTCGAAAAAGACTATACACATTATTCAGCAGCCCATAAAGTACACTCTAGAATAGATTACTTCTTTATGAATGAAGGTGACAGACACAGGGTGAGAAATTGTTGGATTGGAGGGGCAGAAATATCAGATCATAACCCTATATACATGGAAATAAATTTAAACAATAGAAAACGACAAACAACATGGAAACTTAATGTAGGACTGTTAAATGATGAGAAAATGAAAGAAAGAATAAAAGTAAACATAAATGAATATATCCAAGAGAATGACAATGAAGAAGTGGACCCAACAATACTATGGGATGCACTAAAAGCCGTGTTAAGAGGTAAATTAATTGTTGAAACAGGAAAAGCAAATAAGACTAAACTGGAAGCATATGAACAAAGATGTGAGAGACTGAGGGAATTAGAACATAAACATCAAAGCACAAATGACCCAAAAATATATCAAGAAATTAAAGAAGAAAAAATAAAGATAAAAGAAACACAAATGGATGAAATTGAAAGGAAAAATAGATATCTAAAGCAAAAATATTATGAAACGGGACCAAAAGCCACAAAACTGCTGGCAAAACGGTTAAGAAAACAACAAACAATGAATAATGTATATAAGATTAAAGACCCCACCACAAATAAAACCACAGTTAACCCAGAAAACATCGAAGAAATATTCCATAATTTCTACCAAGAACTATACTCGCAACCTGAAGAAACAAATACTAAAGATATCAAAAAATTTCTATACACATTGGACTTGCCATCAATAGGAAATCAACAAAATGGAAAGCTAACAGCAGAAATAACAACACAAGAGATTAGAGATGTGATTAAGTCACTGAAAAATGGTAAATCACCAGGTAGTGATGGATACCCCTCTGAGTTTTATAAACTGTTTATAGAAGAACTCATGCCACAGCTCCTAAAGTCATTTAATTGGACGCTGAACAACAACAAAATACCTCCATCATGGAACGAAGCAATCATTTCAGTTATTTTAAAACCAGGGAAAGATAAAGAACAATGCGGAAACTATAGACCAATCTCTTTATTAAATGTAGATTATAAAATATATACAACAATTATATGTAAACGAATAAAGACATTCTTGACGGAATTGATAGAAGATGATCAAACTGGTTTCATAGAGGGACGCCAAACACATGACAATATCAGGAGAACAATACATATAATTAATCAAATACATAAAGAAAAGAAAAGCGCAGTAATAATGAGTTTAGACGCAGAAAAAGCATTTGACAGGGTTAACTGGAAATTCCTATATAGTGTGCTGGAACGCTTTGGATTTAACGAAAAATCAGTACAATGCATAAGGACGCTGTATCAAGAACCTGTGGCAAGAATCAAGATAAACGGTAGCTTAACAGACAAAGTAAATATACAAAGATCAACTAGGCAGGGATGCTGCTTATCGCCCACCTTGTTTGCTCTGTTCATAGAGCCACTGGCTCAAGCGATACGACAAAATAAGAAATTAAAAGGTGTAACAATAAAGGGGGCAGAACACAAGATTGGGCTATTTGCAGACGATATTATAGTTTACCTTGAACAACCAGATGAATCAATAATGGAAATGATGAACTTGATAGAAAATTTTGGAAAATTATCAGGATACAAGATAAACATAACAAAAACACAAATACTGACATTCCACTATAACCCTCTAAACCAGATAACTGATAAGATCAAACTAAACTGGAAACAAAAAGAAATAAAATACCTTGGAGTGAACATACCTAAAGATCTAAGCAAAATCTATAAAGCAAACTATGATAGGTTGGAACAAGAAATAAAAAAAGATATTGATAGATGGTCAATCTTAAATATGGATCTGAATTCAAAAATTGAGACAGTCAAAATCAGCATACAACCTAGATTACTTTACCTCTTCCAGGCTCTACCAACAGAGATTCCAGATGCCCAATTCTCAAAGTGGGACAGGATGATATCGAGATTTGTTTGGGGAGGTAAAAAACCAAGAGTGAAATATAAAACTCTCCAATTACCAAAAGAGAAAGGAGGCATGGGCCTACCGAGTCTAAAGGAATATTACTACTCAGCACAAATAAGATATATCATATGTTGGTGCGACGAGGGATATGAGGCAAAATGGAAAGAAATGGAAAAGGAAATTGAGGGACTCCCAGTACAAAGCATAATAGGAGATAAAGATGCATATAAGCAAATCAAACAAATAGACCCAATCACTAAATTTACTTTAGAACTGTGGTATAAAATAGTACAAAAGTATAATATAAAGGAAGACATAAAACTATTGAAATGGGTAGCATTTGACAGTCAGTTTGAACCGGCAAAACAAGATAGGGGATACAAAAATCTGGTGAACAAGGGAATCACAGCATGGGGCAATATCGGAAAAAAAGATCTCGGGAGCTTTGTAAACATCAGGAGAAAATTTAAACTAGAAAGATCGGAATTCTTCAGATATCTGCAGATGAGAGACTATTATATGAAGAAGATTAGGCATAACCTCCAAACAGATGTGAGCGAGATTATACAATTCATTTTAAGCTCATATACAGGAAATAAAACAAGAATTATTTCAAAGCTATATCAGAAACTTATGGCAAACAACCATTCAAGTAACTATATAAAGGAGAAATGGGAGAAAGAGCTCAATTTAAACATAACAGAAGAAAGCTGGCAGGAAATATGGAAAACACAACACACATCAACAAATTCAAGAACATGGAGGGAATTTGGATGGAAAAACCTGATTCGCTTTTTCATTACACCACAGATTCAAGGAAAGTATACAAATACCCAATCTTTATGCTGGAGGGGATGTGGGGCCCAAAATGCAGACCACTCGCATATGTTTTGGAAATGCTGCAAAATCTCATCATTCTGGAAATCTATACATGTGACAATACAGAGGATATTAGGATATAATATACCAATGAACTGTAACTTGATGTACCTATGTGATCTTAAAAGAGACAATGTTATACAGGCGGAGGACAGATATCTAGTTAAAATCTTGTTGATTGCATGTAAAAAAACAATCACAAAAAAATGGCGATCAGAAGTTCTTCCTGACCAAGAGCAATGGACTGACATTATTGAGGACATACGTATGATGGAAAAACTAACATATCGACAAAGAATGCAAGAAGGACTATGGGAAAAAAAATGGCGGAAATGGACACACTACAAAGTGCAACAACGAGACAGATATTGAAAGAATAACCAACGACGCTGGAAAAACCAGAAGAATTAAGAGATGGAAACTAAAAACTTGATGCTCCAACATTTGTCCCCCCCCCCCCCCTTTTTTTTTTTTTTTTTTTTTTTTTTTTCCTTTTTCTTTTTTACTCTAGCCCCTTTTTTTTTTTTTTTTTTTTTAAATGTAGACTGTGATCTGAATGCAATATATATAATGAAAAATGAATAAAAATCTTAAGTTACAAAAAAAAAAAATCAAGGCAAAATCAGTGTTACTTTAAAATCAAGGCAAAACAGGCAAAATATAACTTTAAACCCGCCCGCCAGTATTGCTAACAGGTGAGTTCTCCCCCATGCACCCTTTTCTGTCTGGGGGGGTGGGGTGGGGGGATTTGTACATCTATTCAGAATCTTCCACATCTGCATCACGATACATCTAAAAATTCATTATTCCCCCCCACCCCTGTTTGATCCTGTAAATGTGCAACTCTGTTTCTGTCTTGTATATGTGAAACTTTGTTCCTTTAAGTTTTGAAACTTTGTAAGTATTGAAACTAGGGATGGGCATAATTTACCGATTAACCGATAATTGATCATTAAGAATTTCACCGACGAAGTTCATTTTCGTCGACAAACCGTTTTTGTTTTTTTTTTAAACAATCCGAGGTTATTAGGCCTATGCACGGCCGTCCTCAAACAATGCAATGGCAAAATTTGGGCACCAGGGGGCAACATTACACCATCGCCGTACCCCGGCGTGCCTCAGTTGATACATACGAGCTTCCGTAGGGCAAGCGGTTACGGCGAAGTGTTGCGTGGGACCATTTCAGTTTAAAAAATGACCAGGTGTACTGCAATCACTGCAATGCAGCATACAAATATACCTCATCGACAGGGTCCATGGAACACCCTTATTACGCGAAGAAACCGTCGTGAAGATTCTTTTTTTTTTTTTCAGAAACTTTATTGAGAAGGTCATGAAGATTCGGTAGAAGACACACACACACGTGTGTGTGTGTGTGTGTGTAAGTGTACATACATACGTAGATGTAAATAAAGTGTACATAAATATGTTTTTAGAACTCTTATTCTCATAAGATACGTAACTCAAGATGAAAATGATTTACGTCTCGGCCAATCAGCTTGCGGGGTGAAACGTCTCGGCCAATCAGCTTGCGGGGTGAAACGTCTCGGCCAATCAGCTTGCGAGATTCCCGAGCGAGCCAACACGACAACAGCGAACAGAGAGAGAGGTGGATTTGAGTTGTGCCGCTCTCCGTGCACCTGATGTTCTAATGTAGTCTACCTGCCTTGTTACGTACCTAAAAATGTTAATGATTAACCGATTATTAATCATTAATTCTCCCGACGATCGGTGAAGAAAATTTCACCGAATGCCCATCCCTAATTGAAACTCTTTTCCTCTTAACTTCAAATTCTTTCCTGTTAAATTGTAACACTTTTCCTCATAAATTAGCCTTTACTTTATCTTGTAAATTGGCATTTATTTTATTATAAAGTAGCAGTGACTTTTTTTCTCTTTATCTTTAATTTGAAGCTTTTGCCTCAGTAAATTATGACCTCAAACGTACAAGCACACACAGAGGCAAAGCCCCAGAAAGCCACTCAATCCCTAGGTTTAACCCAGGATTGTAAAGCCTGCTTCATGCTTACGCTGACTCTGGATGCAGTCCGTTGCAGATGCAGTGTGGACAGAGCCTTGTGGCAGTTCCCACCCTCTCCGTTTCTGATTTGATCTGGCACGGATTAAAGCAGGGTTCAAAATACAAAATCGCACAAGAATGATGTAAAATAACACGAGGTCTCGAGAAAGACCCAAACGAGACTGAGATGAACCAATAAGCGACTTTCACATTAGGAGTGCGCATATGCGGACTATGTGAAGTTCAAAGTTCACGACTACCAAACATTCCGGTAGTCGCCTTGCTTTTGTATAGAGACAGTACTGTCACACCTGAACAGTTGCTGTTTAAAGTCTGCTTCAAGCTTTAAATCGCCGTTATGCCAGGTGCACATTGTGCCGTAGTGAAGTGTGGGAACGGCATGTATCGTCTAGAGTGGTGGAAAAAGCAAACTTGCAGCATACATGCGTGTAACTTTGGGACCAGCGTGTGTACATGTCCACCGCCATTCACATTATATACATTTCCCATGGAGCTTAAGGATTCGGACGGACGTAATTGTTGGATTAAAGCAGTAAGTCTATTTTTAAAATACATTGACATACCATGCCAATGTACTTTTTTAAAAAAAACAAACAAAAAAACTTATGACTGACTTAAGTAGACATCAATTATCCCCAGTTGGAGGAAGTCATTTGACAAAGAGTGAGGAAATTCAAACTCTGAAAATATGCCATTATGTTGAACATAAACTACAAGAGATGGAGAATGATACTGATCCTAATAACCACTTTTTTAATAATATTCATAATCATTGTGAATATTACACTGAAAAGCAATTAAAAAGTCAAGTGCAACTAGATGGTAAACTATCAATAATACACTTCAACAGCAGAAGTCTTAAAAACTTTCCACAGATTCAGGACTATTTAAAACGGCTAGACAGAAGATTTACAGCTATCGCAGTCTCTGAAACTTGGCTTAATGAAGAGCAGGCTCCCCTGATGGCAATAGAGGGATATCAGATGTTTCATATTAACAGGTCTCAAAAAAAAAGGGTGGTGGTGTTGCACTGTATATTGATGACCTGTATAGGTGTAAGCTTGTAAATGGAATGTCCTTTGCACTACCAGGGATTTTAGAATGTGTTACTGTTGAGATTGACCAAGATAAAACAAAAAATCTAATTATAAGTTGTATATATAGAACGCCGGGAACTTGCATTGAGACATTCAGAGATAAATTAGTCGAGCTGTACAATAATATTACTAGTAAGAAAATGGTAGTAATTTGTGGAGATTTCAATATTGATCTACTAAATCCATATCAACAAAATGTAATTACAGAGTTCATGAATTCTATGTACAGTATGAGTCTATATCCCACAATAACACATCCCAGTAGAATCACAGTTCACACTGCTACACTTATTGACAACCTGTTTGTTAATATTATTGATAAGAAAATAGAAAGTGGATTATTGATAAATGATATAAGTGACCATTTGCCAACCTTTACACTTATCCATGGCCACACGGGGACCAATACAGAAAAAATTTTAAAATCGTTCAGATACAAATCACAAAATGCAATCAGTTCTTTTAAAGAAGACTTGCTGAATCAAGACTGGACAAAAGTCTATGTGTCGGATGTAAATGAAGCCTATGACACATTTATGAACATTGTAACCACTCTTTATGAAAAAAATTGTCCATTAGTAAAGAAAAAGCTTAAACATAAATTTGTCGATAAGCCATGGTTAACCAAAGGATTACAAAAGGCGTGTAAAAAGAAAAATTTATTATATAAATCTTCCCTAAAGAAAAGGACAAAAGAAGCAGAGCAGCGGTATATAATAAGATGTAGTAAAAGAGACTATTACAGTAAAGAACTGGAGAAAAACAGAGACAATATTAAAAATACATGGACAATACTTAACAATATTCTTGGAAATAAAAACAGAAATACAAGCTACCCAACCAGTTTTTCAAAAAATAATAAAATGACTCAGAGTGTGAATGCAGTTTCACCTGCAGATGAATTTAATAACTTTTTTGTTAACATTTGTCCTAATTTGGCTTGAGAAATACCCATTACGGCACCTGCAGGTGATACAATAAGCAAAAACTCTGCTATAAAAGACTCCATTTTCATAAAGAACACAGACGAGAGAGAGGTCATTGAAATTGTTAAATCGTTTAAAAGTAAAACATCTACGGACTGTGATGGTATTGACATGCTCTTAGTCAAAACTATTATTGAATGCTTTGTGAAACCACTGACATATATCTGTAACCTGTCTCTCCAAACAGGTATATTTCCCAATGCAATGAAAATAGCTAAAGTAATTCCGATATACAAGACGGGTGACAGAGGGGAATTCTCAAACTATAGACCAATTTCACTATTGCCGCAATTTTCCAAGATACTTGAAAAAATATTCTATGAGAGAATTGACAACTTCATACTGAAGAATAATTTATTGTGTGAGCAACAATATGGGTTCAGACACGAGGACAACTGCATTTGCTCTAATGGAATTTATAGAAAAAATATCAACTGCCGTTGAAAATAGAGTATTCAGTTGGGGTAGTCCTGGATCTTAAAAAAGCATTTGATACAGTGGATCATAATTTATTATTAAAGAAACTACAAAATTGTGGTATTAGGGGGGTAGCACTGTCCTGGTTAAGTAGTTACTTAAAGAATAGATATCAGTATGTATGTGTTAGCAACAAAAACTCAGAGTTACTGAAGGTCACCTGTGGAGTCCCACAGGGTTCAGTTTTGGGACCATTATTATTCAATATGTATATAAACGATATATGTAAAGTTTCAGAAAAAATGGACTTAATATTGTTTGCCGATGACACTAATCTGCTATGCAGTGGAAACAATTTGGAACAACTTCTGGATACACTCGGAAAGGAATTAGGAAAGCTTAAACTGTGGTTTGATTCAAACAAATTAACGCTCAATTTAAGTAAGACAAAATTTATAGTCTTTAACAACCATCACAACAACTTAGTATCTAAACTCAGTGTAAATGGTGTAGAGATTGAAAGGGTATCCAAAACTAAATTTCTTGGAGTAATAATTGATAATAAACTGTGTTGGAAGTCACATATTAATTATATTAAAGGTAAAATATCTAAATCAATTGCAATACTACGCAGAGTGAAATATTTGCTGAATCAACCCACATTATATACTTTGTATCATTCATTAATACTCCCATACATGACATATTGTACTGAAGTATGGGGAAATACATATAAAACAAACATATATCCACTCTTTATACTTCAGAAGAGAGCTATTAGAATAATAAACAAAGCTGCTTACAGGGAACCAACAAACCCACTTTTTCTTAAAATAAAAGCTCTCAAGTTGAAAGATCTGGTTGACTTTAAAACTGCAGTAATAATGTTTAAAGTGAAGAATCTATCACTGCCCGCAAATATCCAAAAGTTGTTCCAAATAAGGGAGAAACAATATCATTTCAGAGGAACATGTATATTTCAAAAACCTTCAGTGAGAACTACCACCAAGCAACACTGTGTTTCAGTGCAAGGAGTCAGATTATGGAACGCTTTTGGACCTGAATTAAAGTCATGTACAACGCTTGGACAATTTAAACAAAAACTAAAGGAAGAAATACTCCAAACATATATACAAGATGACATGTAAAATCACATAAGGATTGTCATATCCAGTCTGTGTTGTGTTGTAGCTTAGTTTTTTTTGTCACATTTTGTCTTAGCTTTGTTCTGAATTGTAATCGCTCTTGTTTTGTTACCTCCGCCAGGCTGGAGGCCAGGAGGAGGTTATGTTTTTGCCAGCGTTTGTCTGTTTGTCTGTCTGTCTGTTTGTTTGTCTGTCTGTTGGTTAGCAAGATAACTCAAAAAGTTTTGGACGGATTTCAATGAAACTTTCAGGCGTTGTTGGAAATGGTACAAGGAAGAACTGATTAAATTTTGGGGATGATCCGAATCACCGTCTGGATACAGGAATTTTTTAAAGGATTCTTTAACATTGTGAGATACGGCCATTTTCAACATGTGTGCAGGCCCAAGGGAGGGCGCTGCTCGTCGTTTCTGATGAACACAAATTCTGCCTTCTTCAAAGTTTTAGGCACAAAAGCACGTGGAACACAGTGGTGGGCAGGGCTCGGCAGCGTGCCTGTGTGCCTGTGTTTGCGCTACGCTGCAAAAGCTGAGACGGGCAGCTGAACGCCGCCGGATTATTTGGCAGAAATTCCCCGGCCAGCCATAGTAGCTGCGCAAAAAGAAGCTCTGCCGGGGAAGTTTCCAAATCCTCTTTTGCCGCGGAGCGCAACCCCAATAAAACCCACGGCAACCTGTCTACCTAATTTGCATCCGTCAGTGAAGCCCTCAGTGCTGCTTTCAGTCATCTATGAAAACGCTCGCATAACCCATTGGCCCCTGTGGGTTGTACGCCGTTGTGTCATGATTTCTTTTGTTTTTTCTTTTGAATTCTTGGATGGAACATGGGTGGGCAATATAAGCTGCGGATTCAGCCATCACACATTTCGGATAACTTATGTTGAACTGTATAATCAGAGGAGTTATTGTCTAATTTGACCTTGTTGGATTTTATTACCCCCTTTGTTATATTATTCACTTTCTTTTAACCTGTACTCTTAATCTATTCGAAATAAAGATTAATTAATTAATTCATTCAATTGCAACGCCCGCAGCCTGGGAGTTTGCAGATGCAGGAGATAGACACAACACCAACACTTCAGTTTATTACCTCCGCCAAGGAGGTAATGCTTTTACTACTGAACCACTAATCCTATCATTGTGAATCCAATTGCTAGTCATATGTTTTCTTGGTCAAGGAATCTGAAAACATACACACAAACACTGTATGGGGGGGAACTGTGGCGCTTGGCAGAGGTCTGTGCTCTCCGAGTGCTTTTCTAGTTTTTCTTTTGAATTCTTGGATGGAATATGGGTGGGCAATATAAGCTGCGGCTTCAGCCATCACCCATTTCGGATAACTTATGTTGAACTGTATAATCAGAGGAGTTATTGTCTAATTTGACCTTGTTGGATTTTCTTTCCCCCTTTGTTATATTATTCTGTTTCTTTTTTTAATCTTTACTTTTAATCTATCCGAAATAAAGATTCATTCATTCATTCATTCAAAAAAGTCAATATTATAACATAATTAAATAGTGTTGTGTATTGTTCAAGTTCTAGCCTAAATGACACAAGTCTAAACCCTGAAGTAGTAGGTACGGACAGGCAGGCCTGGATCTAGGATATAGTTCTTTGTATATTGGTAATGAAGCTTGATCTACACACACATGTAATTAAGGCCATTGATAAGTAGGCTGGTATAAAATAAAATTGCAAATCATTGAAAACGTGTGGTACTTAAAGGCGTCGGCCGGACGAAATTTCAATATCGCTAAATCATATCTTAAATTTTTGTGTGAGACGAGCTAATTTGAACCGCACATGTTTTGGTGTCAACAAATGTCGCATAAGGTGACAATGCGCTATTGAAGTATGATTTCCTTGAGAGCTGTCTGTCTGCCAAGCGATCAGCGGCTAAAATGGCCACTGACTGTGTGACGTCAGGTCAGGGAGCGACCAGCAAACACTCGACGGACATTGCGTGTTGTTTACGTTCGGCGATAACGGATATTTCTAGGAGTACTTGTGGATTACAAATAGAGTATTTATTACGATTAGGATTTCAGTGATTGAATTAATTATGGTTTGGCGTTGTGTTGTCTACGGGTGCGACGGTATACCGGAGGAGCACGCGGTGAGTGTTTATGAATTTCCCCTGCCTGGGAAAATCAGAACCGCATGGGTGAATTTCGTTCAGAAAACGCGAAAAAATTGGAATTATGTCGCAAAATCACCCAACATGTGCAGTACACATTTCGTTGACAGCGATTTTGAGAATAAGATGCAATTTGAAATGAAATTAGCAAAAAGATTGCTGATAAAAAAAATCGGCTGTTCCAAATATATATCCGTTCATTTCAAAGTCCCACTCTCAGACAAGTGTCAGTGACAGTGGCGTGAAAAGCAAGGGTGATCTACCGATGCGATCTGCTGTCAGAAAGAGAAGTAAACAGGGTAAGTTTTCTTTTTTTAATATTCACTGCCAATATTTACTAAAATTATTTACAAGCAATGAATTTCATTGCCTTAACAACTTATCAAATATTAGAATTTTAGGGTATTCATACTAATCAAATATGAAATATTCAGTGCTGTATAGGGAGGTGGTTGTGCCTGTTTGCTCAAGTTATATTTCTATATATGTAATCCAATTTGACACCTCTGGAATGAAATTATGTTGATCTACTGTTTTTGCAGATGTTATCCACTGTCACTCAACCTTCAAATACTGTGGATTTTTTTTTTTAATTTGATTATTCAGCAATTGTCCTCATTGCAGTCATCCATGTGAGGTAACAAGTCACACTAAAGGCTCTCTGTTGGTGATCAAACAACATTGTCCACATTGTGTTGAGGATCGATCCTGGCACAGCCAGCCGATGATCAGGGACATGCCAGCTGGTAACATATAGCTTTCATCCGCCATTCTCTTCACTGGGGCGTCATATGTCAAGGTCCTCAGAGTTCTAAATGCAGCCGGTATCGTTGGAATTTCCACGACCACTTACAAGGAGCTTTCGATTTCTAATTTTTATTAAATTAATTTTATTTCAGAATATGTGGATGATCTGATGAATACTCTTTTCGACAAAACCTTGGTTGATCCAACCCACTTATTGGAGCAGTGGCACTCTGTACAAGCCAGAGTTCCCGCAACATTGAGTGCCAAATTTCAGCGTCCCATCAAAGCTGATGCTGTTGAGCAACATGTATCTAGATTTTCAAAATCAAACATGTAAAAGTAGAATAAATTTCCAATTAGCAATGAAAGTTCAGCTTTCAATTGTTAGGGAAGCAACATATTTTGCTAAGACAAAAAAATATAAGCCTAAGATTTTTAGAGAAATGTGCTTTTAAAAATTGAACACGAATTTTACACCATAAAATGGTAGAAAAATTACTCTAATGTATATGAGATCCGACTTTGATGAATGCTGAAATATTAGAATTATAAAATTGACATGCACATTAATAAACTCAATATATGATTTTAAAAAACTTTATTTAAATAACATTGATCACAAATCTAATCTTGGTAGGCAAAATCCCTTGTAGTGATCAGATGGGAATGTTTCTCTGATGAGGCTCACAGCACAGGCAGGCAATATCACCCTCACTTCTTTCCCAAGATATCCCCAACACCACAGGACCAGGTGCCTGTAGGCTATGAATCTGTATTGCCTGAAAAATATGGGGTTGGCATTGATTATTCCGTTTGCATTGATTATTGAATGTATTGAATGATTTCTTCATAATTGATCTGGAAAATTAAAACACATGAATAAATATTGTTTAAAAACTCACTCGTGTTGACTTGCGTCATGATCACCATATTGCTGTCTGTAGGCCAGATAAGCTGTCTGTAAAACCCAGATGTCAAGACAGACAGAACGGAAACCGGGGTGATCAGTGACCTTGGTAGGTTGTCATCTGTGTATCCACAGCCCTTCAGTTCTTCTAGTTTCTCCTTCACCTTCAATACCTCCTGGCAGCACCGAGATTCAGTTGATGTTGGCATAATGTTGCATTTCTCACAAGTGCACCTGTTAAAAAAAATGGTATAATCAGATGCTTATAATAAACTAATGGCTCGTGGGAGTGCTATATAAATTGGTCTATGAAGTTTGATTAGAAAATATTAAAAACATGTAAAAAATTTTGAGCAGAAAGAGAAGTTATAGGAAAACAATAATGAATCACAATAATCATGATCCATCATGATCCATGATGGATCATGTTGATCCATCAATCTCTTAAGAGAATTATGTAGCTTTTGAGACTAGGATTAACATGATGATGATTAACAACATCTCCTAACAAACTCGTAAAGTACACATATTATCCCTCACATACATTATCCTTTTATTTCCAATGATAATGTTTCTAAATGTTTCTAATGTTTATAAGTCACCAAGTAAGGCAGCGAGGGAACAATTGGCAGTTTTATTTTGATAATTAAGTGTGTGACCATGCATATCGCCTAAAAAAAAAAATTTCAAATCATATTTTACCAATATAAATCGGCGAGCCTCTCGTTCTCAACGTGGGCTGCTCCGGTCGCTGTTTCGTCCGCGTCTTCCGCCGCACCCTCGGGCTCGAACAAATACGGCTGAATAACCCCATCAGCACCACCCAAAACTACTTCATCATCAGATTCTTCAGTGTCAATATCATCACTTATATTGCGGTCGTCATACTCGATAAAATAATCGCTGTCCGAATCACTCTGCTGTCGTTCAGCCATTTCCTGTTTCTCCCTGACCTGACGTCACTGCTTACCGCCCCTATCGAGAGATGGCGGTACTGCAGCATCACTAAGTGAAATATGGGCTATTAACAAAGAAAGTCATTTATGGAGGCTGGTGACACATTTTAAATCACGGGAATGGCCAGAATGGAATATTTTCATACAATCAGTTTATTGGTTCAATAAAAAAATGTCACCGTCCGAGGCCTTTAAACTATGGTAGTATTGACCTATAGATCTAAGTAAGCAGGCTATGCCTTGTAGTGTAATTTACTCAAAATGACAAAACCAAAATTGAGCTGTCAAACCACTTGCTTACCTTCTTTGTAGTTGTTTCGGAGTCTCGCAAGTAAGGGTGCTTGGTCCTTTGACTACAAAAAATCTGCTATGTCAGCGTACATACAGGGAGGCCATTTTGGCCAATTTCTGCAATGTGGCCGCGAATGCAAGCATGACTAGTTCATCTTTGCGTTTGCGGGTACAACCTGGAAGACCCCTACGCATACAATATGCTCGTAGATCAGGAACTTTCCATAAATTAAATGTATCAATAGAGCATGTTTGGTAGCCACGTTCCCATGATGCTTTGCGCGAGCTGAGATGCGAAAGTCGCTTATTGCGATCACATGATAACAACAAGGAAGCGTATGTAGCGACTCTTGACCTGGATTTTTGTGCTCTAATATATGTAAGTAGCCCGTTACCTTTTTTTTTTTTTTTTTACAATTCTATGAAGTGTTTGTTATGTCAAAGTTTTTATCTTCTCTGACACAGTGGTGGTGGAGTAGACCTCAGAAAATAGTCGGTGAAGCAGTGCACCGTTGTGTTCTACCTTCACCCGGAGTCTCCAGTTGAGTGGAAATATTTAAGTTTCACTTTCTGTTTCAGTCTGCTGTCATGTTTAAAAAAAAAATGGTGCAGCAGTTCTGCCTGCATTTTTTCCGCACGTTGGACAATGTGCCACTCGAAGTGGCTGCATTTTACTTCCATTTTTATTAAACCATCCGAAGAGAGAGAGAGAAACAAAACAGTATCCATTCAGTGTGAGGAAAGCCAAAAGCCCCAGGACAGGTCCCTGCAATGGGAGCAGGTTAAGTGATTCAGCATAAAACCTGACGTTTGTGTGCAGTTAAGATGTAATAGTTTATATTATCGTCTTGTAATATTTGATGCAAAACTAAAAAGAAAAAATTAAGCTAAATCTGAGCTGCTGTTTATAAAATGGAGAAATAAGAGTTTTTGTTTTGTTTTTCCTGAATATGTTGACGGTAAATAATGCTGGCTTGTGAAACTGTCCTTTATGCATAAATTTAAAAGAAAAAAAACTGAATTCTTTAATATCGT
Source organism: Pholidichthys leucotaenia (assembly GCA_020510985.1). Classification (NCBI taxonomy): domain Eukaryota; kingdom Metazoa; phylum Chordata; class Actinopteri; order Cichliformes; family Pholidichthyidae; genus Pholidichthys; species Pholidichthys leucotaenia. The sequence continues at coordinate 147,634,778 of CM035848.1, forward strand.
GAAAAATATTGCTATCGTGAAAATTCACAGAAATATCATGATTTCATTTTTACGCCATATTGCCAACCCCTAGTTAAAACAGTTCTCATCCAGCAAGTGCCCTGTGGCACATGCGCATATCTTTACTCCCGTGTTTACATGAGTGGAGTTGTTAACGTGCGTCCCATGATTTATCAACAAAAGTCACCGTAAAGACTGTCCTCAACAGTTTCCAAATATTTTTCATAAAGCAGGGGATAAACGGTTTTGTACTACATGCAGCGCTGTGTTGGAACATAAAGTCGACGATTAATAAACACTTCAGACGCATGGAAACTGGATGAAACTCGTGAACAGAGAGGGAGACTTGAAGCTGCTGAGATTGTAAGTAAAATATCATTTGTTTTAACATTTGTCATAAATTAATTTTTTATAATTTTTTTAAATTAATATTTTTTTCCTTGTATATTGTTCTGCTTCTTTCTTTTTTAATCTGTCTGAAATAAAGATTTCAAACATGGAAAAAATTCATCCAGCATAATGGTGTTTTCTTTTACAAACTATGAATACAGTAGTTAACTGTTGGTTAAGTGCTGAGAATAAATGCAGAATAAAGGTATATTTTATGAGATTATGGGCTTCTAGCACTTAAGTGAGAGATTTGAATATAATAAAAATCACAATAAAATGAAAATGGCTGAATTAATAAAGGCTGCAGTACAACAAGCTATTTTTACTCAATAGAACTAAACTGAAATGAACAAATCTTCCCAGGAAATAAATTGAAACCCTTTTCAATAATTGAAAGTTAATTTGTAGTTAAAATATAAACAACAAAAAATAAATGAAACTAAATTATTAAACCCTGCTGTGGTGTGGGGATTTAAAAATATGATTAATTTTACTTTGAAATATATTCTCCTTTTCATCTCCCCTTAAGATCTGTGAAGACTGGGTTTCCACTCCAAGATCCATCCTGTGCTGAGACGTTCTGAAGGGAAAAGGATGTCAGTGGAGGAGCATCCCTGCTTCGTTGTGGATTTCAGCATAGAAGACCTCAAATTTTTCAGGGGTCTTGGTTTTTAAATTCAAGATTCAAGAAGGTGCTGCCATAATTTGCTCCGTGCTCTAACATGCATTCAGTGCAATTTAGTTGTTGTGATGGCTAATAATTTTATTTCTTTTTTTATTTAAGTTTTCAGCAAGAATACAATGTTGGTCAATTTTGACAACTTTACTGAGCATTTAATTCTAAATAAATCAGTTTAACAGTAAATGTTTTGCAATCCTGTGCTTTTCCTGTGTTACACAGAATAGCGTCACTGAGTGAAAACTATGGATAAAGCAGCTACTTTAAAATCTGTACTTCCTCACACAACTTTCAGTGCAAAAAACCTCTAAAAATGTCACAACTTTTTGGAAAAACTCCCATAAATTCAGGCTTTTTGGGCCACAACAATCACAAAAACAACCGACGAAATCCTGGAGGGACTGAAATACAGTGAGATTATGTCTACATGCTTCATGCATTGAATTTGTTTACTTACTCTAGGTTTTTAACTTGACTTTACACACCGTTTGCACTAAAGAAAGCACTTGTTAGCACTTTGTGAAATCATCAGTTAAGTAATAAAAAAGTGCATTATTGTAACTGATTTTGGGCCAGTTCTTTATGTGATAATTTATGTATTAACAAAGTTGGATTATTCCTGGTACAATTTGCACCATTAGGTCTCTAAGATTTTTTTCTTTCCTGGCAAGTAAAATAGCGGGCAGTGCAGTGGCGGAGTGGTTAGCACTGCGGCAGCACAGCAACTCACCCTTGGCCGGGGGATCCTGGGTTCGATCCCAGCTCCCAACCAACAGTGATATGTGTGGAGTTTGCATGTTCTCCCCGTGTCTGTGTGAGTTTACTCCGTAATTTCTCCGGTTTCCTCCCACATGCCAAAAACATGCAAGTTAGGTTAATTGGCATCAACTGGGGATTCTAAATTGCCCTTAGGTATGGATGTGAGAGTGAATTGTTGCCTGTCTCTCTGTGTTGGCCCTGTGATGGACTGGTGATCGGTCCAGGGTGTACCCTGCCTCTCGCCCAAAGATGCTTGGATAGGCTCCAGCCCCCCTGCGACCTGAAAAGGATTAAGCAGAAAAAGATGGATGGATGGGTGGAAGTGAAATAGCCATTAAAAATGGTGATTTCCCTGATTGAATCGGGATCAGATCGAATCAAATCGGAATTGAATCAATTCTGGAAATTAGTGATGATTCCCAGCCCTACTAGTAGCAGTCATTTAGTTAGAGCATTTAAGATTTTGTGGCCCCTTCAAATATATTTTAAGGGAAGGATGGTTTAAAAACACATTTGTGACCCGTGCTGGCAAAATGAGTCGGATTGCGCACAGGGTAATTACGAGCTACAGGCACTAGAACTCATAAATCATGATTCTTTAATTATTTGCTGGTGGCAAGTCCTAGGAAAACCTCCGTTAGTGCCTGTTATCATTGTAAAGCTTGGAACTCCTGCTTTCTAAAAATACACATGTAATTCCAGAAGACATAACTCAGGACGAATCGAATGTGAGTTTTCAAACCAGCCAAGATATAAACAAAATCAGCTTGTTGCTGGTCAGTTTTTGCCCAGTTCCTACAAATTATATATCATTTTGAGGGTCTTTCAATACACAATATGAAAATAACAGTACCTCAGTTCTGAAAATTTCCTCATTGTGACTCATTTTGCCAACACGGATCACATTTAAATTTAGTTTATTGCAGCTGAGGTAAAATAATTGTATAAGTTATTCCCACTTGAGATAGGACTAGAAATTTTAAGATGGTTTAAATACTCAAAGAACAGGCTGAAAAAGTTCACTATTTTGTATTTTGTTTTCTATGATCAGAGTGTGTCGTAAATTACTTGGTGAATGGGGAAGAAGCATTATCACCATTTCATAAAGAGATGTGTGTGTGTAAGGAACTTATGGATGCTTTTGTTATAATCGAGGACCCTCGGCATTGTTGCCGAGTAACTGATTCTTCCTGTTTAGGGAACACCAGACAGACAATTATGATCTGTTCTTCGTAACACGTGTGCCGTTACAGGTAGTTCACGCTTTGAAAAGGAGAAGTTGAAGGAAAGGAACACTATAAATACGGATATTAAATTGTAGCATGCAAGTGTTGTGTAATGCAGATGTGATCCTAAATGGTCCCTGTAAAAGTGTTGGTTTCAAAGCTTCTTCTGCCTCTTTTACCATCTCCTTAATGTTGTCTTGAATGGTGTTTTTTAGACTTCTTCTTGTGTATATGTGTAAGATTTTGTAGCTTGTTGCACAAGCTGTTCTCTCTGTTCCAGTCCCCACTAGATTGGCTGCAGGACAGTGTAAAAACCCACTCACTCATGCTGGCTGCAAAAATGTGAACCACATTTAAAGGTCCCATATTGCACATTTTTCAGGCCTTAATTGTAAGTTTTGACTTCAAGGTTGTATACAGTGGCAAGAAAAAGTATGTGAACCATTTGGAATTTCATGGTTTTCTGCATTAATTTGTCATAAAATGTGATCTGATCTTCATCGAACTCAAAAATATTGACAGATGTGATGTGCCTAAAATAATGCAAAAAATAGATCGTTCATGTCTTTACTGAGAACAACCATTAAAAACATCATAGTGCTGGTGGGAAAAGTATGTGAACCCTTGAGTCAGTGACCTCATAAAAGCTAATTGGAGTCAGGTGGTGGCATACCTGGACTCTTGTTAAGAAAATTAGTTTGCAGGTGTGGACTAGAGCTGCTTTGACTGATAAAAACCACTCAGACTTTGAGTTTGCTCTTTACAAGAAGAACACACTTGTGTGAGCTATGCCTTGCCAAAAAGAGCTTTCCGAGGATCTAAGATGGAGAATTGCTGATTTACATAAAGCTGGAAAGGGTTACAAAGTGATTTCAAAGACTTTAGAAATTCACCAGTCTACAGTTAGACAAACGATCTACGAGTGGAGAGACTTTAGGACTGTGGCTACTCTACCAAGAAGTAGGAGCACAACGAAGACTCATCAATGAGGTAAAGAAAGGACAGCCCAGAGTGAAAACCAAAGATTTGAAGGCATCATTGGAACTGGCGAACAACTGTGTTCATGAGTCTACAGTACGTAAAACATTGAACAAACAGGGTGTCTATGGCACCACGAAGAAATGGTGAATGGCGTTCAGTTGTATAGTGCTTTTTACTCATCTTTGGATGACCAAAGCGCTTTACAGATCTGCTATCCACCCATTCACACATGCAATCACACACTGATGGCGGCAGAGCCGCCATGCACAGGCACTGGCCTGACCAGCCAGGAGCAACTAGGGGCTCGGTGTCTTGCTCAAGGACACTTCGACATGCAGACTGCAGACAGAGCAGGAATCGAACCACTGATCCTCTAATTACTTGTCAGCCACACTACACCTCCGCCACAGCCACCCATAGGAAGCTACGGATTACTTTAAAGAACATTGCTGCACGCCTTTAGTTTGTGAAAGAGCACATTGACACGCCACAGCAGTATTGGCAAAATGTTTTGTGGATTAATAAAACTATGAACTATTTGGAAAGAACATGCAGCTGTACATCTGGCATAAAAAGGGCACTGCTTATCATCATGAAAACATCATCCCAAACTAGGGATTTAATGATTAATTGGCTTTCGATTAATTGTTAAGAATATAGTTGACTAAATTAAATTAGTTGTCAATTAATTGATAACTCAGCAGTCCTTTTCAATGGGAGCTTATTCTGTGAAACATAGTGGTGTCGTTGTTGAGGTGGGTGCGCACCCGGTCACCCACTGCTGCATTTCTACCAAAAAAGCAGAAGACGCCAAGCACCCCAGAGCACATGCGCTGTGCAGAGCGAAAAAACTTGCCCTTCCGGGTTATGTCGGAGAGCCACAAGTTCCAATGGCACACAAGCTTGAAGAGCCACCTACCTGCTTCAAATCAACAGGGTGGAGAAACGGACCGCAGCAAGGAAAAAAGACTCCATGAGTGCAAAAATCCATAACTGCTGCCTTCAACCCAGCGCTAGATGGGAAAGCAGACCAGACTGAAGTTACCACTGAGGTAACAGAGGGAGCCCAGATCGTTCTGGGTTTGCCTGGATTGCTGGGGTACTGTGATAATGTTTAACATGCAACAGATGAAGCAACTCACAATTTATTTTCCTGTTAAAACAGTCTACTAGTGCATCTCAGTAAATTAGAATGTGAAAGTTATTTTTTTGTAATATAACTTAAAAAAAATAAATTTTATGATATTGGTAATAGTTTTTAAAACTAGAAAAGCACTCGGAGAGCGCAGACCTCCGCCAAGCGCTACAGTTCCCCCCATACAGTGTTTGTGTGTACGTTTTCAGATTCCTTGACCATGAAAACATATGACTAGCAATTGGATTGACAATGATAGGATTAGTGGTTGAGTAGTTATTCACGAAAATGACATTTTCCGTAATGGCGGCCACAGTTGCGCCCATACAGTGTTTGTGTGTACGTTTTCAGATTCCTTGACCACGAAAACATATGACTAGCAATTGGATTGACAATGATAGGATTAGTGGTTCAGTGGTTATTGAGGAAAATGGCATTTTCCGTAATGGCGGCCACAGTTCCCCCCATACAGTGTTTGTGTGTACATTTTCAGATTCCTTGACCATGAAAACATATGACTAGCAATTGGATTGACAATGATAGGATTAGTGGTTCAGTACCGTAGTTATTCACGAAAATGGCATTTTCCGTAATGGCGGTTTTCTTCTGGATGGTGATCCGAATCATCCCCAAAATTTAATCAGTTCTTCCTTGTACCATTTTCAACAACGCCTGAAAGTTTCATCGAAATCCGTCCAAAACTTTTTGAGTTATCTTGCTAACCAACAGACAGACAGACAGACAAACAGACAGACAAACCCCGGCAAAAACATAACCTCCTGGCGGAGGTAATAAATTAAAAATCATTACATTTATAATTTACTGAGGTGTACCAGCACATAGTACACACTATGCAGTACAAAATTTGTTAAACTACAAAAAATGCCGTTGTCTATAGTTAAAAACTAGAAAAGCACTCGGAGAGCGCAGACCTCCGCCAAGCGCTACAGTTCCCCCCCATACAGTGTTTGTGTGTACGTTTTCAGATTCCTTGACCATGAAAACATATGACTAGCAATTGGATTGACAATGATAGGATTAGTGGTTCAGTGGTTATTGAGGAAAATGGCATTTTCCGTAATGGCGGCCACAGTTCCCCCCCATACAGTGTTTGTGTGTACGTTTTCAGATTCCTTGACCATGAAAACATGTGACTAGCAATTGGATTGACAATGATAGGATTAGTGGTTCAGTAGTTATTCACGAAAATGGCATTTTCCGTAATGGCGGTTTTCTTCTGGACGGTGATCCGAATCATCCCCAAAATTTAATCAGTTCTTCCTTGTACCATTTCCAACAACGCCTGAAAGTTTTATCGAAATCCGTCCTAAACTTTTTGAGTTATCTTGCTAACCAACAGACAGACAAACAAACCGACAGACAAACCCCGGCAAAAACATAACCTCCTGGCGGAGGTAAAAATGCGAATGATACAATAAATCATTAGAGGTATGATGTTCATGTTTTATTCAGTACGTATATCAAAAGCAGTAATTAACTTTTTATGTGTTAAAGATAGACCATATTGTACCAAGGGGAAATTCAGATTCTGAGGAAAATTGCCGTTTATCAATTAATTGTTAATCGATCGATAAGGTGAATCAACTAATGATTAATGAATTAATCAATAACTTGCATCCCTATCCCTAACATAAAGTATGGTGGACGAAACATCATGATTTGGGCCTGCTTTGCTGCATCAGGGCCTGGACAGCAATCATTGAGGGGAAGATGGATTCCCAAGTGTATCAAATTTTTCAGAATAATGTGAGAATGTCTGTACATCAGCTGAAACTCTATAGAAGGTGTTCTGTGTTCTGCCAGGAAGAATGGGCTAAAAATGCTCCTGAATGATGTGCAGGTCTGATCCACAGCTATGGGAAGCACCTGGTTGAGGTTATTGCTGCCAGAGGTTTGGGGGGTCAAGCAGTTATTAATTCAAGGGTTCACATTAGGGATGGGCATAATTTACCGATTAACCGATAATTGATCATTAAGAATTTCACCGAGGAAGTTCATTTTCGTCGACAAACCGTTTTTTTTTTTTTCAACAATCCGAGGCCTAGTGTACGGCCGTCCTCAAACAATGCAATGGCAAAATTTGGGCACCAGGGGGCAACATTACACCATCGCCGTACCCTGGCGTGCCTCAGTTGATACACGCGGGCTTCCGTAGGGCAATCGCCAAATCATTAAGCGGTTACGGCGAAGTGTTGCGTGGCACCATCTCAATTTAAAAAATGACCAGGTGTACTGCAATCACTGCAATGCAGCATACAAATATACCTCATCGACAGGGTTCATGGAACACCCTTATTACGCAAAGAAACCGCCAACAGTGGTTGCGCGCTGAGTAATGGCGGTCGTGAAGATTCTTTTTTTTTTTCAGAAACTTTATTGAGAAGGTCATGAAGATTCGGTGTACACACGTCGAGGGAAGCTGCAGGAGGCGGCGTAGTAGCTCGACGGGAAGACTATTTCGCACAAGAGAACAGCAAAAAGTTCTGCGCGGCTAGACTAAGTAACACGAGCGATAGAGCAATGAATGCGGTCTTCGTTTGTTGGGTGGCCGCTCGGCAGGAAGACAAGGTGGGTAAAACGTCTCGGCCAATCAGCTTGCGGGGTGAAACGTCTCGGCCAATCAGCTTGCGAGATTCCCGAGCCGAGCCAACACGAGAACAGAGAGAGGGCTCTCCGTGCACCTGATGTTATTATGTAGTCTACCTGCCTTGTTACGTACCTAAAAATGTTAATGATTAACCGATTATTAATCATTAATTCTCCCGACGATCGGTGAAGAAAATTTCACCGAATGCCCATCCCTAGTTCACATACTTTTTCCACAAGCACTATGAGGTTTTTATGGTTGTTCTCCATAAAGACATGAAAAGTCAGATTTTTTTTGTGTGTTATTATTTTAGGCACATTTTGAATGTATCCTCCCTTCCATCCCAAGCCCCCCTACTAGCTGAACAAGCATCCACCCTCAGTCTAATGGGCAATGCAATATTCATTGACTCATGCACCTTGTTTTTAATCTTCGTGTGTTCTTACATTGTGTGATAGTTGTTTTATATATAGTAATGTTTATAGTTTTTATTCTGCACTTTATAAGAATCTGCTGCTAAACAGAGCAGAGCTGCTAAACCGATTTTCATTGTTCCTGTAACAGTGACAGTAAAGGTCTGTTCTATTATATTTGTCAATACCCTTGACTTAGATGAAGATCAGATCACATTTTACAACAATGCAGAAAACTATGAAATTCCAAAAAGTTCACATATTCTTGCCACTGTATGTAGCTGTAAAAATTGAAAGTCAATTCTGTGTATTTTTATAGCTCCTCAAAAGCTACGTGTAAAGCTGTCTCTGCAACGGTTTCTACTTTGCTTACTTTGCTCACTCAGTTTAATGAGCGCCTAATAGGGCTGGGGCAATTAACTGAAACCAACATTCAGACCCTCAAGCCGACATGGTGTGTGTGTGTGTGGGGGGGGGGTGCTGAAAAGTTCATAGTGGTGAAATTTGACCAAATGTGGTTTATTTTTTCAACCGCAGGGATCCAGGCACTGCAACACCAATGGAAGAAGTGTGTGGACCGAAGGGGAGACCATGTTGAAAAATAAACCACATTTGGTCAGATTTGACCACTATGAACTTGTCAGCCTATGAGCTTTTCAGCCTCCCCCCTCATAATTTAGTCTCAGGATTGTGCTTCCGTCTGGGCAACATGCGAGTTGTGAATTGGAGTGTTGTCTTGCTGTAGACGGACACCTTTGGTGAGCATGCCACATCTCTCTGTTTTGATGGCCTTCCTCAATTTCTGCAGCAGTGAAGTGTAGTAAGTTCTGGTAAATTGTGGACCCTTTGCCAGGAAATCCTTCATCAATACTCCTTGTTGGTCCCAAAAGGTTGCGAGTATGACTTTGCCCGCTGAGGGTTGGCCAGTAGTCAGTCATAATGCTTCCATTGCTTCGACTGAGCTTTAGTCTCTGGATCATAGTGATGAACCCATGTCTTGTCCTGCATGATTAGTCTGTCAAAGAAGTCCTGGTTTTCTTGACACGTGGCCAAAAGAGCCTGGGAGCATGTGACTCATTTCTGTTTCTTGAAAGGTGTGAGCAACCGGAGAATGCAGACAACTTCGGCATATGCAAATGGCCATGAATGATTTTTGTTTCTACAGACCCCACACTGATCTTGGCATCTTGGGCCATTTGGCGAATGGTTATGTGGCGATCCTCCAAAATGGTGTTTTCAACTTGCTGGATAGTACCACTAATAGCAGTAGCTGCTATATATTAGCTATGCTGTGTAGCAGCCAACACTGGTGAACTTGCTGCCTGTATGTTAGACCATGAAGACTGGACTGCTAGGCATGCAGCTCAGCTGAGGCTGCTCTGGCTGACTGACTGACTTGTGAGTTGAAGCTAACGCTACAAAACGGAACTTTATGGTGTAACGTATAAAGTTGCATTACATACAACAAACGTGATAAATGTGTACCTTTGTTATTGAGTGCTTTGTACGATTACTACTGCTCTTTAGGAAAGAAAGTTCTGCACATGTTGGTCAATGCAAGTTTCTTCAATACCCCAATAAATAAAAAGTGTTAGGTTACTCAAGTAATCGTTCAATTACAGTGACAGACTACTTGATTAGTAAAATGGTTGTTAGCAGCAGCCCTAGTTTCCTCTTGGTGACAGCTTAGCATTGTCATTTAGCATTTGCTGTTTTATAATTAAGAGTGAGATCGTGTTAATATTACTTACCACTAATTAAAATGAGGTTAGACGATTATCCTCTTTGACGGAGCATGGTGGGAAAAAGTCCCACATCCCTGGCAAATAAGTAGCAGCTGTTTGATCAGACCGTTAGTTTAGAGTTAGCTGCTGTGCTAACCACCAGTAAAACCCATCTACACCCGTTCCATTATGTGCATGTGAGGGAGAGGCGGGCCACTGACAAGTAGTATGTGAGTAGCTTCGCTGAAGAAACGGGTGTGTGTCTTTTAAATCCCGATTTCATGGGCTGTGAGCCATAGTCATCAAAATTAAAATAAATAAACACTTGAAATGTATCACTCTCTGTGTAATGACTCTGTATAGTGTATGGGTTTCACTTTCTGAAATGAGTTACCAAAAATATTGAACTTTTTCATGATATTCTAATTTTTTGAGATGTACCTGTAGCTCTTATTTATCTGATAGGTTCCAGTTTGTTCATGTCAGTAATGAGTTTTCTTCCAACTCAAAGCTCAGTCACAGAGTTTCACAGGGATCTGTGCTAGGCCCTATTCTTTTTAGTTTATATATGCTTCCGCTAGGCAACATTATTAGAAAGCACTGTATACATTTTCATTGTTATGCAGATGACACACAGTTATACTTGTCAGTGAAGCCAGATGACAGGTGAAATAAACATCAGAGATGCTTTGCTACAAGCAGAAACTGCAGAAGCAAAATAGATGAAACATCAGTTTCTCCTCTTAATAGTCCTGGTGGCTGGGTTGTCAGAGCTTCGTTAGAGGATCCCTCCTGCATCATCAGCAGGTGTCTCAGGGTCATAAGCATTTCGCCCCTGAACCTGTACGCCTCGCCAGCGTGGGGCAGCAAAGATTAATCTTCACTTGCAGAAGGGTTCCAACCACGGTCTCTTGTGAGCCACAACCACCTTGAACTAGCCTCGGCCACTGAGGCTATGTCCCCAATGGCTTTCCGTAGATGTTTAGGTTCCAGACCTATCTTGTGTAAAAAAAACGGTGCAAAGATGCAGCTGGAAACCCACGACCACCAACCTCGACGGGGAATAAAGTGTAGTGAGCCACCCTTTGATACAAGCCTCATCAACTAGGTCCTGGTATTTTTCTTTCTTGAGCTCATGAGATATGGCCAGCCTCTCCTCCTAAGGCACTGTAAGCTCAACTGTTACAATGAATTTTGCACTCCGAGAGCAAAGAATCATGTCCGGGCAGAGTGTGGTTGTTGCTACTTCTTCTGGGAAGACAAGCTTCTTGTTTAGGTGAACGTGCATCTCCCAGTCTTCATGTCAGGTCAGGCATTGGTCTGCTTGCTACTGGATAACCATGAAAACCGGTACTACCTGTCTTATGGGTCGGGCTGTCGGCGACTCAACTGGCAACCCCGCCCTTCCAAGGGTGTGGAAGGTGAAACTGGGCATACTGGCAGAACTAAAAGCAATATCTGTTACAGGTCTGTGGTGGACCACTCCCAGTTACACAGGGTGAGACTGGACATCCTGGCAGATAAGCACATCTTTCGCAAGATCTGTGGTGGACTTTTGCCACTCAGTGCATCGTGACATGCACTACACAAAGAGCAGAGATAAACAAACCTATCATCTGGTCAGTCACTGCAACAGATACTGGAGTCAGTTTGTCTTGGCCTGTCCTTGCCACTGATAATACCTCTATCTGCCAAGATTGTGCTGCTAGTCCAGCAAAAGCTAGCGGTACTCAAATACTTTGCAAGCAGTCTCATGAAATAGTCAGACAGAAAGCAACTCATACCAGCTCGGACGTCGCCCGGGTTGACAAGGTCAGGAGTTCCTGGCAGTGGAGGGCAAAGGACAGAGCTGCGTGGAGGAATCTGGTCAGACCGAAATGAAACAGTCATTGTCATCCCCGACAGACTGCTGTGATGATGATGATGATGATGATGATGAGGGATGTTAATGATTGACTTTCAATTAATTGTTGATAAGAATTTAGTCAACTAAATTAAATTAGTTGTCAATTAATTTATAAATCAGCAGTCCTTTTCATTGGGAGATTATTCTATGAAATGTAGTGGCGTTGCCATCCAGACAGGGGTACACGCGGTCAAACTTTGCTGATTTTCAACCGGAGCTTAAGAAAAAGCGGAAGAAGATGCCAAGCCCCCAGAGCACATACGCTGTGCACAACGAAAAACCTCATCCTTCCGGGTTATGTCGGAGAGCTAAAACAAGTTCCAATGGCACTTGAACTTGAAGATCCACCCACCTGCTTCAAATCAACAGGGTGGAGGAGCAGACTGGAGCAAAGGAAAAGACTACACGAGCGCAAAAACCCATCCCCATTGTCTTCATCCCACCGCTAGATGGGAAAGCAGCCCAGACACATGTTACCTCTGAGGTAACATTTCAACACATAGCAGCAGGGAAGCCCAGTGTGGACTAAATCTGGGTTCATGCTCCCTCTCCACTGTCCACTTCCACTCGACCGCAAGGCTTGTGTGACGAAAATTATGTCATCGTTTCTGGTCCGTTCTCCAGGCCAGATCGTACTGGGTTTTCCTGGATTGCCAGGGTACATTGATAATGTTTAACATGTAACAGATGAAGTAGCTCACAATTTATTTTCCTGTTAAAATAGTCTACTAGCGCATATCAGTAAATTAGAACAATGTAAAAGTTATACTTTGTAATATAACTTTAAAAAAAGATACATTTTATGATGTTAAGTTTTTAAAATAAATTAAAAATCATGACATTTGTAATTTACTGAGATGTACCAGCACATAATACACACTATACAGTACAGAATTTGTTAAACTATAAAAAATGCCATTGTCTGTTGTAAAAAAAAAAAAACAAACAAACAAAAAAACCAACAACAAATGGTACAATAAATCATTAAAAAATATGATGTTCATATTTTATTCAGTATATCAAAAACAGTAATTAACTTTTTATATGTTAAAGATAGAAAGCCCTTATTTTACCGAGGGAAATTCAGATTCTCTGGAAAATTTCCGCTTATCAATTAATCGTTAATCAATCGATAAGGTGAATCAACTAATGATTAATGAACTAATCAATCAATAGCAAATCGAATCCCAATATAAATGATAGTTTTATATGAAACGATAGATGCCTTTATCTTGTCATCCGATATACAGTGGGGTAAAGTATTTAGTCAGCCACCAATTGTGCAAGTTCTCCCACTTAAAAAATGAGAGAGGTCTCCAATTTTCATCATAGGTATACCTCAACTATGAGAGACAAAATAAGAAAAAAAAATCCAGAAAATCACATTGAAGGATTTTTAATGAATTAATTGGTAAATTCCTCGGTAAAATAAGTATTTGGTCAATAACAAAAGTTCATCTCAATACTTTGTTATAGATCCTTTATTGGCAATGACAGAGGTCAAACGTTTTCTGTAAGTTTTCACAAGGTTTTCACACACTGTTGCTGGTATTTTGGCCCATTCCTCCATGCAGATCTCCTCTAGAGCAGTGATGTTTTGGGGTTGTCGCTGGGCAACACAGACTTTCAACTCCCTCCAAAGATTTTCGATGGGGTTGAGATCTGGAGACTGGCTAGGCCACTCCAGGCCCTTGAAATGCTTCTTACGAAGCCACTCCTTCGGTGCCCGGGCGGTGTGTTTGGGATCATTGTCATGCTGAAAGACGCAGCCACGTTTCATCTTCAATGCCCTTGCTGGTGGAAGGAGGTTTTCACTCAAAATCTCACGATACATGGCCCATTCATTTTTCCTTTACACGGGTCAGTCGTCCTGGTCCCTTTGCAGAAAAACAGCCCCAAAGTATGATGCTTACACTCCCATGCTTCACAGCAGGTATGGTGTTCTTTCTCCTCCAAACACGACAAGTCGAGTTTTTACCAAAAAGTTCTATTTTGGTTTCATCTGACCATATGACATTCTCCCAGTCCTCTTCTGGATCATCCAAATGCTCTCTAGCAAACTTCAGATAGGCCTGGACATGTACTGGCTTAAGCAGGGGCACACGTCTGGCACTGCAGGATTTGAGTCCCTGGCGGCGTAGTGTGTTTCTGATGTAGCCTTTGCTACTTTGGTCCCAGCTCTCTGCAGGTCATTCACTAGGTCCCCCCATGTGGTTCTGAGATTTTTGCTCACCGTTCTCGTGATAATTTTGGCCCCACGGAGTGAGATCTTGCGTGGAGTTCCAGATCGAGGGAGATTATCAGCAGTCTTGTACGTCTTCCATTTTCTAATAATTGCTCCCACAGTTGATTTCTTCACACCAAGCTGCTTACCTATTGCAGATTCAGTCTTCCCAGCCTGGTGCAGGTCTACAATTTTGTTTCTGGTGTCCTTTGACAGCTGTTTGGTCTTGGCCATAGCGGAGTTTGGAGTCTGACTGTTTGAGGTTGTGGACAGGTGTCTTTTATACTGATAACGAGTTCAAACAGGTGCCATTAATACAGGTAACGAGTGGAGGACAGAGGAGCCTCTTAAAGAAGAAGTTACAGGTCTGTGAGAGCCAGAAATCTTGTTTGTTTATAGGTGACCAAATACTTATTTTACTGAGGAATTTACCAATTAATTCATTAAAAATCCTTCGATGTGATTTTCTGGATTTTTTTTTTCTCATTTTGTCTCTCATAGTTGAGGTATACCTATGATGAAAATTGGAGACCTCTTTCATCTTTTAAGTGGGAGAACTTGCACAATTGGTGGCTGACTAAATACTTTTTTGCCCCACTGTATATCGTCATATCACACAGCCTTACCACCAGAGATTTTCAGTGAGGTTCAAGTCAGGCAACTGAGATGGCCACTCTAGTATCTTCCAGGACTTCTGAAACCAAACCTTGGTGGACTTTGAGGTACAGTGGTGTGAAAAAGTGTTTGCCCCCTTCCTGATTTCTCATTTTTTTCTATGTTTGTCATACTTAAATCTTTCACATCATCAAACTAACTGAAATATTAGACAAAGAGAACACAAGTAAACACAAAATGCAGTATCACAAAATGCAGTTTTTAAATGAAGGTGTTTATTATTAAGAGTAAAAAAAAAATCCAAACCTACATGGCCCTGTGTGAAAAAGTGACACCACACCCCCCCCCCCCCGTTAAAACATAAATTAACTGTGGTTTATCACATCTTTGGAAAGCTGAGTTCAATTTCTCCAGCCACACCCAGGCCTGATTACTGCCACACCTATTCTCAATCAAGAAATTGCTTAAATAGGACCTGCCTGACAAAGTGAAGTAGACCAAAGGATCCTTAAAAGCTAGACATCAAAGAAATTCAGGAGCAAATGAGAAACGAAGTAATTGAGATCTGTCACTCTGGAAGAGGTTATAAAGCCATATCTAAAGCTTTGAGACTCCAGCAAACTACAGTGAGAGCCATTATCCACAAATGGCGAAAACATGGAACAGTGATGAACCTTCTCAGGAGTGGCTGGCTGACCAAAATTGCCCCAAGAGCGCAGTGACGACTTATCCAAGAGGCCACAAAAGACCCCACAAAAACATCCAAAGAACAGCAGGCCTCACGTGCCTCAGTTAAGGTCAGTGTTCATGACTCCACCATAAGAAAGAGACTGGACAAAAATGGCTTGCATGGCAGAGTTCCAAGACAGAAACCACTGCTGAGCAAAAACAACATAAAGGCTCATCTCAGTTTTGCCAGAAAACATCATGATGATCCCAAAGACTTTTGGGAAAATACTCTGTGGACTGACGAGACAAAAGTTGAACTTTTTCGTAGGTGTGTGTCCCATTACATCCAGCATAAAAGTAACACAGCATTTCAGAAAAGGAACATCACACCAGCAGTAAAATATGGTGGTAGTAGTGTGATGGTCTGGGGCTGTTTTGCTGCTTCAGGACCTGGAAGACTTGCTGTGGTAAATGGAATCATGAATTCTGCTGTCTACCAAAAAATCCTCAAGGAGAATGTCCGACCATCTGTTTGTGACCTCAAGCTGAAGCGCACTTGGGTTCTGCAGCAGGACAATGATCCAAAACACAGCAGCAAGTTCACCTCTGAATGGCTTAAGAAAAACAAAATGAAGACTTTGGAGTGGCCTAGTCAAAGTCCTGACCTGAATCCAATTGAGATGCTGTGGCATGACCTTAAGATGGCGGTTCATGCTCGAAAACCCTCCAATGTGGCTGAATTACAATTCTGCAAAGATGAGTGGGCCAAAATTCTTCCACAGCGCTGTAAAAGACTACTTGCCAGTTATGGCAAACACTTGATTGCAGTTGTTGCTGCTAAGGGTGGCCCACCCACTTATTAGATTTAGGGGGCAATCACTTTTTCACACAGGGCCATGTAAGTTTGGATTTTTTTTTACCCTTAATAATAAATGCCTTCATTTAAAAACTGCATTTTGTGTTTACTTGTGTTATCTTTGTCTAGTATTTAAATTTGTTTGATGTGAAACATTTAAGTGTGACAAACATACAAAAAAAAGAGAAGTCAGGAAGGGGGCAAACACTTTTTCACACTACTGTATGCTTGAGATCATTGTCCTGTTGGAAGGTCCAATGACACCCAATCTTCAGCTTCCTCACAGACGGCATGACATTTTCTCCCAGGATTTCAGGATACTTGATTGAATCCATATTGCCCTCAATATGCTGCAGGTTTCCAGTGCCTGAGGAAGTAAAGCAGCCGTAGAGCATCACTGAGCCACCACCATGCTTCACTTTAGGCATGGTGTTCTTTTCAGCATATGCCCCAGAGAGCCTAAGTCACGCCCCCTCTACTTCCACATATGGGACATTAAGGCTGCGTGTCCACCAAAAGTGTTTTTTGTGGCCCAATCGCACTGACCCTCTTTTTTTTTTTCTTTTTTTTTTTTTCCAAGCATATGTGCGCTGCGCTCTGGAAAAAAGTCTGCCCCCTGTATCCTAGCAACAGCTTGTCACTCACAGCTCAGTACTTCCTGCTTTTCCCATGGTCAGACTTTCTACTTATTTTTTAATAGCAGTCTCTAAATAACAATGGACAGGAAACGTATTCTAACATTGACAGCAGCTCAGGATGCAAAATATGATGACATGGAAAAGAAAACAAGAGTCTGGGTACAGACATCAACCAGACTTGTACAGGAATTGCACCTTGACAGTGCCTGTTTCAAGGAGTATTTTAGATTGACTAGGAGTCAGTTTGAACTGGTTTTGGAGAAGATTGGCCCGTCAATTTCTTGTATGCAGACTAATTACAGAGAGCCCATCTGAGGTGAGTAGTCTATGGTCAAAATTTGCTTTATTTTTACACCTATTTTTGTAAAACTCACGATGAGATATGCTCAACATATGGTTTCCTAAACTCATAAATGACAGTTGGTAAATGATCACATTTCACATTGGAGGTACGAGGAGGGGCTGAAAAGTTCATAGTGGTCAAATTTGACCAAATGTGGTGTATTTTTCAACTGCAAGGATCCAAGCGCTGCAACACTGAGGGAAGAAGTCTGTGGATTAGGATGTTAATGATTAATTGGCTTTCAATTAATTGTCGATAAGAATTTAGTCAACTAAATTAAATTAGTTGTCAGTTTATTGATAACTCTGCAGTCCTTTTCAATGGGAGCTTATTCTATGAAATGTAATGGTATCGCCATCCAGGTGGGGATGCACGCAGTCACCCACTGCCACATTTCAACTGAAAAGGCAGAAGAAGATGCTAAGCCCCCAGAGCACTTGTGCTGTGCAGAGTGAAAAAACTCACCCTTCCGGGTTACATTAAAAACTCACAACAGGTTCCAATATCTGCCTGCCTACTTCAAATCAACAGAGCAGAGAAATGGACTGCAGCAAGCAAAAAGATTACATGAGCGCAAAAACCTATCCCCGCTGCCTTCAACCTACTGTTAGACGGGAAAGCAGACCGGACTCAAGTTCCCTCTGAGGTAACAGACAACAGAGGGAGCCCAGATCATACTGGGTTTGCCTGGATTGCCGGGGTACTGTGATAATGTTTAACATGCAACAGAGGAAGAAGTTGACAATTTATTTTACTGTTAAGTCTTCCAGTGCATCTCAGTAAATTAGAACATCAAAGTTTTTTTTTTTTACTATAACTAAAAAATATCAATTTTATGATATTGGTAATGGTTTTTAAAATAAATAAAAAATCATGACATTTGTAATTTACTGAGATATACCAACACATAGTACACACTATACAGTGCAAGATTTGTTAAACTACAAAAAATGCCATTGTCTGTATTTAAAAAAATGCAAGTGGTACAATAAATCGTTGAGGAATATGTTTGGCTTTTTTTCAGTACATGAAAAAACGGCAACTTTTTATATGTTAAAGATAGACCGTATTGTACCGAGGGAAATTGAGATTCTCAGGAAAAATGCCACTTTATCAGTTAATCGTTAATCGATAAGGTGATAAGGTGAATCAGTTGTCAATTAATTAATTAATCAATAACTTTTATCCCTAGTGTGGACCGAAGGGGAGACTATATTGAAAAATAAACCACATTTAGTCAAATTTGACCACTTTGAATTTTTCAGCCTATGAACTTTTTACCCCCCCATTTCCATTTTTTTTGCAGTTAACTACAAATATCTACTGCGACAAACTTGTAAGAGATATGACAATGACAAAGACACATTCCTCCAAGCCTTTGCTTTCAAATTTTGATCATGATATCCTTTTAGTGTCAGATCAAAGAGGACCAGGTTGTGTTATAAAGTGAGGATCAGACTCTCCTGCACCATCGTACCGTTCTTTTTCCTGTACCAGCGTCCTATGTCCCGCCCTTCCTTTACTCTTATTGGCTGCTTAGAAAGGTCTGACGCTAGCCATGTTTACAAGGACACAAGTAACCAGATTAAAAGCCTGATCAGAATAAAAATGCTTCATGTAAACACACCAATCTAAATATTCTGACCCGATCACGCTCATTCGGATCAAAATTTCATTCTGACTGAGAGGGGTGGGTTGCCAAAATTGTTAATCCGAATGGTGCGCATATAAACACTTATTCCAAAGCTTGGGTCGAAACTATGTTTACTGTGCATGTCTGCACATCAGCCATACATCAATGTGACATATTTCTGCCTTTACAGCACCTATCGGAAGACATAGCGGGAGTAAAACAAAACTGGTCTGTATCATCCTGCTGTCTCCCTCTGTTCGTCATATGCAAAAGTATGTACTTGTAGCTTCATTACGGAGACCAGCAGAAGCAAAAGTACAGTCTGAATAACACAATACAGGTCAATTTAAAAAAAAAAGACACGAAGCAGGGTTTGTTTACACCAGAAGTTGCTTCTTCTTCTATTTTCGGAATGTCGAAATGTCAACGTGTGCATGTCAAAATGATTTATTCCGTTCAAACGTGTGACACATGGAAATGCACGTCCTAATCAGATCAGCTTTTTCAGGATCATGTAAACAGTAAAGTTCTAATTGGAATTAAGTAATCAGATTGAAGAAATTTTGCCCATGTAACCGTGGCTACTGACGAGCGCAGCTGTAGTCTGGGAAGTTGAACTTTTTCAGCCCTCAACGCTCTGAGCGCCGCTACAAAAAGCGGTCACTGCTGAGAGCATTTTTGCGCTGAGGGCGCTCAGTGCTGTAAACGATGGACTACATAGAGAATGGATAGTAAATAATTGCCCACAGCAAAAAAAAAAAAGGCACCTTTGGTGGACACACCCCCTACATTGGGGAAAAAAACTCCATTGAAGTGAATGGCAAGAAAGAAATTATCTTTTGCTCTTGATCGAATTTTACCACAAGTTACACATGTGATGCATGTCAATTTAAAAGATAATTTTCCATGTAAATGGTGTAGGTTGTTGTCTAACTGTAAAGTATAAGGTTGTGAAAATACGTAAATTGAAAGATTACAAACACAGACTCAAGTAAGTTAAGCCATCGTTTTCGAAGTGTGCCCAGGGGGAAGTAACTAACAGTCGTCTGGGTCAGCTGCAGCTCTCAATTTATTACCTCCGCCAAGGAGGTTATGTTTTCATCGGCGTTGGTTTGTCTGTCTGTTTGTTTGTTAGCAAGATAACTCAAAAAGTTATGGACGGATTTTCATGAAATTTTCAGACATTGTCAGAAATGGCGTATCCTACAGATGATTAGATTTTGGTGGTGATCCGGATCAACGTCCACAAGAAAACTGCCATTACGGAAAATGCGATTTTCGTGAATAACTACTGAACCACTAATCCTATCATTGTCAATCCAGTTGCTAGTCATATGTTTTCATGGTCAAGGAATCTGAAAACGTACACACAAACACTGTATGGGGGGAACTGTGGCGCTTGGCGGAGGTCTGCGCTCTCCGAGTGCTTTTCTAGTTTGTGTTGTTTTTCTCCTCTTTGGGTGCTTTTTTCATCCGTCCGAAAACGGGAGGTGAGCTTTGAGAGAGGAACTGCCATTAATCGTGTTTGATGACGTATATAGTCCGAGACAACAAGATGTAGTCGACTAAACGGTTTCACAAAAACTAAATATTGCTCTTTTATTATACGACAACTGACAACTTTAATTACGTGGAAAATTATCTTTTAAATTGACAAACATCATATGTGTAACTCGTGGCAAAATTCAATCGGAACCAAAAGATAATTTCTGTCTTGCTATTCACTTCAATGAAGATTTTTTTCCAATTTAAGGTCCCATATGCAGAAGCAGAGGGGACGTGGTTTTGGCTCTCTATTCATCATCCTCTAGACGTGTTGCTGATCCATAGGCCCAAAAAGTTGGCTCCAGTTTGCTCAAAACTATATAAATAAGTCAAAGAGGTTTGGGGACTTTGTTCTGTGGAGCGATGAAACAAAAATGCAACTTTTCAGTTCAGACAATGTAGATTTGTTTTTATAGGGGATTTAAGAGTTTAACCTAAAAAGGAGGTTAAAAACACAGTTTTGCACCATATGGGCTCCTTAGGTGAGAGCCTTGTTCTTTAAAATGGACATTTCTTTCACACACTCCCCTACATTCATACCCATATTTCTTTGAAATTTCAATGGTAATAACATTATCAAATGCAGAAACTGTTTCCATTTTATTTTGCTCAGTGAAAATATTGTACACAAAAGCATGAAGCTTTGACACTAGTAAACTGCAGCAGGAAAAATACACTGCTTTTGTCAAAAGTGTAAAGCAGAGATAACATGTTGCCTCTTTGCCTTGATAAACATAAGTTGTGACGCATGCACTATACTGGCAAGTGTTAAACCACTTGACTGTATGTTTGACAGCAGTGTTGTATCTGTGTAAAACAGTTGCATAGATATTTTTGTACATATGCTTGTAAACTTTCCCTCTCTGTCTTTACAGTTGTGAGCTGGACCATCTGCTTTTTTGTATACACAGCGGTGCAAATGCATTCTTCATTTGGGTAACTTTGAGGAAGGTGTTTCTGAAGAAATCCATCCACAATCGCTTCCAAGGGTTCCAAGTTACACCGAGTGCCAAAAGTGTCTTTTTGCTGCTGCTGCTTCTTTTGGTCGGCAAATCATAAACTACACACTGCAGTATCTGACTCTGTACCCTCTCAGCTGAAGTGTAGCCATTTGGAAAGAGCTTTTTACCTCTTTCTGTAATCTCTTCAAGAAATATTTGAAGCCAATTGAAGGCTTTGGTCCCAAAAACCTCACAAGAAAAACGATTTTCTAGGCAAGTGAGACATACTGCAATTGGATGGAAGTTTTGTTTTTATGGTTTGGCAAGATATGCTTCTGTCAAAATCACATCTGACAGTGATGCCAAGACGAACAACTGAACAAAAGACATTTAACTGCATCTTATTTTGTCCCTGCTGCTTGAACATTTACTTGTCTATCAATCTTTAACTCCTTTCTGCAAATTAAACCCTTCGCCACACCCAGAGAAATCTTTAGCCGAAAACATTTAATTATGTTGGCGCTGCAGCGTCGATCAGCACGCCAAGCCATGAGTAGCAGTTTGCATTCAAATGTCTAGTAATGCCCTAATGAACAGCATGGCTGGAGTCAAAAACTGAAGATTGGCCAGAAATTCTCATGTGTTCATAAATCACATTTCACCCAGACAAAAATCAGGCGTATCCAGCAGAGCCTGAAGTTTAATGTGCCACCTTCCTCATTTTAAATTCTTTAAATTTATCCATGCCTGCATGTGGTGCAAGGATGCCCTATAAGACAATCCACTGTTGCTGAGAACAACGCTGAAGGGGAGGAGAAAGAGTAGGAAATGACCACCTGTCTGACAGAATGCAAGGCGCTGGTGACTCCATCCACGCACAACGGTCACAGCGTCTTCAGCTACACACTAGAAAGCCACACGTCGGCCGCCTTCGCCATCATGAACGAGCTGCGTCTGGAGCGTCAGCTGTGT
Source organism: Pholidichthys leucotaenia (assembly GCA_020510985.1). Taxonomy (NCBI): domain Eukaryota; kingdom Metazoa; phylum Chordata; class Actinopteri; order Cichliformes; family Pholidichthyidae; genus Pholidichthys; species Pholidichthys leucotaenia. Next base: position 147,657,035 of record CM035848.1, read on the forward strand.
GATGTCACACTGCATGTGCGCTACAAGGACCTGGAAGCAGTGGACTTTGTAGCTCACAAGGTGGTGTTAGCCTCCTCATCTCCAGTCTTCAGAGCCATGTTCACCAACGGCCTGAAGGAGTGTGGCATGCAGCTGGTGCCCATCGAAGGGATCCACCCTAGGGTTGGTGACTTCATCTTTTCTGATAAATGTTTGCTTTTCTTGTTTTTAGAGATGGTTTAAAAATATTTTATGGGGAGAATCATAAATAGTGGATCTGCAGTCTTATCACATATCTATCACATAATGGTTGAAAATAAATTTGAAAAAAGTTTGAAATTTGAGGTAAAAAAATTGCAAAGTTGCACATTTACAATAAAAAAAAATCCAAATGTATGTGAAAGTCCCATCATTTAAAAAAACCTACAAATTTACAAGAGAAAATAATGCAAATTTTTGACAGAAAGTTGGAAGTTTATCAGAGAAAATGTACCCCCCCCCCCCCCGCCTTTGTCCTTCTCACCCTTTAGGTCATGGAGAGACTGATCGAGTTTGCCTACACAGCCAGCATCTCTGTAGGAGAGAAGTGTGTCATCCATGTGATGAATGGTGCCGTCATGTACCAGATAGACAGCGTGGTCAAGGCCTGCTGTGATTTCCTTGTCCAGCAGCTTGACCCCAGCAATGCAATTGGCATCGCCAGCTTTGCCGAGCAGATTGGCTGCACGGAGCTCCATCAAAAGGCCAGAGAATACATCTATATGAACTTTAGCCAGGTAAGGGGTGAACCGTATCTAGAGGATCTTTTGCCTGTATTTAATATATGACTGGATGGAAAAAGATGGCCAGAAGAGTGCTTCATCTTATAGAAATATTAAAAAGGTGTTAAGGTTCTGGATTTTAATTTGTAGTTGGTTTGCTTATTTTTCTTGGGGTCCGATAAACTCCCCCTTCAAGTACTGCAAATGGCAGTAGTAGTATTGTTGTTACTAAACAAGGACTACCAGAGCTACTTGCTGTTTAAGCCAGTTCAGTCTGAGCCAGTCCACATGATGAGTGGCTTTACAAACTGTTGGTGTTCCTCTTTCACACCCTGCCCCCACCACTGCCAGCACAGTTTCAATCTAATTCTGTGGGAAAAAAGAAAAAACACTACTTACGGTTTCTGTTGATGACATTTCTGAATGGCGGGTCACATGCCACATACTGAGCCACCACACTAAGGAAAATATATATTTTTTTTTTAAAAATGCCGTACAAGAGCCAATTAAAACAAGAGCTGTAAAAGAGCTGACTGACATGTGTCATATTTTTGCTAAGAATATAAATGAAGGGATGTCACTAAACAAGCATACACGTGAACAATGCACGTCAAAACAATCACTGGTAGGAGTTTGGGAGCATGCCGCTGTTGTGACAGTTCCGGCCGCCAGCCAAATGTATCTAGCTTCGCTGTCCGAGAGGCAAAACTGAGTCCGCAGTGTTTCCCCTACCATTACATTAGGATAATATGTCACGCCAGCCACCTAAAAAGCAAACAAAAATATCAGCATTTTTTTTTTTTTTTTTTTTTTTTTAAACGCTGCTGGGTGGTGAAGATGGCAACAATAGCGCTCCTCCTCCGGGTCCAAGTAAGTAAATAAAGTGGTGTGAAAAAGTGTTTGCCCCATCCTGATTTCTCATTTTTTTGCACGTTTGTCACACTTAAATGCTTCAGATCATCAAACTAATTTAAATATTAGAAAAAGATAACACAAATAAACACAAAATAAAGGTTTTAAATGAAGGTGTTTATTATTAAGGGTAAAAAAAAATCCAAACCTACATGGCCCTGTGTGGAAAACGTGACACCCCCCCCCCCCCCCCGCGTTAAAACATAACTGTGGTTTATCACATCTTTGTGCATCCAGTGTGTGAATGTGTGTGTAAATGGGTGGATTCAGGATCTGTAAAGCGCTTTGGTCATCAAGAGATGAGAATAAAAGCGCTATATAAGTGAATGCCATTTACCATTTGGACAGCTGGGTTCAGTTTCTCTAGCCACACCCAGGCCTGATTACTGCCACACCTGTTCTCAATCAAGAAATCGCTTAAATAGGACCTGCCTGAAAAAGCGAAGTAGACCAAAAGATCCTCAAAAGCTACACATCATGCTGCGATCCAAAGAAATTCTGGAACAAATGAGAAACAAAGTAATTGAGATCTATCAGTCTGGAAAAGGTTATAAAGCCATTTCTAAAGCTTTGGGACTCCAGTGAACCACAGTGAGAGCCATTATCCACAAATGGCGAAAACATGGAACAGTGGTGGACCTTCCCAGGAGTGGCTGGCTGACCAAAATTACCCCAAAAGCCCAGCAACAACTCATCCAAGAGGTCACAAAAGACCCCACAACATTATCCAAAGAACTGCATACCTCACTTGAGTCAGTTAAGGTCAGTGTTCATGACTCCACCATAAGAAAGAGACTGGGCAAAAATGGCCTGCATGGCACAGTTCCAAGACGAAAATCACTACTGAGCAAAAAGAACATAAATGCTCGTCTCAGTTTTGCCAGAAAACATCTTGATGATCCCCAAGACTTTTGGGAAAATACTCTGTAGAGTGACGAGACACAAGTTGAACTTTTTGGAAGGTGTATGTGTCCCATTACATCCAGCAAAAAAGTAACACAGCATTTCGGAAAAGGAACATCATACCAGCAGTAAAATATGGTGGTGGTAGTGTGATGGTCTGGGGCTGTTTTGCTGCTTCAGGACCTGGAAGACTTGCTGTGGTAAATGGAACCATGAATTCTGCTGTCTACCAAAAAATCCTCAAGGAGAATGTCCAACCATCTGTTCGTGACCTCAAGCTGAAGCGCACTTGGGTTCTGCAGCAGGACAATGATCCAAAACACAGCAGCAAGTCCACCTCTGAATGGCTAAAGAAAAACAAAATGAAGACTTTGGAGTGGCCTAGTCAAAATCCTGACTTGAATCCAATTGAGATGCTGTGGCATGACCTTAAAAAGGCGGTTCATGCTCAAACCCTCCAATGTGGCTGAATTACAATAATTCTGCAAAGATGAGTGGGCCAGAATTCCTCCACAGCGCTGTAAAAGACTCATAGCCAGTTATTGCAAACGCTTGATTGCAGTTGTTGCTGCTAAGGGTGGCCCAACCAGTTATTAGGTTTACGGAGCAATCACTTTTTCACACAGGGCCATTTAGGTTTGGATTTTTTTTCCCCCCCTTAATAATAAACACCTTCATTTAAAAACTGCATTTTGTGTTTACTTGTTATCTTTGTCTAAAATTTCAATTTGTTTGATGATCTGAAACATTTAAGTGTGACAAACGTACAAAAAAATGAAAAATCAGGAAGGAGGCAAACACTTTTTCACACCACTGTACAGGAACACCATGGTTGCTTTGATGCTGGCCGCTACTGATTTGATGAGTCGCCAACATTTTTACAAGTAGCCTATTTTAATTTTGTTGCCCCATGTCAAACTCAGTGCAGGTCAGTGCTTGATTAGAATACACTAACTATAGTTCAGTGGTTGCTGCTGTTGCCCTCCGTTTTAATGAACTGGGTTGCAAAATGCACCTGACATAATTAGTCTGCCATATTTTTTCATATCAGCACTCAATAGCTTTATATTTAAAAGAAGAGGTGTGTGTTAAGTTTTTTTTTGTTTTTTTTTTGAGGGAGCTGTCACGGGCAAACGGAGGAGCAGAGGTGCCCATTAAAAGCGGAGCTGAACAAGGACCACGCCAAACCGTTGTTTCCTGCAGCTGAGACAGTCTGAGCGCTGCCGACTCCGTGCCGGAGTGATAACAAAGTGTTCTTTTGCTTCTCATTCTCAGACGCTCCGATATTTGTGTAGTTGTGGCACACATGTTTGTTTGCTGCATCTTCAAAATTAATCTAATTTGTCAGATTAATTTCCACTCTCTGTAGTTGTGCTGTGACTGTACAGCCGGCTGACTGCTGTCATGCCAAGTGCGTCTTGCTCAGCTGTTTCGTCTCCGTTTCATCTGCTTTCTGCCAGTGCAAAATGTTAAAATGCTGTGCTGTGGCTGAATATATGGAGGTTATTTTCAGTCATATAGCAAAGAGCATTTGTCGCAGATTTGAGAGCACAGGCACCATAACAAGTTGTTTCCATCTCTTATGTCTTATGCACAAATAAAGGGAGGCAGGGATGCAGGAGGAACATGGCCCCAAACCTGGAAAAAAGAGAATTGTCTCTCTCAATTCACATTGAGGGAGGCTTTTCCTGTTGTCTGGGTGGTGAGGAGTGTTCTAAAAAACTGTAAATTATAGAAATATTATAACAGAAATAACTGCATCTTTGGTCATTTTAGTTAATTTTATTTCATTAAATATAATTTTATTAATACTTTTATTATATTTCTTTGAAATCAGAGTTGAAGTTATTGTTTTATTCTGGCTCAGCAAAATTATTATTAACCCATAAGAACCCAGTCACCCATAATTTTCCTTGAAGGAGAAAGGGGTCTGTTTTGTTTTTGTTTTGTTTTGTTTTTTTTGAGTTAAAAGTTTAAATTATATGAGAAAAATGGAAAAAAAAAAAGAAAATTACCACACACTGCTTCAAATTTATTAGAAAAACGGTAATTTCATTATAAAAATAGACAAAAAATTAGGCATAAAATAATCCACAAATTAATGATAGTAAAGTCTCAGATGTACAAGAAGTCATAATTTACAATAGGAAATTACAAATTTATGAGGAAAATGGCTCAACTAGGTTCATTTTGTCTTCTTTTAATTATTTACATTTTGTTCTTATTGAAGACAAAAAGAGAAAGGAGATGTTTTTACCTTCTTTACATGTTTCAATTGTTCACTGCAGCCTTTGTCAGAAGTGTCAGCTGATTGCTGCAAGGTGTCATTTTATCAACTGACTTTCGTAGGCAGGGCCAGCCTAGCAGACCTGTCAAATCCACCGAGCCGGCCCCGCTTTCCGCCGTCTGATGGTCTCTGGAGAATGTGGTCCCAGGTGTGGGAAAGCATAAAGGCCCCCTCATCCCGGTTCATGCTATCTTTTCCCTGCTTCCTGATTTCTGTGGCCTCCTTGATCCAGCGTTTGTGTCTCTTGCTCTCCGATCCAATAATTTTTGCATTGTCCCAGTCCATGATGTGATTATTTCTTTTTCCGTGATCTGATATTGCTGATTTTAATGTTTCTTGTTCTGCCTTTTCTTTTTGTGATCTTATGAGTCGTCCTTGTGTTTCCTTCTCACATTCCTTCTGGTGTCCTTTTTTCCTTGTGGTGAATGATCTTCCAGTTTCTCCAATGTAGGTTTTGTTGCATGATCTGCATGATATTTCATATATTACATTGCATTTTTTGTCTTGTTCTATTTTGTCCTTGGGGTGTACTAATAACTCTTAATTTTTTGTGTGGTTTTACTGCTGTGTTTATTTTGTATTTTTTCATGATCCTTTGAATTGGTTCCGTTATCCCTCAGATGTATAGTATAGTTATGGTGTCCTTGTTTTTGATTTCAGCTTTTGTTCTGTGTATTGTTTCCTGATTGTTTTCTTTGTTTTTGACTTGCTGTTTCCCTTTGTTTATGGCCCATACTGGATATTGGCAGCGTATGAGTGCATGTTTTATGTGGTTTTCCTCCTCCTGTCTGTCTTCTTGGCCTGTGATGATGGTGGCCCATTCATATAACGTCCTGACAACTGATATTTGTGTGCTGTGGGGTGTTCTGATGTCCATAGCAGGTATTGATCCGTGTGGGTTGGTTTCCTGTAGACTGTGATTTTTATACTTCCATCGTCGTTATGGTGGATTTTCATGTCCAGAAAGGCTATGGTGCCATTTTCTTCCTCTTCGTGTGTGAATTTTATATTCCCAGTGCTGTCCGTGCTATTCAGATGGTCAGTGAGTTCTTGCGTGTGTCCTTTCCTTATATTTTATAAAAGCCGAAATCAAAAACAAGGACACCATAACTATACCATACATCCAAGGGATAACGGAACCAATTCAAAGGATCATGAAAAAATACAAAATAAACACAGCAGTAAAACCACACAAAAAATTAAGACAGTTATTAGTACACCCCAAGAACAAAATAGAACAAGATAAAAAATGCAATGTAATATATGAAATATTGTGCTGATCATGCAACAAAACCTACATTGGAGAAACCGGAAGATCATTCACCACAAGGAAAAAAGAACACCAGAAGGAATGTGAGAAGGAAACACAAGGACAGCTCACAAGATCACAAAAAGAAAAGGCAGAACAAGAAACATTAAAATCAGCAATATCATATCATTGCAAAAGAAATAATCACATCATGGACTGGGACAATGCAAAAATTATTGGATCGGAGAGCAACAGACACAAACACTGGATCAAGGAGGCCACAGAAATCAGGAAGCGGGGAAAAGACAGCATGAACCGGATGAGGGGGCCTTTATGCTTTCCCACACCTGGGACCACATTCTCCAGAGACCATCGGACGGCGGAAAGCGGGGCCGGCTCGGTGGATCTGACAGGTATGCTGGGCTGGCCCCGCCTATGAAAGTCAGCTGATAAAATGACACCTTGCAGCAATCAGCTGACACTTCTGACAAAGGCTGCAGTGAACAGTCGAAACATGTAAAGAAGGTAAAAACATCTCCTTCCTATTTTTGTCTGTAATAAGAACAAAAGGTAAATATGAGGAAAATGGTTGCAAATTTAGGTAAAAACAAATTTACAGAAAAAATTAAAACTACAAGAAAATGGTTATAAATTTAGGAGAAAAACCTCAAACTTTCAAGACTTACTCGAGTAATTTTGTTTAAAGTAGGTGCTTTTGTACTCTTACTCGACTAGTATTTTGTGGGGTTTCTGCTTTTAATTATTAATTTCATAAGACAACACTACTTTTACATGAGTGCAATTTCTGGCTACTATACCCACCTCTGATCATACAATTTAAGTATGCCTGAGGAAATTACTACAGGATTATGAATGTTGTTTCCCTTTAAGTGTCATGTGTTTTCTCATGTTTACACATGCTTTACATACCCCTCCTCCCTCCAAAAAAAAAACCGTTGCCACCACCCAAAGTCTTTAAGCCAGAGGAAACACTGCTACTGTACTCTCTCTATAGCAGCTTCTCGTTATGACTAACAAGAATATGTCAAATAGCAGTTATAGTTTTAGTTTCACCTTTTCGTTTCTTAACAATGATTATTTGAGAACAGTAAAAGGCTCATCCAAAATGCTTGAATGGCTTTAATAGTACATAACTAGTTTAAACATTTTTTTACAGAATTATAATACACTAAATTTAGCTACACATAACTAAAATTACACCAACCTTCACTAGTTAATACATTCTAAACTTGGAGAAATTTGTGTGCTAAATATATATAAGTAAATACTGTTTCATTTGTTCCATTCATGGTTTTTGTTAGTTTACTTTTCGTTTCAGACCAATGCTTTCATGCAGTAAGAATGCAAGCTACTGTATGAGTCATGAGTGGTGTGTGGGTTCACATGTGGTTGGAATATACTTGACTGCAAAAGATCACTGTACAATCTGTCACTCTTCCTCTTCTCTTCTTCCTCTTCCTGACATCCTTCAGTCTCGGGAGACTATGGATCTGCACCTTGAGTTGGAATAACGGGGTTACGGCAGCATTGCTTGTGGCTGTGTAAGCCGATATGCGAGTGACAGTCACGGTTGCAATGGTCGCAGATGTAGGCGCTTGGTTGTGGTGTCTTTTTCAATGCATCCTTTCGAGATGATCGTTTTTTGTCGGCAGACTGGTAAAGGTGCTCTTCTCCCCTTCTGAGTCGGTCTTTCAGTGCATGTCTCCAGCGGTTTCGGTCGTCTGCAGTATCCTTCTAGGTGATCACGTCCATGCCCAGTGTTTTCATGTCTCTTTTGCATAAATCTTTGAAACGGAGATACGGTCGACCTCGAGTTTGTTTGCCGGATGCAAGCTGTCCGTACAGGATGTCTTTCGGTATTCTCCCATCCGGCATCCGATGGACGTGTCCCAACCAGCGGAGTCAACGTTCGCGAAGCAAGGTGAACAGGCTTGGTAAGCTCGCGCGGGGGGGTATCTCATTGTTTGTGATACGGTTGCTCCATTTAACGTTAAGAATACTTCTCAGCATGCGGAGATGAAAGGCGTTGAGCCGTCGCTCTTGCGAGGCGTATAGACACCATGTCTCACTGCCATATAGCAAGGTACTGAGGACACATGCCCTGTAAACAGTGATCTTCGTGTGCCTCAACAGTTTTTGGTTCAGCCATACCTTCTGTGATAATTTTCTGAAGGTCGTTGCAGCAAGGCCGATTCTTCTACTGAGCTCGTTGTCGAGTGAGTGGTCGTCCGATATTTTGGATCCGAGGTATGTAAAGTCATGAACCACATCCAGTGGGTGGTTTTCGATATTTATCGTAGGAGGGTTCGAGACACCTTGGCCCATTACTTTGGTCTTCTGCTGACTGATGGTCAGACTGAAGTTGTCGCAGGCTTTATTGAGTGTGTTGATCATTGATTGTAATTCCAGTTCCAAGTGAGCTATCAGCGCTGCATCGTCGGAAAACAGCATCTCACTGATGGATACTTTTCGGATCTTGGATTTTGCACTCAGTCGTGATAGGTTGAACAGTTTGCCATCAGACCTTGTGTGGAAGCAGGCACCATTGTTCCGAGTACCAAATGCATACTTTAGCATGACGGCAAAGTATACGTTAAACAGGGTAGGAGCGAGCACGCAGCCCTGTTTTACTCCACGGCAGATGTTGAATGGTTCTGAAAAGCTCCCATCAAATTGGATAATAGCTTTCATGTTGGTATGGAAGGATTCAATAATTTGCAGCAGTTGTGGGGGGACACCCGATCTTCTTGAGAACTTGGAAGAGTCCTTTACGGCTAACTGTATCGAAGGATTTTGTCAGGTCGATGAATGCGACGTAAAGTGGTTTATTTTGCTCCCTGCATTTCTCCTGTAGCTGTCTGAGAGAAAAGATCATATCAATTGTGGAGCGCCCGGATCTGAAACCACTTTGAGATTCAGGATAAATTCTTTCTGCGAGTTTCCGAAGATGGCTGAGAACCACACGCGCGAATGCCTTCCCAGTGACACTAAGCAATGATATCCCTCGATAACTGTTGCAGTCGCTTCGGCTACCTTTGTTTTTATACAGCGTCACTATTTTGCAGTCCTTCATGTCTTGAGGCACCTCTTCTTCCTCCCAGCAGCGAGATAGGATCTCATGTAGTTGTGCTTCCTCCGAAATCGAGCTGTCTTGGGAGTATAGTTCAGAGTAGTGCTCTATCCACCTCTCCATCTGCTCCATTTGCTTTGTGATGGTAGTTCCGGTCTTGGTTTTTAGCAGCGCTGTCTTGCGTTGAGTTGGCCCAATTGCTTTCTTGATCCCGTCGTACATTCCACGTATGTCTCCTGTGTCGGCTGCCATTTGGATACTCTCACAGAGTTTCAACCAGTAATCATTTGCGCAGCGTCTGGCTGTCCGTTGAGTCTTGCTCCTGTACAATGTGTCACAAAAGAAAGAAAAATGAAAGCACAGTTTAATATTTGTCTCTGATAAACATAAGATAGATGGGTACATGCAGGCCATGCCTAAATATACATGAAAGAATTGTAAAAGAATTATTTTTAAATGAATTAAAAGTACAAAAGTGATATGTCTGTCTCTGATTTTGGACTTTATTTAGAATCTGCATTTATAAAGTAAATTGGGTGAAAATTATTTCTTAAATATTATACAAATAATGCAGTCTTTCGTGCATGAACATGTGTCAAAGGCCATTTTTTTTTCTTCTGTGTATTTAGTTTTGCATAGAATAGACCTCATATTTATGTCCATCCATCCATTTTCTACTGTTTAATTTGCGTTGTCTCCCAAATACATTTAGCATTTGACCACACGTTATTTTTATAACTTTTTATTGCATTTGCTCTTGCAGTCTGATATCAAGATTAGATGAAGGTCAGACAGATAGGAGGCTGTGATCCTGTAGTTATACACTGATTTTGGACTTTTAGGGAATAAAACAGCAACTCATCTTTAACAACTTTAATGCAGGCTTTTCAGTTGTTGAGAGTTTTTCTTGGATCAGATGCGAGTGATTTTTGCACATAAGCACTGTTGATCACATATGGTACAGACAGCAAGTCTGTTTACCTGGTTTTTCTGACAAAACAAAAGTGAAAAAAAACCCACACAATTACAGTTGATGAGTTTATACTGTACATTGAATATAGCACCCATTCTTTTTTGAGTCTAATATTGTGTGCCAAAGATTTAGGATAAACACTGTTGTCAGTAAATGCAGAAAATAATGGGGTAAACTGAGAATACAATCATAGATGCAACTCTGCCTTCAGGTATGATATTCCTTCTATATATTTTCAGTAAAACTCCATGTGTAATCCCTTCTCCTGTTTCCAGGTAGCAACCCAGGAAGAGTTTTTCAACCTGTCTCACTGTCAATTGGTGAATCTCATCAGCCGTGATGAACTCAATGTGCGCTGTGAGTCTGAAGTCTTCCAGGCTTGTGTGGCCTGGGTGCGCTACGATCGGGAGAACCGGCGACCATACGTTAAGGCCTTACTCCAGGCTGTCCGCTGCCATTCCCTCACCCCAAACTTCCTGCAGACCCAACTCCAGTCTCTGGATTGGGATCCCCAGTGTAAAGACTACCTGGCACAGATCTTCAAGGACCTCACTCTCCACAAACCCACTAAAGTAATTCCTTGCAGAACTCCAAAGGTGCCACAGCTCATCTACACTGCAGGGGGTTATTTCCGTCAGTCTCTCAGCTATCTGGAGGCCTACAACCCTTGTACAGGAGTCTGGTTGAGGCTAGCTGACCTGCAGGCTCCCCGCAGTGGTCTGGCAGCCTGTGTGATTGGTGGGCTTTTCTATGCTGTCGGTGGAAGAAATAATGCACCCGATGGCAACATGGACTCAAATGCTTTGGACTGCTACAATCCTATGAATGACTGCTGGCTACTGTGTGCACCAATGGGTGTGCCTAGGAATCGGATTGGCGTGGGTGTCATCGATGGCATGATATATGCTGTTGGTGGATCACATGGGTGTGTCCATCATAATAGTGTGGAAAGGTATGTGACGATTACACCTGATAGGAGATATCCTCTTCCCAAGTGTAGCAAGTGTATAATGGATACCCCATGTTAAAATGTCAGGTTTTTATTATTTCATGTGAAAAAATGAGACCTATAACCTGTGCAATTCAGTTGAAAAACAACCAAATCCTTTAGGGGGAAAATATAAAACAAAACATACTTTAGGCTGGTTGCATAAGTGTAAACCCTCTTACACTAACACTTTGTTGAGCACCTTTTGATTTATTTGCAGCAGTCAGTCTTTTTTGGAACACACCTACCATTAATTGGTTGGATTTTCCTGACGTTTGCTCAGTTGTCTCCAATAACAAAAGCCATGGTATACAGAGAGCTTGTAAAACATCAAAAGTCTCTTGATGAAAAGTATCAGTTAGGAGAATGGTATAAAATATGGGGCAAGTGGCATTGCCAAGAACAACATGTCCCTTCATAATTGATGACAAGACAAAAGCTGGTCAGGGAGGCTACCAAAATGCCTACAGCAACACTAAAGGAGTTGCAGGAATTTCTGGCAAGCATTGGTTGTGTATTATATGTGATGAAGAGGAATGTCACCTTTCAGCATGATGATGACCTCAAGCATACATGCAGATCAACAAAAGACTGGCTTCGCCGGATGAAAATTGACATTTTGGAATGACCCAGCCAGAGCCTAGACCAAAATCTGATAGAAAATCTGGGTTTGGGGACGTGAACAGGGCTGTACACAAGAGATGTCATCACAGTCATGACATATTTGGAGCTTTTTTGCAAGGAGTAGTGGGCAGAAATTGCCGAGTTAAGATTTGACATGATGATGGACTCCTATCCAAAAAGGCTGATTCTGTAAATAAATCAAAAGGTGCTTCAACAGCAGGTTTTAGATCACATTTAAGGTGGGAAAAGGTTGGAAATTGTTTTTCATGGTCTACTTCTTTTAACATTACTAAAATCTGTTATTTTAACAGGGGTGTGTGCACTTTTTTATCCACACTATGTTGCCACAGCCTGGTTCATTTTAGATACATAATTCAGTTGCACCCTTTTAGTTAGTTTTAAAGAGTATTTGCCTCTCAATTTGTTTTAATGTTGGGGGGGAAAGTAGCTATCACAATAGCTGGCCAAAGTAGAACAAAGAGCCTTTACATTAACAGATGTGCTTTGTTCTGCCAAGAAAAGGAATTGGATAACTTCCTGGAAATTAATTTGTCATGTTTCACTTCATGCTGTTTATTTTTAAAACATACAACGCTGCTACCAGGATGTTTTAAGGTAAAGATAAATACGATATCACAAAATATTTTGAGAGGGAAAAATTAAATGTCAAATTTGAGCTCAGTATAAATACCCAGGAACAAAAACCCTTCACTGATATCAACACAATCACCAGATAAGATTGATGTTTACTTGATGTGACCTTGCTTAACAAGATTGCATATTAATCTTGTGTTTGATAGTTTAACTGAATTGTGAATAAGAAATAACATTAAGATGGATATTAAAATGTTGTAAGCACATCAGTGAATTCCACAAATGTGCTTTATTGGTCACTGTGTGGGTTATGACTCAGAGATGTAGACCTACACCGTACTTGATCTTCCAAGTTGCCTATTATATAGTGATATATTTATATCAAGGTTTAAAATACTGTAGTTTAGTTCATCCATCCATCTTCTATCACTGATCCAGGTCACAGGGGCATCAATCCAGGCAGGGTAACCCAGACTTCCACCCAGTTCACATAGTACAGTGAGCCCACTGGTGGGTGGACCCATGTGCCTCCTTTGGGTACACTGGATCCTTGATGTAACATTTTTCATGGAAATCCACTGGACCGTTCTTAGTCTGGCCCTTCACCCAGGACCAGTTTGCCTTGGGAGACCCTACCAGGAGCAAGTCGGCCCGACATCATAGCTCCTGGGATCATTTGGGCACTCAAACCCCCCCACCATGATAAAGTGGCAATCCACAGAAGGGTAGTTTAGCTCAATAAATTAAAAAAAGAATAATTTGAAAAACTGCTTTGAATTATGTAATAACAAAAATAAATGTAAAAAAAAAAGTTGGTGATGCTGAAAAATTGATTGAGTAAATAAACCAGTTCCACCAGGTTGGTCTTAGTTTATTAAACATTTGTTGGTGACTTAAAACACAGTGAGTAATCCAGCTTTAAAGAAGCATTGAGGGATTCAGCTAGTGGCAAACACTACAGAAAAATGTGATATTCAGATATGCATACACAGTAGCTGTCTGCATTGATTCTACACAGGTATGATCCAGAAAGGGACCAGTGGCAGCTGGTGGCCCCAATGTTAACACGGCGCATTGGTGTGGGTGTGACGGTCATAAACCGGCTGCTTTATGCTGTTGGGGGATTTGACGGAGTCAACCGGCTTAGCTCCTGTGAGTGCTACAACCCTGACAGAGACGAGTGGAGAACCATGGCCCCCATGAACACACTGCGCTCTGGAGCTGGTAAGAGGAAAAAATAAAAAGCTGCTTTCTAATGAAACTTTTTTAGAATAACCTTCATCTTGGAAAATAGCTGTTAATCATATGTCATCATAGGCTATGGTCACACTGCAGGTCTTAATGCTCAATTCCGATTTTTTGTCGAGATCTGATTTTTTTTGTGTGTGTGTGTGTGTGTGGGGGGGGGGGGGGGTTGTTCACATTATAATTTAAATGCGACCCCTATCAGACTCCAGTGTGAACGGTCTACAGCTATAAAGTGACCTGCATGTGCAGAAGAAAACGTAATATCAGACACAGCGTTGTGTTTACGGAAGTAAATATGAGCCCCGAGTGATTGGGGGGACAGAACTTCTTCACCCTGATGCAGCACAGCAAAATAAAATGTTAAAATCATAAATATGAGCCAAGCTTCATTCCTGTACAGGCCAGATGACCACTGTGATCAGCTCTGCTTTAACAGAACTGATCGATTAAACAGCTCTCTTGAAAATGAGACCCCGTGTCTCAATGGGATTACCTGTATAAATAAGGTTAATAATAAATAATCCTAGCGATTACAATAGGGCTCTCGCCCACTGACGTTGTCAGTGGCTCTTGCCCTAATAAACTGCATGGCTAGTATCAGCAACATAACACCGGTCCCACACAGGAAGGAGAAGCCGCCAGAGACTCCCCTCTCCTGTGTGTCCCCCTACCTGGCCATTCCGCTCCACAGTCGTGTCGGTATTAACTTTACATTTTAGATATTACAGCAGCCAGGACCCACAGTGTGCCATTTACAGGGAAAAAGGAATTTGCAGCATCCAGTAAATGTTCTGTTACTATGTGCCTGCTTGTCTGACAGTTTCAGCTGCACCCCCCCCCCCCCCCCCCATAACTTTGCACTTGGAACTTAACCATTTGAAGTATTGTACAACCGAGGCTTGAATGTTGGAATATTGGGCCAGTTAGGGTCCCACCCAGATGTCCTGTGTTTGGACTTTTTACTGGTGTCATCCTTCTCTCCTCCCTCTGCTCTCGCCTTTCCTGGACCCTCTGCTTGAACACTTTGCTGTCCTTGGCTCCTCTCTTCTGTCTCATCTTGCCCTTTTCGAGCTCTGTCTAATTCAGGTTCTCTCTCTGTCTATGGTGGTGTACAAACAGGTTAGAAGATATCAAGTGTCATGTTTTGTCCTGCAGGATTTTTTTGTCATGGTTTACATAAATGACAAAAATATGTGTATTTTTTGTTTTTATTCTAGTGTTTCTTTTTTTTCCATTGAGAGGGTAGGGAAGGGGGAAAAAAACATTCATAATAGTAATTTGCTCATGCATACTTAAATTATACGATCAGAGGTGGGTATAGCAGCCAGAAATTCTACTCATGTAAAAGCAGTGCTTTGAAATTAATAATTAAAAGTAGACAACCAAAAATTTCTAGTTGAGTTAAGGGCACAAAGGGTACCTACTTAAAAACTTGAGCAATGACTTCAGTCTTGAAGGTTTGAGGTTTTTCTCCAAAATTTATAACATTTATTTTTGTATAGTTTTCTACTTTTCTCTGTAAATTTATCTAAATTTGAAACCATTTTTCCCAAATTTGTAATTTCCTCTTGTAAAATTGACTTTTCTTGTACATTTGAGACTTTATTATAAATTTGTGGATTATTTTATGACTAATTTTTTTTCTATTTTTTAAAAATAAGATTACTTTTTTTTTTAAATAAATTTGAAACAGACTGTGGTAATGTTTTTACTTTTTCCTTATAACAATTTACATTTTTGACCATAGTTTTGTAAAGCTAGAACAGAGCAATAATTTTACTCTGATTTCAAAGAAAAAAAAATTAATAAAATTGTATTTAATGAAATAAATTAACTTAAATGACCAAAGATGCAGTTATTTCTGTTATAATATTGCTATACATTTATAGTTTTTTTTTAGAAATCTCACCACCCAGACAGCAGGAAAAACCTCCCTTATTTTGAAATCCAAATGTTGACACGTTTAGTTTGTCAGAAGGCTGCTGGTCATTGACTTGGTGAATTTCGGTCATCTTAACTTGCCAGGTACATAATCATGAACATAAATTAGTTAATTAATATTAACTAAGGTAAAGGTAAAAACATCTCCTTTTTATTCTTGTCTGAAATAAGAAAAACAAAAAACTAATAATTAAAAAGAAGACAAAATGAACCTACTCGAGCTCCTAACCACACATGTTAACTAAGCGACTCTTCCATTATTGCTCCCGTTACCAGCAGGTTAAAACCATGATAAATGCCTCCAGTGCTTACATACCTCTTCTGCTTTTTTCTGCATTTAAAGTACTTTAATAAGCTCATGTTTCTTTGAAATAGTGACACTAGCGAGACACTCTGCCTGCTGACTGGAACAGTCGCGGGCGGCGCACTCAGGGGCAGACTTAGTCCATTTGGGGCCCAAGGCAAAGACAGAAATGGAGCCCTACTTTTTCTTTGTTCTACACTTTCTTTTCAGGCCTTATTGAAATCCTACCTGAAACTTATTGTCCTCAGAAGTTTTCAAAGGATGATATCACTCAGACATCAGGAATTACATCTGTAGAATAACAAAGAAGTTTAACAAATTGAATATAGACTTGTCTATTATTTAAAAAAAAAAAAAAAAAATCACATGGAAGATCTTTTGTTTGTTCATGTTTACCGGTCCCCCCAGGATTTTGTGATATTGCAATGGCACCAGTTCATGTGAAATCAGGCCATCGCCGTATCTTTTTGAGCGACCTTGCAACTTTGTCTAATCACCACAACTTTCCTGCAATTTTGGCCAACCCTCATCATCTTACACCAATTTCACCAATCAGATTTATCCCTGAGTAGCGCTCAAGCACTCAGTCTAACCAATCAAATGCGTCGCTGCACCGTGCTCACTTCCGTGTTTACAGTGAGTATTAACGAAACACATCAGCAAAAAACAGAGCGTGCGATTTAAAAAATCCACTCACCCGCAAGTATTCCTACACCATCCTGTCCTCCGTCTCCCCCAGCCCACCGATGGACATCTCCCCACATCTGTCTTGACCACATGTACGAAGTGGCAGGTTTGTGTTGAAAAAAGTCCACCTGTATGAAAGCACTCTGTTGCAGAGGTGCGCATATGGGGAGATGCCATAAAACCAAAAACAAATGAGCAAATCTAACACTACAGTCAGTGTTGTAACATTTTATACATCTTTAAAGGTAAAATCATTACTACATCTTTCAATGAGCTTTAAAGCTGTGAATCTCCGGTCTGGACACGGACCAACGCGCACCCCAGCAAACCCCCAAGGAGAGCCCTTCCTCCCGGTAAAGGAAAGATGAGTATCTGATGAGACAGGTGTGTGTCAAGACATGCAGCAGATGGACAGACAGGTAGGAGTCAGACATGGAAAGAGAGAGAATATTCAGTAATTTTTTTCAGAAAAACACAGACTTTGATAAACAATACAGAGCAACAGAATAAATTATTTCTTTTTTCTCTGCACTTGGTACCGAGTGGTTGGGCACCACTGTGGTTAAGGAGTTTTCAAATGAAGCTGCTGCCAATAATTTCCAAATCTCTACTCTTTAACATGCATTCAATGCAATTTAGCTGTTGTAATGGATAATTATTTTTTCATCCTTTTTATTCAAGTTCTCAGCAAGAGTAGCCTACAGTGTTGATCATTTTTATGACAAAGTTACGAGTAGCTACTTCATTCTCAATTAATTGTGTTAAAGTCTGTATTTGCTGTTGCACAAGAGTTTTTCTGTATAGCAGAAGGTTCTGCTTAATTTACAAATCACTGTTAAATAGGAATTTTTTGACAATCCTGCGCTTTTCTTGTGGTGTTATACAGAATATCATTGCAGTAAACTATGGGGGGAAAAAATCATCTGCTTTAAAATTTGGAATTCTTCCCACAACTTTGAGTGAAAAAACAACACCTCTCAAAACTATATTTAATCTCATGTCATCTGCTGAGGCTGCAGATATCCTGTGCATGCCTGAGGAGCACAGTTGGTCATATTTAAATTTAACAATGTGAGCCTTGGCCTCTGCAAATCTTGCTATTTAGAAAAAATAGTAAAAATATTTTGTTGTTTACCTCTACTATCATCAACCTGCATCACCGCTGCCTCCTCATTAACAACAGGTGCTTGTCATTAGCATCATGTGTGCTCGTACAAGCAGCTTTGCTCTCGATCTGCTCTTCGGGAGGGTAAGTCTCCTCCCAGATTGAAGTGAAAAAGGTTGTTAAAAATTGTCTGTGCTCTTCCCTTTTTCTCCATTTCTCTGTACCACTCAGATAACTTTGTTTCTATTTTGCTGCTATTCTACATGCTGTACAGTTTGTTTACAATGCAACCAACGATACATACATGCGCCTGTCTCAAACTCCATGGAAGAGTCCAACAGTCTGAGGAGAAGGGGGGAGGACGTTATGTTCGTGATTTGATTTGCTGTTTACGTAAATACTGGTGTTTCTTTATTTTGTCGGACATCATGTTAAATATGCTAAACATTTAAAAAATATATGGGGCTCTTAGTAGATCAGGACCTAAGGCAGCCACCAACCTTTGCCTAAAGGTAAGTCCGCCGCTGGGCACGCTTCCAAACTCCACGCGGATGACGGTCACACACATTGTTCGTGTGCGTGCTTGCGGACTGTCATTCCGTCATATTTTTTTCTTAAATTTATATTTTCCTCTTAGAGTGGCGGCATAATTTCAAGCGCGGCAGGCGCACATGAACCCTGCTATCAATTAAAATGTGATTAAAAATGTGTGAGTCGACAGAGCATTGAGAGGCACCTGTGTATTTTCAGATTGATTAGCCTAATATTTTTAATATCGGCATAAAATGTATTTTAAAAAAGCCTTATGTCACACTGTTTTAAAAAAAAAAAAAAAGTCAAAAAGGGTTATGGCGTATGACCAAGATTTGCTATGTAAGCGCTGTCGTGGGGAGGCCAGGCCAATTGATGGTCGGCCTGTGACACAGATGGTTGTTGGTGATGACAAGCTGGAAGTGGTGGCATCTTTCTGCTACCTGGGTGACATGCTCTCCGCTGGTGGTGGATCTGAGCTTGCCACCATCACGAGATGCCAGGCTGCCTGAAACAAGTTCAGACAAGTACTCCCAATTCTCGAGACCCGCGGGCTCCTACCAACCTCTAAAGGCCGTTTCTGCAACTCCTGCATGAGGAGCGTGTTGCTGCACGCCAGCGAGACATGGACCATGACTGCTGCCTTTCATAACCGTTTGCGGCGGAATGACAGGGCCATGATCCGCTGGATGTGTGGCATCTCCACTGAGGACGAGGTCAGCTCGCAAGCACTCGTGGTTAGGCTGCAGCGGGACGACCTCGAAGATGTGCTCTGCACGTGCCGTTTGCGTTGGTTCAGCCATGTAGAGAGGAGTTGTTGGGTGGATTAAGAAGGTCATGGAGGTCCATCCTGGTAGCAGCAGGGGTCAAGGAAGCAGAAGACCGAAGAAGGTATGGCTAGAGAGTGTCCGTATGGACCGGGTCAAGCTACAACTGGCCCAGGTTGAACCAGCGGACAGGAACCACTGGAGTGGGACTCTGAGAAGTGCAGTCAAGCAGGACCCACCCCAACTGAGGGACTAATTGTGTCCTGTCAAAAATAAATACAGATGATGATGATGCAAAATATACATACCAATCCTTAGCCCAGGTGTCACCTCTGATGAAAGTTTCATCAAAATCCCTCCAGTAATTTTTGCGTAATCCTGTTTATACTTGGACAAAAACAAAAAACAGACAAATGGCAATGATCACATAACCTACTTGGTCAAGCTACCAATTAAAAAAAGTACCGTCTTCATTATGATCATTATCTGTATTTTGTACAAGGAGCAGTAAAAGTCAAGTGTATGCATCTTTGATTACATTTTTGAACCTGAATTGTGAGATTCACTTATTAAACTTATTAATGTATTTACTCTGGCAGTCATAGCAAAAATGCCTGTACAATAGATATATTTTTTTGTTTATGTGTATGTAATAGTTGTGACAATGCAGTCTCCCTGCATGGATGATTCCCCCAGATAAAATACTTTACATATATTAATAGTGTAGTGGCCTTTGTCTTTCTGCCAGCTTTACACTAGGCCTGTAACAATAACAAATTGATGGACGATAAATTTAGGTAGAGAAGGTAGATGAGTTTAAACACCTGGGGTCAGCCGTCCAAAGCAATGGAAAATGCACAAGCGAGGTGAAAAAGATTGCAGGCAGGGTGGACTGTGTGGAGACGAGTGTTGGAGGTGATTTGTGGATAACAGCTCGAGTGAAAGGGAAGATTTACAGGATGGTAGTGAGACCTGCTATGATGTATGATTTGGAGACTGTGGTGCTGACAAAAAGGCAGGAGGTGGCAGAGTTGAAGATGCTAAGATTCTTATTTGGAGTGAGTAGGAGGGACAGGATTAGAAATGAATATATCAGAGGGACAGCTCAGGTTGAGTGGTTAGGAGACAAAGTAAGAGGCAAGGCTGAGGTAGTTTGGACATGTGCAGATGGGGGATTGTGGATATATTGGACAAAGGATGAGGAGGAGAAATTGAGAACTACATAATGACTACTACATAATGAACTACATAATCTTTCTGCAACTGTGGGGGTTCCCCCCTACAGTTGATAGTGCTATGAGATGACTGTTGTTGTGAAATGGCGCTATATAAATAAAGTTGAATTGAATTGAATTAATGAGCACTTCAACTTCATGGACCTTATGGTTTATTTTGAGTTGTTTATTTTCCGGTAGCTCTCTTATACAGCCGCCATGTTTTGAAATGACTGATGGTAAGAACAGTCGCACCAATCCTACATCATAAGCACGTAGCGTAAACATGGGTGTTGCTGTACATGAGTAACCGAGCCAAAGTTGAAGCCGACCTCTCCAATTGAGCAAAAACACAGTTTCACTGTGCGACGTGATCACGCTGTCAAAAAGAAGCTGACATTTAGGCTCAGTCGGGACAAACTTTATATTGTGAGCGGGCCCTTCAGCTCGCTGCTTCACTTTTTCCAGCTGTCCCTGCTGTGTGGGCATAAGCCCCATCTCCCGCGAGAGCATGCTGACTGACAGCAGAGGGACAGAAGCAGCACAACTGGCTGAAATGTTGCCCGATTATGTAAAGAAACACACACGTTTCTTTACATAATGAGATATATTGAGACAATAATGGGAACGTATTGAGTTCCCATTTTAATTCCATACGATTGTTAGTCGTTACTGTTACAGGCCTACTTTACACTGCATTGTCCACAGAAAAAAAAAAGCCAGTATTAGAAGTAGGGGATAGCACAATACAACTTTTTTAATGCATGAGCTGATAATAATATTTTAAATTTGGATACCTGCAATTACAAATACATAACTGATACCACGAGCTAAAGCTATTAATGTAATGAATGACTAAACTACCCTTTTATATTATTTAGGTGTGTGCTCGCTGGGGAATCAGATATTTGTGATGGGCGGGTACGATGGCACCAACCAGCTGAACACAGTGGAGCGCTATGATGTGGAAACTGATACGTGGAGCTTTGTTTCCTCCATGAGGCACCGACGCAGTGCTCTGGGAGTCACAGCTTTACATGGACACATCTATGTACTGGGTGAGTACTGCAACTATAAGTCATCAATTCAGTGAAATGTATTGAAATAATGTATAAATCACACCGCATTTTACAGTTGTCATTTCTCACATATTCGGTTTAAATTACCATTGGAGGGTGGACGAGATTCGCCCTGAGTACCTCAAAGCCCTGGATGTTGTTGGGCTGTCATGGTTGACACGCCTATGCAACATTGCGTGGAGGTCGGGGGCAGTGCCTTTGGCAATTCAAACCGGGGTGGTGGTTCCTCTCTTCTAAAAAGGGGGCTGGAGGGTGTGCTTCAACTTTAAAGGGATCACACTCCTCACCCTCCCTGGGAAGGTCTATACCAAGGTACTGGAGAGGAGAGTCCGGCCGTTGGTCGAACTTCGGATTCAGGAGGAGCAATGTGGTTTTCGTCCTGGCCATGGCACATCAGACCAGCTCTTTACCCTCTCGAGAATTCTCGAGGGTTCGTGGGAGTTTGCCCAACCAGTTTACATGTGTTTTGTGGACTTGGAGAAGGCATTTGACCGCGTCCCTCGTGTTTTTTTCTTTTTTTGTGGGGGGTGCTTCGGGAGTATGGGGTATCGGACTTGTTGTTACGAGCTATTCGGTCTCTGTATGACCGTTATGAGAGTTTGGTTCGTATTGCCAACACTCGGTCGGACTCATTCCCAGTGAGAGTTGGACTCCGTCAGGGCTGCCCTTTGTCACTGATCCTGTTCACAATTTTTATGGACAGGATTTCTAGGCGCAGCCAGGGAATGGAGGGTGTCATGCTCGGTGACCACAGGATCTCATCTCTGTTGTTTGCAGATGATGTTGTCCTGTTGGCTTCATCCAGCAATGACCTACAGCTCTTGCTGGGACGGTTTGCCGCTGAGTGTGAAGAGGCTGGGATGAGAATCAGCACCTCCAAGTCCGAGTCCATGGTCCTCAGCCGAAAAAAGGTGGATTGTCCTCTCTGGGTTGGGGACAGGCTCCTGCCCCAAGTGGAGGAGTTTAAGTATCTTGGGGTCTTATTCACGAGTGAGAGGAGAATGGAGCGAGAGATTGACAGATGGATTGGAGCAGCACCTGCAGTGATGCGGACGTTGTACCGATCTGTTGTGGTGAAGAGGGAGCTGAGTTCTAAGGCAAAGCTGTCGATTTACCAGTCAATCTACGTTCCTACTCTCACCTATGGTCACGAGCTTTGGGTAATGACCGAAAGAACAAGATCGCGGATACATGCAGCTGAAATGAGCTTTCTTCGTAGGATTGCTGGACTCACCCTCAGAGATAGGGTGAGGAGCTCAGTTATCCAGGAGAGGCTCAGAGTAGAACCGCTGCTCCTCCACATTGAAAGGAGTCAGTTGAGGTGGTATGGGCATCTGATTAGGATGCCTCCTAGACGCCTCCCACTTGAGGTGTTTCGGGCACGTCCCACTGGGAGGAGACCCCGGGGCAGACCCAGGACTCGGTGGAGAGACTATGTCTCCCAGCTGGTCTGGGAACACCTTGGTATCCTCTCTGAAGAGCTGGAGCAGGTGGCTGGGGAGAGGGAAGTCTGGGCTTCTCTGCTTGAACTGCTGCCTCCGTGACCCGGACCTCCGGAAAAGCGGTAGAAGATGGATGGATGGATGGAGGTTGCATGACCAAAAAATAAAAACTATTTTGTGGTTACAGGCGGTTACGATGGCAACATCTTCCTGGACAGTGTGGAGTGTTATGACCCAGAGAAAGACACATGGTCAGAGGTGACGCGCATGACATCAGGGCGAAGTGGCGTGGGAGTGGCCGTTACCATGGAGCCCTGCCAAAAGGATGTACAATATCAGAAGTCTGAGAAGGAGAGGGGCACTACAACCAGCTCTGGGTTTCAACACTTTCCACAGCACAACGTGGCCTTTGGCAAAGACACATGATAGCCGATCAAAGACAAGTACCCCAAAACTCAACATCTTCCCAAATTCAAAATGATGGCCCCCACCAAAATCAGCAAACAGAATAGCTGAGGTGGGCCAAAACTCCACGTTCCCCAGGATTACATTGCTGATACTCAATTTATAAACTGAAAAAAAAGTCATTTAAACTGAGTATGAACAAACGTGACTCCCAGTCTGTCTGGTTTTCAGTACTTAAAATCTGATTGGTAGGTTAGTGTTACATTGTGTTTAGTTAAATCTGATAGGCCTTTGAGTTCAGAGCTGCCATTCAAACAGAAAAGGGCTGTTGAACAATGTCTTTTTATTGGCTCAGTCAAAAAGGGCTCATCACTGCATTTAGAGGGCAAATGTCAAATCTGATAGGAGAGGGAAGTGATTTAAATGATCTTAAAATGTAAACAAGGTAAGACGTAGCATTTGTCTATAAAGTCAGAGATCAAAGTGCCATTACTGTTATCAGTACATGGTCTGGAGGATGCTTGGATGGGTGAGGCACAGACTGAGTCATTATGTGCTGTGTAGGAAATGTTAAACCAGATAGCCAGAACTGAAGATCAAACACAACAATGGGTCATGCAAGAAAACACTTTTGTTTCCTCCCAAAATTTGTTCTGTGAGATTTTCTCACACCAGCTTACTTGTTTCTGTTGGTGACATCCAAAAAAGCAGCTTTGAGGAAAGAAAAAAAATACTCTCCTTCAGTTCTTGAGCTTAAAAATCAGCACAACCTCATAACAACCCAGCAGGTGACCATGTTTACATGGACCCAAGTAAACGGATTAAAAGCCTGATCAGAATAAAAATGCTTCACGTAAACACGCCAATCTGAATATTCTGACCCAATCACACTCATTCGGATCAAAATTTCATTCTGATTGAGACGGGTGGGTTATGCCGATTGTTAATCCGAATGGTGCGCATGAAAACACTTATTCTGAAGGTTGGGCAGAAAATATGTTTACTGCTTATGTCTGTACATCAGCCACACGTCAACATGACTTATTTCTGCCTTTACAGCAGCTAGCGGAAGACATAGCGGGAGTAAAACAAAACTGGTCTGTATCATCCTGCTGTCTCCCTCTGTTTGTCATATGCAGAAGTATGTACTTGTAGCTTCATTACGGAGACCAGCAGAAGCAAAAGTATAGTTTGAATAGCACAATACAGGTCCATTTCTAAAAGAGAAAGACACAAAGCAGGGCTTGCTAACACCGGAAGTTGCTTCTTCTTCTATTTTCAGAATGTCAAAATGTCGACATGCGCATGTCAAAATGATTTATTCCGTTCAAATGTGTGACACATGGAAACGCACGTCCTAATCAGATCAGCTTTTTCAGAATCCATGTAAACAGTAAAGTTCTGATCTGAATTGTAATCAGATTGAAGAAATTTTGCCCATGTAACCGTGGCTTTACTGTGACAGTGAAATACAGCAGCTGTTTGATGTGGTGTCAGATTAAAAAAAAGTCAAGAGAAGGTGACACTCAGTTTCCACCATAGCTCCCAGTTTAATCGGTAGACAGAGTTAAGATTAACAACCAAATGTGTCACTTCTGCAGTAATAGTATGATTTACAGCTTGTGATAAAAGTGCAACCAGTCTGTTTTGCAACTAGTTTCTGCTGTGTTTTCTCACTTTTATTAATTCAGAATTCTTTGGATAGAATAATACCCAAAGAATTCACAGTAACAGCTACTGAGCAACAGGACTAGTACGCTATTGTTTTGATGTTGTTTAAGGATTGGATTTACATGTTTCAGTTGACAAATTTTATCTGCTGTAATGGAAAAATAGTGTTGGCGCTGCAATAGATAAACCGATTAAAAGCTGTCATGGCAACTGACTGCTCAAAGGTTCAGATTGCGAAATTTTAAGAGTTTTAATTTGAAACAGAAAGCCACAAAAACCTTTCGGGTATAATATATTAGGAGAACTGAAAGAGGATTATAACATGGGACCTCCTCTGTCCCTCAGTTTAGGAGGAGCAGTAAAGTATTAATCACACACCACCAGGAGGTGCAAATGGTATATCTTGACATGCCAAATTGTGAGGCAAAAACCCCTCTGTTCAATAGATCCAGCTGATATGAATCGGTAATGTAGTCAGGACTGATGTACAGCTGGTGTAATTATAAATTGACACCAGGGTAATCCTTTAAAACATGTTGCTTTGAACTATTACTTCTTGTATGTTTTAATTTTTGATTCAAAGTAAAGTCCTTCCTTTATATGTTCATTCATTCTTGCTTCATATGCACAAAGTGGCCTATAAAAGTGTTTCTTGCATTAATGGCCCATTGTCTTGTGATTTAAGTGTTTGTACAGCAGTTGTAGGGAAGGTGCAACAACTTTCCACTGACAGTTGCTGTAAGGGTCATAAAATGTGAAATTTCAGTAAAAGATATTGATTTAAGAAGTTCAAAATTGCCTCTCAGTGGCCTGTTTTGTTTTTTGTTTGTCTGCTGTGATTGTTGTGCAGAGCACCAATAGAAGGAAAAAAGTTGAGTATTTTGACTGCTTAGAGGCACTAATACTGTAGCGTTTAAAAACTTGGAGCATCTCACTGAATGTTTTTTTATGATTTAAAAAAAATACTAATTACTGACAGAAAATTAAAAGCACCCTTGTGCAGTACTCTTCTGGTTTTCACATCCACGACACCTCAGACAGAAGTGACCATGTTTGTACATTAGTGTTCAAACGTTGTATGCTAATGGCAAAAACCTGCTAAAAGAAGTGAATTTTTAACAGCAATTTAAGCTACAAAGGTTTTTAAGTGATGTTTTGTACACTGATAATTCTAAGAAGTCTTGTACAGAATTTCAGAGCTCACTTTTTTTAATTTATTTGTTCAGATCTTTTTGGGTTTTGTTTTGTTTTTTTTCCTTTAAGCTGACATGGGCTTTCTATGGACTGTGTTTTAGTAACTAGCATGCATTGTAACTTGGTAGAAATGCCTGTTGATGTAAATTTTGGATGTTTCTAAAAAAAAAAAAAACAAACTGCTTTACCTTTAAGGAGTTGTTTTAGTGTCCAGTCAGAGTGAAAACTAGAAAATTTAAGGTCTGCTTTGTATATTTTCCAGCAACCATGTTCCATAATGCCTTGTAAAATAAAATGTTTATTGTACTGTTGTAGTTGTGAAATAATTTTTATGTTGATCTACTTTTATAGTTTCCCCTCTATCTATGGCTCATATCCTGATGTGATCTGCAGTATTTAGTGCAAGATTTTCACTGTCTGGTAATTATTTACAAATGCAGATAATTTTAAAACCCTGAAGTCCTGAATCCTCACCAGACGGTAGCCAATGTGATCTGATGAAATGCTACTAATAGCTGGTTTTTCCCCCCTCTCTCTTTCTCTCTGCATGGTTTGCTCAAACATGAATACAGTATATAAAAACAGTTTATAATAAAAATTAGCCAATTTTCAGAGTTTTTTTTTTTTTTTTAATTCCCCACCAGTTGAAGCCCAAAGGAGTTGAAGAGCCGTTTGGGCGAAGACCGAAAGAGGATTATTTTACGGGTCAGTCCGTCTGTCTGTCCCACTTTTGTGGAATCAACTCCTACAGTTGTGTTCTGATTGTTTTGAAACTTGGTACCATGGTTTGATACACACTGATGATGTGCATATTGCAGTTTCACTCTCATTGGATGACCCTGAGGTCAGAATTTCCACAAATCTTTAAACACAGTAACTACTGAAAGAAATGATGTAGGCTTTTTAAATTGATACAGTAGTTGTATCTAAGACGCATCTTGGACAACAATGGGTTTGGAGTCAAAATGGCAACGGTAACATTCCATTTGCACTATTGTCAGTGTTAAATGCTAAATTTGCTATTACTATAAAACCAGTAAAGCTAGGGCCACCAATCCCGGTACACAGGTTCACCTTGGGATCCTGACCTCTGACTATGGATTTGGGGTCAAAAGGTCAAGGTTGCCACTGCCTATGCCCTCTTACTATAGAATGTTTAAAGCTCTCTAGGGTCACCAGACTTGCTACACAGTTTCACCTCTAGATCCTGCCCTACAGCTATGGGTTGTATACTTAGTTGTATATTTGTGTATGATGGATTCATCACAATTTGGTTCTGCCACAGTAATTATGTTGAAAAGCTGAAAGCTGCTCTCTGTCATTAAGTATTGGGATCTTCAAAGAAAATGGAGGTGTGCGATATTGCCCTCGCCTCACTAGAGTGCTCGTGGGTTTTGGGTTTGCTTTTTTTGGCAACCTTGTAGCAGTTTTCTTGGAAATGTATAACTTTTTCTGATAAATTTGTAACTTTTTTCAGATAAATTTGTGACAATGAATTTAGTACTTTTTTCCTATAAATGTGCCACTCTGCAATAACTGTTACCTTTTTAACTATATACTCAAACTTTTTTCTATGAACTTTTCAGCTTTTTTCCACATAAATTTTCAACATTTTTGCTGTACATTTGCAGCTGTTTTCCCACTGATGTATTCAGCTGTACTGTATAAACTACAGACGTGGACAAAATTGTTGGTACCCCTCTGTTAATGAAAGAAAAACCCACAATGGTCACAGAAATAACTTGAATCTGACAAAAGTGGGAATAAATAAAAATTCTATGAAAATAAACCAATGAAAATCAGACAATGCTTTTGAATTGTGGTTCAACAGAATTATTTTAAGGAACAAACTCATGAAACAGGCCTGGACAAAAATGATGGTACCCTTAACTTAATATTTTGTTGCACAACCTTTTGAGGCAATCACTGCAATCAAACCATTTCTGTAACTGTCAATGAGACTTCTGCACCTCTCAGCAGGTATTTTTTCCCACTCCTCATGAGCAAACTGCTCCAGTTGTCTCAGGTTTGAAGGGTGCCTTCTCCAGACGGCATGTTTCAGCTCCTTCCACAGATGTTCAATAGGATTTAGATCAGGGCTCATAGAAGGCCACTTTAGAATAGTCCAGTGTTTCGCTCTTAGCCATTCTCGGGTGTTTTTAGCTGTGTGTTTTGGGTCATTATCCTGTTGCAAGACCCATGACCTGCGACTGAGACCAAGCTGTCTGACACTGGGCAGCACATTTCTCTCTAGAATACCTTGATAGTCTTGAGATTTCATTGTACCCTGCACAGATTCAAGACACCCTGTGCCAGATGCAGCAAAGCAGCCCCAGAACATAACACAACCTCCTCCATGTTTCACAGTAGGGACAGTGTTCTTTTCTTGGTATGCTTCATTTTTGCGTCTGTGAACACAGAGCCGATGTGCCTTGCCAAAAAGTTGCAGTTTTGTCTCGTCTGTCCATAGGACATTCTCCCAGAAGCTTTGTGGCTTGTCAACATGCAGTTTGGCAAATTCCAGTCTGGCTTTTTTATGATTTGTTTTCAACAGTGGTGTCCTCCTTGGTCGTCTCCCATGAAGTCCACTTTGGCTCAAACAACGACGGATGGTGACGGATCTGACACTGATGTACCTTGATCTTGGAGTTCACCATGGATGTGTTTAGAGGTTGTTCTGGGTTCTTTTGTTACCATTCATATTCGTCTCCTCCTGCGGCCACTTCCAGGGAGGTTGGCTACAGTCCCGTGGATCTTAAATTTCTGAATAATATGTGCAACTGTAGTCACAGGAACATCAAGCTGCTTGGAGATGGTCTTATAGCCTTTACCTTTAACATGCTTGTCTATAATTTTCTTTCTAATCTCCTGAGACAACTCTCTCCTTTGCTCCCTCTGGTCCATGTTTAGTGTGGTACACACCATGTCACCAAACAGCACAGTGACTACTTGTCACCCTTTAAATAGGCCGACTGACTGATTACAAGTTTGTAGACACCTGTGATGTTAATTAGAGGACACATCTTGGTTGAACATGTCCCTGTGGGCACATTATTTTCAATCTTTTCTAGGAGTACCATCATTTTTGTCCAGGCCTGTTTCATGAGTTTGTTTTTTAAAATAATTCTGTTGAACCACAATTCAAAAGCATTGTCTGATTTTCATTGGTTAATTTTCATAGAATTTTTATTTATTACCACTTTGTCAGATTCAAGTTATTTCTGTGACCATTGTGGGTTTTTCTTTCATTAACAGAGGGGTACCAACAATTTTGTCCACGTCTGTATCCTTGCACTCTGTGGGAATGGGGAGATAACAGGTTAAAACAATGGACATTATGGGTCATTTTGCTGACGAGGGGTATTGCATCCCCTCTCAATTTGTCTACTGGGTCAAACACCAAGAACACAAGAAAATCAATGATTTTAGGAGCATAATCCAGTCACTTCAGACAGGCAAAAAGTCAGCTCACATTTTTCTGATTATGACTTTGGTCTATTTAGTTTTAAATAATGTTTCTTTGTCCTCTTAAAGTAACAATGTATGCTGTGTATACATGAATGTCCAGTCTGCTTGATAGTTAATTGCAATGTTGTTTTTGATTACTGGCATTTTAAAAAGCCAAAATACAACAATTACTTGGCCATTGATTAGGATAAAGACAGTATTTAACTGTTTGAAGCATTTTTAGTTAAGTAGGATAGTTTTAAATGTTGTCCCTACCATATACACATGATGTTATAATATTTCAACACAATTTAAATTTTTCCCTTAAACATGTCTGTTATTATTTTTCTTAGTTGCTAATAATCTGTTTTAGCTGAAATAACCATATCGATCAATCGCAAACCCCAGTATGGCAGACCTGCATATATGAACACTTGTGTATACTAGTGATGCACATGAACAAAGGAGGAAAAATGTCCCTTCTCCCCCAAAATAAATAAACTTAAGTCATTGTCAAGAATCTAGACAATATCTAAGATCAATCAAGAGGCTGCAGCCTGCAGTTTTGGAGCCACATATGACTCTTTGCCCCCAGGATGTGGGTCCTTGAGGTCTTGATTTAAAAAAACACACATTTATGAGAAGAAGGTTGCATGGCATAAGAAAAACTATCACAAATTTGTGAGAAAAGCAGAAAATTTATGCCAAGAATATTGTAAATTTAAGAAAAACTGTTGCAGTTTCTTGAGCAAAAAGGATGCAGTTTTACCCGAAAAAAGTAACGTTTACACAAAAAATGACAAATTTGTAAAAAAAAATAAAATCTCAAAGGAAAAAAAGTCAAACTTTCTGCATAAAGAAATAAACAAATTTACAGAAAAAGTTGCAATTTATGAGAAAAATTTCACAAATCTATGCAAAAAGGGCTGCAATTTTACCCCAACAGAGTAAAAGTTGCAAGTTTATGTCAGGTTTTTTCACTCTGCTGTTCCACCTTAATTTTCAGCCTCAGATATTTTTGTGGCGCCACCTGATGTGTTCGGACAAAAATAACTCAACATGGTTTTATGCATAGTGGAGTTTGCAGATTCCTGGTCTAGAAGAAGAAAATTAAACCATTTTTTTATTTAACCTTTATTTATACAAGGTAGTTCCATTGAGAGGCAGCCTCTCTTTTTCAAGGACACACTGTTCACACTCACACATTCACACCAGGAAGCTGCCCAGTACAACCACAGGCTGACCTGTGGCCACTGGAGCAGCTGGGGTTAAGGGCCTTGCTCAAGGGCACCACAGTGGTTAAGGAGGGTGGGGCAAACACTGCTATGTCATCTGTCTCACCCAGATCTAATCCTGCCGGTCCAGGGATCGAACCCACAACCCTCCGCTCACCAGTCCACATCCCTAACCATTAGGCCACTACTGCCCACGAATTGTATAGAATAAAAATTTAACCAGCATCCATATGAGCGTGGCAAATATGCAGGAAAACGTAAATATTTTACAAGAAAAATGTTACAAATTCCATCCATTCATCTTCTATCGCTTGATCCTTTTCGGGTCGCGGGGGGGCTGGAGCTTATCCCAGCGTCTTTGGGGGAGAGATAGGGTGCACCCTGGACAGATCGCCAGTCCGTCGCCGGGCCAACACAGAGAGACAGACAACCATTCACTCACAGTCATACCTAAGGACAATTTAGAATCCCCAGTTGATGCCAGCTAACCTAACCTGCATGTCTTTGGCGTGTGGGAGGAATCCAGAGTACCCGGAGTAAACCCACGCAGACATGGGGAGAACATGCAAACTCCACACAGAAGGGTTACCAATGGTCAGGGGAGGGATCGAACTCATGATGGTCGGGGTGGAATCGATCCCGTGACCTTCTTGCTGTGCTGACACAGTGCTGACCACTGCTCCGCCGTGCTGCCCACATTCATGATGAAAAAAGTTTAAAAACTCATGAGAAAAAGTTGCAAATTTGCAAAAATTTTAATAGAAATTTAATAGAAAAAGTCACAAATAATAGATAAGAAGTTGCAAATGTGTAAGAAAAAAAGTTGATGGTAACTTTAAGTCTACCCCAGAAAAATGTTGAGGGTGCACTTGTAGCTTGGGGCGTGCTAGTGGCTGAGGGGATGTGGCATTTGCTTACTCTGCTTTATAGGCAGAAACGGGTGTGTTTTCATGGCAGAGGTCTGTATGACTGCGCTTTAAATACACGTTCTAGGTGTTCAGATTCAATTCAACAGTGACCACTAGATAGAGCTAAAGCTATTCACTCTTATACAGTACTTTACCTGAGCCTGCAGTATTCTTTTACCACTTAAATGAATTGTCTTCAGCTTGAGTTTC
Organism: Pholidichthys leucotaenia; assembly: GCA_020510985.1. Classification (NCBI taxonomy): domain Eukaryota; kingdom Metazoa; phylum Chordata; class Actinopteri; order Cichliformes; family Pholidichthyidae; genus Pholidichthys; species Pholidichthys leucotaenia. The sequence goes on from CM035848.1 coordinate 147,688,784, forward strand.
ATTGTAGCTATAGAAGTTATTAGGGAAAATGATATCTAGTGTTTTCACACTTGGTCTACATTTGTGTCATTCTTTTACCACCCAGGATAACTTCCAACACACTTCATTTCCTGACTAACCCTGGCAGGTGGTTTAGGAAGACCATTATTATATTATCCAGAAGGAAAACTTCCCTGATTATGGGGAATGACAAAAGCATCAACGTATAATCTTGCCAAACAAGACAGCCCTGAGCCAGAGGTTCTCAGACTTTTTCTTTCATGCCACGTTTGTGAAGCCTGAAAACAGTTCTTACCCAGCATCCCACAATTTTTATAACCTAATAATAATTTTTAAAAAGGTCCTAATTGGAGTTAAGAAAAAGGTAGTCCCCACAACTGCATTAGTAAACCCTGTATTTCCCCAAAATCATATTCATTTAGCTTTGTTTCAGTGTTTTCACCTTATCAGCACTCCACATATTCTTCAGTCCTTCATATAAAGTCCTAAATCATCTGGGAGGGCCCGTGCTATCTTATACATGCAACATTTCTCTCAGACAGCAGAAAAGCTCATGATTTGTTTGTTAAAAAGTGTAAACAGTAATTTCACAGTTTGGGATCAATAAAGTACATCTATCTAAATTTATGGGGGAAAAAACTAATTCATGAGAAAAAAGTTGCATATTTATGACAAAAAAGAAATTATGAGAAAAAAGTTGCACATTTAGAGGAAAAAGTAAAAAATTTACAACAAAGTCAAAAATTTATAAGAAAAGGTTGTAAATTCTTGATGGAAAAAAGTAGCAAATTTGTTGTTGATGGGGCCCATGGAACATAATCTGCTTTATAGGCAGGAAAAGTTGTGCATATACAGCGCTGAAAAAAAATAATGACACCAAAGAGACCACTGCAAAATTATCACTTTATCTGGTTTTATTGTTTTTAAGGATGTGTTTAAGTAAAATGAACATATTGGAAACAACTCACCCAAATACCAAGTCAGTTAGAGCGTTTATTTACAGAAAATGACAACTGGCCAAAACAACAAAGAATATGTTGCTCTAACATGTGACTTTTGATGTGTTTTTTGATCAAATAATGCAAAGAAAACAAGTTCATGTTCATTCTGAAACACTACAATACTTGTTTTAACTTAGGAAGAAGTCAAAAATCAGTATTTGTGAAATAACTCTGATTTTTATTCACAGCTTTCACGCATCTTACCATGGTGAGACGATCACCTAATCGGTACCTCCCTAAGTAGATTGAGGTGTCCTTGTGTTGGAATTCCACAGATATTCAAACTGAATGGCTGCCATACATGTAGAGATGCTAATTTAGGAAATCCCTATTTAGCCTGAACCAATGTCTTTGGGGGAGAGACAGGGTACACCCTGGACAGTTTGCCAGTCCATTGCAGGGCCGACACAGAGAGACAGATAACCATTCACTCTCACATTTAAACCTAGCAACAACTTATCCCCATTTAATGCTACATAACCTAACATGCACATTTTTGGACTGTGGGAGGAAACGAGTACCTGTCTTAAACTTAGCTCAAGTAGGTTCATTTTGTCTTCTTTTAATATTTACCTTTTGTTCTTATTAAAGACAAAAATAGAAAGGAGATGTCATTACCTTCTTAACATGTTCTTTAACATGATGAAGGCTGTAGTGCACAGTTGAAACATGTTAAGAAGGTAAAGACATCTTCTTTCTGTCAAACTTCCCCGTGCGCTCCTCACAGCGCACAGAGGAAGACAAGGAGGAATGAGGATTTAAATGCAGGGGTTGGCACACACACATTTACTGAACACAAGTTGAGGAAAAACCATACAAAATGGCAAGGCAGCTTGGGCTAACAAAGAGTCCTCTAAGATGCTAGGCTGCACGGGGAGAAAGTGTAGCAGTTGTGCCGCGCAAGGAAACACTACCAGCGTAGCGGCACAACCGCACAAAGAAACGCTATAGTTACTCGCAGCCTTTAGCAATCCAGGTCTTCCCAGTAGAACAGCGAGCACAAACCTTCAATGACTGACGGTCACACGACGAAGAACGATAGTGAATGGCCCAGCAGTGTTTGGCTAGCAAAGAACTGCTTATGAACAAACACCGCTGGCCTAACAAATTGGAAACACCTGGGGGAGGCGCGGGAAAGATATTTACCGGGGCTGAGAACAGCTGATGGAATACAGAGGGAGAGCGAGGGGGTGTGGCTGGACCAACAGACTGTCAGCAGCGTGGGAGAAAATAGGTCACTGATGACTAATAGCTGCCGGTCAGGCAGTGGCTATGAATATGGAAATCAGTACAAAAATACTCAAAAATGCACATAACCAGTAAAACCAAAACCCACAGAGAGATCGAGGCAGAGCCAGGGAAAGCCAAGCCAGCTCGGCTCGTGACAGAGCGCCCCCTTTAACACTAGAAGTCCCAGAGAGGGGCCATTTGGCCTTTTTGGCTAGAAAACCCATAGGGGGACCATCAAGTGGCCACAAGAGGGCTAATGTCTGGGTCTTCTAGTGTTAAGGGGTGGAATCCCAGACACCCAAGGTAACATCAAGAAGACACCCCCCCCCCCCAACAGGAGCAACAACAACAAACAACATGAACCCGGGTGGGAGGTAGGGGGAACAGGAAGGAGGGAACACAGAACCCCACCCAGGGTCCACAATTAACCCCCCCAAGTCCAAAGCCGTGCAGGCTCGGGAGGTCGCCCAGAGTCCCAGGCCCAGCAGAAGTTCCGGTGGACCGAGTCCGGCAGCCTGCCGGAACACATGAGCCTCCTGACCCGGGGAGTCAATTCTTCTGGTGGCCGGCCAGCGTTATTTAGCCACCAGGACCGAAGGGGTGAAGCAGGGGGTGGCCTGCCCACCAGAAGGCTCACTGGTGGGTAACAGGACTGGGGAATGGGGACATCCACGACGTCCGGCAGGGATAAGGGGACCATGGCATCCTCAGGGTGGTCCGCAACTGCACCCGCGGTGGACCCCGACTGGGCCGGCTCCGCTGCACCCATGATGGCCCCCAACTGGGCCGGCTCCTTTGCACCCACAATGGACTCCAGTGGGAGCCTCGCTACACCCGCGGTGACCTCCAGCTGAGGCTCAGCTGCACCCGCGGTGACCTCCGGTTGAGGCTCAGCTGCGGCTCAGCTGCACCCGCAGTGGACCCCGATTGGGCCAAAGCTGCACCCATGGTGAGAGGGCCAACCCGCAGGGGCACCAGGCTAAGGAGGCGATCGATGGGGGGAGCATTGACAACCTTGGCAGGGGGAGCTGGAGCAGCGGTGTCCTCCTCCAGCCAGACTGGACCCTTGGTGACCTCCAACCTGGAGCGTGGTGTCCATGATGGGTCTGGGCAGGAGCGTAGCACCCACGTCGGGCTAATCCTAGGACGCAGCCCCCACGAGGGTACCAAGCCAGCCCGCTGCACCCACGGTAACACAGCCTGCAGAGGAGACCACACGACGACCTCAGACCTCAGGGGAGCTGGATCCGCGACGTCATACGTCATTGGGCAGTGAGACCAGCTCCACGAGGACCCCTGGAGATGGTTGTTCTTCTCCAGCGACCCTAGAAAATGGCTCAGGAGCGGGAGAAGAAACAGGGTTGTTAGGGTCACCGGCAGCGGCGGAGCCCGGCGAGGGAAGTTCAGACACAGCTGTGCACTGCACCTGACTCTCCTCACCTAGAGCCAGACAAGATCTCTCTAAAACTGCCATAAGAAAAACAAGAGAGAACACTTGCCTGAGCTCGAGCTCCACTGCTGTCCAGGACTCCGTCGATCCTGGCGATGAACTCTTGGACCCGGCCTCCAGGAGGTCTAGCTCAGGCTTCCAGTCCGCTGCAGACGCCTCCACAGCTGGCGAGATGGTGATAGCAGTCCTATTATCCTCCTGCAGCGGCTCCAACGCTGGGGATTCATCCGGCATGGCTGCAGGGGGACCTCTCTGTGCTGGATCCGGGAAGGAATCGTCCAAACCCACCGGCTCTTCTCCCGTCTTAAAGGGATTAAAGGAGGAGACACAGAGAAGGTAGAAAAAGAGTTTTTAGCTGCAGCTGGTAGAGGGAGCCCAACGGACTGCTGTGACTGGGCTGCTCTCCCGGGAGACAGACAAGGTGTATTATTATCAAGATGAGATGAAAGAAAAAACACTTGCCTGTCATCCCGTCCTTTAATGTTAACTGCTGCAGCTGGCAGGCTGTCATCCCTCTCTGTGTCCACAGTGATTCGGTCCTCTTCAACGGGTGGAGGAGGAGCCGTCTCCGTGGCAACGGAGGTGGGCGTTCCCGGGATGACCTCAGCGGACCTCACAGCTGCCAGAGGGATGATGGCAGCTGACGGAGGAGAGGGCTTCTCCGGGCGCTTCCACGCGGAACAACGCTGTCCTTTGTTTGCTGGGTTGGGTTTGGTGTGAGCGGGAGCACAGACCTGGCGGGGAACAGTCTCAGCGGCGTCCTGACTCGTACAATGGCCCAGCAGTGTTTGGCTAGCAAAAAGCTGCTTATGAACAAACACTGCTGGCCAAACAAATTGGAAACACCTAGGCGAGGCACGGGAAAGATAATTACCGGGGCTGGGAACAGCTGATGGAATACAGAGGGAGAGCGAGGGGGCGTGGCTGGACCGACAGACTGTCAGCAGCGTGGGAGAAAATAGGTCACTGATGCTGACTAACAGCTGCCGGTCAGGCAGTGGCTATGAATATGGAAATCAGCACAAAAATACACAAAAATGCACATAACCAGTAAAACCAAAACCCACAGAGAGATTGAGGCCGAGCCGGGGAAAGCCAAGCCGGCTCGGCTCGTGACAGTACCCAGCAACATGGGCAGATATTTTCTTTCCCTGTTGGAAGGGACAATTAACCGAACATTTTCTCCAGAGTAAATGTTGAGGGGACACTATAACATATATAATAGACACTATTTCTTCACTCTAAATGAAATATTTTTGCTGGTCATTAACATCTGTTTGTTCTCTCCCATAGATTGAGTCCTCATCGTGCTGTTTGCTCTCTACATGTCTGTTCTTTCTTCTTCTTCTCTGTCCCCTCACCCCCCAGCCAGTCGCAGCAGATGACTGCCCCTCCCTGAGCCTGGTTCTGCTGGAGATTTCTTCCTGATAAAAGGGAGTTTTTCCTCTCCACCGCTGCCAAGCGCTTGCTCACAGGGGATCGCCTGATTGCTGGCGTCTTTCTGCAATTGTGGGGGTTTCCCCTACAGTTGAAAGTGCTATGAGATGACTGTTGCTGTGAAATGGCGCTATATAAATAAAGTTGAATTTAATTGAATTAAGTATTATTGTAGTCAGTCAAAAAGAACAAAGTACACTTATGGGGAAAAAGCTGCAAATTTACAAGAAAAAAAATCAAAATTTTATGAGAAAAAAACTTCAAATTTTCAAGAAAAAGTCACAAATTCACATAAAATTAAATTTACTAGAAAATGTTTCAGATTTATGAGGAAAAAGATATAAATTTAGAAGAAAAATCTCAAAAATTTACTAGAAAAATTGCACATTTACAGTTGCAATCAAAATCTTCCAACCCCCACTGCAAATTATGTTTACTGGCAAAATGTACAAACTAGCTGCTGTTTGCAATAAACAAATAAAACATGAAAAATTTAAAGGGCCTATATCATGCAAAATCGACTTTTTTGAGCTTTTAAGCATGTTATAATGTTAATTCCTCACCAAAAACACCCCAAAGTGGTATTTTGCTCCATTCACGCATCTCTGAGTATTCCTCCTCAACCCTGCTCTCTGAGCTGCTGCTCCGCCCAGTCCCTGATAATGACTGGGTCCCCACGTTCATACGTATGAACGTGGGTGAGCCGCCCACTCCAGGAAGTGCCTGTGCTGCCAGCACCACCCCCAGGCTAACGCACACACCCACTTTCTTTGCGCAGCAAACGGAGCGGTGATCAGCAAAACTGTTTCACTTTAGCATTGACGCTGTGAAGAAGTAGTTCCTCTCGCACCTAATCTGCTCAGTGACAACAACTGTTTGCTTTTTTACGTAAGACAATGTCTTCTAAGTTTTCGTGGGCAGAACCCAGCGACACACTGCAGCAGCCGGCTCAGGGGTTACGTCATGAAATGGGCGGCAGCCACAAGAAGGAGAGGCTGAGCCTCTGAGATTGAGGCATCTTACTTCCGGGTTGGAAAAGTAGCTCGCGAAAATAACTCATATTTCATAAGAAATTCATTCTCCAGTGTACCAAAGGTAATATACTATCACATACATGCATATAGTTCACTCTGAAAGGCTTAAAATAGCATGATATAGGCCCTTTAAAAAGCTCAGCACAACTAACATTGTCAGTGCATTCTCCAACTTCAATACAAAATGCCACTTTCAATGACTACTGCAGTTTCAAAATTATTCAACCCCTTCATAACAAGCATCTTTAGTGCTTAGTAGAGCACCCTTTTGCTATGACTTGCTCTAAACGTGATGCATAGCCAGACACCAGTTGAATCCATTGATTGATTGAATCCATCTTTCCCACCACATGCTGCAGGTTTCCAGTGCCAGACGAAGTGAAGCCGCCCCAGCGCATCACTGAGCCACCACCATGCTTCACTTTAGGCATGGTGTTCTTTTCAGCGTATGCTTCATTCTTCATCCTCCAGACATGCTGCTGAGCCATAGGCCCACAAAGTTGCCTCCAATTTGCTCAAAATTATATACAAATAATCCAAATAGGTTTTAGGATTTTGTTCTGTGGAACAATAAAACAAAACAGGAACTTTTCAGGCCTATGGATCCTCTAGGGCTGCTTCGCTTCCTCTGGCACTGGAAACCTGCAGTGTGTGGATGGCAAGATGGATTCAATCAAGTATCAGCAGGCAGCACCCAAACCCAAGAATAGAGGCCTTTGCCCATGAAGAATGGACTAAGATTCCTCAGAACGCTGCAAGAAGCTAGTGTCTGGCTATACATCACGTTTGCAGCAGGTCATAACAGCAAAAGGGTGCTCTACTAAGCTCTAAAGATGCTTGTCATGAAGGGGTTGAATAATTTTGAAACTGCAGTAGTCATTACAAGTGGTATTTTGTGTTGAATTTGGAGAAAACATTTGTAATATTAGTTTTGTTCCACTATTTAAATTGTTGTAAGGTTTGTTTATTGGGAACAGCTGCTAGTTTGTACATTTTGCCAATAAACCTAATTTGCAGTGGGAATTGAATAATTTTGATTGCAACTGTAAAAGGAAAAACTTGAAAGTAGAGGATTTGTGAGGAAACAAGTGGTATATCTACAAGAAAAAAGTTGCGACTTTACAAAACAGTAAAAAAAAAAATTACAAGAAAAAAGTTTCAAATTTAAAGGTACACTATGGTTGACATATACGTACAACCCCCTTAAAAACAAATTTAAATTGTCTAAAATGGTATCTTATGCCTTTTTTTCCACAAAAACCCTTTCACTGTATTGCAGTTGCTTGTGAAAATTTTTGCCTTTTTCCTCTTCCTTCAAATGCCAGGATCTAATTAGGCCCACATCCCGGCCACCAGGCCGTTGACGCGCTGCACACAAAAGTCTGCAAGCTGGCAAACTTGAACAGCCAATGCTTAGTCCTGATTGGTTCACCTGTTATAGACATCATAAAACACACCATCTACTTGCCTGTTTCCAAGGGGAGGAGCTTAATTGAACTTTCATAGCAGAAAAACACAGACATGACATGATTTTGCTCTTGATCTTGTACAGTGGATATAAAAAGTCTATACACCTCTATTCAAATGCCAGGTTTTTGTGATGTAAAAAGATGAAACCAAGATAAATCATTTCAAAACCTTTTCCACCTTTAATGTGACCTATAACTTGTACAACCCTATTGAAAAGCAAGCTGAAATCTTTTAGGGGAAAAAAACAAAAAACTTACAATAACTGTGGTGTAAGAAAACCACAAGTTTGGTTGGAATCGGTGTGGTGACGTGGCCACTTGGTGACTGTAGTGTAAGAGTTAATGGACACCAGTGGGATGGCACAGCTGTATGGTGACATCCTCATACCGAGCCGATAAAAGGGGAGAGTCGACCATCTTAGGCCTCTTTAGGCTCCAGGCCATACAGTGTACAGTCTCCACAGTAAGCCAGTATTGTAATAACAACAGTTTGTGTAATAAAGTTCCTGTTCTGAATCAGCACCACTCTCCACTGGTCATTCTGGGTTTCCAGACATAACATTTGGCAACGAGGGTTAAACCATGGAAGCATGCGTGAGGCCACCACAGCCATTTCTGGAAAAACCCGGTGAGCCACCCGTACCATGGCTGCACTGATTCTATGCTTTTACCACCTACATATCGGCGTTGGGCCTGAATGAGCTAGACAATATACAGAAGTGAGCTGTTAATTCACTATCTTGGCATAGAAGCCCAACGTATTTTCTGCACGCTAGGACCAACAGACTCATTCGCTGATTCAGTTGAGCTGCTAGCTAGCTACTTTGCCACACAAGACAACATGTTGGCGCAGCGTATTAGGTTCCAACAACGGCGACAGAAGGCTGGAGAGACGACTCAACAATTCGTCATGGACCTTCGCCACCTAGGTAGCGTGTGCAGGTTTGGTTTGTTGGAGGATGAAATGATGCAGGACCAGTTGGCCGAGCACACTAGCAACCCGCGGCTGCGGACAAAAATGCTAACGGCGCCAAATGACATGACGCTAGCTAACATCTTTGAGCTAGCATTCCAGCTAGAGTCCACTGACAAGTTAGGATCAAAGCTAGGTGTGCAGCAACAACAATGACAGCCGGACTACACACCGCTTGCATACGCGGTAAGCACAGAAGAATCCAGGAGGCAGAAGAGGCTTGGGTAAACACCGCGAATCATAAGAATGCCATGGGGCACTTCTCATGCGGCAACTGTGGTTCCCCGACGCACTGAGAGAGAGCACGTTTCTGCCCAGTAAGGGGGCAACAATGTAAAAGATGCAGAAAATTCAACCACTTCGAAAAAAAAATCTGCCGGTCAGCACCACCGCCGAACCCACTGGCCAACTCAAGTCACTCGCCCGCAACGACCGGTGAGGTCTGGAGGCGCGGCGTACACATTCTGCATGGTGGGGCTGGACGATGTCAACTTGCCGCCCCTGCTCGACACCGCTGCAGTGAGATCGATGTTAAACTGGGCCATGGTAAAGAAGTTTTTCCCCAACCACCCAATCAGAGAAAAACCAGCGGTGCTGTATGGGTATGGTGGCTACCGAGTTAGCAATGTAGGGACCATTACACTAACGGTCCTCTACATGTCAAGAGTCGTTACTGACTTTGTTTTTCAAGTGGTCACGCATAGAGACAACATATTAGGATGTGACTTCTTTTATCAAATGGGCTTCTCCATTTACGACAGTAATGGACTCCGTTTAACTGATATTGATGAGTGGGACGCAACACACCAGGATGACGATGGCGAGAGTACAGCTGTCCCATGCACACAGGAGGAACACTGCCCAGAGAGGGGACAGCGACTGGACTCACCTCAGATCCTCGCCCAGCATGAGCCCACAGGAGCTGCTGCGGAGTTGCAGGAGAGGGAGCCATGCCTACCGAGTATCCTGGGACACAGCAACCTGGCGTAGATCCTAATGGCGATGATAGTGACGCACTGCCCCGACCAGGCTTCCCAGGTGAGGGAGAGAAGGGACTGGACTGCTTCCAAATCCACGCACAGCGCCAGTCTACAGGAGCCACAGCTGAGCTGCTGGATGAAGAGTCCGTGATCATACAGTCATGTGAAAAAATTAGGACACCCTGTATAAGCCTGTGTATTTTTAACATATTTGGACATATGGATATTTAATATCAAAGTTAAAAATACTGGGAGATTCACGTAATACAACTAAACAATTAAAAAAGAATTAAAGTCTTTTTTCAGTCTTTCTGTAAAATGTAATTCTAAACAAATGTGAGGAATAAATTAGGACACCCCCATCTTTTCTGGGACACCCTCACATTAATTCCCACTTAAAATGGCAAAAATAAATTTCGCGTGGATTCGGAAGCAGTCCGGTCCCTTCATCTTAGGCCTCTTTCAGCTCCAGGCCATACAGTGTACAGTCTCCACAGTAAGCCAGTATTGTAATAACAACAGTTTGTGTAATAAAGTTCCTGTTCTGAATCAGCACCACTCTCCGTTGGTCATTCTGGGTTTCCGGACATAACAGTGACGTCATTAGGCCGAGCACATATAATGTGAGGGGTGGCCATCTTACGGCCTCTTCTTGGCTCTCTTGATATTCTCTTGGCTCTTTCGCACTCAGCCTCCCGACAACAGCCTGTAACCTGTTCATCTGCACAATTTGTAATAAAGTTTGTATTCGGTTCGACTCCTGCCTCTGCTGTCCTATTTCCAGACATAACAAATGGCAACGAGGATGACTCACGCAAAATCGAGGATGAGGAACCCAGTCACAAAGCCATTCCTCAGCGAACCTGGTGAGCACCCTATCCCTTGGTTCCACTGATATTATGGGCCATTCGTAGAGTTCATAACTGCCACCGGCCTGAGACACGCTAGCGATGCTAAGCTAAACGGCATGCTACTCCACTGCCTCGGCATCGAGGGATGGCATATCTTCCGAATGTTTGGACCCTCGGACACCTACGACGACTACGATGAGTGTGTTGGTCTATTAACCAAACACTTCGATGTTCCAGAGAGCGTGATGGCCCGAAGACGTGCATTTTACCAGCACCGACAGTGTACAGGTGAGTCAGTCCAGCAGTATGCCGCCGACCTCTGTTGTTTGGCTAGTACGTGCAAGTTTGGATGCTTGGAGGACGAACTGGTGCAAGACCAGTTAGCAATGCACACCACGAACCCGAAGCTGGAGGAGACGACAGACAACCTGCCATTGGCGGACGTGGAGGAGTTGGCATCCCAGATAGAGGCAGAAGCAGCTTCCCAGTCAGCATCACAGTTAGCGGGCCCCGACCCACGGCCCCCGCAGTTAGCTCCGCTGGTACAGACGGTTGCTGAGCCCACCAACTCCACACCGTTTCGGAAGGGCCCCGAGGTAGACACCGTGGGACAGCAGGGCACCACTGAGCAACAACCCAGTGACAGACTCACCTTAGAAGACGAGCTAATTTGTGACAAGCTAGCCAAAGAGCGCAGTGCAGAAAGTGAACACAGTGCAGAGAGAGAACACAGTGCAGAGAGAGAACACAGTACGAAGGGAGAGCAGCGACCGGACTCACCTCAGTTCCTTGCCCAGCATAAGCCTCAGGGAGCTGCTGCGGAGCTGCAGGAGAGGGAGCCCGTGTCTATCGGGAACCCTGGGACACAACAACCTGGAGCAGGTTCTACCAACAGCGACAACAACACATCACCACGACCAGACTTCCCAGGAGTAGAGGAGAAGAAACCGGACTGCTTCTGAATCCACGCCCGGCACCAGCCTCCAGGAGCCACCGCTAAGCTGCAGGATGAAGAGTCCGCGACCCAACAAGATGCAGTAGATCCACTGGATGCCTTTCTAATCCATGACCAGTGTCAGCTTTCAGGAGCTGCCGCTGAGCCGCAGGATGAAGAGTCCGTGACCCAACAGGATGCCACAGAACCACCACAACCTGGTGGATGCCCCACAGCAGACGTGAGAGTCATAACATCACAACCACAATGCCGAACAGAGCACCACTCACAGTGATGAGCTGGGTTCGGGTCCGCAGAACCGAATGACCGGACCCGCAGTCGGCCTCAACATTGTCACCACCACTGACACCCAGGAAGATCGCCATGCAGCTGAGGCCAGCCGCCGTCCAGATGGCTGATGGTTCAAGATGGCAAGCCAGCCATCTGTGGAAGGTAAGAGCAGCTGCTGCGAACCAGGATGCGCTGTTGGAGCCGAGCCAGCTGGTGTGGGATCCTGGCTGGGACACTGCTGATGAGTGTGCTGTGGCTCCAATGGTATGGCGCCCAGTTCCGCTGTGGCCGGTGCCTCCAGGGGCATGTCCACCACAGGCTCATATCAGGGCCCCTTGAACTGAACTGTCTTCCTCAATAAAAGAAGGACTGTTTAGCTAGGGGCACAGCTGCCAGCAAATAGTGGCATAGTAATTCACTCAGCCGCATCGGGTCATGCGGTAGTCTACCTGCTGGCCCTAGTTAGTTTTGGGGTTTCATTGTACCAAACTGGGGAGGGTCAATTTGAATATATGTGTTGTTCTGTTTTTCCGGGGGGGGGGGGGGGGAGGATGAATGTGGTGTAAGAAAACCACAAGTTTGGTTGGCATTGGCGTGGTGATGTGGCCGCTTGGTGACATTATCGTGCCGAGCACATATAATGTGAGGGTCGGCCATCTTACGGCCCCTCTTGGCTTTCTTGATATTCTCTTGGCTCTTTGGTGCTCAGCCTCCCAACAACAGCCTGTAACCTATTCATCTGCACAGTTTGTAATAAAGTTCGTGTTCCCAGCAAGCGCCACTCTCTGTTGATCCTTATGCGTTTTCCAATCATAGCAATAACGTGGTTGCATAAATATGCACACCCTGTTATAACTGGGGATGTGGCTGTGTTCAGAATTAACCAAGATTCAATTCAAGATTCAAAGCTATTATTGTCAATACTACTATGTGTACAGGACATACAGGAGAATTGAAATGGCGTTTCTCTCTCTCTCTCTTCATTGGTGTGCACGATATAAACAGAAAAGGAATAAGGCTGGAAAAAAGAAAACAACAACAGCAGTTTAATATATACAATATGTACAGTAATGCAACCCGTGGTGCAAATGGCGACAAGAAAGACCCAGAACTCCCATAGTGCAAATAGAGATAAACAATTAACGATGATAAAACCCAGCAATCCTATATACAGACAACTAGAGATGAATACCCGTAGTTGCAGTTCAATGCGGTAGTGTAGTTGCAGATAGTAACAGATAGGACTGCACATGATCAGTATTGCAGTGGCAGACAGACAGCAGCAGATATGGCATTTGTGCAAATGGTTGCGGTTAATGTGCAGAGACATACAGCAGCAAAAGTATTACTGTTGGTGTGCCAGTCTTTCTGTGCCAACAACTGAGGTAATTATTATGTGGGTGATTGTGTTACCAAGGTGGAACCTTGTGGTTCCAAGGTCGTCATAGCCAGGACCGGCACTGGGGTTAAGCTCCCAGTGCTCATAAAATGCTCCTTATGGCGTGCGTCTCGAAAAGCCTCTGACAACTAAGTCCAACTCCTAGCCTGCCCGTGTGGTTTAGTCTCTAAGCCTGGCGGAACTGCTTTTACTAATAGGAGAAGGGGCGAGGGCGGATCTCTGGCGCCTTAAAACCAGATGCTTCGGTTAGATGGTGGCTCATCAACCTGGGAAGGTAGCCCATCTAGGGGAAGGTAAACCCTGATTTCAAACCTCCACTGCCTTGCGGCATACCCGGTCACGGGAAAGGCTTCGGGAGTCAACCCTGAGGAAAAATCGGGAGTCGGAGCCCCTAAGGCAGTTCTATGTTGTGCTCAACATCGTTCTGGCAGCTCCTGCAACGGCGCTGGTGCCAAACTGTAGCAGCCCTGCTGTTCCTTTGGATTCATCAGTGACGTGGAGAGGGGGGACATGCTGCATGGGCAACATCTTGTCCTCCATATCTTCCTGCCCAGGCTTGAATCCTACCAACGCCCAACGCTGGAAGGTAGAACACCGGATCACTGGAGAGGACACTCCAGCTTCACCTTTGGCGTAGACAAAACACGGGGAATGACAGTTACCGGTTATAAGCCACCGCTCAATTGGCGTAGAGCGCGGCGCCAGGGGTTGTTCCCGATGGTGGGAGGGATCATCGGATCTCACTGGACAGCTACTGCCCACCTCAAGCTGGGCAGCCCCCAGCCAATAAGGTGTTGTCCCGCCACAGCTTGCTTTCCTTATTGGGTGCATGAGGATGAGGAGAAGTCCGAACAGCAGGCTGAGAACCTTCACACCAGGCAAGACAATAAAACAAAAGAGACCAACTCTAAAACTGGGAACTTGGAACGTCTGCACTATGATGACAGGACTCGCTGCTAACCTCAAGGACATCAACGACACCAGGAAGACTGCCATCATCAATAATGAGCTGAAGAGACTGGGAGTGGATATCGCCACTCTCCAGGAAACACGGTTGGCTGACGCAGGCACACTGAGAGAGAAGGACTACACGTTCTACTGGCAGGGAAAGGGCAGTGACGAACACAGGGAACACGGAGTGGGCTTCGCAGTGAAGAACACCTTGCTGAAGATGGTGGAACCGGGCAGCACTGGCTCTGCACAACTCCTCACCCTCCGCCTGAACACCACTCAAGGCCCAGTCACCCTCGTCAGTGTGTATGCCCCAACACAGACAGCCACACCAGAGGCAAAAGACGAGTTCTACGAGAATCTCGCAACAACTGTCAGGATCATCCCCAACTCTGAACAACTCATTCTCCTTGAAGACTTCAATGCCAGAGTGGGTGCTGACCACGACTCCTGGCCCTCCTGTCTTGGACCTTTTGGCGTGGGCAGAATGAACGACAACGGACAGCGGCTGCTCGAGTTCTGCACATATCACGATCTGTGCATCACAAACTCGTTCTTCAAGACCAAGCCCCAACACAAGGTTTCCTGGCAACATCCGCGCTCAAAGCACTGGCACCAGCTGGATTTGATCCTGACCAGGCGCACCTCACTGAAGAACGTGCTAATCACCCGTTCGTTCCAGAGTGCAGATTGCGACACAGACCATTCATTGGTGTGTTGCAAGGTCAAGCTGCAGCTGAAGAAATTCCATCGTGCTAGACAGCCTGGAAAGGCACGGATTGACACCAGCAAGATGGCTCAACCAGAACTTGTTGAGCAGTTTGCCTCCACCTTTGAGAAGGAACTTGGTGTACCACAAGAAGGAGAATCTGCAAAGCAGAAGTGGGAAGAGCTGCGAAACACCATCCACCGCACAGCCTTGGCTACCTTTGGGAGGAAGACCTCGAAGTCACAGGACTGGTTTGATGCCAAGTTGACCGAGATGACCCCCGTCATTGAAGCCAAGCGCTCAGCACTTGCTGAGTACAAGAAGTACCCAAATGAGAAGAATCTCCAGATTCTCAGTGCTGCGAGAAGCAAAGTTCAGCAGACTGCTCGGTGCTGTGCCAACGAGTACTGGACTCAGCTCAGCCAAGACATTCAAACCGCTGCCATAACAGGGAACATCCGTGGTATGTACGATGGCATCAAGAAAGCACTTAGTCCGGCTCAGAGCAAGACAGCCCCCCTCAAATCCTCCACTGGGGAGATGATCACAGAAAAGAACAAGCAGATGGAGAGATGGGTGGAACACTACTCCGACCTCTACTCCAGACAGAACACCGTGACACCGTCAGTCCTTGATGCCATCAACTGCCTGCCATCCATGGACGAACTTGACGCCAAGCCAACCATCGACGAACTCAGCAAGGCCATCGATAGCTTGGCCGCTGGCAAGGCACCCGGCAACGACGGCATACCCCCTGACCTGATCAAGCACTGCAAGACCGCCCTACTGCTGCCATTGCATGACGTCCTCTGCCAGTGTTGGAAGGAAGGTGCCGTACCACAGGACATGAGGGACGCCAAGATCATCACCCTCTACAAAAACAAAGGGGAGAGAAGCGACTGCAACAACTACAGGGGCATCTCCCTCCTCAGCGTTGTTGGCAAAGTCTACGCACGAGTTGTTCTCGTTCGTCTACAGAAGCTTGCCGAACGTGTCTACCCCGAGTCTCAGTGTGACTTCCGCGCTGAGCGATCGACAGTAGACATGATATTCTCCATCCGCCAACTCCAGGAGAAATGCAGAGAACAGAACATGCCCCTGTATGTCGCCTTCATCGACCTCACCAAAGCGTTTGATCTGGTCAGCAGAGAGGGCCTTTTCAAGATCCTGCCAAAGATAGGATGCCCACCAAAGTTGCAAAGCCTCATTGAATCGTTTCACACCAACATGCAGGGGATAGTGCAGCACGATGGCAACGTCTCAGAGCCATTCAACATACGCAGCGGAGTGAAACAGGGCTGTGTACTTGCGCCAACCCTCTTTGGAATTTTCTTTGCTATGCTCCTGAGGCATGCCTTCAGCACAGCAACAGAGGGAATCTACCTGCACACAAGATCTGACGGCAGGCTTTTCAACCTCACCCGCCTGAAAGCCAGAACCAAAGTACGCGAGGCTCTAATCAGAGACATGCTGTTCACAGACGATGCTGCAGTCGCAACCCACACACAGCAGGAGCTTCAGACCCTGATGGACCACTTCTCCCAGGCATGCAAGGACTTCGGGCTTACCATCAGCCTAAAGAAGACTAACGTCTTGGCGCAAGGCACGGAAGCACCACCAACCATCACCATCGACGACTACGAGCTGGAGGTCATGAATCAGTTCACGTACCTGGGGTCCACGATCAGCAACAACCTCTCCCTTGATACAGAGATCAACAAGAGGATTGGAAAATCAGCCTCCACACTCGCTCGCCTCACCACACGAGTGTGGGAGAATCCCAAACTCTCTGTCAAGACGAAGATGGCAGTGTACAACGCCTGCGTCATCAGCACACTGCTCTATGGGAGTGAGACGTGGACAACATACGCCCGGCAGGAAAAGAGACTGAACTCCTTCCACTTGCCCTGCATTCGCCACATCCTGGACATATCCTGGCAGGACAAAGTGCCCAACACAGAAGTTCTGTCCCGTGCCGGCCTTCCCTCCATGTTCACTCTACTCAGGCAGCGCAGGCTCCGCTGGCTAGGCCACGTTCACCGTATGGAGGATGGCAGAATCCCCAAAGACGTCCTCTACGGAGAGCTGGCAACTGGCAGGAGAGACGTTGGCCGCCCACAGCTGCGCTTTAGAGACGTCTGCAAGAGAGACATGAAGGCCCTGGAGATCAACACAGAGCACTGGGAGGACCTTGCAACGGACTGCTCCAAATGGACAGGCACCCTGACCAGACAGCTCAAGGCGGGTGAAGAGAGACTGACTGCTGCAGCAGATGAAAAAAGGACCCGCAGGAAGAACCGCCACAGACCCAGCAGCACGGAGACCACCCACAAGTGCGACCTGTGTGACAGGGACTGCCATTCGCGCATCGGCCCGTTCAGCCACAGGCGGTGCTGTTCCAGCAGAGTAGACGTTTAGGATTCTCTTCCATGGTCATCATAAGACCGACAGAGGCCGACAAATGTGTTACCATCTGGGGGGGAGGAAGTGCACAGAGTTCAGGGTCCTGATGGCCTGATGAATAAAGCTGTTAAGCAGTCTTGTGGAACGGGCCTGGAGGCTTCTGTACCGTTTCCCCCGAGTGCAGGAGGCTGAAGAGGGAGTGTGAGGGGTGGGAGGTGTCACCTGTGATGCTATTGGCTCTGCGGGTGAGGCGAGTGAGGTAGATGTCTTCGGGAGGGGACAGAGGGGCACCAATGATCTTGCTAGCTGCTTTCACTGTGCGTTATAGTGTCTTCCGGCAGGAGGCGGTGCAGCTTCCATACCACACTGTGATGCAGCTGGTGAGGATACTCTCAATGGTGCCCAGGTAGAAAGAACACGTGATGGGGGGTGGGACTTGTGCTCTCCTCAGTTTGCGAAGGAGGCGAGTTTGAGCCTTCTTGGCCAGTGATGTGGTGTTGTTGGACCAAGAGAGTTCCTCAGAGATGTGCACCCCCAGGAACTTGGTGCTGCTCACCCTCTCCACAGCTGCACCATCGATGATCAGAGGGGGGTGCTGTGTGTGACCCCTCCTGAAGTCGATCACAATCTCCTTGTTTTTTCCCATGTTCAGGAAGAGGGTATTGTTTTTGCACCACTTGACCAGTTGGCTCACCTCATTTCTGTAGTTGGCCTCCTTGTTGTTGGTGATGAGGCCCACCACCATCGTGTTATCCGCAAACTTGATGATGTGGTTGGTGTTGTAGTGGTGGTGTTGTACGCAGTCATGGGTCAGCAGGGTGAAAAGCAGTGGGCTGAGCACACACCCTTGTGGGGCTCCTGTGCTCAGTGTGATGGTCTGGGAGATGTTGCTGCCAACCCGCATGTTCTTTGGCCTCCCTGTGAGAAAGTCTGGCACCCAGTTACAGAGAGAGGTTTTGAGTCCCAAGTGTCTGAGTTTTTGTATCAGGTGCTGGGGGATGATTGTGTTGAATGCTGAAATGAAGTCCAAGAACAGCATTTGCTTGTAGGAGTTTTTTGAGTCCAGGTGGGTGAGGGCTGGATGGAGAGCAGCAGCGATGGCATCTTCTGTGGATCTTTTTGACCTGCATGCAAACAGGGATGGGTTGTTGGAGGGAGGCAGGATGGACTTGGATGTTCTGCATGACTAGCTGCTCGAAGCACTTCATTATAATGGGGGTCAGTGCTATGGGCCGGTAACCATTGTAGCTGGGTGGGACGGGCTTCTTTGGGATTGGTATTATAGTGGCAGTTTTGAAACATGTGGGGACATCAGCTTGAGACAGGGAGATGTTTAAGATGTAGGCCAGGACATTCTTAAGCTCCTCTGTACAGTCCTTCAGGACATGACCCGGTATTGTCTGGGCCAGCTGCCTTTCGTGGGTTGATCCTGCAGAGGGTCCTCTTCACGCTAGCCAGATCTAGACTCATGGCCCGCTCGTCCGGAGGAGGAGTGGTCTTCTGTGCTGATGTGCTGTTTTGTGCTTCAAATCGGCCA
Source organism: Pholidichthys leucotaenia (assembly GCA_020510985.1). Lineage (NCBI taxonomy): Eukaryota > Metazoa > Chordata > Actinopteri > Cichliformes > Pholidichthyidae > Pholidichthys > Pholidichthys leucotaenia. The sequence continues at coordinate 147,707,433 of CM035848.1, forward strand.
AAGAAGTCATTTAGGTTGTTGAGCAGTGTGATGTCACTCACACAGGTCTGAGGTGGAGGTTTGTAGTTGGTGAGAGTCTGTATGCCACACCAGAGAGAATGTGCATCTCTGGTGTTGCTGAAGTGGCCAGATATTTTCTTGCTGTATTGTTGTTTTGCCTCCTTGATACCACTGGACAGGTTGGCCCTAGCTGTTGTTAGTCCTGCAGTGTCGCCGGCCCTGAAGGCTACGTCTTGAGTCCTCAGGAGTCTGTGGACCTCTGCTGTCATCCATGGCTTCTGGTTAGCACAAACAATGATGGTCTTGCAGTGAGTGACATCATCAATGCATTTAGCTATGTACAGCCATGGACAAAATTGTTGGTACCCCTCTGTTAATGAAAGAAAAACCCACAATGGTCACAGAAATAACTTGAATCTGACAAAAGTGGTAATAAATAAAAATTCTATGAAAGTTAACCAATGAAAATCAGACAATGCTTTTGAATTGTGGTTCAACAGAATTACTTTAAAAAACAAACTCATGAAACAGGCCTGGACAAAAATTATGGTATCCCTAGAAAAGATTGAAAATAATGTGACCATAGGGACATGTTCAACCAAGCTGTGTCCTCTAATTAACATCACAGGTGTCTACAAACTTGTAATCAGTCAGTCGGCCTATTTAAAGGGTGACAGGTAGTCACTGTGCTGTTTGGTGACATGGTGTGTACCACACTAAACGTGGACCAGAGGGAGCAAAGGAGAGAGTTGTCTCAGGAGATTAGAAAGAAAATTATAGACAAGCATGTTAAAGGTAAAGGCTATAAGACCATCTCCAAGCAGCTTGATGTTCCTGTGACTACAGTTGCACATATTATTCAGAAATTTACGATCCACGGGACTGTAGCCAACCTCCCTGGATGTGGCCGCAGGAGGAGACGGATAATACAAATGGTAACAAAAGAGCCCAGAACAACCTCTAAACACACTCATGGTGAACTCCAAGGTCAAGGTACATCAGTGTCAGATCGCACCATCCGTCGTTGTTTGAGCCAAAGTGGACTTCATGGGAGACGACCAAGGAGGACACCACTGTTGAAAACAAATCCTAAAAAAGCCAGACTGGAATTTGCCAAACTGCATGTTGACAAGCCACAAAGCTTCTGGGAGAATGTCCTATGGACAGACGAGACAAAACTGGAACTTTTTGGCAAGGCACATCAGCTCTATGTTCATAGACGCAAAAATAAAGCATACCAAGAAAAGAACACTGTCCCTACTGTGAAACATGGAGGAGGTTGTGTTATGTTCTGGGGCTGCTTTGCTGCATCTGGCACAGGGTGTCTTGAATCTGTGCAGGATACAATGAAATCTCAAGACTATCAAGGTATTCTAGAGAGAAATGTGCTGCCCAGTGTCAGACAGCTTGGTCTCAGTCGCAGGTCAAGGGTCTTGCAACAGGATAATGACCCAAAACACACAGCTAAAAACACCCAAGAATGGCTAAGAGGGAAACATTGGACTATTCTAAAGTGGCCTTCTATGAGTCCTGATTTAAATCCTATTGAACATCTGTGGAAGGAGCTGAAACATGCCGTCTGGAGAAGGCACCCTTCAAACCTGAGACAACTGGAGCAGTTTGCTCATGAGGAGTGGGAAAAAATACCTGCTGAGAGGTGCAGAAGTCTCATTGACAGTTACAGAAATCGTTTGATTGTGGTGATTGCCTCAAAAGGTTGTGCAACAAAATATTAAGTTAAGGGTACCATCATTTTTGTCCAGGCCTGTTTCATGAGTTTGTTCTTTAAAATAATTCTGTTGAACCGCAATTCAAAAGCATTGTCTGATTTTCATTGGTTAATTTTCATAGAATTTTTATTTATTACCAATTTTGTCAGATTCAAGTTATTTCTGTGACCATTGTGGGTTTTTCTTTCATTAACAGAGGGGTACCAACAATTTTGTCCACGTGTGTATGTCACAACAACCTCAGTGTACTCCTCTAGGTTTGTGTGTCCATTGTGAGTGGCTGCATGCTTGAAAGTGTCCCAGTCTGTACTGTTGAACCAGCCTTTCAGAGCATCAGAGGCCCCCTCTGGCCACACACGTACCTGCTTGTTTGTTGGTCTGATGGCTTTCACTCTGGGTTTGTATGCCGGCCTTAACAGGATGGTGATGTGATCAGAGAGACCCGGGGGGGAAGAGGGGAGGGTCTGTATAAATTCTTATGAGTTGTGTACACCAGGTCCAGCAAATTGTCTCCCCTTGTTGCAAAGTTTACATGTTGATATAGGTTTAGTAGGAGGGCCTTTAAATGTGCATGATTAAAGTCTCCTGCTGTGATGAGGAATCCATCTGGATGCTCTGTTTGTGTCTCACTTATGGCCTGATAGAGTTCTTTCAGTGCTTTACTCCTCTCGCTGGTGCTGGTGGGTGGGGCATTCACGGCGGCAAGCAGGACAGATGAAAATTCTCTAGGCATGTGAAAGGGTCAGCATTTGAGGATCATAAACTCCACTAACGAAGAAGAGTGCTTGTGTATGACAGTTGTATCTCTGCACCAAGCATCACTGATGTAAACACACACGCCTCCACCCTGGGTTTTCCCCCCACCTGTTAGCATTCTGTCGCTACGATAGCATGTTATCCCAGCTAACTGAATGGCAGAGTCCGGTATATTGTCATTTAACCACGTTTCCATAAAGATAAAAACACAGCAGTTCCGCACATCACGTGTAGATCTCAGGAGCTGTATGTGGTCTATTTTGTTGTCTAGTGAGCGTACGTTGGCCAGAATCAGTGAAGGAATCAGGAGTCTGTGCGGGCTAGCGGTTAGCCTCGTTTGGATACCTCCACGTTTACCTCTCTTTTGTCTCCACTCACACCGTCTGCAGCGCCTCCATTTGGTATGAGATGCAGCACTCAAGTCAGAGGGTGTGGAGGACTGGTGGAGGAGGTCCAGGCCACGGAGCTCCTCTGTAACGCTCTGGTCCAAGACATGATGTCCAGTCATATTCCTTATCTCCAGAAGGCTGTGGCAACTGTAGCTTGTGCGCAGCATCATATATGTACATTAAACAATTTAAACAACACTAAGTAGCACAAAAACATGACAAGAGGAGAGAAGCCACTGCATGTTCACGCACCGCCTAGTGAGGCTAGTCACATTCAAACTCATGTTAAATGGAAGTCAGCACACACCTGCCACCAAATAAGTGCCTCTGATTAACCCCAAATAAAGTTCAGCTGTTCTAGTGGGCTTTTCCTGACATTTTTGTAGTCACATTTTACAGCACAAGCCATGGTCCACAAAGAGCTTCCAAAGCATAAGAGGGGTCTCGTTGTTCAAAGGTATCAGTCAGGAGAATGGTACAAAAGATTTTCCAAGGCATAAAATATACCATGGAACACAGTGAAGACAGTGTTCATCAAGTGGAGAAAATATGACACAACAGTGACATTATCAAGAACTGAATGTTCCTCCAAAACTGATGAAAAGACGAGAAGAAAACTGGTCAGGGAGGCTGCCAAAAGGCCGACAGCAACATTGAAGGAGCTGCAGGAATTTCTGGCAAGTACTGGCTGTTTAGTACATGTGACAACAATCTCCCGTCTTCTTCATACAGTCATGTGAAAAAATTTGAACACCCCTTTAAATATTCTTTTCTTTATTAAGAAATGTTCACATATCTATGTCTAACCTTGTTTTTGTTTTTATTTGCATTTTTAAAATTGATTTTTGCCATTTTAAATGGGAATTAATGTGGGGGTGTCCCAGAAAAGATGGGGGGGTATCCTAATTTATTCCTCACTATTTGTTTAGAATTACATTTTACAGAAAATTTGAAAAAAGACTTTAATTCATTTTTAATTGTTTAGTTGTATTATATTAATCTTCCAGTATTTTTAACATCCATCCATCCATCCATCCATCCATCTTCTACCACTTTTCCGGAGGTCCGGGTCACGGAGGCAGCAGTTCAGGCAGAGAAGCCCAGACTTCCCTCTCCCCCGCCACCTGCTCCAGCTCTTCAGAGAGGATACCAAGGCGTTCTCAGACCAGCTGGGAGACATAGTCTCTCCACCGTGTCCTGGGTCTGCCCCGGGGTCTCCTCCCAGTGGGACGTGCCTGAAGGTGAGGTGCCTGAGGTGTATTTTTAATACTGATATTAAATATCCATATGTCCATCCATCCATCCGTCTTCTTCCGCTTAATTCTTTTGTAAAAAACAACAACAACAACAAAAAAACCCCCACACAGGCTTATACAAGGTGTCCTAATTTTTTCACATGACTGTATGTCTGGGCTATGGGGTAAGGTGGCAAGATGGAAGCGTTATCTTACCAAGAAAAACATCCAAGCCCAGCTATATTTTACAAAAACACATTTGAAATCTCCCAAACGCATGTGGGAAAATGTGTTATGGTCCGATGAAACCAAGGTTGAACTTTTTGGACATAATTCTAAAAGGTATATTTGGCACAAACACAACACTGCTCATCACCAAAAGAACACCATACCTACAGTGAAGCATGGTGGTGGCAGCATCATGCTTTGGGGCCGTTTTTCTTCAGCTGGAACTGGGGCCTTAGTCAAGGTGGGGGGAATTGTGAACAGTTCCAAAAACCAGTCAGTGTTGGCACAAAACCTTCAGGCTTCTGCTAGAAAGCGAAAGATGAAGAGGAACTTCATCTTTCAGCATGGCAATGACCCAAAGCACACATCCAAATCAACAAAAGAATGGGTTCAACAAAAGAAGATTAAGGTTTTGGAATGACCCAGCTAGAGTCCAGGCTTGAATCTGATCCAACATCTGTGGAGTGATCTGAAGAGGGCTGTGTGCAGTAGATGTCCTCGTAATCTGACAAATTTGGAGCATTGTTGCAAAGAAGAGTGGGCAAATATTGCCACATCAAGATGTGTCACGCTAATAGACTCCTACCCAAAAAGACTGAGTGCTGTAAAAAAAAGCCAAAGGTGCCACAACAAAGTATTAGTTTAAGGGTGTGCATATTTATGCAACCAGGTTATTCTAAGTTTTCTCTTTTATTTTTCCCCTTTAAAGATTTCAGTTTGTTTTTCAATTGGGTTATACAGGTTATAGGTCACATAAATGGTGGAAAAAGTTTTGAAATGATTTATCTTGGTCTCATTTTTTTACATCACAAAAATCTGGCATTTGAACAAGGGTGTGTAGACTTTTTATATCCACAGTAAGTCATAAAAACATGTTACAGACATACTAACAAGAAAAAAAAAGCTTGATTTTCACCGGTGTGCCACTTTAAGATGCAAAAAGTAGTTAATTTACAAGAAAAAACGTTGTAAATTACTGTAATGTCGGGGCTGTGTTAAGGGGGCGGGGATTCTCCCGGCATGCTTTGGCAGAGGAGGATTCGAAGGGTGTTATCATTCATGTGTTCTAAAGTGTTATTGCTGTGTCATTATGACACAGCAGTGTTATAAGAAGAGTCAGAGCAGTGACTGATCATGCGTTTGTGTCACCCTTAGTGAGACGGAGGTCTGTGTGAATGACCTCCCCTCCTGTCTGTGTTGAGAAGGTGTGTTAAAATAAAGCCTGTTTCGTCACAGTCATCTCTCCTTTCTTGTGTGAACCCTCACAACGTCACACTGGTGTCAGAAGTGGAACTATGGAGCAGATGGAAGCCAGGATCAGAGCAGAGATTCAGCAGCTGGAGCAATTCATCGCTCAGCTGGGAATGGACGACAGAGCTGGTACACCGACCCCCAGAGTTGCTCGCCAGGATGAACGTAGCTGCGGACCCGACGGGACCACCATACCCCGCCTTCTGCCTTTCTCAAGGCAGGACGGGCTAAACAGAGCAGATCACCCCTGCTCCCCGCCCTTTTTAGGGCAGGACGTGCCGGCGATTCCACTGCGACCAGGGGCGGCGAGCGACCAAGAGGCAACCATCCCACCCATCCAGCAGCAGGCCAAGGTTCCCTGCTTTAACGGTGAAACCCTGCTGGACGACTACCTGGTCCAGGTGGAGCTGGCCGCTGCGTCGAACGGCTGACCCCCCAAAGAGACCGCTGTGCAGGTCGTGCTGGTCCTGGAGGGAAGGGCTCTCCGCACGCTGTCCAATCTCCAGCCCAAGGAACGTCACAGCTGGCCAGCACTACAAGGAGCGCTCCGGAGGCGGTTTGGGAGAGCGGCCGACACTGAGCACGCCGAGGAACAGCTGGCCAACCGCTGGCGAGGCAGCCGAGAGAGCCTGGGAGCCTACGCAGCGGACATACGGCTGCTGACAGGGCGTAGCTTCCCGGATTTCGAGCCAGAGGTAGTGGAGAAGTTCGCCCTCCGGAACTTCATCTGGGGTCTCCACCCGGCCCAGCTCCAGAGCCACATCCGGATTCACGCCGCGAGCAGCTGGGAGACGGCTGTGGCAGAAGCGGAGCGGGTGGAACCGCTAAAGGATTGTACAGCTGATGCATCAGCACCGAGACAGAGAGCCTTCCAGGCCACGGCTGAGAGCGAGGAGTAGGAGTAGCTGCGCCGGACCACGGCGGCGTGCCCACGGAGAAGACGGCCACGGCGGCGCAAGGAAGGGTGCTTCCACTGCGGGGAGCCAGGACACATCGCGTGGTACTGCCCGGCACCCACCCCAATGACAAACCGGCCCCTTGCCAACGTTAAACTAGAGTGAGGTGGCATGGACGAGGACCTGCCACCTCCCACAGACATTTTCCCTGATGAACTGTCACCACGTGTGGGCCGAATTGGACACTTGCCAGGAATGTACCTACAGTGCAGCCTGGACAGCACGCCGATCTGGGCCCTGATCGACACTGGTTCTACCATCTCCCTGGTCTGACCCGGTGTGCTGCCAGGCACAGACGAGACAGAACCATAGGGGTGGGAACCCACCAGGCGCTGCGTCACCACAGTTACCGGTGAGCGCGCCAGACTGGGAGGGCGGAGAGTTCTTGTGGTGGGGGTGGCCGGCCAGAACACAAACCACCCATTCTGGCTGGTTGACATCCAAGACCCCTGCATTACTGGACTCGATCTGTTCACAGCATGGAGCGTGAAAATTGACACCGCCAGATCGTCCCTCCTGCTGGGAACTCGGACCATCACCCTCTGCAGCGGGGCCCAGAGGAGGAACCCGGAGGCCTGCGTGATCGAGGGACCGCCAGGGCGGGCCGAACCGGGTGTGTCACCGCAAGTACTGAACACAACGGCGCCACCAGCATGAGCAGAGGGAGCACAACCACCAATAAAGACAGCAAGGAGGAGGGCCACAGCTGAGCGGGCCAATGTGTCAGCAGAAACACAGCAGGTGGTCGAGGAATTGTTCCAGCAGAGCTGCAGCAGACTGGAATTGGGACAGAGATGCCAGCTGCGGGAGCTGTTGGACTGCTACATGGATGTCTTCTCTGCGAAGGATGAGGAGTGCACCCAAACCACCTTGGTGCAGCACGGGATCGACACCGGTGAGACCAGGCTGATCTGGCTCTGCCCCCGCCATCTGCCTTTTTCAAGGCGGATGGCAGCAGAATACAAAGTACAGGAAATGCTGGAAGCAGACATTTTTGAGCCCTCCAGCAGCCCCTGGGCGGCGCCGGTGGTGCTAGTTAGGAAGAAGGACGGTTTGTGGCGGTTCTGTGTGGATTACCGATGCCTGAATGACATCACCCGCAAGGATTCCTACCCCCTGCCCTGCATCGATGATGCGCTGCACCACATCACCGGCTCCAGCTGGTTCAGCTCACTGGACCTCCGCAGCAGCTATTGGCAGGTAGAACTGTCACCTGAGGCCCGCCAGAAAACAGCCTTCTTCATCGGGCAGGGACTGTATCAGTTCAAGGTGATGCCATTTGGACTTTGCAAAGACCCAGCCACTTTTGAACATCTGATGGAGCAAGTGTTGGCTCACGTACCCCGGAGCTGCTGCATTGTTTATCTGGATGACCTGCTGGTTCACGCAGCTGATTTTGACAGTGCCCTGTCCAGCCTTCAGGAATTATTGGACGCCATCCGACAGGCCGGGCTGTGGCTACACCCGCGGAAATGCCACCTATTTCGGCGGGAGACCATCTTCCTGGGCCACGTCGTCAGCGCAGCGGGAGTCGCCACCGATCCAGAGAAAGTGGCAGCGGTGCACAGCTCCTCCTTGGATAATCAGGCAGCTCTCCCCAGTGATGATGTCACAGAGGCCCTCGGCGCGCAGCAGCTCCAGAGCGAGCAGGACAGAGATCCAGTCATTTCCCGGGTTTGGCAGTGGTTGGACGCGGGCCAGCGGCCCGCCTGGGAGGCTGTGTCTGTGCTGGACCCAAAGACCAAGGCCCTACACTCCCAGTGGGCCAATCTCCGCTGTCATGAGGGTGTTGTGTATCGGCAGTGGCAGACTCCAGCTGGGCAGCGTCACGTCTGGCAGCTGCTGGTTCCCCAGCAGCTCTGGCCCAATGTACTCCAGCTGGTCAACGGGGCGGTAGGAGCTGGCCACTTCGGGGTGACAAAGACTCTGCAGCGTCTTCGAGCCCAGTTCTACTGGCCCAGCTGTCACCAGGATGTAGAGCTCCATATCCATCGTTGCGACACCTGCACGGCTCAGAAGGGGCCGACTCAGCGATCCCATGCTCCCTTGCAGCAGCATCGGGTGGGAGCACCAATGGAGCTGGTAGGGGTGGACATTCTGGGCCCTTTAACGACCACGGACCGGGGGAACGGCTACGTGCTGGTCGTAATGGATTATTTCACCAAATGGCCAGAGGCATACGCGGTCCCTGATCAGAACGCCACCACCACAGCATCAAAACTGGTAGACGAGATGTTCTGTTGGTTTGGCGCACCGGAGGAGCTGCACAGCGATCAGGGTCGGAACTTTGAGGCGGAGGTCTTCGGGGAGGTCTGCAAGCGGCTGGGCATCCGGAAGACCCAGACCACCCCGCTGCATCCACAGAGCGACAGCCTGGTGGAACGGTTCAACCGGACCCTTACCACCCAGCTTGCTGTCCTAGTGGACCAGCGACAGCGAGACTGGGACCTGCATTTGCCCTTTGTTCTGTGGGAGTACCAGACGGCAGCACAGGAATCCACCCGGTGTACCCCTGCAGCGCTGATGTTTGGACGTAAGCTCCGCACACCGGTGGATTTGGTACCCCCCCACCCCCTCCCGGAGCTGGAGGTGGAGGACAGACCAGGGTTGGATTATTTGTTTTGCTTGAAGGAACGTCTCCACACGGTGCACAGACTGACTTGGGAGGCCCTGGCAGCAGTGGGGAGCCAGGGGAAGTGGGCATATGACTCCCGCTGCCAGGGGAGGGACTTTGCACCAGGAGATCGAGTCTGGGTTTTCTGCCCGGGGCAAAAAAGGGGACTGTCACCAAAACTGGCGAGCCATTGGTCGGGACCGTGCGAGGTCCTATAGCGACTGTCGGATGTGGTGTACAGGGTGAGGCGGCAGAAAAGGGACCGGGTCGTGGTACTCCACCGTGACCGTCTCGCCCTGTACCAGCCATCCGCCCCGCGGGTGGTCGAGCCGGAGCCTTCACCCCGACCAGATACTCCGACCGAGGCACAGATGGACACTAGCGGGCCTGTGCGTGCTGGTCGTCGTCAATGGAGGCCACCCTGACACCTGGATGGATTCGTGTTAGACTTTTGAGCTGGACTTTTATTATTCTGGGGACAGAAACCAGTCCAGGGGGGGGACAGTGTAATGTCGGGGCTGTGTTAAGGGGGCGGGGATTCTCCCGGCATGCTTTGGCAGCGGAGAATTCAAAGGGTGTTATCATTCATGTGTTCTAAAGTGTTATTGCTGTGTCATTATAATGACACAGCAGTGTTATAAGAAGAGTCAGAGCAGTGGCTGATCATGCGTTTGTGTCACCCTCAGTGAGACGGAGGTCTGTGTGAATGACCTCCCCTCCTGTCTGTGTTGAGAAGGTCCATCCATCCATCCATCCATCTTCTACCGCTTTTCCGGAGGTCCGGGTCGCGGAGGCAGCAGTTCAAGCAGAGAAGCCCAGACTTCCCTCTCCCCAGCCACCTGCTCCAGCTCTTCAGAGGGGATACCAAGGCGTTCCCAGACTAGCTGGGAGACATAGTCTCTCCACCGAGTCCTGGGTCTGCCCCGGGGTCTCCTCCCAGTGGGACGTGCCTGAAACACCTCAAGTGGGAGGCGTCCAGGAGGCATCCTAATCAGATGCCCATACCACCTCAACTGACTCCTTTCAATGTGGAGGAGCAGCGGTTCTACTCTGAGCCTCTCCCGGATGACTGAGCTCCTCACCCTATCTCTGAGGGTGAGTCCAGCAATCCTACGGAGAAAGCTCATTTCAGCCGCTTGTATCCGCGATCTCGTTCTTTCGGTCATTACCCAAAGCTCGTGACCATAGGTGAGAGTAGGAACGTAGATTGACTGGTAAATCGACAGCTTTGCCTTAGAACTAAGCTCCCTCTTCACCACAACAGACCGGTACAACGTCCGCATCACTGCAGATGCTGCTCCAATCCGTCTGTCGATCTCTCGCTCCATTTTCCCCTCACTCGTGAACAAGACCCCAAGATACTTAAACTCCTCCACTTGGGGCAGGAGCCTGTCCCCAACCCGGAGAGGACAATCCACCTTTTTCCGGCTGAGGACCATGGACTCGGACTTGGAGGTGCTGATTCTCATCCCAGCCGCTTCACACTCAGCGGCAAACCGTCCCAGCAAGAGCTGTAGGTCATTGCTGGATGAAGCCAACAGGACAACATCATCTGCAAACAACAGAGATGAGATCCTGTGGTCACCAAGCATGACACCCTCCATTCCCTGGCTGCGCCTAGAAATCCTGTCCATAAAAATTATGAACAGGACCGGTGACAAAGGGCAGCCCTGGCGGAGTCCAACTCTCACTGGGAATGACTCCGACCGAGTGTTGGCAATGCGAACTAAACTCTCACAACGGTCGTACAGAGACCGAATAGCTCGTAACAACAAGCCCGATACCCCATACTCTCGAAGCACCCCCCACAAAAATCCACGAGGGACGCGGTCAAATGCCTTCTCCAAGTCCACAAAACACATGTAAACTGGTTGGGCAAACTCCCACGAACCCTCAAGAATTCTCGAGAGGGTAAAGAGCTGGTCCGATGTGCCACGGCCAGGACGAAAACCACATTGCTCCTCCTGAATCCGAGGTTCGACCAACGGCCGGACTCTCCTCTCCAGTACCTTGGCATAGACCTTCCCAGGGAGGCTGAGGAGTGTGATCCCTCTAAAGTTGGAGCACACCCTCCGGTCCCCTTTTTTGAAGAGAGGAACCACCACCCCGGTTTGCCATGCCAAAGGCACTGCCCCTGACCTCCACGCAATGTTGCAGAGGCGTGTCAACCATGACAACCCAACAACATCCAGGGCCTTGAGGTACTCGGGGCGAATCTCGTCCACCCCCGGGGCCCGGCCACCAAGGAGATTTTTAACCACCTTGGCGACCTCAGCCCCTGTGATAGGCGAGTCATCCCCCTCGTCCCCAAACCCTGCTTCCTCTGTGGAAGGCGTATCAGTGGGATTGAGGAGATCCTCGAAGTATTCCTTCCACCGCCCGACGATATCCCCAGTTGAAGTCAACAGTGTCCCATCCGCCCCATACACAGTGTGGACGGGGAGCTGCTTTCCCCTCCTGAGCCGCCGAACAGTTTGCCAGAATCTCTTTGAAGCCGACCGAAAGTCTTGTTCCATGGCCTCACCGAACTCCTCCCATACCCGGGTTTTTGCTTCAGCAACCACCCGAGCTGCACTCCGCTTGGCCTGCCGGTACACCTCAGCTGCTGCGGGAGTCCCACAAGCCAACCAAGCTTGATAGGACTCCTTCTTCAGCTTAATGGCCCCCCTCACCACTGGTGTCCACCACTTGGTTCGGGGGTTGCCACCACGAGATGCACCGACCACCTTGCGGCCGCAGCTCTGGGCTGCCGCTTCAACAACAGAGGTGGAGAACATGGCCCATTCAGACTCCATGTCTCCAGACTCCCTCGGAATGTGGTTGAAGTTCTTCCGGAGGTGGGAGTTGAAGACCTCCCGGACAGGGGCCTCAGCCAGACGCTCCCAGCACACCCTCACTATACGTTTGGGTCTACCAGGTCTGAATGGCTTCCTCCCCTGCCATCGGATCCAACTCACCACCAGGTGGTGATCAGTTGACAGCTCTGCACCTCTCTTTACTCGGGTGTCCAAGACATACGGTCGCAGGTCTGATGATACGATAACAAAATCGATCATCGACCTGCGGCCTAGGGTGTCCTGGTGCCAGGTGCACATATGGACACCCTTATGCTTGAACATGGTGTTCGTTATAGACAGACTGTGGTTAGCACAGAAGTCCAATAACTGAACACCACTCGGGTTCAGATCGGGCAGGCCGTTCCTCCCAATCACCCCCCTCCAGGTTTCACTGTCGTTGCCCACGTGCGCATTGAAGTCCCCCAGTAGGACAATGGAGTCTCCAGGAGGAGCACCCTCCAGCACCCCAGTCACAGACTCCAAAAAGGGTGGGTACTCTGAAACATCATTTGGTGCATAGGCACAAATGATGGTCAGGACCCGTTTCCCAACCCGAAGGCGCAGGGAAGCAACCCTTTCGTCCACCGGGGAAAACTCCAATATAGAGGCAGCAAGGTGGGGCGATACAAGAATACCTACCCCTGCTCGTCGCCTCTCGCCCGGGGCAACTCCAGAAAAGGCCAAGCTCCAGCCCCTCTCCAGGAGACTGGTTCCGGAACCGGAGCTGTGTGTTGAGGTGAGGCCGACTATATCTAGCCGGTATCGCTCAATCTCGTACACCAGCTCAGGCTCCTTCCCCACCAGAGAGGTGACATTCCACGTACCAAAAGCCAGTTTAGAAAGCTTGGGATCAGTCCGCCAAGGTCTCCGCCTTTGACTGCCACCTAATCCACATAGCACCGGACTTCCATGATCCCTCCTGCAGGTGGTGAACCTACTGGAGGGCGGACCCATGTAACTCCTTCGGGCTGAGCCCGGCCGGGTCCCATGGGTGGAAACCCGGCCACCAGACGCTAGCCTTCGAGCCCCTCCCCCAGGCCTGGCTCCAGGGTGGGGCCCCGGTAACCCCATACCGGGCGGGGTACACTGAATCCTTGATATACAATTTATCATGAGAGTCTGTTGGATCGTTCTTCGTCTGGCCCTTCACCCAGGACCAGTTTGTCTTGGGAGACCCTATCAGAGGCAAATTGCCCCAGACAACATAGCTCCTGGGATCACTGGGGCACGCAAACCCCCCCACCACGGTAAGGTGACGATCCATGAGGGGGGTGTTGAGAAGGTGTGTTTAAATAAAGCCTGTTTCGTCACAGTCATCTCTCCTTTCTTGTGTGAACCCTCACAACGTCACACTACCAAATATATTAAATTAACGAGAAAAAAGTTACACATTCGGGAGAAGTTCAAGAAAAAATCATTTATGCATAGCATCGGTGCTTCAAATGCATTTTATTCAGCTGTGTAACATGATATAGAAAGATATAGATGATTTTACTTGACTGCATTTGAATCTCCTCTCCCCACCTGTGGTGTGAAGTTAGCGCTAGTCACTGTTTGTTGGTGCTAGTTTAGCGCACTTTTATTTTGAAAACCATGCTTTAGGCGGCCTCGTGGAGACTATCGCGAGCTTGACACCGGTGTGCTCAGTGCCGAATGATTGACGAAAAAAGCTCCGGAGTGCCACCTTACACCGGAGGATCCTCTTCACACGCAGGTATGTAAAACCACCTGGCAGACGCCTGTTTGGGCTTCACTGTATCGGCTGACACTCCTGAGACAAACTGGAGCGACTTTAGTGGGTGAATGGACGGTGAGTTTTTATGGGAATGTGATTAGAAGTTTGTGGGAATTATAAGTGTCGCACCTTTGTTTTGTTTTTTTGTTTTTTTTGCGCCTAATCGTAAAGCTAAGGTAGGACATTTCGTGTTTAAAAAGAGAGATTCATTAGAATCTGTGCACCAAGTATGTCTAATATTATTTAGAGCCAATTCTAAACAGCTAACATTATACATTAAACAGGCTTTTAATTAATATTTATCTTTAATTGAGTTTGTTTGTGGATTATTTTTTTTTAAGCTGAAACTATTGCCAGGTTTCAGTGTTTCCTCATATCTTTTGGGAGCAAAAAGAGCTTTTTTTGTCAAACTAGTTTATCCAGTTTACATTTACCCAACACTGGAATACAATTCATCCAAGGAAAACACCTACAGCTTACGTATGTCAGCAACACACTGAAACAACAGGCCTGTATATTGTGTCACTGCACATAACTTAACCTTTGACAAGATGTTCTCCTCACTGCTCCACTCTCTCTCTTCTTTCATCAGTGAGGAGCAGAAGCCAAGATGATCCCCGTGGGTGAATTCAGAAACCTCGGGATAGAGCAGAACACCCAGTACAGGCTCCTGAAGCCTTGGTGGGACGTCTTCTCCGAGTACCTGTGCGTTGCTATGCTCATGATCGGAGTTTTTGGGTGCACTTTGCAGGTGAGGAGTCTGCAATCAATCAGTCAATCAAAAACTTTATTCCAGACTCATGGTCCATCAAAAATAAAAGAAAATAAAATAAACAAGACAGTTGAAACAGTTAATAAGAAAAACAATCAAAAAGTTACAAAACAAGAAGACACAACTACTAAAAGAAGTACAAAAACAGTACAGACTTTAAAAAGACTTAAAAAGACTACTGTACCAGTGCCTTCTAAACTGTGACTGACAGCGAATAGAACTGAGCTTAATGCTAGACATGACTTGAATGATTTCATTTCTAGATACATCAAGCCGACATGAATTTATACATAAGATTCCTTATTAGTGCATGCAGTGTATTTACACGTGATGAGACAAATAACTCGGAAGCACTGCACCATCAAGGCTTTTTAACTAAAATTCTTAAAGCATCATTGTAAGCAACCTGTAATTTCTGCATACTTTGTTTCCTATAATTTATCCATAAATGAGCAGTGTATAAAAGTGTACAATAGGTTTTAAAAAGAACCAGTTTCACCTCATCTGAACAAAAGCCAAACCTGCGTGCAAGAATATTTGCTTGCATGTAGATTTTGCAGCGTTGTCTGAAAATATCATCATCATCAGTCATTCTATCATTAATAAAATGTCCCAGATATTTAATTTTATCCCTGACAATTAATTCCCTGCCTGCCAATTCAAAGACAGGGAATTTCATTAACAAATCTTCTCTAGTGCGGCAAATCAGCACACAACTCTTATTTGTATTATATTTTATGTCATTTTCCTCTCCATAAGCGGTACACACTCTTAATAACTCCTGAAGACCAGCACTACTTGGACTGAGAATAACTAGATCATCAGCATACATAAAATGATTCACTAACTTAGTCCCTATTAAACACCCAGTTTTACAGGCATTCAGTTGTTTTGACAACTCATCCATGTAAAGATTAAATAGAACAGGGGACAATATACTGCCCTGTCTGACACCACTGCTCACACCAAATGGGGATGAATGACTCTTCCCCCATTTCACCAGCATCTTCTGATGTACAGATGATCAAGTTTGATGATGATCAAGCACAACATTCATTCCTACCCAGTCAAAGGAGGGTTAGACTGTCTACCCTCTTTTGATGGGTTATGTTACTAAACATATAAATAACCTGTCAGTATCTGGCTGAACATGTTCTCTCACATATTCACTCTGCCTCATTGCAAATGCCACAGTTATTCTTGCTTTATCTGAGCTCCAAGGTGGAACAGTGTAAGTGGGTGAAATTGTCTCTCCTGACCCACTTATTCCTCAGTCAGATCACTAACTGGCTGCTTAATCAGTCTCTCACCAAGTCATTGTCATTTCTGTTTCATGTTAAAATAGCAGAGAAGAAAAATAAAGGTTTAAATATGTAATCGCAGGTAACGCTCAATGTCTTCAAGGGTTTCCTTCTTTTCTAACCCTGTGAGAAACTCTATAACAGGCAAAGAGGGAGGTGTTGCTACAGAAGAATATCCATCCAGCTTTTTTAAGAAGGAATTTACAGGCTTTACTTTAGTTATTCATAAGAAAATGGTTGTGAAAAGATGAGTGGGCTGAACCAGATTTTCAGGCAGTTGTCTGAATCAGTGCACCAACCTCTCCTGGATTAGAGGTGTCAAAGTTTCACCATGCAGTAAACCACATAAACCAACTTTTCCCCAGTGCTGTTTGTGGGCAGTATTTAGTAATTTACTGTATGAGCAAAACTTACAAATACCAGGATAAATGTTCAAATATATATAAATTTAAAAACAAATGCACAAGAAAAAAAAACATTTAACTCTTGCATTTTCTACTGGTTACCTATGCATCAGTGACATTAACTGCAATAATTAGAGCACATTTGGTCCAGGTAAAAATGTGAAATTAATTGCAGTAAATTGCTTGAATAATGACTGCCTATAATAATAATAGTAATAATGATGATTATGATAATAATACTCATTTGTCCAAGTGAAATTTGAAACACATTTACATACCATCCTTTTGCACCAGGGGAGCTCCTAGTGTGGCATCAGGAAAGGTATCCTGTATAAAATCCTTACCAAATCAAATATGTGGACCCATTATCCGCTGTGGTGACCCCTAACAGGGAGCAGTCGAAAGAAGATAAGATAAGATAAGATAAGCCTTTATTAGTCCCACAATGGGGAAATTCCAGGATTGCAACAGCACAGGGATAGCAACACTCAGAGAAGCAGAAGAACTTTTAATGGTGGAGGAGGGGGTTAGAGCTGGATGCTACCTTATTTACTCTTATGAATGGGGAAAACCAATTTTTTACAAAATTATTGTTTTTTTTCAACATTCTCCAAACCAAAAAATGCTAATTTTGATTTAAAATCAATTTATTGCCCAGCCCTGCTTGTTACCCATGATGATGTTGAAGCATGGGTTGATGGGTTGCTTTCATCTGTGAACACTCTAACAAATGAGTCTCTGGTAACCAAACTTGGTGTCCAGGTTGACCTTTGGATCCTCATCTGTGGCTGTTTTTTCTTGGATTAAAAAGTCAAGATCACTGGTCATGGGTCTGGAAAATCAACATGGACATACAGTATGTCACTGAGCATGCCCTTGCATCATGTAATTCTGCTCTAATCTTATGAAAGAGATGGGAGAGCTGCTTAAAAGCTGTTAGTAGTGAAGTGTGCATCTGCATCTCTGCTGAGTGCAATTCTTGTTTTGTTTTTCTGCTTATTTATGTAGGTTGTGTCTAATATGCCACCCATTAGTACACAAAAAATTTAACTAGTGACTTTTGAAGTTGCTCATTAAACAAGAACACATTTATGCATTTATTATTTTGACTAAATAACATCTCAAATGAGTAGTCGGAAACCACATACCTCCACCAAGGCTGACCCTGTTTGTTGCAGTGCTTCATTTAGAAGAGACATGGTGTAAGATGATCTTAAAATTGTCTGTAGAAGCATTTTAAGGTGTGGTCCCCTGTTATGTCAAGTGGGTTTCCATCCAACCTATTCATATTTAAATGCATATTTCAGATAATTAGCTAAAGAAGTGTTAGTTTCCATCAGCAGGGTTAAGTGAATTATCCAGGAGGGTAACTGCATCACATGAAATGTATCATTCTGTAACCACAATAACCTGTCACACATAGTAGTGTCATCCCTAAGCCCAATTACATACCACATTAATTTCTTATACACATAACCAGAATTTTTTTTATTACTATTGTTAAATGGAAACACAGTAAGTATTTACATTTGAACAGACTGTAGGCCTTTAGAATAAAAAAAATAAATCTTGAATTTATATTGTGATACAGAGCAACTTCAATATTTAATTAGTTTTAAGTTGGAACATGCTGCACCTCTGATATAAATTTCATACAAATCTGTTGACTCGTTTTTGTGTAATCCTGCTAACAACAAG
Source organism: Pholidichthys leucotaenia (assembly GCA_020510985.1). Lineage (NCBI taxonomy): Eukaryota > Metazoa > Chordata > Actinopteri > Cichliformes > Pholidichthyidae > Pholidichthys > Pholidichthys leucotaenia. Next base: position 147,725,339 of record CM035848.1, read on the forward strand.
CAAACGTATACTGAACTCATCACCCAATCTCTGTGGCAGAGGCAAGTACTAGGTGATTTTAACAAAAATTTTGTATCACACAATATTTTTCTCATTCATTCTTCTGTATGCAACAGCTCACCCAAGACAAGATTACATGTCTGCCAAGTCCCATCACAAGCCCAACACCAGAGGTGATCAACTGCAGCCACATCCAGACCTACGGAGAGAACATGGCGCAGCACATAGTGGTCCAACCTGTGTCTCCCATCATACAGGAGGTGTCTGGCCGGAAGAACGGCCTGGACATTCACCAGTATGTGTTTGTAAACCACTATTGCTATGAGAGATTCGTCCACTGGTATGCCAAGTTCTTCCCATACCTTGTTGTGATCCACACAATGATCTTTATGGTAGCAAGCAGCTTCTGGTTCAAGTTTCCCGGGACGTCCTCTAAAATTGAACTTTTTGTCACTATCCTTGGAAAGTGCTTTGACTCACCCTGGACTACAAGGGCCCTCAGTGAGGTTTCTGAGGAAAGAGGAGAGGAAAAGCTGGTGAACTGGAGGAAAAACACAATGACCAAGGACTCCACAGAACGACAAGGAGATGAGGAGGAGACTGTTGGTCTCCTTCGTTCCTCCTCAGTTAAGTCTAATCCAGAGAAGAAGATCCCAGAGCCTCAGTCGACTCCCTCTGTACTGGATAAGAAGGAAGGGGAGCAGGCCAAGGCTATATTTGAAAAGGTGAAGAAACTCCGAACCCATGTTGAGGAAGCAGACATCTTATATAACATGTATGTGCTCCAAACATCCCTGAAACTCTTTAAGTTCCTCTTAATCATCATCTACACTGCAGTATTGGCACCGAACATTCAGATAGTTGTGCGCTGCCTTGTTCCACCTGAGCTGACTGGTTTTAATATCTATTGCTGTAATAACAACAAAGCCCATCTTTTCTCCAAGCTTGCCTACTGCTATATCTGCTTTGTGGGAGTATTTGGAGTGCTGCGCATCTACAGTCTCTACTGGCTATTCCATCAAAATCTGAAGGAGTACAGCTTTGATCAGGTCAGACTGGAGACGGGTATTAACGACATACCTGATGTGAAGAACGACTTTGCCTTCCTGCTGCATCTTGTGGACCGATATGATGCTCTCTATTCAAAAAGATTTGCTGTCTTTTTGTCTGAGGTCAGCGAGAGTCGTCTCAGTCAGCTCAACCTCAACCACGTGTGGACTACTAAAAAGTTACGCTCACGCCTTGCCAAGAACTCCAGTAATCTTCTTGAGCTCCACCTAATGATACTATCAGGGGTTCCTGACACAGTTTTTGAGATTCCTGAGGTTGAATCACTCAAACTAGAGCAGGTAAACAACGTAATTATCCCAGCTAGTGTAGCTAAGCTGGACTCTCTACGGGAGTTATCGTTAATCTACTGCCCTGCAAAGCTCCAGGTGTCTGCCCTGAACCATTTCAAGGAACGTTTAAAGGTTCTACGACTGTCTTTTGAAAGTTTAGAAGAGATTCCTATATGGATGTACACCCTGCAGAGCCTGGAGGAGCTGCACTTGAATGGCCCTTTAACCAATGAGATGTCCAAAAGTGCAACTTTGGACTCCCTCCAAGAGCTTAGAGCTTTAAGAGTCCTCACCCTCCGCTCCAGCCTTACAAAGATTCCACCCAGTATAGGAGATGTGGCTTCACAGTTGCAAAGGTTGTGCATCAACAATGAAGGTGTTAAACTCCAAGCTTTCAGCAGCCTGAAGAAGTTAGTCAACCTTGTTTCACTGGAGTTGGTGGGCTGCGGGTTGGAGCGCATCCCAAGTGCAGTTTTCAGCCTGAACAATTTGCAGGAGTTGGATCTGAAAGAAAACAAGCTCACCACCGTGGAGGAGATCCTGAGCTTACAACACTGCCAACGTTTAACAACGCTGCGACTGTGGCACAATAAAATCTCATACATCCCCGATCATATCAGCAAACTACACACCTTGGAGACACTGGACATCAGTTGGAACAAGCTACGAAAGCTCCCCGCCCGACTCTTCTACTGCACCAAACTGCGACATCTTGATGTCTCCCACAATCAGCTCACCTACATCCCTTCGGAGGTGAAAATTCTGCAGGGTCTTCAGTTCTTCTCTGCAGCCTTCAACTCTTTAGAGTCGCTGCCTGAGGAATTGTTCTCCTGTAAAAGGCTGAGGACACTCCTTCTTGGGAACAACAGATTATCATTTCTTAGCACAAGAGTTTCACATTTGACCCAGCTGGTCCGGCTGGACATTAAAGGAAACCGTCTGGAGTCTCTACCTGTGGAGATAGGGGACTGTCCCCTGCTGAAACACAGTGGTTTGATAGTAGATGATGGCTTCCTGGATCAACTGCCATCAGATGTTCAGAGCAATTTGAATTAAGGCTTTAACAGACTCTTGTCTTCTCAGTCTAATGTGGATATGAAAAGCAAAAAGGGAAACAAAAACTAAAGCGTGGCCAAGTTTGTCATTGAAAGAGGGTCAATGTGCATGTTTTAATTTTTTATAAATTGTCAATCTGTCTGTATCCTAAATGCACAAGTGTGTGTGTGTGTGTGTGTGTGTGTGTGTGTGTGTGTGTGTGTGTGTGTGTGTGTGTGTGTGTGTGTGTGTGTGTGTGTGTGTGTGTGTGTGTGTGTGTGCTATATAAAACTGGATTTATGTGTACCTGTTTCTACTGGTGTAGATCACACAGTAAAGCAAAGTTGAACTAGAAATGTTCATATTCAGGGTCAGATTACCATGGTTGTTTATGTGGATGAAATAAAAGCTCAGCATTACACATAAATAAAAATCTGAGAAATACCCTGACCTTTATATCCTTTTAGCTAGCCAATGTCTGTAACCAGTTGGACAGGTTTATGCAGCATGGAGGAGTGTTTCCCACAGTGTAGTGGCTCATGTTGCGTCCTTTTAGAGACAGGAGAAAAGCCTTTCTGTAGTTGCATAAAAGGTGTTCATTTCTCTGACACAGTCAATTGAATAATGACAAGAAGAATTCCACAGGAGTTATGAGACTAACCACAAAGATATTAAGTGTAAGCATTTATTACAAGAAAAGCTAAAACCACTGTTTTTGGGATAAGTTTAGGATGAGCAGTATGAACAAATATTATAGTGAAATATGTAGGAACAAAAGGCTTATAAGCAATAATGTTCAAGAAATAAACCATCCACAAGAAATCAAATTAACAAAATTAGACTTTGATTTTACAGTTATCTGTATAGGTTGAGTAGTACACTTAATGAAATTCTTTAAAGTGAACTCAACTTCATAATATTTATAGTTGATCCCTGTTATTGAAATTTCATCCTCATCTATGTTAGACTTCACTCTGATCCAGCAAAAACTGACATCTGAGTAAGATGAAATAAATCAAAGGCTACATATGCTTACTTAAAGCAACACTGTGTAAGATTTTCAGCCTAAAATGTTTCCAAAATTATTTTAATAGTACAGCAAACTTTTACTGGATGAATGTCACTTCCCCTATAGCCTGAGTGGGCCTGCATTGCCTTCAACAGCTCTGTTCTTGGTAGGAACACTGAAAGGACTACAACTATGGCAACTATGACCTCAGTCCCAAGAGCCAATCACAGGACACAGCTTTAGCCACCAACAACTAAGAACCCTGTGATTGGCTCTAGGGACTGAGGACATAGTTGCTATAGTTGTAGTCTTTTCAGTGTTCCTACAAAGAACAACAGAGTTAGTGCTGCTTTAAACTAAGCCAAGTTTTCTGCCAACGTAACCTATCAAGCTTTCTTAAAAAACAGTAAAATTACTTTGAAACAAATGACTGGCTCCCTTAATAAAGTTGAAATGGCATGTGTGTGTTCAGGTATCTTCTGTCTTACAGATATAAGGGTGGCTTGCACCCTTATACTGTATCTGTAAGGTTTCATTTAATCTTTAGCTGTAAACGGAGTTTACTAAACTACTGTATCTGTAAGGTTTCATTTAATCTTTAGCTGTAAACGGAGTTTACTAAACTAAGTTTAAAATCAGGTTTAAAATTGATCTGAAGGGCAGCAGTAACTGTTATGGTTGCTTTACATTGTTGCTTGCCATCTAAAAATTTGCTATCCCTTCATACTCATGATGGCTCAGCACAGGAGCTCAAAGTTTGCCCTCTTCTGAGAGGAAAAAACTTAGTGGCTAAATCAGTGGAATGAAATTTCCCAATCCTATCATTTTTTAAATAAGAAAAAGTGCAATAAAAATTAAACTAATTGGCAGGAACTGGCTGGCTGTTTTGGCAGAAGAGAAAAGTTTCTTAGCTTTAGCCTGTTGGAAAAATGTGATGACAACAGCTAAATAGATGCAATGAGTGTAAAGGAGGCGATATTCACCACAGTAGTGATGTGTCATTTATGAACGATTTGTTTGGAAAAAAAAAAGTTGTTTTGAGTGAATGAGCCATAGTGAGCCCTTACTGAAACAATTCACTCATTTCACAGTTCAGCTAAGCTCAGTTGTGAGTGACAGTGAGCGAGTAAAGAGAGGCCTACTGTGATCCAACGCGAGTCACTCTCTGGCCTGTAAACAAATCACTGAATCAGTTCTTCACTGACTGGGTGTATACCCATGTATCACCCAAGCTCACAGCCAAAGCAGCTGTAAGTTAGCACAAGATTGACACTGTATGCTTACAAAGCCATTTGAACACAACTGTCCACCTTCAGGTTTTCCATTGTTTTAACAGACTTTCCCGATCGTCAGCTCCAGCTCGTGTCCGAGCATTGGTTTCGTCTTAGTTTTCAGGATGTTGCCATCTGTGATCGATGTCGATGGCGGATGTGGCTCTGAAGGCCCAGCCTATGATAGAACTGTCGTGGGCAGAAGTCACATTTTATTGTAGGTGGGGGACGCGGTTGGTTTTGTTTTTCTTGTCTTTGTTTGTGTTTATCATCATCCTGTTGTTTTCTGAGCCTCTCAAATGAGTCTGTGCCTTCCCAAGTTCTTCTTCTCCAGGCTGCTCTGTCGGTGGCAAGTTGTTCCCAAGATCTTTTGTCTATGTTGGCTTGCTTCAGAAAACATTTTAGCTGGTCCTTGTAGTGCAGTTTTGGCCTACCATGTGGTCTTTTTCCTGTCTGAAGCTCCCCCTGGAGCATGATTCGTGGTAGTCTGGTAGGGTCCATCCTTACGACATGTCCTGTCCATCGAAGGCGATGCTGCAAGATGGTAGCTTCCACACTAGGCAGCAAAGCATGCTTGAGAATTTCATTGTTTGAAAGTTGATCCTCCCAACGAATGCCAAGTATTTGTCTGAGCTTTCTCTATTGGAAGTTCTCAAGGCGCTTGATATCATGACGATACAAGGTCCAGGCTTCACAGGCGTAAAGAAGGGTGGAAAGAACAACGGCCCGAAAAACCATGATTTTGGTGCGGATGGTTATCGCATGATTATTGAAGACTCGATGACAAAGGCGTCCATATGCAGAGTGTGCAGCTTTTATGTGGTTTTCGATGTCCTTTGCACAAGTTTGTATTTTTGAGAAGATGCCACCAAGGTAAGAGAAATGCTCTACTTCATTGACAGGATTTCCGTTAATCTTAAGGTTGGTCCTTGAGGAAGTTTGACCGGGTGCTGGTTGGTTGAGGATTTTTTGGTTTTGTCAGTGTTAACTTCCATTCCAAAATGCTCATAAGCGTCATTATAAATGGTAGCTATCCTCTGGAGGTCATCAACAGTCTGAGATGGTGTGGCATTATTGTCTGCAAACTGCAATTCATGAACACTGGTGACCGAGGTTTTGGATTTTGCGCCAAAGCAAGCAAGATTAAAAAGCTCCCCATCCAAGCGGTATCGTAGATTGATTCCAGGGGTTGTTGGTGGTATTTCATTTAGCATTGCAGCCATATACAACGAAAAGCAGGTTGGAGCAAGGACACATCCTTGCTTGAGACCACTAGTGGTGGGAAAAGGGTCTGAGATACACTACCGTTCAAAAGTTTGGGGTCACCCAGACAATTATTTTGTGTTTTCCATGAAAAGTCACACTTATTTACCACCATGAATTGTAAAATGAATAGAAAATATAGTCAAGACATTGACAAGGTTAGAAATAATGATTTGTATTTGAAATAATAATTTTTTCCAGGTACTCAACCTGCTCAAAGGAAGGTCAGTTTTATAGCTTCTCTAACCAGCTAAACTGTTTTCAGCTGTGCTAACATGATTGCACAAGGGTTTTCTAATCATCTATTAGCCTTCTGACGCAATGAGCAAACACATTGTACCATTAGAACACTGGAGTGATAGTTGCTGGAAATGGGCCTCTATACACCTATGTAGATATTGCACCAAAAACCAGACATTTGCAGCTAGAATAGTCATTTACCACATTAGCAATGTATATTAGATATTAAAGTGTATTTCTGATTAGTTTAAAGTTATCTTCATTGAAAAAGCAGTGCTTTTCTTTCAAAAATAAGGAAATTTCTATGTGACCCCAAACTTTTGAACGGTAGTGTACTTTCCCGATAAATACAAACTTATAGTGTTAGGCTGGCCTGTGACCTTATGAGGAGAGAGTTTAGATGTACCTTTTGATGCTGCTACAGCAGTGATTAGAGAGGGAGACATATAGGCTGGTCTATAAGGTTAAGCACTTTGATATAATACATCTCGACCTGGAGGCAAATTTGATCCTTAGCCACAGTAGTAACAGACGAACAATACAAACAATACAACATGTCACAAGTAGTGTATAGAAAAAGGGACATTATAAATATTCTTTTTCATAATCACATTTTATAATTTTTTTAGCTGAAAATTTGCTGCAGTGAAAAATGTGCTTAGATTAAAATGATAATGTATATTGCATAATAAGCAGATTTCTTGAATTTTCTCATGATTCACGATAGCTCAGTGACTGAACATACTCGTAAATAGTGAACATGAGCTCTGAGTAATAGTTAGCAGCTTATACTGTCAGAATCAGGATTAACAAGTCCAAGAGCAATGCTGAACTGTAGATCAGTTAAAAAGACCTAAAAACCATTTAAAAACTCATGGTCATGTCTAATGTTCATCAATAAACTTCTAAAACGTAAACAGTCCCCCCTTCCCCATTCCCTCCTGTCGGTCCATCATAATCAATCAATCAATCAATCAATCAAAGACTTTATTCCAGACTCAAGGTCCATCAAGAGAAAAATAAACAAGTAAAGTAAAAAAACAAGACAGTTGAAACAATCAAAAAGTTACAAGAAACACTAAGACATAACTGCTTAAAGAAGTACAAAGACAGTACAGACTTTAAAAAGACTACTGTACCAGTGCCTTCTAAACTGTGACTGACAGCGAATAGAACTGAGCTTAATGCTAGACATGACTTGAATGATTTCATTTCTAGATACATCAAGCCGACAGATGAATTTATACATAAAATTCCTTATTACTGCATGCAGAGTATTTACACGTGATGAGACAAATAACTTGGAAGCACTGCACCATCGAGGCTTTTTAAGTAAAATTCTTAAGGCATCATTGTAGGCAACCTGTAATTTCTGCATACTTAGTTTCCTATAATTTATCCATAAATGAGCAGTGTATAAAGGTGTACAATAGGTTTTAAAAAGAACCAGTTTCACCTCATCTGAACAAAAACCAAATCTGCGTGCAAGAATATTTGCTTGCATGTAGATTTTGCAGCGTTGTCTGAAAATATCATCATCATCAGTCATTCTATCATTAATAACATGTCCCAGATATTTAATTTTATCCCTGACAATTAATTCCCTGCCTGCCAATTCAAAGACAGGGAATTTCATTAACAAATCTTCTTTAGTGCGGCAGATCAGCACACAACTCTTATTTGTATTATATTTTATGTCATTTTCCTCTCCATAAGCACTACACACTCTTAATAACTCCTGAAGACCAGCACTACTTGGACTGAGAATAACTAGATCATCAGCATACATAAAATGATTCACTAACTTATTCCCTATTAAACACCCAGTTTTACAGGCATTCAGTTGCTTTGACAACTCATCCATGTAAAGATTAAATAGAATAGGGGACAATATACTGCCCTGTCTGACACCACTGCTCACACCAAATGGTGATGAATGACTCTTCCCCCATTTCACCAGCATCTTCTGATGTGCGTACCAGTAAATCAGGATACGTACTAAGTACTTGGGCACCCCCCTGTCAATCATTTTCCTAAACAGTATCCTGTGATTAACACGATCAAACGCCTTGGAGGCGTCAATAAAGCACAGAAAAACTGAAGAATTTTGATTTCTGTACTTATTTATAATTTCTTTTAAGGCATATATGCACAGATCTGTTCCATGATGGGGTTTGAATCCAAATTGATGATCAGTAGATTTGATGAATACATTTAATTTTTCAAACATGGTTTTTTCCAGTACTTTAGATATTATATTGGCTAAAGCTATGGGTCTGTAATTAAGTAAAACAATTTAAATAAAGTATTAAAAGTTATTACAAGAGGAGTCTATAAATAATGTTTATATGCAGTACATATCAAACATGAGCAAAGCTCCTTTTGGCAAAGTAAATCTGTTTGGCACAATAAGGGGAGCAGATATCTGTTCTGCTTACCTAGCTGCTTGACAGGATGAAAAAAATAAAATGTAAGCAGTGTCTAATAAGCACAGCCCTTCTTGAAGCAGGGTATAATAACCTGAATCACACACTGTTCATCCATGTTTCAGTTCAGTGCATGATAGGTATTTAAAGCTCCAGTAACGCACTGAATGATTCGGTGAATAAATATTTCAAACAAATCATTTTAATGAACTGATTCTTGTGATTCAGTACATTGAAATGAACTGTAAAGCCCATCGCTACATCACAGGAGGACCCATCACAGAAAAGGTCTACTCCAAAGCAGTTTCCTTTGTCAACTGATATCTTGAGAAAAATTCATCTTCATTATAAAAGTCAAGTGGGTTGAATCTGCATCTGTTCTATTTGAGGAACTTGATTTTTGTCAACCACTCCTCCACCACCGGCGTGGTGGAGGAGTGGTTAGCACTGCGGCAGCAACTCACCCTTGGCCAGGGGATCCTGGGTTCGATCCCAGCCCCCGACCAACAGTGATCTGTGTGGCGTTTGCATGTTCTCCCCATGTCTGCGTGGGTTTACGCCGCGATTTCTCCGGTTTCCTCCCACATGCCAAAAACATGCAAGTTAGGTTAATTGGCATCAAACTGGGGATTCTAAATTGTCCTTAGGTATGACTGTGAGAGTGAATGGTTGTCTGTCTCTCTGTGTTGGCCCTGCGATGGACTGGCGATCTGTCCAGGGTGTACCCTGCCTCTCGCCCAAAGATGCTGGGATAGGCTCCAGCGCCCCTGCGACCCGAAAAGGATTAAACGGCAGAAAATGAATGATTTTTGTCAGTCATCAAAAAAAGCAGCCATTGTCAAAGTTTGGTGCAACAGAATTAAATTTATTCTCAATTTAAATGAACTAAACCCGAGTGTGAAGAGGTTTAAGTTGAATCTTTCTTAATTTGAAACTAGGAGGGTGCATCAGAATTTCAACTTGAACCATGATTTAATCTGGTTTAAAAGTTAAACTTTGTTAATGGGATCTAGCCTGAGTATTTTAAACAATCTTGTGTAGCAGCAGCTACAGCCTGATTTCTGTCTTCTGTGCCCCAAATGTCTCTGTTTCAGGTCCACACACAAACATGACACACCTGTACTCCTCAGCAATGGCCCCCATTATTCAGCCTGAACTGTGTTGTGGTCATGTCCTGGCTTGCAGGTTCCCCAAACAGGTTTCCATTAGTTAATCTGCCATACCGCTGAAATATTCCAACACACACTATCCTGTCCTAACCTTAAAGGTGGACTTGCATGTACTTGTTTCATGATTATATTAGGTGAAGAAGGAATTTTGTATTCTTTAAAAAAGAGAGAAAGAGGATTTCTGTTACACAGATAATACTCAATGTCAATTTCCTTATTTTCCTGTTAGTCAAGGGGGCGATCAAGTGTATCAACAGTAAACACTGTGACTAAGGCTTGAGCGGAAATAGCTAACTAATGTTAACTCTCAAAAAAAAAAAAAAAAAACCAACTCTCCATTATTGTTCCGTGAAGTTGTTAGGAGTTTAATATTCCCTTAGAGGTGTGTGGTGGTGCTCCTGGTTCCTCAAAGTGGCCCAATTCCAAAGCTCACAAAATATTTATTTACCAATAACATATACAGTATGTATCATTTAACTTTAAAACTGCTTATTAAACAGATAAATGATAAGTATACTCCACTTCAGGGAAAAAAATCAACTCTATTTATGCAACTCCTTGTGGTCTTTCCATACAGCACAGAAAACCTCTGAGTCAGACGTGAAACACGGTTTAAGATAACTAGGACTGTTTTCCCATATTTTCTGTATTAAAGGTCAAATCTGCATGGAAATGCAAAACTCATTTAAGCCTAAAAATTAAAGTAAAACAACTGAGACATAAGTATAAATTGTCTTGTTGTGGGGGCACAGTTTGGGGGTTTTCTCACACACAGAAGGCAGGGGGAAGGGGAGAATAATGGACTGAAGGAGGAAGTGTCACTGGGGTGTATCAAACGGGACTGTTAAGACAATGCCCCCCCCCCCCCCAGGGAGAGGAGTAAATGCCGGAGAGAAGAAGTGTGTTTGAGCAGAGCCCACGTATATTATGTTAATGTGCCACATTACTCTTCGTTCACACAGCATTGTATGATGGTCGGAAGCTCTGGGTCTTTACATATGGAAATAGAGCTATAAAAGATTGATGCACAGAGACCTCAGTAGCGCAGTAGCTCAGTAGAGCTCAGAAGCGTGTTTGCTGTTATGCTGTTGGAGAATGAATAAAGCCTTGTGTCGTCCAGCTCGCTGCCTCGCCTAATCCTTTTCTCCACACTGGTGACCTGATGTGCCATGGAGCGCCTGTCCCTTTCTCCACACTGGGACCCAAGACGCACCATGGAGAGCGAGCCGAGCACCGCCCCGAAGACTACCTGGAGGGAGAACACCAGCTCCACGTGTGCTGTTTCAGTCAAGCTCCCAAACTTCTGATTTCACGACCCGGTAGCGTGGTCTTCACAGATGGAAGCCCAGCGCACTCCGTGGGATAACTATGAATGACACAAAATGCTACAACGTGGTCATGGTGCTGGATGCACGTGCCACACAACAGGCGACAAGTCTGCTCCAGGAGCCGCTGACCCACTGGCAGCCTCACCAGCAGAACTCATTTTTTTCTCAGCCGCTGCTGATCCCCGGAGAGCTCTACCGGGAAACCCTGCGCCGAGGCTGATCCGCCTGTGCAGTTTTTACACAAATTGGGTTGACCACCTGTCCAGAATTCCTTTTAGGGCTGCGCTCTGCACCCAAGGAGGATTTGATGGCCGCCAACGGATCCACCATCAGGACATTTCGCTCACGGACACAAATTGGGTCGACCACCTGTCCAGAGTTTCTTTTAGGGCTGCGCTCCACCCTAAGGAGGATTTGGCAGAACTGCGGCGGCATGAAAAAATAAGCAGCTATGCTGTGGTTTTAAGCAGGTTTTATTAATCATACCGCCGTCACAAAGCTCCACTCCCGGCGCCGTGCATGAGCGCTGGGAGCGAGCTCACGGCTCTCAGAGAGGCGGACATGTGTGTGTCTACCTGCTGCAGGATCAGAGTGAGAGAGAGAGAGATTGCGTTACAGAGTTGCGCCTTAAATACTTGACCATAACAATACATGAAAGAGACATACCCCACAGTTAGAATGATCCAAGGTATAACAGAACAGGCAGGAGGTATTTGCATTTGTAAGACATACATCACAATGGGCAGATTAGCTAGACCTCGCTCCAAGTGTCAGACAAAGAGGCTAACAAGCACATCTACATATTGATCTGAGTCTCTAGGTCACAGTAAGGGCAAAATGCATGAACACTTTAACTTCAAGGCTGTAAACTCAGCATGCAGCGGAACAAACCCCAGGAGTGTGAGCTGACTGTCTCTGTGTTCTGTTTGTGTGTTGTGGGGGGTTTAATCAAACCGCTACACTGCTCCCCCCCAAGAGGGAAACGGTAGGGGACCGTGACCTCGATGTTGCAGTCTGGGCAGCGAGCAGGGAAAAGCTCTGTGCAGGAGGAGGAGGGGGGGGGTAGTCGCGCCAAAAGTGTTTGCTGCTCCGCGATGTCCCGTCTGAACATGCAGAGATCAGAAGAAGAAAAATTAGTCTCTGACTCCTCTCGTGGCCATGAAGAAAAGCAGGAGCGGCTGTAAGAAAAACATAAAAGCAGGGGGACTGGCATGTTGGTTTAGGTGCAGAAGCAACCCCAAAACTCCCGGGAACAGCTGACGGCTGAAATCCCTTTGTGCCGTGGCTGAGACCGTTAAAAAAAAAAAAAAAAAAAATCCAGTGGCGAGCTGTGTGCTTGCTTCAGGTGAACGAGCAGCCCTGAAGGTCCTGTGAGCAGCGGCGGAGGACGATGGAGGTCTCTGGAGCCGTTACTTGTCCCGTGCGTGATGCGCCGTCCTCGTAACTCCCCGATGCGTGCGCGGGGGTTCAGTGCGTGGGTGGGCCGTTGGAGTGGCGAGTCAGGGTGCAGAAACTTGGTGGAAATCGGCGCAGACGGCGCCGATAAAATCCAGGTTGAGCTGTGCGTCGTTCGGTCGTGGTGCGTTGGAGCGGTGCGAGGCAATAGACGATCTTTGTGCCTCGGGCTCGTGGAGATGCGTTGGAGCGGTGCGGGGCAATAGACGATCTTTGTGCCCCGGGCTCGTGCAGCTGCGTTGGAGCGGTGAGAGGGAGGAGACGATCGTTGTCGCTCGTGCGGCCATGGTGCGTTCAGTTCCACGCGCTGCGCTCTCCGTCGGCCCTGGAGGTTGCCGTCGTGGAGAGAGGACGAGATGCGTGCGCTCTCTATGAGAGCGGCCGGTCCAGCGTGGATGTGCAGATCTCAGGCGTGCAGATCTCACCGTGAAGCGTGAAGCGGGGTCACCAACGCAGCTGTGCGGCTGTCCAGCTCGGAAGGTTGCTTTCGCACAAATCGTGTGCGTGTTCAGATCACGTCGGGGTCACCAGTGCGGCGGCATGAAAAAATAAGCAGCTATGCTGTGGTTTTAAGCAGGTTTTATTAATCATACCGCCGTCACAAAGCTCCACTCCCGGCGCCGTGCATGAGCGCCGGGAGCGAGCTCACGGCTCTCAGAGAGGCGGACACGTGTGTGTCTACCTGCTGCAGGATTAGAGTGAGAGAGAGAGAGAGATTGCGTTACAGAGTTGCGCCTTAAATACTTGACCATAACAATACATGAAAGAGACATACCCCACAGTTAGAATGATCAAAGGTATAACAGAACAGGCAGGAGGTATTTGCATTTGAAAGACATACATCACAATGGGCAGATTAGCTAGACCTAGGTCTAGACCTAGACCTCCAAGTGTCAGACAAAGAGGCTAACAAGCACATCTACATATTGATCTGAGTCTCTAGGTCACAGTAAGGGCAAAATGCATGAACACTTTAACTTCAAGGCTGTAAACTCAGCATGCAGCGGAACAAACCCCAGGAGTGCGAGCTGACTGTCTCTGTGTTCTGTTTGTGTGTTGTGGGGGGTTTAATCAAACCGCTACAGAACCTGTTTTTCTCAGCTGCTGCGGATCACCGAAGAGTTTTTACCGGAAAATCCCGCACCCAAGGCCGATCCGCCCACACAATTTTTGCGTGGCCCGGAGGCTTTTAACATACTGGGCCAGCCCACCCTTTCTTTCCCCACACCTTTGTCCCAAAAAGCCTACAGAATGCCGGTTTTGTTTCCGTCAGGCACGATGCGCACTGGACCCCGCTGCGCCCACTGTACAACGGACCGTTCAACGTGCCAGAACCTGGGGCGAAGCATAAGGTATTTTTCCACCCTCCCTCTTTCCCTCCACAGACTGACATGCCCTCCAATATACTTCACCAGTAGGACGGTTCTACTGGATCGGCAACCCCCACCACAGCCGCAATGAGCGCTGGCTCAAACCCAATGGACCGGGGGGTTAGAGCCCCTTCTTTGTGTTCGGGGGGTGTGGGGTGTGGGGGCACAGTTTGGGGGTTTTCTCACACACAGAAGGCAGGGGGAAGGGGAAAATAATGGACTGAAGGAGGAAGTGTCACCGGGGGGTATCAAAACGGGACTGTTGAGACTATGCGCCCCCCGGGGAGAGGAGTAAGTGCTGGAGAGAAGAAGTGTGTTTGATCAGAGCCCGCGTATATTATGTTAATGTGCCACATTACTCTTTGTTCACACAGCATTGTGTGATGGTCGGAAGCTCTGGGTCTCTACGTATGGATATAGAGCTATAAAAGATTAATGCACAGAGACCGCAGTAGCTCAGTAGAGCTCAGAAGCGTGTTTGCTGTTGGAGAATGAATAAAGCCTTGTGTCATCCGGCTCGCTGCCTCGCCTAATCCTTTTCTCCACATTGTCACCAATTTTTCCTATTGAATAAGCAAGTTTTCTTCCATGAATTTGAAACTTTGAAAAAAAAATAACTTTTTTTTGCAGGTATTTCCTTCTATTCCAATAAAGTTGGGGCATTGTGTAAAATGAAAATAAAAACAAAATATAATGATTTGCAAATCCTTTTCAACCTATATTTAATTGGATGCACCACAAATACAAGATATTTAATGTTCAAACTGATAAGCTTTTTTTTTGTAAATATTCACTCAATTTGAATTTGATTCCTGCAGCAAGTTCCAAAAAAGCTGGAACAGGGGCATGTTTTCCGCTGTGTTACATCACCTTTCCTTTTAACAACACTCTGCAAGCATTTAGGAACTGAGGACACTTAATTGTTGAAGGTTTGTAGGTTTAATTCTTTCCCATTCTTGCTTGATGTATGACTTCAGTTGCTCAACAGTCTGGGGTCTCCATTGGCGTAATTTGTGCTTCATAATGCACCGCACAATTTCAGTGAGAGACAGGTCTGGACTGCGGTCAGGCCAGTCCAGTATCCACACTCTTTTACTATAAAGTCATGCTGTTGTAGTACATAGGGAATGTGGCTTGGCATTGTCTTGCTGAAATAAGCAGAGACATCCCTGAAAAAGATGTTGCTTGGATAGCAGCATATGCTGCTCCAAAGCCTGTATGCACTATTCAGCACTAATGGTGCCTTCACAGATGTGCAAGTTACCCATGCCATGGGCACTAACACACCCCTATACCATCACAGATGCTGGCTTTTGAACTTTACACTGATAACAATCTAGATGGTCATTTTCCTCTGTAGCCCAGAGGACAAGATGTCCACGATTTCAGAAAACAATTTGAAATGTTCACTCATCAGACCACAGCACACTTTTCTACTTTGCATCAGTCAATCTCAGATGAGCTCGGGCCCACAGCAACATTTCTGGATGTTGTTGATATACAGTGGGGCAAAAAAGTATTTAGTCAGCCACCAATTGTGCAAGTTCTCCCACTTAAAAGATGAGAGAGGTCTCCAATTTTCATCATAGGTATACCTCAACTATGAGAGACAAAATGAGGGAAAAAAAATCCAGAAAATCACATTGTCTGATTTTTAAAGAATTTATTTGCAAATTATGGTGGAAAATAAGTATTTGGTCACCTACAAACAAGCAAGATTTCTGCCTCTCACAGACCTGTAACTTCTTCTTTAAGAGGCTCCTCTGTCCTCCATTTGTTACCTGTATTAATGGCACCTGTTTGAACTCGTTATCAGTATAAAAGACACCTGTCCACAACCTCAAACAGTCAGACTCCAAACTCCACTATGGCCAAGACCAAAGAGCTGTCAAAGGACACCAGAAACAAAATTGTAGACCTGCACCAGGCTGGGAAGACTGAATCTGCAATAGGTAAGCAGCTTGGTGTGAAGAAATCAACTGTGGGAGCAATTATTAGAAAATGGAAGACATACAAGACCACTGATAATCTCCCTCGATCTGGGGCTCCACGCAAGATCTCACCCCATGGGGTCAAAATGATCACGAGAACGGTGAGCAAAAATCCCAGAACCACACAGGGGGACCTAGTGAATGACCTGCAGAGAGCTGGGACCAAAGTAACAAAGGCTACCATCAGAAACACACTATGCCGTTAGGGACTCAAATCCTGCAGTGCCAGACGTGTGCCCCTGCTTAAGCCATTACATGTCCAGGCCCGTCTGAAGTTTGCTAGAGAGCATTTGGATGATCCAGAAGAGGATTGGGAGCATGTCATATGGTCAGATGAAACCAAAATAGAACTTTTTGGTAAAAACTCAACTTGTCGTGTTTGGAGGAGAAAGAACACCATACCTACTGTGAAGGATGGGGGTGGAAACACCATGCTTTGGGGCTGTTTTTCTGCAAAGGGACCAGGACAACTGATCCGTGTAAAGGAAAGAATGAATGGGGCCATGTATCGTGAGATTTTGAGTGAAAACCTCCTTCCATCAGCAAGGGCATTGAAGATGAAACGTGGCTGGGTCTTTCAGCATGACAATGATCCCAAACACACCGCCCGGGCAATGAAGGAGTGGCTTCGTAAGAAGCATTTCAAGGTCCTGGAGTGGCCTAGCCAGTCTCTAGATCTCAACCCCACAGAAAATCTTTGGAGGGAGTTGAAAGTCCGTGTTGCCCAGCGACAGCCCCAAAACATCACTGCTCTAGAGGAGATCTGCATGGAGGAATGGGCCAAAATACCAGCAACAGTGTGTGAAAACCTTGTGAAGACTTACAGTAAACGTTTGACCTCTGTCATTGCCAACAAATGGTATATAACAAAGTATTGAGATGAACTTTTGTTATTGACCAAATACTTATTTTTCACCATAATTTGCAAGTAAATTCTTTAAAAATCCTTCAGTGTGATTTTCTGGATTTTTTTTTCTCATTTTGTCTCTCATAGTTGAGGTATACCTATGATGAAAATTGGAGACCTCTCTCATCTTTTAATTGGGAGAACTTGCACAATTGGTGGCTGACTAAATACTTTTTTACCCCACTGTATGGCTTTCACTTTGCATAGTAGAGTTTTAACTTGCATTTGTAGATGTAGCAATGAACTGTGTTAACTGACAGTAGTTTCCCAAAATGTTCCTGAGCCCACGTGGTAATATCCTTTACAGAATGATGTCTGTTTTTAATGCAGTGCCGCCTGAGCAATCAAAGGTCATGGGCAGTCAGCGTTGGTTTGCTTGTTATGTGCAAACATTTCTCCAGATTCTCTGAATCTTTTGACGATATTATGGACTGTAGATGATGAAATGCCTAAACTCCTTACAATTGTATCTTGAGAAGCGTTCTTAAACTGTTGGACTATTTGCCCACACAGTTAAAATAATAGATTAGATTTACATGGTGCTTTACATGTCAAGTGACATCTCAAAGCACTTACAGTGAGTCCATTATTCATTCACTCCAGACAGACATTGATAGTGGTAAGCTACCTCTGTAGCCACAGCTGCAGCCTGACGGAAGCATGACTGCCAATCCACTCCAGTGGCCTCTCCGACCACTACCGAACATTTATACACATTCATACCCAGTGTCATGGACACTGGAGGCAAGGCGGGTAAAGTGTCTTACCAAGGGACACAACAGCAGGATGACTGGGGAGAACAGGATTTGAACCGCTAACCCTCCAGTTATTGGACGACCCACTCTACCTCCTGAGCCACTGCCGCAGTTGTTCATAGAGTGATGAACCTCTCCCCGCCCTTGCTTGTGAACAACTGAACCTTTTGGGGATGCTCATTTTATACCCAATCATGGCACTCGCCTGTTTCCAATTAACCTGTTCACCTGTGAAATGTTACTAACAGGTGTTTTTTGAGTATTCCTCAACTTTCCCAGTCTTTTCTTGCCACTTGCCCACCTTTTTTGGAATGTTTTGCAGTTATCAAATTCTAAATGCGTGAATATGTCATGATTGCGAGAAGGAAAAGCTCACGTGCAGACCAGAGAATGCACATGACACAGAGGGGCAACGTTAAACACAACTTTGTTGAAAATAACACTCAACTGTAGAGGAAAAACGACACTCGCCACAGGAGCACACAGCCTGTGAAGAGAGGGAGATGAGAGCGGATTAGAAATGAGGAGGGAGGCTGGGAGCAATGGATAAACAAGGGTAGATCTTACTGTAGGTGAGCAGAGACCCCGGCAGAGGAACCCAGCAGAGACAGAGGAACCAGCAGGGCAGAGCTGGTGGGAAGTGGGAGAGGAGTGGACCTGGGAGGAGAGGCTGACCAGGAGGAGAAGGCAGTCTGGAGCGGAGGTGATGATGGGACAGGTGAGCGCGCAGCAACCCTGGAGATGCACCACAGAGGTGGCAGCAACCCAATAAGCCAGCGCCTGGGCGTTCATGAACAGGTCCTTTTAAGCGCTGGCAGCGAAGAGGCAGTAGGTGCATCCACTCACGCAGGTGCGCTGATGACCTGCGGAGCCGGAAGCCTGATGGAGAACCTCCCACAGAAACGGAGGGGGAGTGTGTTCACCTGATCATAACAGTCCCCACTACCCCTCAAAGGGCGCCTCCTGGCGACCCACCGGGCTTGTTGGGATGGGCTCGGTGAAAGGCACGGACCATCCCCCTGTCATGGAAATAAGAGCCGGGGATTCATGACCCGTAGCCCTTCCAATGTACCAGGTATTGCAACCCCCGGCCCCGACGGCGAACGTCCGGAATCCTCAATCAAGGATCAAGGATCCAAGGAGGAGGAGGCAGCTTCGGGGGGGGGGGGGCTTGATCTTGGAAACGTAGGGTGGATGCGGAGTGTTGGCGGCAGCTCCAAGCGGACCATCACGCCATAACAGTCAGTGATCCTGGAGACCGTAAAAGGACCAAGGAAGAGAGGTGACAGTTTCCTCCGTGTACTGGCGATTTCACTCTGCTGAATGGAGAAGGGCAGCTCGGGTGGCCCTCCAAAGGCAGCGGCAGTGACGAGCGTGGGGCCCCACAGATGGCACAGCCACTTCCCTCTCCGCCATAGGCAGTGTGTGTGTGTGTGGGGGGTATACCCCATGGACGCTTCAAATGGCGTGGATGAAGAGACAGCGGAATTGTGAGCATACGCCACCCAGGTCAGATGAGTGCTCCAGGTGGATGGGTTGCAGGAAGCCATGCATCTGCAGACGGCCTCCAGGGATTGGTTTGCATGCTCAGCCTGCCTGTTAATCTGCGGGTGGTATCCAGAGGTGAGGCTGACCATGGTGCCCAGGGAGTGGCAGAAAGACTTCCAAACTTGGGAGGTGAATTGTGGACCCCGGTCAGACATGATGTCCATGGGGATGCCATGAAGGCAGATTACATGGGAGGTCAAAAGGTTGGTGGTCTTGGAGGGAGAGGGCAACTTGGGGAGGGGCACCAAATGGATGGTCTTTGAGAAGCGGTCGATGATGGTGAGGATGACTGTATTGCCCTGTGAGGGGGGAAGACCTGTGACAAAGTGCAGTGCAACGGGCGACTGGGAACCGGCAGGGGATGCAGGAGGCCGCCACGAGGTGCAACGTGAAGAGATTTGTTCCTGACACACACTTGACAGGCCTTGACATTGTCCCGGACGTCCGTCTGGACCAAGTTGATAGTTTGAGAAACTCCTGGGTAGCAGGCAAAGTGGCTGGTGTGCCCCCACTGGATGACGTCACTTCGGAGGCCGGCCGGGACAAACAGGCAATCGTCGGAACCCCCCTTGGGTTTGGGCTCAGTAGACTGGGTCTGCCGGATCCTCTGCTCGATCTCCCAGGACAGAGCACCAAGAATACAGGAGGAGGGCACTATGGGTTCAGGGAGGGAAGAGGAGGTTGATTGGTCGGAAGTGAACTGGCGGGAGAGAGCATCCGGTTTGATGTCATGGGAGCCAGGCCGGTAGGTGATGGTAAGATTAAATCTAAGAAAGAATGGGCCCAATGGGCCTATCTAGCGTTTAATCTGCGGGCTGACCTAAGATACTCAAAATTTTTGCGGTCGGTCCACACTATGATGGGATGGACCGCCCCCTCCAGCCAATGCCTCCACTCCTCAAGAGCCAATTTAATGGACAGGAGCTCTCGGTCCCCTACGTTGTAGTTCGTCTTGGCCGTCGTGAGCCGCCGAGAGAAATACATTGATGGGTGGAGCTTCTGATCGGAAGCTGAGCGCTGTGAGAGGACAGCGCCCACCCCCAATTCAGAAGTGTCCCCCTCTACTATGAACTGGAGCTGAGGGTCGACCTGGGCCAAGATGGGTGTGTTGGAAAACTGGGCTTTCAGTTTGGTGAAAGCATGCTCCGCTGCCTCAGACCAGGTAAAAGGCACCTTGATCAAGGTCAGCTGGGTGAGAAGCTGTGCCACCCCACTGTAGTTCCTGATGAACCTGCAATAAAAATTAGCAAAACCCAAGTTGTGTTGAAGCTCTTTGCGGGACTGTGGGGTAGGCCAATCAAGCACAGCCTTCACTTTGGTTGGGTTGGCCCTCAGTTTTCCTTCAGCAACAATAAACCCCAGGAAGGAAGTGGAGTGGGTGGAAAACTCACACTTCTCGGCCTTCACAAGAGCTGGTTCTCCAGGAGCTGCTGCAACATGGCCTGGACATGTACTGCGTGCTCCTCCGGCATGTGGGAAAAAATCAAAATGTCATCAAGGCAGACAAAAACGAATTGGTTGACCATAACACAGGGGCCGTCATTAATCATGCGCTGGAAGACGGCCGGGGCGTTAGTGAGCCCAAATGGCATCACAAGGTATTCAAAGTGCCCTAGGCATGTTTTGAAGGCCGTCTTCCACTTGTCCCCCTCGCGTATGCGGACCAGATGGTATGCGTTGTGCAAGTCTAGTATGATAAACACCCGTACGTGCGGAAGGAGCTCAAACATGGAATTGATCAGAGGCAGAGAGTACTTATCCTTAACAGTGTTTAGCTCACAGTAATCGATGCACGGGCGCAGAGATCTATCCTTCCCGACAAAAAAGAGCTCCGCCCCAAGAGGAGCCGAAGAGGGCCGAATGAGACCGATGTTCAGGGAGTCCTCAATGTAGCTTTCCATCACCTCTCTTTCTGTCCCAGAAAGGCTGTAGAGCCGGCTGGAAGGCAGCCGCGCACCCGGTAGGAGGTCGATAGTACAGTCGTAAGAGCGGTGAGGTGGCAAAGAAAGTGCTCTCAACTTGCTAAAGACCTCCCGAAGGTCATATTAGACTTCGTGTACAAGGCTGAGATCCAGCGGCTCCACCGGGAGGGAGGAGATAAGAAGGGACGGCGAACACACAGCCGAACAGAGGCAGGATGCTAAGCAAAAGGGGCTCCAGGAAGAGATTGAATGTTGTGCCCAATTGATAATAGGGTTGCACTTCTGGAGCCAAGGGTACCCCAGGACCACCAGAGAGGATGAGCTAGGGAGAATAAAGAATGACAAAGTCTCCCGGTGGTTCCCGGAAAGAAGGACGGGGATCAGCACCATGCGTTCGGTGACAGAAGCCAAACTACAGCCAGATAATGCTGCAACATTTAATGAAGCCAGCAATTTAGATTGTGGGGATGCCTACCTCCCGCACGAGCCATGAGGAAATGAAATTCTGTTCCACCCCTGAATCATTTAGTGCTGACATCTTCCTCTCGACCTCCGGTAACTGGATGAGAGCCAGAATGGAAAAGTTACTGGGGGGGATTAATAGAATTCCCGCCTGTCAGACCCCCAACAGCTACTGACAGGTGACGTCTTTTGGCTTAAGATGGCAATTAAACAGTTTATGCTCTAATGAGCCCCTCTGTCGCTGGTGCTCCTCTGGAGTCAAACGGGCTCAGCCAAGCACCATAGCTTCGGAGGAAGAGTTGAGTTCACCTGTGCCAGTAGCCAGGGGAGGTGTACGTGAAGCGGGTGGACCGGAGGAAGTCTTCTGCTCCTTCACGCGCTAGCAGTACCGGTTGTCCAAACTGACAACCTGACCGATAAGCCCGTCCAGAGAGGAGGGAATCACAAGAACCGCCAGGTCGTCGCAGAGGTTGGTGTTCAGACCCTGGAGGAAGGCGCTGCATAGGGCAACGACATTCCACCCAGAGTCCGCCACGATGACCCGGAACTCCACAGAGAAGTTGGCAGCATACCGGCTCCCCTGACGGAGAGACATAAGGCGGATCATAATGTTCCCCTCACTCTCCAAATGGTCAAAAGCCCAGGAAAACTCAATAACGAAACGGTCGAAGGTGCAATTATTGCCCTCGGCGCTGTCGAGAATAGACTGAGCCCAACTGAGAGCTCGGTCTCGCAGCAGGAGGGCCAAAAAGTGGATTTTGGAAGTGTCGTCCGGCTATTCCTCGCCCACCTGCCCCAAATAAAACCGAACATGGAGCAAGAACTCCTTGCATTTCCCCACCTCCCCCGCGTACGGGGCCAGTGAGGGAAAAGAAGTGGTACGGCGGATGGTAGTAGCCACTGGGACGGCAGGTGGGGAGGAAGGGCCCAGATGAGACATGTAGCAAAGATGATCGGTGACCGTGGTCAGCTGCTGAGTAATAGTCTGCAGCTGCTCCATGAGCATGGCCACCTGCTGCTCTGTGACGTCTAAGCAGTAAAGGGCAGAGTGCTCCGCTGATGCAGCACCTGCTGAGCTTAAATCATGGCTGGCTCGTTCTGTCATGATTGCGAGAATGAAAAGCTCACGTGCAGGCTGCTAACACCAGAGAATGCACACAACACAGAGGGGCAACGTTAAATACAACTTTATTGAAAATAACACTCAGTTGTAGAGAAAAGCAACACTCGCTAGAGGAGCACACAGCCTGTGAAGAGAGGGAGACAAGAGCAGATTAGAAATGAGGAGGGAGGCTGGGAGCAATGGATAAACAAGGGTAGATCTTACCGTAGGTGAGCAGAGAGCCCGGCGGAGGAACCAGCAGAGCAGAGCTGGCAGGAAGTGGGAGAGGAGTGGAGCTGGGAGGAGAGTCTGACCAAGTGGAGGAGGCAGTCTGGAGCCGAGGTGATGCTGGGACAGGTGAGTGTGCAGCAACCCTGGAGACGACAGCAACCTAACGAGCCAGCGCTAGGGCATTCACGAACAGGTCCTTTTAAGTGCTGGCAGAGAAGAGGCAGCAGGTGCGTCCACTCACGCAGGTGCGCTGATGACCTGCGGAGCCAGGAGCCTGATGTAGAACCTCCCACAGAAGGGGAGGGGGAGCGTGCTCACCTGATCATAACAGTATACGTATTTGCAAAAAAAAAGTTTATCAGTTTGAACACATTTTCTTTACACTGAAAATTTATTGTAAATTGGAGACTCTTTCTGTTAAGTTTCCAATATTTTTCTGGCTCAATTATAAACAGGCCATCAGTGTAACTTCTAGATCCAGCAGTTGTCGGAAGTATATTGCATGTCTGCAGCATCTATTAGGATTTTGAGGTGCTGTAATTAGTTATCAGCTACATAACTTAGCAAAGTGGACTCATTAAAGTTTGCAGGAAAGTTGTTTTTGGAAATAGTTTCTTTGGATATTTTTGTGGTATGAAAATGTCAAGAGTCACAGGAAAAACCGAGGTCAAAAAGGCCTCTCGATTTAGGCCATGACCAGAGGTGGATGGGGAAAAAAGAAACTGTACTCAAAAGTTGTTACCACATTAAATTAATTGCTTGTGTAGATGTACAGAAAAAATACATATACATTTGACATGTTATTCTTAGAAATATTTTATGTTTTCTCATAAATTTAAGACATTTTTCTTGTCCTGTATGGCTTTTTTCTTATAAATTTGCTACTTTTTGTAATAAATTTGTGACTTTTCATGTAAATTTGCAATTTTGTTATTGTAAATTTGCCAGTTTAGTTCCTCCTGTCTGAGATGCTTTTCATTGCTTGTCTGAGAAAAATAAAACTCAGACTCTCCCCATACTCCCTCTAATATATTGTAGAGAGAGAAATGAGCAGGTGAGGCAGTGAGCTGGATCAGAGTGGACTTTATTCTCTCTCTATCCATCAGTCAACAAGAAGCATAACCCAGGTCTCTGGCATCTCTCTTTTATACCTTACATCCTCGCCTAGCTACCTGGGGGGTTCACATCACAATACATACAATTACAATCCCCTTTGTCACCCAGCCTGTCGGCGCATTATTATGCAGTCCGGTGGAGAATGCGTATTATCATTCAGTCCGGTGGAGAAGGCGCATTCTCATGCGGTCCTATGGAGAAAACCACAGTCTGCCCTGCATATCTGTCTAACAGCCTTTTAGGGTCTCCTCCTGTGCCATTCAGTCTGAGTGGAGAATGTAATGTCTAGGTCCCCCACACCCCCCCCCCAAAAAAAAAACTCAGAATGGGCCTTAACCCTCATGTCCTGTGGGCTTCAGCTGACGTCCGTAGCGGCTGTAACGGCGGTGCTGTGCCAGTGAGGCACTCCTGGAGGCGCGTCCGTCTGTGGGGGAACAATGGGGGGTTGGGGGGGACACATCTTCACCATGCTATTGTGACTGGGCTGACGAGTTATTTACCTGGTGAGTTCTCAGTGGAGGTCGTCCGCGCCGAGGAGCTCGGGCCAACACCACCTGCTCGTCTGCTAATACGAAGGCGGGCTTAAGCCTGTCTATGCAGATTGTTCCTCTGCGTCCCCCCAAGTCTAACACAAAATGTTTATCTCCAGGTTCCAACACTCTGAACGGGCCGTCGTAGGGCGGGCGCAACGGGGTCCGGTGGGCATCGTGCCTGACAAACACGAAAGACGCGTCCTTCAAGGTCCTTGGCATGAAAATGTGGGGAAAACAGTGGTGCGCCGGGCCGGATACCATCCCTGCCTCTACGCTATGTAGTGAAGGCGGGGATGGATCGGTGTTCGACATGAGGTTATCAGGCAAAAATTCTTCAGGGAGCCGCAGCAGCTGGGAAAAAACAAGCTCTGCTGGGGAGGAAGCCAAATCCTCCTTCGGTGCTGAACGCAACCCTAATAGAACCCACGGCAACCGGTCCACCCAATTTGCATCTGTAAGCAAAGCCCTGAGTGCTACTTTAAGCGACCTATTGAAACACTCACATAACCCATTGGCCTGTGGGTTGTACACGGTCGTGCAATGAATGGTGATGCCCAGGCTCCGGGCCATCGTGGACCAGAGGTCGGAAATGAACTGTGGGCCCCGGTCGGACGTGATATCCGAAGGGACGCCGAAGCGTGCTACCCATGTCGCCAAAAAAGCACGTGCAACTTCTGCGGCTGTGATGGAAGCTAGTGGCACCGCTTCAGGCCAGCGCGTGGTGCTGTCCACCACTGTCAGGAGGTGCGTAAACCCCTGCGATGACGGGAGGGGGCCCAGGAGGTCCACATGAATGTGGCCAAACCGCTTAGCCGGGACATGGAACGGCTCAAGGGGGGCCTTTGTGTGCCTGTGCACCTTGGCTCATTGGCACGCTACGCAGGCTGCAGCCCACTCTTTCACCTGTTTGCGCAGGTTCGGCCAGACGAACTTTACTCCCACCATTTTGACTGACGTGCGCACTCCTGGGTGCGCCAGGGAGTGAACCGACTCAAAAACGCGGCGGCGCAAAGTGTGTGGGACCACTGGGTGTGGGCAGCCTGTGGAGACGTCACAGATTGGGGGGCCCCCATCTTGCAGTACTCTTCTCTCCAGCCTTAACCCCATTGGTCCCGACTAGAGCGCGCAAACGTCCGCATCACTGATCTGCTCGGCGGCCATGGCCGTGTAATCTATCCCAATGTAGACTGGGGCCACTTATGCACACGAGAGGCAGTCTGCCACCAGGTTGAGTTTACCGGCCTCATGCTGAATGTCGGTCGTAAACTCCGAGATTGCGGCCAGCTGTCTCTGCTGCCGGGCTGACCATGGTTCCAAAACCTTGGCCATAGCATACGTTAGCAGCTTGTGGTCCACAACCGCAGTGAAGCTGCGCTCTTCCAGCTAGAACTGGAAGTGGCATATGGCCAGGTGGAGAGCCAGTAACTCCCTGTCGAACACGCTGTATTTATGCTCATTGTCGTGCAAAGACCTGCTAAAAAAAGGCGAGCGGCTGCCAAGAACCGGCGACGTGCTGCTCCACGACGGCCCCTATGGCCACGTCCAATGTGCCAGTAGTGAGCGCTATCTGAGCCGCTGGGTCTGGGTGCGCAAGTAGTGCAGCATTCACTAGGGCTGTTTTGGCCTCGGAAAACGCCTGCTCTCACTCAGTCCAGTCGACTCTGTCCTCCGGTTTCCGTTTCTTAAGCGCGGCGTACAACAGCTGCATGAGCTGGGCTGCGCAGGGGAGGAAACGGTTGTAAAAGTTAACCATCCCCCAAAACTCCTGCAGCACCCTGACCATCTGAGGCCAGAGAAACTCTGCCACTGCACGCATTTTGTCCGGTAAGGGTATCACGCCCTCCGGTGAGATACGGTGGCCCAAAAAGTCGATTACCGTAACCCCGAACTGGCACTTCGCTGAGCTGATTATTAATCCATGCTCTTCCAACCTCTGTAAAACCGTTCTGAAGTGGGCTACGTGTTCGTCCTCGGACACGCTGGCCACCAGGATGTCGTCTAGGTAGACGAACACAAACGGCAAATCGTGCAGCACCTCATCCATCATGCGTTGGAATGTGTGCGCCGCTTCTTTTAACCTGAAAGGCATGCATAAGAACTCAAAAAGACCAAATGGGGTTATTACTGCCGTTTTGGGTATGTCTTCCATGCTCACCGGGACCTGGTGGTACCCGCGGACCAGGTCCACCTTGGAAAAAATGCGTGCCCCGGTGAGGTTGACTGAAAAATCTTGAATATGGGGGAATGGGTAGCGATCGTGCACTGTGGCGTTGTTTAATCTGCGGAAATCTCTGCATGGTCGCCACGATCCCTCGGCTTTAGGCACCATATGTAGCGGGGATACCCATGGGCTGTTTGAGCGCCTGATGATGCCCAACCTTTCCAAGTTGGTGAACTCCTCGTGCGCACTGGCCAGTTTAGCTGCATCCAGGTGCCGAGGTCGTGCGAAAACGGGCAGCCCCGTGGTGGTAATGAAGTGCTCCACCCCATGTTTAGTGACGGCCACCAAAAATGTCAGAACCGTGAGTGCTGGGAACTGGGTGAGTAGTGTGTGGAACTTACCCCCTGGAGCTGTGACGTTGACTAGTGTTGTGGACCTGGCTCCTCTAGCTGTACAGGGCAGAGAATCAATCAAAAGACATAGCGTTAATCAGGCGTCTGTTAGCCACATCGACTAATAGTCTGTGTGCACACAAAAAATCTGTGCCCAAAATGGGAGAGTTACATGCCACTATGACGAAGGTCCATTGGTATTTACGGCTGTGCAAGGATATAGTCAGTGTCCTCTCACCAAAAGTCTTAATGTCTGAGCCGTTTGTGGCCGCCAGCACGGGGCCGCTATTTCCCGCCAGCCAGTCTGCATAGGATGGCAGGATGAGGCCCTTTTGGGAGCCGGAGTCCACGAGGAACCGTCTCCCCGAACGTGAGTCCGTCACATAGAGCAGCTTGTTTGTGCCACCGGTGGTCGCAGCTGCTACCGACTGCCGGTCCTGGCATTTCCCGAGCACTTGAACTGGCACGGTGGCACACATTGGTGTGCGTCTTCTCCAAAACGGCGGTGGTAGAAGCAGAGTGTGTCCCTCCAGTGCTTCCTGGCCTCCACTGCGGCCACCGTCGCTGGCTCCTTGCCCTCGCTGGCCATCTCTCTGGGTTCCGACACCGTTGCGTTCACAGCGAAGGTTCTGGTCGCCAGGATAATCCGATCTGCCTCTTATGCCAGCGCCCAGTAGTTCCACGTGGCCAGCAGCGGCGAATTGGCGAGGACCGTTCTGGCCGCTGTCGGGAGGTTCCTGAGGAAAAGGTGGGCAAACAGGAACTGCCCATCATCTGTGCCCATCAACGCCAACATCTTCTCCATTAATTTGACTGCCGACCCATCTCCCAACTTGGAGCGCATCAGGAGCCTTTCCACTCTCTTGCAGTCTGAGAGCATGTAGCGCTGGGTCAGCGCGGTCTTGAGAGTGTCATATTTGTCATGGGCTGGGGGCCGTTGGAGCAGGCTCGCCACCTGCTGTGTTGTGCGTGCGTCCAGCACTGCAACCACGTAGTAGTACTTGGTGTCATCTGCCATCACTCCATGGAGCGTGAACTGGGCCTCGGTGTGGAGGAATCAAGACTTCGGGTCATGTAGCCAAAAGTCTGTGAGCTTGACCAAAACGGTACAAGCAGTGCTGGCGCCTCCAGTCCGGGTCATCTCCATGGTGTTTCCTTCGAGTTCCATTATACGTCAAAGGTCACCAATGTAGAGAGAGAAATGAGCAGGCGAGGCAGTGAGCTGGATCAGAGTGGACTTTATTCTCTCTCTATCCATCAGTCAACAAGAAGCATAACCCAGGTCTCTGGCATCTCTTTTTTATACCTTACATCTTTGCCTAGCGACCTGGGGGGTTCACATCATAATACATACAATTACAATCCCCTTTGTCACCCAGCCTGTCGGCGCATTATTATGCAGTCCGGTGGAGAATGCGTATTATCATTCAGTCCGGTGGAGAAGGTGCATTCTCATGCGGTCCTATGGAGAAAACCACAGTCTGCCCTGCATATCCATCTAACAGCCTTTTAGCGTCTCCTCCTGTGCCATTCAGTCTGAGTGGAGAATGTAATGTCTAGGTCCACCACAATATCATATTAAAAACCAGTAGAGAGTAATGTTTCTTGATCCAGAATAGGAGAATAATTATTTCAGCACTGGTTTTGATTCAATTAAATTACAAATTCACAAAATGACTAAAGTTGCAGTAATTTCTGGCCGAAATAATTTAATACAGTAAATAAAGCACATTTCTAACCAAGTTTCACATCGAGTTTAAAAGTCACTGAGTATGGGCTTGAGCAGAAATATTTTTTCTTCACAAATCTACTTGAGAACAATTGTGGGGGTTTCCCCTACATTTGAAAGTGCTATGAGATGACTGTTGTTGTGAAATGGCGCTACAGTTATCCCTCGCTACTTCGCGCTTCACCTTTCGCGCCCTCAGTGCATCGTGGATTTTTCAAAAATATTCATCAAAAATTCAAAATTGAGAAAAAATGGGCGGGTGCTAGCAGAAGGCAGGGAGACTACATTAGAACATCAGGTATCAACACGGAGAGCCCGCACAACTCAAAATCCACCTCTCTGACCACCGCTCCACTCCTCTCCGCCCACCTCTTCACCGCTCGGGAATCTCGCAAGCTGATTGGCCGAGACGTTTTACCTCGCAAGCTGATTGGCCGAGACGTTTAACCCAGGTTCTCTCCCTGCCAAGCGCCCATACCCAGCGAAGGAAGACTGCATTCATTGTTCTTTATCGCTCGTGTTGCTTAGTCTCGCCGTGTGGAACTTTTCACTGTTCTCTTGTGCCTTTTTGTGCGAAATAGTCTTCCCGTCGAGCCACTACGCCGCCTCCTGCAGCTTCCCTTGACGATCCTGCGCCTCTAGCACCTGACGATGAGGCGTCACCTGAGGAGCAGTAAAGCTCTCATTAACCTGTGCAGTAAATCATCTTCATCTTGAGTTACGTATCTTGTTATAAGAATAAAAGAGTTCTAAAAACATATTTATGTACACTTTATTTACATCTACGTGTGTATGTACGCTTACACACACACACACACACACACACACACACACACACACACACACGTATCATGAGAGAGAATGAGAGAATGAACGTACGTATTATTTATGGGTGACGTCATTAGGGGTGACGCTACTTCGCGGTTTTTCACTTTTCGCGGTCAGTTCTGGAACCCATTAACCGCGATAAGTGAGGGATCACTGTATATAAATGAAGTTGAATTGAACTGAACAAAACATAATATGCAATAAAACTACTTAGTAGTTTTGTGAAAATGTTACTTGAGTAAATGTAACTAGTTTCAATTTCTAAGCATGACCCTGAACTACAGAAGGCAAAAGAATTTGGATAAAACTGACAGTGTCATCTGTAACTGGGACCGGTGTGGGTCTGCATCTTTAGAAAATGCACAATTCTTCAAAAAATGAAAAGTATTGTGACGTATGCAAGGTTCACACAAAGAAAGAGGAGCAAGATGGTTGTGACGAACAGGCTTTATTTACACACCACCGACCCCCAACTTACTTCTGAGCACAGAGAGGAGGGGAGGTCATTCTCCCAGACCTCCGTTTCAATCATGGTTACACACACATGATACATCTTGCCCTAATCCTGCTAAACACTGCTGGGTCATTATAACGCAGTTATAATGACACAGCAGTATAACTCAGTAATAACACATTTAATACACACACAGTAACGTTTTCAACTGGCAAAGCATGCTGGGAAATCCCTGCCCCCCTTAAAATGGCCCCGACGTTACACTGCCCTCCCCTGGACTGGTTTCTGTCCCCAGAAAATTCAAAGTCCACTTTCAGAAATCCAACGCGAGTCAGCCCGGTGCCGGGGCGGCATGCACGGGCCATCCAGTGTCCATTTGAGTCTCGATCGGAGTATCTGGTTGGGGTAGGGTTCCGGTTTGGCCACCAGTGGGCGGATGGACACATCTGACAGCCTCTGTAGGACGCACGCACAGTCCCTTCCCTGGCAGCGGGAGTCCCAAGCCCGCTCCGGCCGACTCCCACCACTGCCAGGTCTCCCAGGCGGCCGCTGGCCCACGTCCATGCGTCCAGCCCTTGCCGCGCCTGGAAAATGGCCGGATCTTCGTCCTGCTCGCTCCGCTGCTGCGCGTCTGCTGCGCCGAGGGCCTCCGTGACGTCACCGAAACGGAAAGCATCTGCGGGTGGCGGTAGGACTACGCAGTTCCTCCTCTGGCAGCGGGAGTCACGACTCCCACCGCTGCCAGGACCTCCCAGGCGGCCGCTGGCCCGCGTCCAGGCGTTCAGCCCCTGCCGAGCCCAGGAAAAGACCAGCTCTGTCCTGCTCGCTCCGCTGCTGCTGCGCTCCAAAGGCCTCTGTGACGTCACCGCCGGGGGGAGCATCTGCAGGAGGCGGCTTTTTCTCCGTCCATGCCACCTCGCTCTAATTTAACGTTGGCAAGGGGCCAGTTTGTCGTGCGCTGTGCGCAGGGCAGTACCATGCGATGTACCCTGGCTCTGCGCAACGGAAGCCCCCCTTCCTCGTGTCGCCACCGCTGTCTCCTTCGTGCACGTGCTGCTGTGATCTGCCGTAGCTCCTCCTCCCACTCGCTCTCAGCACGGTGGTTTCCTCCTATGACCAGTCGTTCAGCGCGGCAGCCAACTCGACCTGGGCCCGGTGGTCATCCAACAGGTTCTCGCCGTTGTAGCGGGGAATCTTGGCCCACTGCTGGACGGATGGGACGGTCATCTCCTGGTCGATTGCCGCTCCTAATTGCTCTGGAATCACCAGCCCGTCCTGCCCTGAAAAGGGCGGGAAACAGGGCTGGTTTGCTCTCCTCGGCCTGTTCTGCCTTAAAAAAGGCAGAGCAGTCCCGTCGGGTCCGCTGCTCCGTCCATCGTGGCGAGCCTCTCCGGTGGCTGGCGTCTCAGCTCTACGCTCCGTTCCCAGCCGAGCGATGAACCGCTCTGGCCGTTGGACCTCCGCCTGGATCCTCATCTTGCTCCATCCCCACTCCTGACACCAGTGTGACGTATGCAAGGTTCACACAAAGAAAGAGGAGCAAGATGGTTGTGACGAACAGGCTTTATTTACACACCACCGACCCCCAACTTACTTCTGAGCACAGAGAGGAGGGGAGGTCATTCTCCCAGACCTCCATTTCAATCATGGGTACACACACATTGTAGCGGGTTGATTCAACCCCCCCACAACACACGGGACACTCAGCTCTCTTGTCTCGGTTTTTCCCGCTGCACTACTGAGATGTAATGTGCCATTCATGTATCGTGATGCAATGTGCCACGCATGTATTGTGATTCAATGTGCCATGCATGTATTGTGATGTAATGGGCCATTCATGTATAGTGTTCATGCGTCCTGTCCTCACTGTGACCTAGAGGCTGAGATCAATATGTAGATGTGCTTTGTTGTAACCCCCACAAACAGACTGGTCAAACACAGTGCTCGGCTAGAGCAAATAACAGAACAGTGAAATGTGTATTAATATCTACAGGCAGACTCGTTTCGTCTGGCTCACTTCTGTGATGTTAATGTTGCCTTTCATGCATTGTGCTCATGCGTCCTGTCCTCACTGTGACCTAGGGACTGAGATCAATATGTCTCTCAAATGCAAATGTCTTATGCCTGTTCTGTTATCTCTTTGATCATACCAACTGCTGGGGTATGCCCCTTGATGTATTGTTGTAGTCGAGTATATATGCTGCAACTCTGTAACGCAAACTTTCTCAATCTCACTTCTGCAACTGCTGCTGCTGGACACAGACATTGTGTCCTCCTTTTCTGAGAGCCGTGGGCTCGCTCCCGGCGCGCATGCACGGCGCCGGGAGCGGAGCCCGTGATGGCGATATGATAATAAACTCTACTTAAAACCACAGCATCGCTCGCTTATTATTTTTTAGCATCCGCTAAAACATGATACATCTTGTCCTAATCCTGTTAAACACTGCTGGGTCATTATAACACAGTTATAATGACACAGCAGTATAACTCAGTAATAACACATTTAATACACACACACAGTAACGTTTTCAACTGGCAAAGCATGCTGGGAAATCCCTGCCCCCCTTAAAATGGCCCCGACGTTACACTATGAAGAAATGTGAAGAAACGTTACATCTTTTTAAAGAGAAATAAAGTGTACCATTCTGAAGAGGAGATAAAATAATCCCACCATAAAGTGTTCTATGGGTAGAGCCACTGACTATTTAGTGAGATGGGTGTGTTAGATATTCACTCTATTGTCCTGTTCTCTTGACAGACCCAAAAGGTTTCTTGTCAAACACTTAACTCACACCTTATTTTTTCTTTCCTATTGTCTGTTTGTGTGTGTTTGACTCTGCCTTTTCATTTCTACTGTTGCTGTTTCTAGCCATAAACCTGTCACAGTGCATATCTCTCCCAACCTTCAGGGCAAACCAACCACAACACTGTCGTTCAGGACGTAGGTGCACGCAACAGCAACACACCCAGACAGCAAAGTCACTGAGCTCTTCCTAGTGGCCGAGCTGTATTTTTCACAGTCTTGCTTTTACACTGATTCGCCTATTAGTGTGAGGAATTAGTCTTGACTAATTTTATCACAGTGTGTCTTTATTACAAAAGACAAACAAAGGTGTGGTGGCAAAATGGACTTCTGAATGGAAAGTTGCCAAATTAAGAAATATCTGGGAAACTATGAGTGGCAGTAAGGTCAATGACTTACAGAGGTTAATACTAGCACCAGTCCACCAGCCAAATACCAGAGGAATTCCACATTGGCCTGTAGTTCAGTCACTCTTATTAGCTACTTTGGCAGGTGGATTGTTCAGTTTTAGAGTATAGTCTCTGCAAAAGACTAGGGAAGTAATAAACCAGTTGCATTTTTTTTTTTTATTTAAGTTATTGTAACGGGTATACAGGTCATTACAGCATTGCATTGTTTACATTTTCATCACACGTTCCCTTATTTTTTGCTATTTGACAACATTGGTAGGATAGTTATTACAACACCCCCTTTTTTTTTAAAGTGAAAGAAAAAGTGAAATTAAAGAGAATTAAATAAAAAAAACGAATAAACAAACAAACAGAACAGCAAAAAACAAACAAACAGAAAATTAAGTAATTAAAAGTAAAAGAGCATCTGAGTAGTGTTGGAACAAAGAGTGGGACCATCATTGAAATGGTATTTGTCAAAGATTAGATCTAATGGAAGACACATATGCGATCCAGGGTTGCCAAAAGCTCATGAACCCATCCATGTCCTGTCTCAGTGCGAATGTCAACTTTTCCATCGAGTAAATGTCTTGGATCACGTTAGTCCAATCTTCAGGTGTAGGACAGTCCTTCAGCATCCATTTTTTAGTTAGGGCTTTTTTACTTGCCAATATTAAAACATTGAATAAGTATTTATCTCCTCGTCTTTCCAGTGAGTCCGGTAGTAAACCCAAATACAAAGTTACAAAAGAAAAGGGAATTGTTATTTTGAATATTTTCCCCAATATTGTCTGTACATTGGTCCAATATTGGTGGATAACTGGGCATGACCAAAACACATGAAAATGATTTGCAGTCTTTTCACCACACAAGCGCCAACAGTTCGACCCTTTATGGGTAAATTTGTTTTGTGAGGTGTTCTGAAAAATCTTACCAAATTTTTCCATCCAAATTCTCTCCACTGCAGGGATGAGGTACTTTTCCATTGCTGTTTATTTAGCTTTTCCCATATTTCCAATTGTAAAGTGAAATTCCCCTCTTTTTCCCATCTCTCTTTTATATATGATGTGTTGTCTCCTTTTAAGTCTTGAAGACCTTGGTATATTTTAGAAATGTATCTGATCCCTGGGATCCCTTTATATGCCATTAAGAAGACCTTCAGAACACCTGACTGGGCCCTTTCCAAATCCTCCTTTTTAAGTATATTGTTTATGTGGTGTCTAAGCTGAAAGAACCTGTAAAGATCTTGATTTATTAGACCTTGTTTTTTCAAATCTTCAAAACTTCTTAAAGTTTGCCCCTTAAAAAAATTGTAATATTTTATCAGCCCTTTTCTCTTTCCACTCTTTAAATCTAGTGTCTGTTTTATTGGGGGTAAAGTCTTGATCATAGGCAGTCCATTGCAGAAGTCGATAGGGCTCTTTAGCTTGATTCTCTCTGACTATCTTAAACCAAATTTTTAGCGGGGTCTCTATCCACGGGTTAGTGTTATTCAAGAGTTTAGGTAAGGCATTGTTCCCTATTATCGCCTGTAGGGGGATGTCACTTGTTATTTGGCATTCCATCTCCTTCCATTGTGCAGTGTAGACTGGGTTACATATCTCTACTAAAGTTTTAATTTGTGCAGCTATAAAATAGTCCCTGATATTTGGCAGCGCGAGCCCACCTTTGTCTTTGTTTAGCTGTAGGGTTCTATATCTGATTCTAGGTCTCTTGCCCTGCCTTATGAATCTTGAGATCCTTCTGTCTAGCTCCTGCCATGTTTTTTTGGGAGGTTCTACCGGTATTGTTTGGAAAAGGTATAGAAGACGTGGGAGTATATTCATTTTGACTGCTTCAATTCTTTGTGCAGTACCTAAGAATGGTATCATATTCCATCTTGCTAGGTCAGATTTTATTTTTGTCACCAGTGGATCATAGTTTAGTGTTATAATTTTGTTGAGTTGTTTCGGGATATTGACCCCCAGATATTTCATAGATTCCAACTCCCAGTTAGTTTTGAGTTCACTTAGTGAATAATGATTTGGGTCATAGTTGAATGTTAAAACTTGGGTTTTATGCATGTTTAATTTGTACCCCGATAAATCTCCATAGTCTGAAAAAACTGAGATTAGTTCTGGTAAAGAAGTGTCTGGTTGCCCTAGGTATATTAAAATGTCATCAGCAAAGAGTGCTATTTTATGTTCCTTCTGACCAAGTGTAATACCTTGAATTTTTTGATTTTGTCTTATCCATTGGCTCAGAGGTTCTATGAAGATTGCAAAGAGCAGTGGAGACAGGGGGCAGCCTTGACGACATCCTCTTTCCAGCTCAAAAGATGATGATAAATTACCGTTAATCCTTATTTTAGCTGTTGGTTTTTTATATAATGCCTGTATAGTTCTAATGAAGTTGTTATGAAAATTGAAACTGGATAAGATTCTATATAGGAAAGACCAGTCAACCGAATCGAATGCTTTTTCAGCATCTAATCCCAATATGACTGCATTTAAGTTTTATTTTTTTATGTGATGAATTATGTGTAAAGTGCGTTGAATGTTGTCTTGTGTCTGCCTTTGTCTTATAAAACCTGTTTGGTCTAAGTGAATTAAGTCTGTCAGTATGTTTTCTAACCTTTTGGCAAGGATAATGGTAAAAAGCTTATAGTCCTGATTTAATACACTGATTGGTCTGTAGTTGGAGCATTCTAGTTTATCCTTTTCAGGTTTAGGTATAACTGCAATGACCCCTTCTCTCCAGGAGGGGGGGGATTTCCCCTGTGTGGGGGACATAGTTAAAAGTTTTCAAGAGGAGAGGAGATAGTTGCTGTTTAAAGGTTTTGTACCATTCTGCTGTATAGCCATCTGCTCCTGGGGATTTGTTAGCTTTAAGTTTCATAATTGCTTTTTCCAATTCTTTAGGTTGTATTTCTGACAGTAGTGTTTTATTTTGTGATTCCGTAAGTTGGGGAAGGTGTAATGTGTTTAGGAATGTCTCGGATGCATTTTTATGTTTTTTTGTGGGAGTATAAGTTCTTGTAGTAATTCTCGAAGCTTTTAAGAATATCCTGAATTCTGAATTTTATTTCCTTTGATACTGGGTCTCTGATTTTGTAGATTGCTCTTTCTGTTTGTTGTTTCCTCAATTTATAGGCTAGTAATTTTGCCGATTTACTGCCTGCTTCATAGTGTTTTTGTTTCAGAAATGTAAGTTTCTTCTGGATTTCTATTGTGTAGATCTCATTTATTTGATTTTTAATTTCTTTAATCTTGAGCGAGCCATTAGAATGAGTGTTGTCTTTGTGTTCTTTTTCTAGGTTCTTGAGTTCTGACTCTAGTGTGATTAGTTTTTCTTGTCTCAGTTTCTTTTGGGTTGCCAGTTTTGCAATAATTTTTCCCCTTATTACAGCTTTGCACGCATCCCACAGTATTAAAGGGGATACTTCTCCATTATCGTTTTCTTCCAAATATCTGAAAATATCTGATTCCAATTCATCTTTCAGTGGTCCTTTCAGGACATTTGAATTCAACCTCCAGGAAAATGTATTATTTGTGTATTTTTGGATGTTTAAGTCCATATAGATCGGACTGTGGTCAGAGAGATCCATCAGTCCTATTTTACATGTTTTTACTCTTCCAATGTCTCTATTAAACATAAAAAAGTAATCAATCCTTGAGTAAGATGAATGTGGCATTGAATAAAACGTATAATCTTTTACATTGGGGTTGAATTCCCTCCATACGTCACAGATTCCCATTTCTTTTAGTAGCATCTGAGTTTTCCTATTTTGAGTGTTATTTTGATGTGAAGAATTACCTGTTGCATCCCAGTATGGATTCAGTCTTATTGAAGTCTCCACCACATATCACTAAACCTTGGGCTTTAGTTATCATTAGGTCGAATACATTTTTATAAAATTTCCATTTAGCCCCTGGTGGTGCATATACATTCAGCAGGGTGATATCTTCTCCCTCTAGCCGCCCAATTACCAAACTGTACCTTCCTTCTTTATCTTTGTGTTCTGATTTTTTTTCAAATGTAATTTTGGTTGATATCAATGTCGCTACTCCCCTCCTCCTCCCTGATTTATATGAAGATGAAGAGATCATTTTAAACCCTTGTCTATTGAGTTTAGTGTGTTCCACGTCTGTTAGGTGGGTTTCTTGTAAAAATATTATTTCTGCTTTGTCTTTTTTCATTTTGCATAGAATCTTGGATCTTTTAACTGGATTCAGGATCCCTTTTACATTATATGAGGCTATTTTGGTTACACCCTGTTTCTCCATTGTATTTTCTTATTTAGTATAACAGTGTGGTGGCCCTCTTTTTTGCTACTCAGAAACTGAAAGAACATTAAGAACATAAAAAACATTAAGAACATGGTGTACGAGACTTTAAAACAAAAAACTGTCAAAAAAACTTCCTGAGCTGGGGTCTCTTTAAAGACCCTGTAAGAGCCCTGATGGAGTGTAGGCTCTGAGGGAAATTCCTCAGACTCTGTTACGTGTTGAGGGCCCTCTCTTACCCCTGTAAGTTGTCCCATGTTTTTAACGTGAATTTCAGATCCCAATCCGAATTTGTAATGATTTTTTTTTTTTTTTTTTTTATGCCTATACCCTATGAGATTGTGTGCACCCTCCCACCCCCATCACAGCAAACATTCACTCTAATACAGTATTTGTTAGTGTGGAGAAAACATGTAGATCCTTGTCACATTTCTATTTTAACAAGTTTTGTTTTTTTTTCCCCTTTAAATTAAGAAGACATTTGTTTCTAATGCTATAACTGCTCCATGAAAGGTTTTACCACATGCTGATTCTGCATCTCCTTTAATGTTTGTTACCTTGTAGGAGGGGGGATGGAAGTGCAGAATGACTGAAAAGAAAAAAAAACAAAAAGGTCGCTATTCCTTCCTGGAACTGGAAAGCTTATCTTTGTAGCTCTGGGGCTGGGTTTCCCGCTGCTGGCCCGTGGATTTAGAAGGTCTTTGAGTGGACCACGTTTGAGCTCTGATTTTCTCGCTCAGATTCGCTGCGGGTTTAAACACCGTTACCGGGAGCCCTCTTCTTGCCATGTCAATTGTTGCTTCTTCCGCTGAATTATAGAGACATGACTCTTCACCGTAAAAGACCCTTAACTTCGCCGGAAATGGCGTCTGAAAGCGTAGATTCTTTTCCCGTAGAACCTTTTTGGCGTCATTATATTCCCATCGCTTTTTAAGAACCTCAGGGGCGTAATCGTGCTCCACGAAGACTTTTCTTTCTTGATGCATAAATCCTTTTTTCTGCCAAACCCGTCTTACAACCTCTTGTTTTATTTTGAAATCGGAGAATCTTACTACCAGCGAACGCGGGGGCGCATCTGCCGCTGGCTTTGCGGCTAATGTACGATGGGCCTTTTCTATCTTCAAATCGGTGGTTTGTGGAATATCCAACTTCTCTCTCAATAAGGATTCCACGCATTCCGCCACTGTGTTGAAACTATCTTCAGCTCCTTCTTTC
Organism: Pholidichthys leucotaenia; assembly: GCA_020510985.1. Lineage (NCBI taxonomy): Eukaryota > Metazoa > Chordata > Actinopteri > Cichliformes > Pholidichthyidae > Pholidichthys > Pholidichthys leucotaenia. Next base: position 147,764,048 of record CM035848.1, read on the forward strand.
AGACCGTGAATTCTGATGTTATCTCGTCTCTGTCTTCCTTCTTGGTCGGTTAGCTTAGCCTCCAGCCTTGACTGTTTTCTGTGTAAATCCAGCATAGATCTTCAAGCACTTTTACTCTTTCTTCAGCTTCCAAGATTCGGTTTTCGGCCTGGTCCATTCTGCTGTTCATCCTTTTTAGTTCCTCTCTGAATTCATGAAATTCGGCCCGAAATCGTCGTAATTCATCAAATAGCGATTTCAAGCTAATCTTTTTGTTAGCTAGGCCCAGCTCTTCATCTCCTGAATGGAGGTCCTCGGGATCAGATTCTGCGGCCGCTGCGCGTCCTGACCTGGGGAATGTCAGTTTCTTCTGTTTTTGGTTAGGCATGGTGTTTTTGTCTTTTGATTTTTATTCTTCCAAAAATCCGTTAAGTCTGATTTTGAAGATGTTTTCCTTGGATTGGTTCTGGGAGCTTCAGCGTTAAGTTGCTATCACCATGGCGTCCAGACCGGAAGTCCCAAACCAGTTGCATTTTGAAGAAAAAATAGGAAATTAATTGTAAACTCACCAAGTTATTAGAAAATCACAAACTGACCCTACGCAAGACTCAAACCTCAGAGGAAAAACCCTCAGATTTACAAGTTCAAAAATTGGAAATGTATAATTAAAGAGGAACTGTGGAAGGGAACTAACTAACATTTATAACACCATGAAGAAAACCTCATAAATTCATGAGATTTAATCCATCCATCCATCCATCCATCCATCTTCTTCCGCTTAGTCCTTTTCGGGTCGCGGGGGGGCTGGAGCCTATCCCAGCATCTTAAGGTGAGAGGCAGGGTACACCCTGGACAGATCACCAGTCCATCGCAGGGCCAACACAGAGAGACAGACAACCATTCACTCTCATAGTCATACCTAAGGACAATTTAGAATCCCCAGTTTTGATGCCAATTAACCTAACTTGCATTTAATTTAATTTTGAATTTCTGTTTAAAAAGGTACAAATTTGTGATCATTTTTTTTTCATTAAAAATGTTGATTTTTTTGAAAAAGAAAAGAAGTTACAAATTTCCAAGTAAAAACTTACCAACCTATTTGAAAAAAGTTGGAAATTGAAGTGATAAGGCTTGCTTATTACCAATGGTGACAGGTCAGTTTATTAGGGCCCCTTCACACAGCGCAGAGATAGATAGATCATTGAGAGATTGGGCCAGTTTTTGATGTTTGGGATCATTTGGGAGATCCTTGTGTGTTTTGGACTGAATCAAAAATTTGAGATGACCGTGGCAATCGTGGAGATCACTGAAGATCATTGATAGATCAAAAACCATCCAGATCGCTCAACGATCTCTCAATGATCTCCACCCCTGTGTAAAGGGGGTATTATTATATTATGAATGTATTTTTTGCCTCAGAGTATAATGAAATTTTGAACTGGTTAACCTTCATTTTAATGTCAGATATTTATGTGGCTCTATGAAGATTATTGAGGGTGGGTAAAAATTGTTCAAAAATTACTCTGTCCATAAGATAAGATAAGATAAGATAAGATAAGATAAGATAAGCCTTTATTAGTCCCACAACGGGGAAATTCCAGGATTGCACCAGCACAGGGATAGCAACACTCAGAGCAACAATCAGAAGGCAAGAAAAAAAAAGCAAGCAAGAGCAGCTAATATACATATGTACATATTACTATAAATATATATATATACACACAGACACACAGTGCAGAGCATTGTAGCTAGATGGAATAATATGTAGATATGACTGGCGCCTAGCGGCTGCCCCGGCCTTGAATGCGCTCTGCAGAGCGTGCCCAAATGCCAAGTCACGTTTCGTTACCTTGTATTCATACATGTGTAATGACAATAAAGTTGAATCTCAATCTCAATAAACACACACAGTGCGGAGCAATGTAGCTAGATGGAATAAATATGTAGATATATAAACACCCACAGTACGGAGCATTGCAGCTAGGTGGAATAAATATGTAAATATATAAACACACACAGTGCGAAGCATTGTAGCTAGATGGAATAATATGTAGATATATAAACACACAGTGCGGAGCATTGTAGCTAGATGGAATAATATGTAGATATATAAACACACAGTGCGGAGCATTGTAGCTAGATGGTATAAATATGTAGATATATAAATATAAATATAAACATAACCACACCCAGTGCGGAGCATTGTAGCTAGATGGAATAAATATGTAAATATATAAACACACACAGTGCAGAGCATTGTTGCTAGATGGGATGAAGCAGCACAACCGTCTACTTAGTTATCCTACATGGTATGATTATGTGCCCATACATATTCTCACCCTCCATAGCGACCGGTAGAAGTTCCTGATTTCTTGGCTAGTGAAAATGGTGAAGTAGCCACAGTAGGTGGTGAGCATGCAGACATTTGTAAATGGATAAAAGTTCATTCATTCATTCATCTTCTTCCGCTTAATCCTTTTCGGGTCGCGGGAGGGCTGGAGCCTATCCCAGCATCTTTGGGCGAGAGGCAGGGTACACCCTGGACAGATCGCCAGTCCACCGCAGGGCCAACACAGAGAGACAGACAACCATTCGCTCTCACAGTCATACCTACAGGGATGGCAATTTTCCGCCGATCCACGGATTTCCACCGATTTATTTTCAAATTGATCATTTCTGTGAATCGTCTAAATCCGTTGAGAAAATTTTAGGGGGGGTAAGGTACCTTATTGTTACCGATTTTAGCGAAAATCAACACGATTACGTAAGCGCTCGGCGCTTCCCCAGGTCAAGTCTCCTGCGATAATTCGGATGTAATCAAGCTACTGCTGTATTGTAAACAGCCCTGCGATTGGATAGTTGCAAACGATTGGACCAATCAAATGGCTCGTTGTATGCTTTGTCAAAAATTCATGGCGGCTTGTTCTCAGGGATGTGATTTTTCCGGTAATTCGCCGAATTCCGCTTTATTTTATCTTCCAGGAAGATAAAGTACATTAAGTACGTTAGCGACTTGTGGTCCACGAACGCAGTGAAGGTGCGCCCTTTCAGGCAGAACTGGAAGTGGCGTATGGCCAGGTGGAGAGCCATTAAAAGCCATTCGGTTCCGGTTCCGCCGGACCGGTGGCGCCACACGAGTAGGCTGCCCGTTGCAACAGCCTTTTTTTTAATCTTCCTTCTTCTTTCTACACCTTTCACTCTGTATATATATCACGGACGCACGGATGGCCCCGGGGGTCTCCTGGGTCGGCGGACGGAGCCACGGTTTGCAGCGGGAGACGCTACAGTGGGGAGGAGCTAGTGCTAGCTAGCACTTGGCCGCTGCCCGGTGCTAATGGGAAACTCGACATACCGGGAGCTGTAGCGAAAACGACGCGGGTGCCGGGCTGGAGTTTAGGCGGCGTGCAAGAAATATAAGACAGAATAATAAAGAGCGATGGCAAGAACCAAGCAGACCGCCCGTAAAATCTACTGGAGGAAGAAGCCCCCCAGGAGACAGTTAGCCACCAGGGCTGCTCGGAGAGGCGCTCCGGCCACCGGCAGAGTGAAGAGGCCTCGCCGTCACAGGCCCGTGGCTCTGAGAGAGATCCGTCGCTGCCAGAAATCCACGGAGCTGCTCATCCGTAAGCTGCCCGTCCAGCACCTGGTGAGGGAGATCGCTCAGGACTTCAAGACCGTCCTGCGTTTCCTGAGCTTCGCCGTCATGGCTCTGCAGGAGACCAGCGAGGCCCACCTGGTGGTCTCTTCTTCGCTAAGGGGGTAACCATCATGCCCAAAGACTTCCAGCTGGCCCGCCGCATCCGCGGAGAGAGAGCTTAGACTTTCTGCTGCACATTCACCAACCAACCATAATGCTCTGCATTGTGTGTCTATATATATACATTTATAGTAATATGGACATATGTTTACTAGATGTTGTTTTTTCTTGCCTTCTGATTGTTGCTCTGAGTGTTGCTATCCCTGTGCTGTTGCAATCCTGGAATTTCCCCATGGTGGGACTAATAAAGGCTTATCTTATCTTATCTTATCTTATTAACTCTCTGTCGAACACGCTGTATTTACGCTCACTGTCATGCAAAGATCTGCTAAAAAAAAAAAGGTGAGCGGCTGCCAAGAACTGGCAACGCATTGCTCCACGACGGCCGCTATGCCCATGTCTGAGGCGTCGGTAGTGAGCGCTGTTTTAACCTCAGAACGCCTGCTCCCGTTCAGAAGTCCCTCCATAGCGACCGGTAGAAGTTCCTGATTTCTTGGCTAGTGAAAATGGTGAAGTAGCCACAGTAGGTGGTGAGCATGCAAACATTTGTAAATGGATAAAAGTTCATTCATTCATTCATCTTCTTCCGCTTAATCCTTTTCGGGTCGCGGGAGGGCTGGAGCCTATCCCAGCATCTTTGGGCGAGAGGCAGGGTACACCCTGGACAGATCGCCAGTCCATCGCAGGGCCAACACAGAGAGACAGACAACCATTCACTCTCACAGTCATACTTACAGGGATGGCAATTTTCCGCCAATCCACAGATTCCCGCCGATTTATTTTCAAATTGATCATTTCTGTGAATTGTCTAAATCCGTTGAGAAAATTTTATGGGGGGGTAAGGTACCTTATTGTTACCGATTTTAGCGAAAACCAACACGATTATGTAAGCGCTCGGCGCTTCCCCGGGTCAAGTCTCCTACGATAACCCGGATGTAATCAAGCTACTGCTGTATTGTAAACAGCCCTGCGATTGGATAGTTGCAAACGATTGGACCAATCAAATTGCTCGTTGTATGCTTTGTCAAAAATTCATGGCGGCTTGTTCTCAGGGATGTGATTTTTCCGGTAATTCACCAAATTCCGCTTTATTTTATCTTCCAGGAAGATAAAGTACGTTAAGTACGTTAGCGACTTGTGGTCCACGAACGCAGTGAAGGTGCGCCCTTTCAGGCAGAACTGGAAGTGGCGTATGGCTAGGTGGAGAGCCATTAACTCTCTGTCGAACATGCTGTATTTACGCTCACTGTCGTGCAAAGACCTGCTAAAAAAAAAAGGTGAGCGGCTGCCAAGAACCGGCAACGCATTGCTCCACGACGGCCGCTATGCCCATGTCCAAGGCGTCGGTAGTGAGCGCTGTTTTAACCTCAGAACGCCTGTTCCCGTTCAGAAGTCCAGTCAACTCTGTCCGCCGGTTTCCGTTTCTTGAGTGCGGCGTACAACGGCTGTATGAGCAGGGCTGCACGGTGGAGGAAACGGTTATAAAAGTTAACCATCCCCAAAAACTCCGGCAACGCCCTGACATTGATGTTGAGGAGAAAAAAATAGCAAAACAATTTAGTTACATTACTTTTATGATTCCAAACAGTTTGAAATTGACAGTGCACAGTGGATATTGACTCATAACTTTTGAATATTTCTAAGACTTGGCTGCATCAGTGATTGTGCAAAATGAACTGCTCAAGACTCAATGGAGATTGAAACTGGTGATCTGAAATGAATGCTGAAATTATAAAAAGTAATGGTATGTTGGAATTTTATTTCTATTATGGAATAGATAAAATTAACTGATTTTGATTTGATCAAGTGTTAAAGCATGTGATGGATAATGCTTGTTGGAATATTTTAGGAATGCTATCTTCTTGGAACACAAGTCAATATTATACAGTAATAAGTGGCATTCAGCTGTTTGTTTTATGTCATTTAAGCACAGTTCTGGTACTTAAAAATCATAAAAACCCAGGAGCTTCAGGGGGGCAAACCCCCTTGCCCCCACACCGGGGCTCTGCCCCGGACCCCGCTGGGGGACTACGTCCCCCAGACCACCTGCTAAATTTTCAGATAATTTCCACAACCCCAAATCACATCCCTGGTTCATGTTGGAATTCTGAGCTTTCGGTATTGTTTTCAGCGGAATTATGAGATTTTTATTGAAGGATCAGGAGTCATCAGTGCTAGAAATAGACAAAAGTGTCAAAAATAAGTTCTGATGGAATTGGCTTGAGAGAAAAGTGACAGTAAAGGTGAAAATTGGCTCAAAGTTCGACGAGGTAGCAGAAACACTCGGACAGTTTCTGAAGAAACCAGAAAAGGAGATGAAGTTCAAAGTTCAGAGACTGACACAGCTTGCTGCCAAAAGGAAGAAAGTTTCACATTAGAAGTGACTTGGTGACCAGTGTAAATAGTGTAAATAGTGTAATAAACTCTTATAGAACTGTTAAATATGTTGGACTAAAGACAGTGAGACAACATTGAAGAAAAAGTAAGTTAACTTTTCATTAAATTTAATGATTTATCTAAGTCTAGTATTTCATTTTTTTTTTATCATTTTTTTCAGTCTAAATTATTTCTGTTTTACTGAAAACCTCCCAGCTTCAGGGGGGCTGCGCCCCCCGGCCCCCCCATAAATCAATCGACCAAATTAGATTTCAGCTGAAATCAGAATTTCCTGTTGCCATCCCTGTACCTAAGGACAATTTAGAATCCCCAGTTGATGCCAATTAACCTAACTTGCATGTTTTTGGCATGTGGGAGGAAATCGGAGAAATCCTGGAGTAAACCCACGCAGACACGGGGAGAACATGCAAACTCCACACAGATCATTGTTGGTCGGGGGCTGGGATCGAACTCAGGATCCCCCGGCCAAGGGTGAGTTTCTGTGCTGCCGCAGTGCTAACCACTCCACCACCGCGCTGCCACTTAAATGTAAGAGTGCTTATTTGACTTGTATAGTAATCAGCTAAATCTGCTTTAGATTCTGATATAAATTAGTATGAAAAGAAATAAATCTCTGGTACCTAAAAAAAAAAAAAAGTTCATACAGTGAACAGTCATTCATCATTTTAACTACAGGAGCCTATCCCAACATGTTTTGGGTGAGAGGCGGGGTACACCATGGACAGATCACCAGTCTATCACAGGGCCAGCACACAGAGACAGACAACCATTCACTTTCACACCTAAGGACAGTTTATCCCCAGTTGATGCCAATTAACCTAACATAGTACATGTCTTTGGACTGTGGGAGGAAACCAGAGTACCCAGGGAAAACCTATATAGACACGGGGAGAACATGCAAACTTCACACAGAAAGATCGTCTTTGACCAGTGGTGACCAACATTCTTGCTGGGAAGGCAACAGCACCAACCACTGCTCCACCAAGCTACCCCAGTCAATCAAAGTTAAATGTAATTCTATCTTCTTGTCAAATTCAGATTTGTCACAGTCAGAAAGTTGATTGAGTAGTGAGTAACAACTTTACTCTGGCCAATTTGTTGTTTATTGGTTATTTATCAGAATCCCTGATAACTTCTGCCAGAGTCTTCCTGGGGTCCTCAATTAAAAACCATTGATGTATTAAACATGAATAAATATGTACAACATAAATATTCATGTCCAAAACAATCACAAATGAGGTTTTGCTTTTAAATTTGGGACTCTTTTCTCATAAGTTTGCTTTTTCCTCTCATAAACTTGCTTTTTTTCATAAATGTGTGTCATTTTAAAATAATTTCCTTATTTTTTTTTTCAAAAAAAAAAATTGCAATAAATTTTTAACACTAGTGCATTGCCCGTATAACGCAAGTATTCCTGTCTGAAACAGGTATCCTAATCAGGCTTTACAGGCCCAAATGTAGGCTGTGTTTTGTGATGACGGCCCTTATTGTGAAGTGCAGTGTGGTGACGCCGACTTCCCGTCGCGTCACCGCACTGCCCTATATAGTGGGGTGGGCCGCCATAGGCACCTCCTCTTGTGCCGGATGATCCCGCTGAGTGCTTGCCATGTACTGCTTCTCATTACCATCAATAAAGCTGTGCTCGACGTTACCACTCTCTTCGCCTCATTCATCACCAGGTTTGTGGATATAACATTTGGCGACTGAGGATTAACATATGGAGGCGTGCATTACACCACTCCGTCCCTTCCTCGAGTTCCCGGGCCAGCCGCCGGTGCCTTGGCCATGTTGGTTCGAGGTCTTCCAAACCTACATCACATTGCTGAACCTCGGGAAGCTCGATAAGGTGAGGGCACGTGCACTTCTCGTCCACAACCTGGGTATCGAAGGCCAGTGAGTCCTATGGATGCTCGGCGCGTTGGACTCGTTTGAGGACGTCGTGGAGCTGCTAGCTAACCATTTCACTACTCCAGACAGTGTGACTGTACGGAGAATTCGTTTTCACCAGCGACACCAATGTGTAGGTGAACCCATTCACCAATTTTTTGCTGACTTAAGACAGCTAGCAAGCGAGTGCCGTTTTGGGCCGCTTGAAGAGGAAATGGTGCGCAACCAACTAGCAGAGCACACATGCAATGCTGGACTGCGAGCTAGGCTACTAATGGCGCGAAATGACTTGACATTAGCTAGAGCTGTTGAGCTAGCTCTCCAGTTGGGGGGCCGCAGACAAGCTAGCTTCGGAGCTAAACTGGCACTAGTCACAGAAGCTGCCAGAGCCACCCGCCACAGCAAATGTTGCGGACTCAAATAGTGAGGATAGCTTGGATGACAATTTTACGGAAACCAATGCTGCCAGCCGAAATTCTGCCCTGGGTAGACCCCCATGCAAGGGTTGCAAGTCTGCAACGCACCACAATAAAGCGAAGGATGCCCGGCAAGAGGAAAACACTGTAGCAGATGAGGACACTTGAATCACTATGCCAGGGTGTGCCGCTTATGTGAGCCGGAGAGCCCACCCGCCCCCGACAAACATCCATACGGTGAGCCCCAGTGCTAACAGGTACACGTATTGCACAGTGGAATTAGACGGCGTGGAGGTGCCACTGTTACTCAACACGACGGTGGTGCGGTTGATGCTGAATTAGGCCAAGGTGAAGAAGTTTTTCCCCCACCACAGGATAAGAAGTAACCCGGCGCTGTTGTATGGCTACAGAGGTAGCAGGCTGTGCACGGTTGGGACTGTGGAGTTAACTGCTTGTTACAAGTTGGCGATAATGATTGACTTCACATTCCAAGTGGCGGCACGCGGCAATAACATCATGGGCTGTGACCTATTCTATGGATTGGGTTTCGCCATTAAAGACAGTGCTAGGAACGAATGGTCGGGTTGTGGCCGCTGGAACCCAGCGGTTCCGGTGGTTGAAGAGGGCGTGGTTTGGGACAAAGGACTAATGGACACTCTCACTTTCGAGCCGGACCAGCCTGACTCAGGTTCAGCATTGGAAAGTCTCAGTGCTGGCACTCGGGAAGTTGTAGCTGGGGGTACTGAGCGTGGCGGTGGGACACCTGCGTTGGCGGGTGACACCATGCTAGCCCCAGATGCCTCCGGTGCTCAGCCGAAGTTGGGTGGGGGTCTGCAGCTATGACGGTGACCGCTACAACGTTTATAGAAGAGGACGGGGTCAGATCGACAAGCATGGAGTTACCGCATGCTCAGCAGCAGCACACCAGGCCAAGCAGGTCCCCCCTTAGGGTTATGGACTTGGTTCGGGTTCAGGGTGATGAACAACCACGGCAAAGATGGGCCAGACGACAGCCAGTAAAACATCAAGCAGGTCTGCGGATAGTGGCGAAGTTGGGAGCAGCGTACTTCCGGTTGTCCGATGGCTCATTGAGGCATGCTAGCCAGCTATGGCATGTCCAGGAGGATGCTCCAGGTGGCAAGGCTGGATGGGATACGGTGAAGGTGGTTTGGGATCCGGGCTCCTCCATCCAGAAGATCAGCCATTGCTCCAGGGGCCTGTTGCCTCCAGGGTGCACCTGCTGAGGGGCTGCCCCCCCCCCAATGCTGGTTCCACCTTTCCCACCCAAGTAACTGTGCTGTGACAGCTTTGTTTATAGTTCGAATGTTATTGTGTTTTATTGTGTTAGTTTAGGAGCATGGCAGATATTTTAGTTTCAATAAAGACTTTTATTTTTTCCGGTGGCAGAATAATCCACCATGCCATGCGGGTCATGTGGTAGTCCACCCACGACTCTATTTTAGGTTGTTTTGTGTGAATGTGTTAGGTCTTTGGAAATTTTAGTTTACGATATTTAGTGTGTGATTCGGGTTCCAAATTGGGGTAGGTTTGAATTGTTTGAATGGTTTTTGGACTTTGTAAAGAGGGGAAGGAATGGTTCAGTTTTGGGGCCATTATTATTCAATATGTATATAAATGATATACGTATAGTTTCAGAAAAAATGGCCTTAATATTGTTTGCGTGATGACACTAATCTATTATGCAGTGGAAGCAATTTGGAACAACTTCTGGATACACTTGGAAAGGAATTAGGAAAGCTTAAACTGTGGTTTGATTCAAACAAATTAACACTCAATTTAAGTAAGACAAAATTTATAGTCTTTAACAACCATCACAACAACTCAGCATCTAAACTCAGTGTAAATGGTGTAGAGATTGAAAGAGTATCTGAAACTAAATTTCTTGGAGTAATAATTGATAATAAACTGTGTTGGAAATCACATATTAATTATATTAAAGGTAAAATATCCAAATCAATTGCAATATTACACAGAGTGAAATATTTGCTGAATCAACCCACACTATATACCTTGTATCATTCATTAATACTCCCATACATGACATATTGTACTGAAGTATGGGGAAATACATATAAAACAAACATATATCCACTCTTTATGCTTCAGAAGAGAGCTATTAGAATAATAAACAAAGCAGCTTACAGGGAACCAACAAACCCACTTTTTCTTAAATTAAAAGCTCTCAAGTTGAAAGATCTGGTTGACTTTAAAACTGCAATAATAATGTTTAAAGTGAAGAATCTATCACTGCCTGCAAATATCCAAAAGTTGTTCCAAATAAGGGAGAAACAATATCATTTCAGAGGAACATGTATATTTCAAAAACCTTCAGTGAGAACTACCACCAAGCAACACTGTTTCAGTGCAAGGAGTCAGATTATGGAACGCTTTTGGACCTGAATTAAAATCATGTACAACGCTTGGACAATTTAAACAAAAACTAAAGGAAGAAATACTCCAAACATATATACAAGATGACATGTAAAATCACATAAGGATTGTCATATCCAGCCTGTGTTGTGTTGTAGCTTAGTTTTTTTTCTGTCACATTTTGTCTTAGCTTCGTTTTTGATTTGTAATCGTTCTTGTCTTGTTTTTTTTTTGTTTTGTTTTGTTTTTTTCTTTTGAATTCTTGGATGGAATATGGGTGGGCAATATAAGCTGCGGCTTCAGCCATCACCCATTTCGGATAACTTATGTTGAATTGTATAATCAGAGGAGTTATTGTCTAATTTGACCTTGTTGGATTTTCTTTCCCCCTCTGTTATACTATTCAGTTTCTTTTAACCTGTACTATCCGAAATAAATAAAGATTCATTCATTCATTCATGACGGCCCTTATTGTGAAGTGCAGTGTGGTGACGCCGACTTCCTGTTGCATCACTGCACTGCCCTATATAGCTGGTTGAGCCGCCATAGGCACTTCCTGTTGTGCCGGATGATCCCACTTGGTACTTGCCGTGTACTGCTTCTCATTACCATCAATAAAGCTGAGTTCGACATTACCACTCTCTTTGCCTCATTCATCACCAGGTTTGTGGACATAACATGTTTGAAAGTGGAATACAAAGAGGCGTAGGCTATATGTAGGCAATCACATGTCAGACTTTGACAAATATAAAAGGGAGTAAATGGCACTAAGATTTATTTGATTGTGTGAATATTAATTACACAATACCTAAATATTAAAAATGAATGGGACATCAATATTAGCGACTGTTTCAGATCCCTTGTTTATTTGTTTGTCAGATCACTTATTTGCCTGATCTTTTATTACTTACAGTCTTGTGAAAAAGTGTTTGCCCCCTTCCCGATTTCTCATTTGTTTATATGTTTGTCACACTTAAATGTTTCAGATCATCAAACAAATTTAAATATTAGACAAAGATAACACAAGAAAACACAAAATGCATACATGGCCCTGTGTGAAAAAGTGATTGCCCCCCCTCCCCCGTTAAAACATAAATTAACTGTGGTTTATCACATCTTTGGAAAGCTGAGTTCATTTGTTCTAGCCACACCCAGGCCTGATTACTGCCACACCTGTTCTCAATCAAGAAATCACTTAAATAGGACCTGCCTGACAAAGTGAAGTAGACCAAAAGATCCTCATCATGCTGCGATCCAAAGAAATTCAGGAACAAATAAGGAAGTAATTGAGATCTATCAGTTTGGAAAAGGTTATAAAGCTATTTCTAGAGCTCTGGGACTCCAGCGAACCACAGTGAGAGCCATTATCCACAAATGGCAAAAACATGGAACAGTGGTGAACCTTCCCAGGAGTGGCCGGCCGACCAAAATTACCCCAAGAACGCAGCGATGACTCATCCAAGAGGTCACAAAAGAGCCTACAACAACATCCAAAGAACTGCAGGCCTCACTTGCCTCAGTTAAAGTCCGTGTTCATGACTCCACCATAAGAAAGAGACTGGCCTGCATGGCAGAGTTCCAAGACGAAAACCACTGCTGAGCCAAAAGAAGATGAAGGCTCATCTCAGTTTTGCCAGAAAACGTCTTGATGATCCCCAAGACTTTTGGGAAAATACTTTGTGGACTGATGAGACAAAAGTTTAATTTTTTGGAAGGTGTATGTCCCATTATGTAGAGGGTTGGAAATAGTTAAGTTATGTAAGAGGTGAAAAAGACATTTGGATAAGAAAATTTAAGAAAAACAGGCACCCCTACAATTTTATGTTATTCCTTAATTGTTTATTTTTTTACAATGCATTTGTAATCCACCTGGTTCCATTATAACTCATGTGAGTTGAGTGCAGTTCCATACGCCGACCAATAGATGGCGCATGTCGCATAGTGATAGAGAGTAGCCTCACGCACTGGAGCACGAAGAATAAACTCCTTGTGTGAAATAACGAAACGTGTTTTGCTGATTCTCTATCACAGGTTGGTAAATACTAATAATTCAAGAGTGCAATATAAACTGTAAGAGTCCTAGGATGTCCGAGATTATATTGTGATACATGTGAGGCGAAAAGCGGGTTTGTAAGGGTATTTCTGTTAAAGTTGATGTGTTGTTGTATAAGCTAACCTGCTAATGTTAATGATCGAGTGTGAAATCACAACAGTGAAATCCGCCCACGTTAAGAACCATTTGCTTACTTTATTTAAAGACAGTTATGAAACGGTTTTCATACAGTACGACATTTACTGGTTTGATTTGTCACCAAATGTGCATATTTCGGGTGTATTACCGACTACCAGGAATACTATTGTAAGTGTGTTAGGTACACAGTGGCCAGGTCAGTGAATTGTTAAGAATAACACCACATGCTGTACATTTATGACAGTGCTTAAAATGATTAATGTAAATGTAAGTTCATGGGTTATTGTTAAAATATAAATATTTGAACAAGTTAAAAGCTATATACATGGGAAGGAGATAAAACCAATAATTCATTTCATGTTAGAGTAATTTGTTAAGAATGTTAAGTATACAGTTAATGTCAAATCGGAAATTGTGATAAATGGACTTTGATAGTAAATACTAGTCAGTTGATGTTGGTCATGTGAATGACTTGAACGAAGAATAAACTCCTTGTGTGAAATAACGAAACGTGTTTTGCTGATTCTCTATCACAGGTTGGAGAGTTAACTTCCACATGCACGTTTCCTCCTCCTGGGCCGCTACCCAGGGGAGCAACAATTTTGGGGGCTCGTCCGGGATTAGCGCCACCTACTGGTCTGGCACTAATCATTGAAGAACCAAGGGATGCTGACCACCTGTTCCTGAGCCATTGACCTAAGCGACTGACTACAGGAGACCACAGCCATGTCTGCTCTACATGACCTGAGATGGGAAATCCAGCAAGAGCTTCGCCAGCTGACCATTGCCCGCTGCAGAAACGTCCTTTACAAGCTGGCTGAGTCGTTCAAGGATGAGGTGGGAGAAGATTTGCCAGGCGCAGAATCGACCGAAGTGGAACTCTTCGACTTCATTGTTGACTCGCTGAGAAGTCCACAACTGAAGAGCCTTGAGGACCAGGGGATGTCTCGCCTGCTTGCTTTCCGTGACCTCATCATTGAACTACAACGGCCCACAACAGCTGGAGAAGTGGATGCAGAGGTGTCACCCGACGATGATCCGGTCATAGTGGTTCCTGTGACCACTGGAGCTGCAGCACCATCAGGGAAGAACCATCCAACATCACCATCTGTCGTTCCTGACCCAGGGTTAGTCAGACTGACTGAACTTACGTCACTGTTGCCACGTAGAGAGTACAAGATTTATGGTGGTCAAATCTCTGATTTTGATTCTGATTTGAGTTACAATAACTTGTGCAAACAGCTTGATGAAGGGCTAAATGAAGGGTTCACAGAGGCTGAGATTATCAGAACGGTGTTTAAGATAATTAAGCCTGGTACCTTTAAAGATATGCTTGTAACCAAGGATAGCCTTACTGTAGCTGAGTTAAAACGTCTCTTAAGGACACATCTACGCGAGAAAAGCAGCACTGAATTATTTCAGGAGCTGAGTAATGCTAAGCAAAATGACAAAGAAACACCACAACAGTTTATGTATAGACTAATGGGGCTAAAACAGCGTGTGTTGGTTGCATCTAAAAACAGTAGTGGGTTTCATTATGACGACAAGTTGGTACAAGGTGTGTTTATCCATTCACTGTATCAGGGTTTGAATGAAAAATACTCTTATGTTAGGAGAGACCTTAAACCTCACATCTCCAACACCAGTGTCACAGATGACTCCATCCTGGAGCTCATAGCAAATTTTGTTAGTGAAGAGACAGAGAGATTGAGTAGGTTGGGACAAAGCCACAAACACAAAGTCACCAGTGTTAATGCGGCACAGGTAGAGACAGATCAGAGCTCGATTAAAATGCACACTGAAGTCCAAGCTAATCGTGTAGCTATCCAGGAGCTGACGGCACAGGTCTCCTCCCTAACCAAGAGTTTAGAAAAGGCCCTAACCCCAATGGTAAATACAGTAAACACCAGTCCCACAGCACCTGTCCCTAAACAGCCAGCACTGAAACCCACAGTGAAAGGAAAATGCCAAAAGTGTATCGCCCAAGACACTGAGCGCTGCACACACTGTTTTCGATGTGGAAAGGAGGGGCACAGAGCTATAGGGTGCCTGCAGAAAAGCAATGTGTCGGGAAACTGGAGGAGGTCGCTGGGGAGGGACCACCAGTGACTGAACCACCGGCAGAGTCCCACAACACTAAAAGACTGAACTCCGAACAGACTACTGCCAAGTCCCAAAAGTCACCCAACACAAAGCGTGTGGCACAGCTCATTGGCGGTAGGTGTATGATCAGTTGCCAGTTAAATGGAGTAAACCTACAGATGTTATTGGACAGTGGGGCACAAGTAAGCATTGTTGAAAAGTCATGGGTACAAGCAGCCTTACCAAATGTGAAAATACAGCCACTCGAGAGCCTACTCCCAGGCCATCCACTCGAAATCACCGCAGCCAATGGGACGGATGTTCCGTTCGAGGGGTGGATAGATGTCCTGCTCGAGATCACAAGTTCACAGTATGGTTCTGTATCCTTGTATGTTCCAATGCTTGTCAGTCAGCAGCATTTAAGCACTCCGCTGCTGGGCTTTAACGTGATCCAAGAGATAATAATGGCAAACAGTGAACAAAGTG
The DNA here is from genome assembly GCA_020510985.1 of Pholidichthys leucotaenia. Taxonomy (NCBI): domain Eukaryota; kingdom Metazoa; phylum Chordata; class Actinopteri; order Cichliformes; family Pholidichthyidae; genus Pholidichthys; species Pholidichthys leucotaenia. The sequence goes on from CM035848.1 coordinate 147,779,634, forward strand.
ACGATATTAGCTTAGTGGGCTTACTGTCGGAGACTTTAAAGGTCCAGAAAGGTAATGTTGAGTCACTCATCTCTGTTGTCCACACCAAGTCAGCAGAAAATGAACCAGAAAGTCCAGTGGTGAGAGTTGGAAAAAAAGGACTCACTGTTCACAGTAGCCAAATCTGTATGGTAAAATGTCACATCAGAGCATTTCCCGGAGGAGGAGAAATGTTGTTCGAGCCAGCTGTGAAATGTAACTTACCTGATGGGTTGGAGTTATTCCCAGCTCTTATTGATGTACCTGGTGGTGCTTCAAAAACTGTCAAAATCCCAATCCAAAACTCAACAAAGCACAACATTTTTCTAAATCCAAAGACTGTTTTAGGACTTATTTCAGAGATCACTGAATACAAACCTGTAAATGTTTGTTCCAGTGCTGAAAATGCAACCAAAACTACAGACAAGCCATTTTGTCACTCTGCTCAAGTGACATGTGACAGTCAAGGTGAGGGTGAAGAAACATTAAGCACTGCCCCCTCACACCTGAGATGGCACCCTAATGTCAATTTAGACCATCTCTCAGAGGGTGATCGGGAGGTGGTTCGGCAGATGCTCTATGAACAGTCTGATGTGTTTGCTCATGATGAAGGAGACATTGGATGTATTCCTGGACTACAGCTAAAAATCAACACCACTGACAACACACCCGTGCAGAAAAGTTACAACTCCATTCCAAGACCACTGTATAAAGAGGTGAAGGAGTATGTTCAAAACCTTTTAAGCAGGGGCTGGATCAGGAAATCAGTGTCAAACAACTCGTCGCCAGTAGTGTGTGTGCGTAAAAAGGACAATACTTTGCGCTTGTGTGTTGATTTTCGTGAGCTGAACCGAAAAACCATACCTGACAGGCATCCGTTACCACGGATACAAGATCTACTGGACAGTCTTGGGGGTAATTCCTGGTTTTCCATATTGGATCAGGGAAGTGCCTACCATCAGGGTTTTGTAAGTGAGGAGTCAAGGCATTTAACTGCTTTTAGCACATCCTGGGGACTATACGAGTGGGTGCGGGTTCCATTCGGGTTGTCAAACGCTCCGGCCGCATTCCAAAGGTGTATGGAGGGGGTGTTAGAAGGGATCAGAGACAAGTGTTGCGTGCCTTACTTGGACGATGTACTGTGTTACTCCAAAACCTTTGATGAGCACGTAGAACACCTTAAACAGGTTTTGTGCAAAATGCGACAACACGGCATAAAACTTCGGCCAGCCAAATGTGAACTGTTCAAAAACCAAGTACGCTACCTGGGTAGGCTAGTGTCGGGAGAAGGAGTCCAGATTGACCCAAAAGACTTGGATGCTGTGTTCGCTCTGAAAGACAAGAACCCTCGCACAGTCGGAGAACTCAGAACGTTACTGGGTTTTCTCAGTTATTACCGATCATTTATTCAAGATTTTTCACGTCTGGCGAGACCCTTGTTCGAACTCCTCCAGAGCACTAATGAAACAAGCAATGACAATAAACCAGCACCAAAAAGGAGTAAAGGACAAACAAAGAAAGGAGACAGAAACCAGCTTCCTTCTCGCACACCAATAATATGGACCAGTGAACATCAGGAAGTTGTGTCAAGATTTGTGGACATTCTGACTAATCCTCCCATTCTAGCCTATCCCAATTTGGACCTTCCATTTGTATTGCATACAGATGCGTCAAACAAAGGCCTGGGAGCCGTCTTGTATCAAAAACAAGAAAACAAACTTAAGGTGATTGGCTATGGATCCAGAACTCTCACACCGGCCGAGAAGAATTATCACTTACATTCCGGTAAACTAGAGTTTCTAGCTCTCAAGTGGGCCATCTGCGACAAATTCCGTGACTATCTGTATTATGCACCGACTTTTACTGTCTATACAGATAACAATCTTTTAACCTATGTCCTCAGTTCAGCCAGGTTGAATGCAGTGGGTCATAGGTGGGTCGGGGAGTTGGCTGACTTCCATTTTGATATCAAGTATAGGCCAGGGAAAAGGAATGCAGATGCAGATATGTTGTCCAGACACCCATTAGATCTGCAAGAGCAAATGAACGAGTTCACAGAGACAGTTTTACCGGAAGTAGTGTCCGCAGTGTGGCAAGGGAGCAAGGCAGCACAAAACAGTGATGTGCCATGGATAGCTGCGTTACAACTGAGTTCTAATGACAACAATGTGCCAACCGACAGTGTTTTGAGCATGACACCTAAAGACATCAATGCTGCTCAACAAGCCGATGAGTCAATTAGAGAAGTAATCTCACTCAAACTCAAAGGATGGACACCAAACGATAAAGATAGACGGACAATGAGTAAACGGACACGGAGACTACTGTATGAGTGGAACAAGTTGGAAGTTGACAATGGATTATTGTACAGAAAGACAGAGCACAGCAAACAACTGGTCCTACCTGAACAGCTAAAGCCGATGGTGTTAAAGAGTTTACACAATGACATGGGTCACATAGGGTGTGATAAGGTGATACATCTGGCCCGTGAGCGTTTCTATTGGCCATGTATGCAACAAGATGTTGAAGATTATGTAACAAAAAAATGTCCGTGCATCAAACAAAAACGCCCAAATGTTCCCCAGAGAGCTCCAATGGGCTCTATCACAACCAGTGCTCCCTTTGAGTTAATCTCCATCGACTACTTACACCTTGAGCCAAGTAAAGGAGGGTATGAGTACATCCTCGTACTAGTGGACCATTTCACTCGTTTCGCACAGGCATACCCTACAAGGAATAAATCAGGCAAAACAGCTGCAGAAAAGATATTTCAGGATTTTATTCCTCGTTTCGGGTACCCTGAGAAGTTGCATCACGATCAGGGACGTGAGTTTGAAAACAGTCTCTTCCACAGATTACAACAACTGTCTGGAATTTCTCACTCACGAACCACTCCAAACCATCCGCAGGGCAACCCCGTGGAGCGCCTGAATCGTACACTACTCCAAATGCTTCGTACCCTACAGGAGGAGAAAAAAAGTGAATGGAAGGATCACCTACCCCAAATTGTACATGCTTACAATTGTACAAGACACGAGTCAACAGGCTATTCTCCATTTTTCCTCTTATATGGCAGAGTCCCAAGGTTGCCTGTAGATCTACTATTGAACCAGACAAAAGACACTGACACACACAGCCATCAAACCTACGCTAAAAAATGGGCTGATAGGATGCGTGCTGCTTACAAAATCGCTGCAGAAAACAGTCAAAAGTCTTCAGGTAAAGGCAAAAAGCAGTACGACAAACGCTTAAAAGGTGTCACACTCCAACCAGGCGACAGGGTGTTGGTCAGAAACCTCTCTGAAAGAGGAGGCCCAGGGAAACTGCGCGCTTACTGGGAGTCAGCAGTACATCGCGTAGTTGAGAGAATGGGAGATGGACCAGTCTATAAAGTACAAGCAGAGAGAGGCAGCCAAGTGATGCGAGTGTTACACAGAAACCTGCTGTTGCCTGTAAATGACTTGCCTTTAGAAGAAGAACTGCCTGCAAAAGAAAAAACAAAACAGAAACGGAAGAAGAGGACAGAGACAAATCCTAACAGTGACAACACAGACAATGACAGCTCGGAGGAAGAAGAGGAAAATACTTACCGCTACAACCTCCATAGCCAAATCCCATGTTACAGACCCGTAAATCGTCAGCAAAATGCCTCAAATCTCCCAGACCAAAACACTCAGCAACCAGTACCTGTCATGCCAGAGCAAAATCCTCAAAATCAGCAAAGGCTTCGAGCGACAGCTAGAGAGTTCTGCCCACCAGTAAGGCAGGAACCGGTCCCCGTTCAGCGGGATGCTGAGGAGCAAATGGATGGACCAGCTTTGCTGCAGGAAGAATGTCAAGGACAAGTGGAGGTGATGGATAGAGAACAGGAGGAACTGAGAAGGTCACAGCGGAGAGCAAGGCCAGTAGAGAGACTGACCTACGACGTCCTGGGACAGCCATCGTACCAGCCTTGGACTGCAGACGTAAGACCTGTCCTACTCCCTACCTTTGTGCCGCTAACTCAAAACTACGTATATGCCATTCCACTACCTCACCCAACCTCAGTCCCATGGTTATAATTGGTACACTCTCATGCATTAAGTCACCCTAGAACATGAAATGTCGGGAGACATTTATTTGAAGTGGGGGAGAGTGTAGAGGGTTGGAAATAGTTAAGTTATGTAAGAGGTGAAAAAGACATTTGGATAAGAAAATTTAAGAAAAACAGGCACCCCTACAATTTTATGTTATTCCTTAATTGTTTATTTTTCTACAATGCATTTGTAATCCACCTGGTTCCATTATAACTCATGTGAGTTGAGTGCAGTTCCATACGCTGACCAATAGATGGCGCATGTCGCATAGTGATAGAGAGTAGCCTCACGCACTGGAGCACGAAGAATAAACTCCTTGTGTGAAATAACGAAACGTGTTTTGCTGATTCTCTATCACAGGTTGGTAAATACTAATAATTCAAGAGTGCAATATAAACTGTAAGAGTCCTAGGATGTCCGAGATTATATTGTGATACATGTGAGGCGAAAAGCGGGTTTGTAAGGGTATTTCTGTTAAAGTTGATGTGTTGTTGTATAAGCTAACCTGCTAATGTTAATGATCGAGTGTGAAATCACAACAGTGAAATCCGCCCACGTTAAGAACCATTTGCTTACTTTATTTAAAGACAGTTATGAAACGGTTTTCATACAGTACGACATTTACTGGTTTGATTTGTCACCAAATGTGCATATTTCGGGTGTATTACCGACTACCAGGAATACTATTGTAAGTGTGTTAGGTACACAGTGGCCAGGTCAGTGAATTGTTAAGAATAACACCACATGCTGTACATTTATGACAGTGCTTAAAATGATTAATGTAAATGTAAGTTCATGGGTTATTGTTAAAATATAAATATTTGAACAAGTTAAAAGCTATATACATGGGAAGGAGATAAAACCAATAATTCATTTCATGTTAGAGTAATTTGTTAAGAATGTTAAGTATACAGTTAATGTCAAATCGGAAATTGTGATAAATGGACTTTGATAGTAAATACTAGTCAGTTGATGTTGGTCATGTGAATGACTTGAACGAAGAATAAACTCCTTGTGTGAAATAATGAAACGTGTTTTGCTGATTCTCTATCACAGGTTGGAGAGTTAACTTCCACATGCACGTTTCCTCCTTCTGGGCCGCTACCCAGGGGAGCAACAATTACATCTAGCGTAAAAGTAACACAGAATTTCAGAAAAGGAACACCATGCCAACAGCAAAATATGGTGGTGGCAGTGTGATGGTCTGGGGTTGTTTTGCTGCTTCGGGACCTGGAAGACTTGTTGTGCTAAATGGAACCATGAATTCTGCTGTCTACCAAAAAATCCTGAAGGAGAATGTCTGGCCATCTGTTCGTGACCTCAAGCTGAAGTGCACATGGGTTCTGCAGCAGGACAATGATCCAAAACATACCAGCAAGTCCACCTCACAATGGCCTAAGAAAAACAAAATGAAGACTCTGGAGTGGCCTAGTCAAAGTCCTGACCTGAATCTAACTGAGATGCTGTGGCATGACCTTAAAAAGGCGGTTCCTGCTTGAAAACCCTCCAATGTGGTTGAACTACAACAACTGCAAAGATGAGTGGACCAAAATTCCTCCACAGCACTGTAAAAGAGTTATTGCCAGTTATCGCAAAAGTTTGATTGCAGTTGTTGCTGCTAAGGGTGACCCAACGAGTTATTAGGTTTAGGAGGCAATCACTTTTTCACACAGGGCCATGTAGGTTTGGATCTTTTTCCCTTAATAATAAACACTTTCAATTAAAAACTGCATTTTGTGTTTACTTGTGTTATCTTTGTCTAATATTTAAATTTGTTTGATGATCTGAAACATTTAAGTGTGACAAACATACAAAAAAAATAAGAAATCAGGAAGGGGGTAAACACTTTTTCACACCACTGTATATTCATGATAATAGTGTATGTTGCTCTTTGGGGAATGGGAGTTGTTCATTCGCCATTATAATTTAGTTTATATGTGTAGTTTATAGTCTGTCGTCAATGAAGTCATGCAGTACAATAACAGGACACGTTTACAAATATTTGAGACACATTGTAGTGCATCCTTTTATATTTTAGCAATATTATAAGTACAAAACACCGAACATTATTATTATTATTAATTTTTGTATTTGCATCTTGTATACTTTATTGATCACCAGAGGGAAATTCAGGACATCCACGTATGGCGCTGATCCAGTGTCACAATCATGGGCGCGCGCGCGCGCGCGCGCACACACACACACACACACACACACACACACACACACACACACACACACACTCACACAGCAGAATGACCCATTTGGCTGTAAGTTTTGCATCAGTGTTTCCCATTTGTCTATAAATATTTAAATGAAAATGATTTATTTCGTTATTTGGACATTTTTGCGTCTTGCTGTCGTTTAGTCAAAGCATGTGTCCGCATGTAATATGCAGTCGATCTGGTCATTGTGCTCCACAATAAAGCAGCAGTCGGGACTGTCGTCTACCACCGACCGGGCAGACTGAGTGTGCCTTCCCCCTGAATGTTCGTGGAGCGCATGGTGGGACACCGGTGTTAGCCGGTTAACAGGAGTCTCGGCTGCTGCTTTACCCGTGTGGCAGTGATGTCATCTGTATGGCGAATATTGTGGAGCGTGTAAAAAATGAGGCTGATTTGGTTCAAGCGGTTTATTACACAACTCACACGAAGAGAACAGACAGAATGGCATACACGTAGGAATTCTTCCCTTAAGTCACATGACATCCTTCTAGACTCCTCTCACACACAAAAGATAATCTCCCCCGACTGCAGTCAGTCCATTCATCCTTGACACCTCCCTGTTATCTTACTAGGGCATCTAGAAACTTCTCACACACAAAAGGTTAACTTCACGTCCTTTGTTCCTGTCTAAGGTAGTAAACCATTATGCACTCCCCAGGTTGCCACAATATATCCATTAGACCTATGCAACTTTATGGTCTATATTTTGACTGAGTAGCTCCATACTCGTGGATACACACCTCACCAGCAAAGCACTTCTAAAATCTTTGTTTGCGAAGCGTTGTGGTGACTGACTGCGTTATCCAATCAGCATCGTTGTGATGCTGCATATTGTCGAATCAGCATGGCTGTGATGCAACGGTATTCTCCAATGAGCACAAAGTCAATCCGAAACCTCGTCCACACTTCTTGAAGCCAGAGGATGAAGAAAGGGAGTGGTCATACAGCGGTGGCTAAACTTTTATTGATAAAAATTACATATTTTGACTGAGTGATTCCATATTCAGGGATGCACACCCTCATAGCTTCAGCAAAGCACATTTAAAATCTTAGGTCAGTGTGACGAACGGTTTGAGAGATATCTGAGTAACACACGCACACACACACACAGACATACAGACACAAACAGAGATGTCTCGATTTTATAGATGGATATCACTGTTCAGTGATGGAGTTCAGTGTAATATTGAATTTCTTCTGTGTATCGTCAATAAACTCATGCAGTACTATAACAGGACATGTTTACAAATATGAGACCCATTGTCATGCTGTAGAGAGGTGTAGAGACTGGGTTAATCATCTCAGACTGGATGCAGAGGGTAAACAGAGAAGGACAATAGCTAGGGAGATCATGGTGAGATAGCAGAAAGAAGGAGTCGGGGGGGGGGGGGGGGGGGAGAAAGGATGAATGTATTGTGATGTGAGATGTCATGCAGATGTGAGATGAGCGGTTGGTATAAAAGGAGAACCCATGGTGTATTGAGACATGCTTTTTCTGTGTATGACTGATGAGAGAGTAAATAAAGTCGTCTGCTACTTGAATCAGTCTCGTTATTTACACTCTCCACACTGGTGACCCTTTGACGAATTATGGAACACGAGGCAAGAACCTCGGAGTCAGCCTGAACAGGAAGCCCCAGCGACGCGGCAAGCATCCCAGAGCCAGCCCGGATGGGAACCCCCAGCAACGCGTGCGCTGTTTCTGTCAAACTACCAGACTTTTGGCTGCACAACCTGCGCTCTTGGTTCCACCACACCGAGGCTCAGTTCGCCCTCCGAGGAATAACGGCAGACAACACCAAGTATTACTATGTGGTCGCAGTGCTGGACGCTCGCACGTCTCAGCAGGTAGTGAGCCTGCTCGAACAGCCTCCAGCCCACGACAAATACGGGGCTCTCAAGGCTGCGCTGACCAGGCGCTCCACACTCTCGGACTGTGAGAGAGCAGAGAGGCTCCTGAGGCGCTCCGGGTTAGGAGATGGTTCGGCGGTCGAACTGATGGAGAAGATGTTGGCGTTAATGGGCACGGACGACAGGCATTTTCTGTTTGCCCACCTTTTCCTCCAGAACCTCCCAACAGAGGCGAGAGCGGTTCTTGCCAATTTGCCATTGCTGGCCGCGCGTGACTACCGTGCGCTAGCCCAGGAGGCAGATCGGATCATCCTCACCACCAGAGCCCTCACAGTGAACGCGGCGGCGTGGGAACCCAGCGAGATGACCAGCAGAGGCGAGGAGCCACCGACGGTAGCGGCAGCGGGGGCCAGGAAGCGCCAGAGAGACACGCTCTGCTTCTACCACCACCACTTCGGAGAGAACGCATGCAGATGTGTGCCACCGTGCCAATTCCAGCGCTCGGGAAACGCCAAGGCTGGCAGTCGGTAGCAGCTGCGACCGCCAGTGAAGAGAACAAGCTGCTCTACGTGATGGACTCGCGCTCGGGGAGACGCTTCCTCGTAGATACCGAAGCCCAGAAGAGCATCATCCTGCCGTTCTACGCCGACCGGCTAGCAGGACCTAGCGGCCCCGGGCTGGTAGTGGTAAACGGCTCGGGCATTAAGACTTTTGGTGAGAGAACACTGACTTTATCCCTACATGGCCGTATGTACGAGTGGACTTTTGTCATAGCGGCATTGAGTTTCCCAATCCTGGGAGCTGATTTTCTGTGTGCACATGGGTTACTAGTCAATGTTGCTAACAGACGCTTGGTTAATGCAATGTCTATTGATTCTCTCCCCTGTACAGCTCAAGGGGCCGGGCCAATAACACAAGCCAGCATCACAGCTCCAGGCGGTAAGTTCCACGCACTGCTCACTCAGTTTCCAGCACTCACGGTCCTGACGTTTTCGGCGGCCATCGCTACACACGGGGTGGAACACTTTATCACCACCACCGGGCCGCCCGTTTTCGCACGGCCTCGGCGCTTGGACGCAGCTAAACTGGCCATAGCGCGTGAGGAGTTTGCCAACCTGGAAAGGTTGGGCATCATCAGGCGATCGAACAGCCCATGGGCATCCCCACTACACATGGTCCCTAAGACCGAGGGATCATGGTGACCATGCGGTGATTTCCACAGAGTGAATAACGCCACAGCGCGCGACCGCTACCCGATTCCCCATATTCAGGATTTTTCCGTTTACCTCGCCGGAGCACGCATTTTTTCTAAAATAGACCTGGTCCGCGGTTACCACCAGGTCCCAGTGCGCGCGGAGGACATACCCAAAATGGCGGTAATAACTCCGTTTGGCTTGTTTGAGTTTTTACGCATGCCATTCAGATTAAAAGGAGCGGCACAGACATTCCAACGCATGATGGATGCGGTGTTGCGCGATCTCCCATTTGTGTTCGTCTACCTGGATGATATCCTGGTGGCCAGTGTGTCCGAGGACGAACATGTAACCCACCTCAGGACGGTTTTCCAGAGGTTGGAGGAGAACGGGTTAATAATCAACCCGGCAAAATTCCAGTTCGGCGTGACGGGGATTGATTGTTTTTGGGGCACCGCGTCTCACCGGAGGGAGCGATACCCTTGCCCGACAAAGTGCGTGCTGTGGTGAATTTTCCCCAGCCTCAGACGGTCAGGGCGCTGCAAGAATTTTTGGGGATGGTTAACTTTTATAACCGGTTCCTCCCCCGCAGCTCAACTCATGCAGTCATTGTACGCCCCGCTCAAGAAACGGAAACCCGCAGATAGAGTCGAATGGACTCCGGAGCGAGAGCAGGCGTTCTCTGAGGTTAAAACAGCCCTGGCAAACGTCGCACTGTTGGCGCACCCAGACCCGGCGGCCTGGATAGCGCTCACTACTGACGCCTCAGACGGGCCGTCGTGGAGCAACGTGTCGCCGGTTCTTGGCAGCCGCTCGCTTTTTTCAGCAGGGCTTTGCGCGACAGTGAGCGTAAATACAGCGCATTCGACAGAGAGTTGCTGGCTCTCCACCTGGCCATACGCCACTTCCAGTTCTGGCTGGAAGGGCGCAGCTTCACCGCGTTCGTGGACCACAAGCCGCTAACATTCGCGATGGCCAAGGTTTCGGAACCATGGTCGGGCCATCAGCAGAGACATCTGGCCGCGATCTCGGAGTTTACAACCGATATTCAGCATGTGTCGGGTAAACTGAATGTGGTAGCGGACTGCTTCTCGCACGCAGTAGTGGCCCTGGTCTGCGTGGGGATAGATTATACAGCCATGGCCGTAGAGCAGATTAGCGATATGGACGTGTGCGCGCTCCAGTCTGGACCAACAGGGTTAAGGCTGGAGAGCAGAGTACTGCAAGACGGCAAGCCCCCCCTAATCTGCGATGTCTCCACGCGACGCCCGCGCCCGGTGGTCCCAGTCGTGTGGCGCCGCTGCGTGTTTGAGTCAGTTCATGCTCTGGCGCACCCAGGAGTGCGCGCGTCAGTCATCACGTCCGATAGGGGCCCTCAGTTTGTTTCCAACCTCTGGTCTGCGATGACCCGCAGCCTGGGTGTTGCAATTCATCGCACAACCGCGTACAACCCACAGGCCAATGGGTTATGCAAGAGTTTTCATAGGTCACTGAAAGCAGCGCTCAGGGCTTCGCTGACGGATGCAAATTGGGTAGACCGGTTGCCGTGGGTTTTATTGGGGTTGCGTTCCGCACCAAAAGAGGATTTGGAGGCTTCCCCGGCAGAGCTTGTTTTTTCTCAGCCACTGCGGCTGCCCGGGGAATTTTTGCCAGATAATCCCACGCCGGACAACTGCCCGTCTCAGCGTTGGCAGCATAGTGCAGACACAGGCACGCTGCCCGGCCCGGCCCACCACTGTTTTCCACGCGCTTTTGTGCCAAAAACTTTGAAGAACGCGGCGTTCGTGTTTGTCAGGCACGATGCCCACCGCCCTCCATTGCGCCCACCCTACGATGGCCAGTTCAGAGTGCTGGAAACAGGGGACAAACATTTTTTGTTAGACTTGGGGGGTCGTCGGGAGAAAATATGCATAGACAGACTTAAGCCCGCCTTTGTGGTGGCGGACGAGCAAGTGCTGTTGGCTCAGGCCCCTCGGCGTGGAAGACCCCCACTGAGAACTCCCCAGGTAAACGATTCATCAGGGCAGCCACACGGGCAAATCGAAGTTCCCCCCCCCCTCGCCATGGCCCACCCGCAGACAGACACACCCCCAGGAACCCCCCGCCGGCACAGCAGCGCCACAGAGGCGGTAAACCCCCGTTACAGCAGCTATGGGAGGAGACTGAAGCCAAAAGGACGTGAGGACTGAAACTCTGTCTGAGATTCTGGGGGGGGCTGTGTAGAGAGGTATAGAGACTGGGTTATTCATCTCAGACTGGATGCAGAGGATAAACAGAGAAGGACAATAGCTAGGGAGATCATGGTGAGATAGCAGGAAGAAGGAGTCGGGGGGAGAAAGGATGAATGTATTGTGATGTGAGATGTCATGCAGATGTGAGATGAGCGGTTGGTATAAAAGGAGAACCCATGGTGTATTGAGACATGCTTTTTCTGTGTATGACTGATGCGAGAGTGAATAAAGTCGTCTGCTACATGAATCAGTCTTGTTATTTACACTCTCCACAGTGCATCATTTTATAATTTAGCAATATTTTGTTATTAAAAGTTTTTTTTCTAAGCTAATGCTAAGATCTAAGCTAAGATGACCACAGGATGTCATCTCTGTTGTTTGCAGATGATGTTGTCCTGTTGGCTTCATCCAGCAATGACCTACAGCTCTTGCTGGGACGGTTTACCGCTGAGTGTGAAGCGGCTGGGAGGAGAATCAGCACCTCCAAGTCCGAGTCCATGGTCCTCAGACGGAAAAAGGTGGATTGTCCTCTCCGGGCTGGGGACAGGCTCCTGCCCCAAGTGAAGGAGTTTAAGTATCTTGGGGTCTTATTCACGAGTAAGGGGAGAATGGAGCGAGAGATTGACAGACGGATCGGAGCAGCATCTGCAGTGATGCGAACATTGTACCACTCTGTTGTGGTGACGAGGGAGCTGAGTTCTAAGGAAAAGCTGTCAATTTACCAGTCAATCTACGTCCCTACTCTCGCCTATGGTCACAAGCTTTGGGTAATGACCGAAAGAACGAGATCACGGATACAAGCGGCTGAAATGAGCTTTCTCTGTAGGTTTGCTGGACTCACCCTCAGAGATAGGGTGAGGAGCTCAGTCATCCAGGAGAGGCTCAGAGTAGAACTGCTGCTCCTCCACATTGAAAGGAGTCAGTTGAGGTGGTATGGGCATCTGATAAGGATGCCTCCTGGACGCCTCCCACTTGAGGTGTTTTGGGCATGTCCCACTGGGAGGAGACCCCGGGGCAGACCCAGGACTCGGTGGAGAGACTATGTCTCCCAGCTGGTCTGGGAACGCCTTGGTATCCTCTCTGAAGAGCTGGAGCAGGTGGCTGGGGAGAGGGAAGTCTGGGCTTCTCTGCTTGAACTGCTGCCTCCGCGACCCGGACCTCCGGAAAAGTGGTAGAAGATGGATGGATGGATGGATAATGCTAAGATTGAGGCAGTGCTTATATCTTCCTGCTGGGGCGATACTGAGGCCAAGTAATGATCTGAACCTTGAAGGCATGACTGGCAAAGACTAACAATGTGAGCACTACGACTCTGTTGTAAGCGGTTTGTTTTTTATTGATGTGAGAATATTTATTAGTATTATTATTATTATTATTATTCAGCCTAAACTATTGCCTTTTTGACCCTCTAAACGTTAACCAAAATGCAATTTTTTTTCGCACACACCTCAGACCCAGTGAAAAATTTTATAAACTGGAAAAAATATGTGCCCCATGAAAATTTTCTGACGTATCCAAAGTATGGTTGATACGTCCCGCATTTGCGGAGCAAAGGTTGTAGGGCCTTCCCCCATGTTTTTTTTTAATCTTTGCAGTCTGTACCATCAGCAGTCCAGTGCTGTTTTGATAGATATAGGGCTGTCTACACATCCGGGTACTTGCATGTGAACACGCAAACCTGGGAAAAACCGGCAGTTTACCATTGAAACAATATGGCATATCAGTATTATGATGAGCTTTCACCACAAGATTGGATCAGATATGATAGAAAACTTTAAACTTGTGATCTCAAAAAGTATCCCTACCATTTACCAGTCACTATGTGGATGAATGATTCAACAGAGTGTCCAGAAACAATGTTTATTGATATTTATAGTGATGAATAAATGTGCCAGCTTGGCTGTACATTGGCAGAACACTCCAACAATAGAAAATAAATTGTATCTGCTGTAGAAATACCCCAAAAGCCTCATGTTTAGTGTAGTGTGGAGTGTGTGTGTTGCCGTACCCGCCCACAGGGTGACGTCAGGCGGACATGGCCACTTGTGTGTATATAGTTCTGTTCTCTTAATAAAGTGTGTGGTTGGTTCAGTACATGGATGAGACTCCGACTCCTTTCTCCGTACATAACATTTGGCAACAAGAAGTAAAATTACGGCAGCGTATGGGCTACCTCAAACCTTAATTCCGTTTCTGGAGTACGCGGGAGAGCCAGTGATCCTGTGGCCGAAGTGGCGGGCCGCGTTCGAGGATTACATTGGGGCATTGGGCTTAAGCAGACTCGAAGGGACACAACGACGAGTGCTTCTGACCCACCATGTCAGCATGGAGGGCCGAAGAATCCTCAGTACGTTGGGTGAGACGGAGTTGTATGAGGATGCTGTCGAGCAGCTGGCTGAATTTTTCGCCGTGCAGACGAGGACCACGAAGCTGTGGGTGGCGGGAGTTTTGGCACCAAAGGAGGCTAGGGTAGTTAGCTTGGAGAAACTAATGGCTCATTCATTGTCTGTGGGCAGGTCAGCAGCAAAGCTAACTGTGCACCGAAAGAGAGCTCCAGGCTACCAGCTAGACATCAAGGTGGGACCGGGGCCACGAGTAGGGGAATCCCTAGTTACTGAAGACGGCAGACCAGCCAGAAAGCACAGAAAGGTGCAGGACCAGAGCGCTGATGAGTTTGACGGCGGGGTGTGCAACAACAGCGGAGAGGGAGAGCAGCAACGGGAGTCATCCCCGCAGCTGGAGGCTAGGCAGCGGGAGAGAGGGTCCATGCAGGCTGAGAGCAACGAGGGAGAGCAGCTGCAGCTGGGCGCAGAGACAATGCAGTGGAGCACCTGGGATGAGGGTACTGGGAGCAGCGATGAGGTGCCTGGGTCAGAGAGTGATGCCGACCAGAGCGAATCTGAGAGCCCCGGTAGAGAGTAGCTATGATCGGGCACGGAGACAGCACAGCGGAGCACCTGGAACGAGGGTGGTGGGAGCCAGCGGCGAGGTGTCTGGGTCAGGGAACAATGCCGGCAAAAGTGATGCTGTGAGCCTCGAGAGTGAGCAACAGCAGCCGTGCGCCACGGAAGTCGGGCGGTGTCTCAGTGCCAGAGCTCCACACACCTTGGACGAGGGCGCTGGGTGGTACAGCGAGGCACCCGAGGCAGCGAGCAGTGCCAATGAACAGGCTTCGGGTCTCCCTGGACTTTGGCCACAGAGGGCCAGAGTAGTTGGAGTCATGGCGGCGATGTTGAAAGCGATAGGGGGTGGACCGAAGAGCACGGAGGGACGGCGTGCAGGACAGCAGCACTGCGGGTCCTGGGAAAAGAAGCAGGCAATGGTGAAGAGGGACACTCTCGTGGGAGAGACTGTTTTCGATCCTGAGGGCAGATGATATAAAAAGTCTACACACCCCTGTTCAAATGCTTGGTTTTTGTGATGTAAAAAAAATGAAATCAAGATAAATCATTTCAAAACTTTTTCCTCCCATTAATGTGACCTATAACCCGTTCCACCCCATTGAAAAACAAAGTGAAATCTTTCAAGGGGAAAAATAAAAAATAAAAAACTTACAATAACTTGGTTGCATAAATGTGCACACCCTCTTATAACTGGGGATGTGGCTGTTTCAGAATTAACCAATCACATTCAAGCTCATGTTAAATGGGAGTCAGCACACACCTGCCAGCATTTACAGTGCCTCTGATTAACTCCAAGTAAAGTTCAGCTGTTCTAGTAGTTTTTTCCTGACATTTTTGTAGTCACATCTTACAGTACAAGCCATGGTCCACAGAGAGCTTCCAAAGCATCAGAGGGATTTCATTGTTCAAAGGTATCAGTCAGGAGAAGGGTACAAAAGAATTTCCAAGACATTAAATATACCATGGAACACAGTGAAGACAGTCATCATCAAGTGGAAAAAATATGGCACAACAGTGACATTACCAAGAACTTGATGTCCCTCCAAAATTGATGAAAAGATGAGAAGAAAACTGGTCAGGGAGGCTGCCAAGAGGCCGACAGCAACACTGAAGGAGCTGCAGGAATTTCTGGAAAGTACTGGCTGTGTAGTACATGTGACAACAATCTCCCATCTTCTTATGTCTGGGCTACGGGGTAGGGTGGCAAGACAAAAGACTTATGAAGAAAAACATCCAAGCCAAGCTACATTTTGCAAAAACACATTTGAAATCTCCCAAATGCATGTGGGACAATGTGTTATGGGCTGATGAAACCAAGTTTGAACTTTTGGCCATAATTCCAAAAGGTATATTTGGCACAAACACAACACTGCTCATTACCAAAAGAACATCATACCTACAGTGAAGCATGGTGGTGGCAGCATCATGCTTTGGGGCTGTTTTTCTTCAACTGAAATTTGGGCCTTAGTCAAGGTGTAGGGAATAATGAACATTTCCAAATACTAGTCAGTGTTGGCACTAGGGGTGGGTTCAAAAGATCAATATATCGATATGTATCGATACATGTTTGACTGAGCCGATATCGATCCACAAAATCCGCGGATCGATCTTTTAATATTAATATGTTTTAATATAATATTTTTACGTTTGTGAACGTCTGCTGAGTATAATCGGGTCGAAACCGGGTCAGTCAGCCAGGAACAACGGCCGAGAACCATAAACAACTGACGCGCTAACGGAGCTAGCAAGCTAACGGATATGCTAGTTCTTCTTCTGTGGTGTTAAAACGGTTCTCATCCGGCAAGAGTTTCCTGCTGCGCGTGCTCTTTCGTGTTTACACGAGCGGCGATATTAACGTGCGTCTCTTAATTTAGCAACAAAAGTCACCGTAAAGATTGTCCTCAACAGCTTCTGAATATTTTTCATAAATAAAACTTCTGTGTTCCCTGCGGCGCGTGCACACGTCTTTTGTGTTTGCATGAAGCGGAGTTAATAACGTGCGTCTCTTAATTTAGCAGCAAAAGTCACCGTAAAGACTGTCCTCCACAGCTTCTGAATATTTTTCATAAAGCGGGGATAAACGGACTTTTACTCCGTGCAGCGCTGTGTTGGAACATCAAGTTGACGACTGATAAAGGGAAAATGCGGAGACTGAAACCCGTGAAGCAGAGGGAGACTTGGAGCTGCTGAGACTGTAAGTATAATATTTGTTTGTTTTAACGTTTATGTCGTCAGTTAATAATTTATCTGGCATGATGGTGGTTTCTTTTACAAACTATGGACACAGAGAGAACTGTTGGTTAAGCGCTGTGAATAAATGCAGAATTAAGGTATATTTTATGAGATTATGGACTTCTGCCACTTAAGCGATGTGAAGAGAATAAATCACAATAAAATTAATAAAGGCTGCAGTACAACAAGCTATTGTTACTCAGTAGAACTAAATTGAAATGAACAAACCTTCTCAGGAAATGAACTGAAACCCTTTTCCAACATTGAAAGTTAATTTGTAGTTAAAATATTAAAAAAACCCTAAATTATTAAACCCTACTGTGGTGTGGCGATCTAAAAATATGAATGTTAATTTTACTGTGAAATATATTCTTTTTATCTGCCTTCAGATGTGTGAAGACTGGAAGCTTCATTCTCAATGAGACCTTCTGAAGGTCAGAGGTGGTCAGTGGAGGAGCATCCCTGCTTCATGTGGATTTCAGCACAGAAGGAGACCTTCAAGATTCAAGGAGGTGCTGCCATCACTTTCTCCACACTAACATGCATTCAATGCAATTTAGTTGTTGTAATGACAAATTCTTTTATTTCTTTTTTTAAAGTTCTCAGCCAGAACACAATATTGGTCATTTTTTTTTTTTTTTTTTTACAATTTTACTGAGCATTTAATTCTAAATAAATCACTGTTTAACAAGAAATTTTTGGCAATCCTGTACTTTTCTTGTGGTGTTACATAGAACAGCATCACTGTAAACTATGGAAAAAGCAGTTGCTTTAAAATCTGTACTTCCTCACACAACTTTGAGTGCAAAAAAACTCTAAAAGTGCCATAACTTTTTGGAAAAGCTCCCACAAATCCAGGCTTTTTGGGCCACAACAATCACAAAAACAGCTGACAAAATCCTGGAGGGACTGAAATACAGTGAGATTATGTCTGCATGGTTCATGCATTGAATTTGTTTACTTACTCTGGGTGGTTAACTTGACACGACACACCCTTTGCACTAAAGAAAGCACCTGTGAGCACTTTATGAAATGATAAGTTAAATAATAAAAAGTGCATTATTGTAACTGATTTTGGGTCAGTTCTATATGTGATAATTTATGAATTAACAAAGTTAGAAGATTCTTGGTACAATTTGCAGTATTAGGTCTCGAAGATTTTTGTTTCATGGGAAGTAAAATGGCTATTAAAATGGTAATTCCCCAGATCGAATCGGGATTGAATCGGAATCGAATCGAATCGATTCAGAATCTCAAGAATCGGAATCGAATCGATTCTGGAAATTAGGGATCGTTCCCAGCCCTAGTTGGCACAAAACCTTCAGGCTTCTGCTAGAAAGCTGAAGATGAAGAGAAACTTCATCTTTCAGTACGACAATGACCCAAAGCACACATCCAAATCAACAAAAGAATGGGTTCAACAGAAGAAGATTAAGGTTTTGGAATGGCCCAGCCAGAGTCCAGACGTGAATCTGATCGAACATCTGTGGAGTGATCTGAAGAGGGCTGTGCACAGGAGATGCCCTCACAATCTGACAGATTTGGAGTGTTTTTGCAAAGAAGAGTGGGCAAATATTGCCACATCAAGATGTGCCATGCTGATAGACTCCTACCCAAAAAGACTGAGTGCTGTAATGAAAGCCAAAGGTGCTGCAACAAAGTATTAGTTTAAGGGTGTGCATATTTATGTAACCAGGTTATTGTAAGTTTATTTTTTTCCCCCTTAAAAGATTTCAGTTTGTTTTTCAATTGGATTGTACAGGTTATAGGTCACATTAATGAGGGAAAAAGTTTTGAAAAGATTTATCTTGGTCTCATTTTTTACATCACAAAAACCTGGCATTTGAACAGGGGTGTGTAGACTTTTTATAACCACTGTATATAACAAGAAAACTCAGTAAAGTGCAATCCTGTGAGAAGGTTAGATGAGTACTTGTACTTGAGTAAATATAAGTCATTACTACCCACCTCTGCTTACAGTGAATGTGCTGATATTCTGCAAAAACATGTAATTTACTAAAATGCTAATATACAGACATCATAGGTGTATCAGAGTGAACTGGCAGCCTTGCTCGTCTAGCTGCATCTCATTTCTCTGTCAATGAAGTTTGCCAGCGGCTCACAAGAAAACAAAATATCCATTGTGCCATGAGAGCCCTGAGCACAAACACCAGCAAACTGTGCCACTGTTACCTACAAGCCCCAACAAAACAGAGTCCTCATTCATTTTCAGTTTCAGCTATCTGTGTGACCTTTGAGAGGCTTTTCAGTGCATCCGGCATTCCATCCTGGAGTTATTAGGAATGTCCTTGATGAATCACCTGAAGGAGTTCTAGACCCATGCAAGATTTCAGGGAAAAATAGTAAACACCAAAGATGGGTAGTGTCTATTTCAGGTACACAAATACATGTATGCTAGTAACTGAACAGTTTTACTGGAGGGTACTTTTTCAAAAATAGAGCACTTTTGAGTAAAAGTACTCTTTTTTCTCTTCTATATTTTTTAGTACATTTGGTCATTTAGTCCTTGAGTTTCTTTAGAATTCACAGATCTGAAATGGGTCTCATCATTTTTCATACCATCGAATTTTAAACAATTGTTCTTTTATTGTGACTCGGGAAATATTTATTACATGATTTATGTCTATTTCTTTACACAATATGGATTATATTAGATGGTAGAGAGTTAATATTTTATTTTCCTCTGACTAACTTATGTAAAAGAAAAACTTCAAAAATTGGCAAGTCACAAATATACAGGAAAATATTAGCAAATATGGAAATAAAAAATTGCAATAAGTCAAGACAAAAGGCTGCGAATGTATGTGTGCAAAAAGTTGCAAATTTGAGTCAAAGGCACGAATATATCCAAAAAAGTAGCAAATTTATAAAACTGTAACTACAGAAGGTCACAAAATAGAAAACCCAAATTTATGATGAAAGAAAAAACTGAGAAGAGTTACAAATTTTAATGGCAAAACTTCACAAACTTGGAGTTATTACAGCCCCAGCATTTTTCTTTTAAATTTCTTAACTTGTAGCCACACATGTGACTTACTTAATGCCTTGCATAATGCCTCACATCTTAGATAAGAACAAAGGACAGAGTTGTAATCTTTGATATGCAAGAGGCTGCTTGGAGGATCCTTTGTGGGCCAAAGACTGTGAGGAGGATGCTAGGGGATTTAAGAGAAAATGCAAAGTTACCTTTGATGTGAATGCAATGTGACTTGTGAGCTGGGGGGGAGACCTGGGTATATAAGGGACGAGTTTTTTCTGAGATGTCCTCTTTCTACAATGCTCATGTTGGAGACGTGTAATAAACTGCCTTGAGACAAACATGCCTCGTCAATTACACACTCCACACTGGTGACCCAAGACGTAGCATGCAGCAAGAAGAGAATTCCCCGGGGCCAGCTGCGTTGGGAGCCCCCAGCCAAGCGTATGCCATTACGGTCCAGCTACCGGACTTTTGGCAGCACAACCCGCGCTCCTGGTTCCAGCTGGTGGAGGCACAGTTCGCCCTCCGGGGAATATCAGTAGACGACACGAAATTCTACCATGTGATCGCAAAGCTCGACAACCACACGGCTCAGCATGTGGAGAGCCTTCTGGAGCAGCCACCAGCCAGCGACAAATACGGCACGTTGAAGGCTGTACTCATCCAGCACTACACACTCTCGGTGGAGGAGAGAGCAGAGAGACTCCTGGCGCTGACCGGGTTGGGAGATGGCACGCCCATTGACCTGATGGAGAAGATGCTGAGGTTGAAAGGCTCGGACGATGACCACTTCATCTTTACCCACCTCTTCCTCAGGAACCTGCCGTCAGCGACGAGAGCGGCGCTGGCCAGTTCGCTGTTGTTGGCCAAGCGGGACTACCGTGCGCTGGCCCGGGAGGCGAATCAGATTGTCATGGCCAGCAGAGAACACACAGCCACGGCGGCAGCGACGGAGCTCGGCGCGACGGCCGGAGACGGTGGGGAGCCATTGGCAGCGGTATCAGAGCCATTGACGACGGCAGCGGCGGGGGCCAAGGAACGCGGAGGAGACACCCTTTGTTTCTACCACTGCCGCTTTGCAGAGAAGGCACGCAAATGTGTACCACCGTGCCAGTTCAAGCGCTCTGGAAAACACCAAGACCGGGGGTCGGTAGCAGCTGCGGCCCTCGGGGAGGAGAACAAGCTGCTCTACTTGACGGACGCACGCTCGGGGAGGCATTTCCTCGTGGACACAGGCGCCCAGTTGAGTTTCATCACGCCTTCCTACACTGACCGGCTGGCAAGTTCCAGCGGCCCCGAGATGGCAGCAGCGAACGGCTCAGAGATTAAGTCTTTTGGTGATAGGACTCTGCTTCTGTCTCTACACGGCCGTACATTTGAGTGGACTTTTGTCATAGCAGCATTGAATTTCAATATATTGGGGGCTGATTTTTTTGTGCTTACATGGTTTGTTGGTTGATGTCGCTAACAGGCGCCTGGTTAATGCACTTTCTTTTGATTCTATTCCCTGTACAGCTCGAGCGTCCCGGCCAACAGCACAAGCCAACGTCACAGCTGCAAGCGGTAAGTTCCACACACTGTTCACTCAGTTCCCAGCACTCACGGTCCCCACATTTTCGGCAGCCGTCACTAAGCACGGGGTGGAACATTTTATTACCACCACCGGGCCTCCCGTTTTTGCAAAACCTCGGCGCTTGGACGCAGCTAAACTGGCCATAGTGCACGAGGAGTTCACCAACCTGGAGAGGTTAGGCATCATCAGGCGTTCGAACAGCCCATGGGCTTCCCCGCTACACATGGTCCCGAAAGCTGACGGTTCGTGGCGACCTTGCGGGGATTTCCACAGGTTGAACAACGCCACAGCGCATGACCGCTACCCAATCCCTCATATCCAAGATTTTTCCGTTCATTTGGCAGGGGCGCGCGTTTTTTCTAAAATAGACTTGGTCCGCGGTTACCACCAAGTCCCAGTGCGTGCTGAAGACATACCCAAAACGGCGGTGATAACTCCATTTGGTCTATTCGAGTTTTTGCGCATGCCATTCGGGCTTAAAGGGGCTGCACAGACGTTCCAACGCATGATGGACGCGGTGCTGCGCGATCTCCCTTTCGTGTTCGTCTACTTAGACGATATCTTGGTAGCCAGCGCGTCTGAAGACAAACACGAAAGCCACCTCGTGGCAGTTTTCTGGAGGTTGGGAGAGCACGGGTTAATAATCAACCCAGCGAAGTGTTAGTTCGGTGTGACGTAGATCGATTTTTTAGGACACCGCGTCTCACCCGAAGGAGTGGTTCCGCTACCTGACAAAGTGTGCCCAGTAGCAGACTTCCCTCGGCCGCAGACGGTCAGGGCGTTACAGGAGTTTTTGGAAATGGTGAATTTTTATAACCGTTTCCTCCCCCATGCAGCGCAACTCATGCAACCGCTGTATGCCGCGCTCAAAAAACAGAAACCCGCGAATAAGATCGAGTGGTCCCCGGAGCGGGAGCGAGCGTTCGCGGAAGTCAAAGCAGCCCTGGCAAACGCTGCATTGTTGGCACATCCAGACCCAACAGCCCGCATAGCGCTCACCACTGACGCGTCAGATGTGGCCATAGGGGCGGTTGTGGAGCAGCATGTAGCCGGGGCTTGGCAGCCACTCGCCTTTTTCAGCAGGACCTTGTGCGACAGTGAACGTAAATACAGCGCGTTTGACAGGGAGTTGCTGGCTCTCCATTTGGCCATTCACCACTTCCAGTTCTGGCTAGAAGGGCGCTGTTTCACCGCGTTCGTTGACCACAAGCCACTAACTTTCGCGATGGCCAAAGTTTCAGAACCGTGGTCAGGCCGGCAGCAGAGGCAGCTAGCCGCGATCTCAGAGTTTACTACCGATATTCAGCACGTGTCAGGTAAACTGAATGTAGTGGCAGACTGCCTCTCGCGCGCCGTGGCTGCCCCCGTCCGTGTGGGGATAGATTATACAGCCATGGCCGCGGAGCAGGTTAGTGACGCGGATGTGCGCGTGCTCCAGTCTGGACCAACAGGGTTAAGGCTGGAGAGCAGGGTGCTGCAGGATGGTATGCCCCCTCTAATCTGTGATGTCTCTGCGGGGAGACAGCGTCCCGTGGTACCGGCAGCATGGCACCGCCGCGTTTTTGACTCGATTCATTCTTTGGCGCACCCGGGAGTGCGCGCGTCGGTCAAAATGGTAGCAGAAAAATTTGTGTGGCCCGGCCTCCGCAAACAAGTTAAAGAGTGGGCGGCAGCCTGCATGGCGTGCCAACGAGCCAAGGTACACAGACACACGAGAGCTCCCTTGGAGCCATTTCACATTCCGGCTAAGAGGTTTGGCCACGTTCACGTGGACCTCGTGGGTCCCCTCCCGCCATCACAGGGGTGCACGCACCTTCTGACAATGGTGGACCGCACCACACGCTGGCCGGAGGTGGTTCCGTTAGCGTCAACCACAGCCGAGGAGGTGGCGCGCGCGTTTGTAACAGCATGGGTGGCGCATTTTGGAGTCCCGTCGGACATTACGTCTGACAGAGGCCCTCAATTTGTTTCCGAACTTTGGTCAACAATGGCCCGCAGCCTAGGCGTCACAATTCACCGTACAACCGCGTACAATCCACAGGCTAACGGGTTATGCGAACGTTTTCACAGGTCATTGAAAGCAGCTCTCAGAGCGTCACTGACGGATGCAAATTGGGTAGACAAGCTACCATGGATTTTATTGGGGTTACGTTCTGCACCTAAAGAGGACTTAGAGGCTTCCCCAGCCGAATTCGTTTTTGCGCAGCCACTTCGGTTGCCCGGGGAGTTTCTCCCAGATAATCCTGCGCCGGGCAGCTCCCCATCTCGGCTTTTGCAGCGTAGCATCGACACAGGCACGCTGCCTGGGCCTGCCCACCACAGTTTTCTGCACGCTTTTGTACCTAAAACTTTGAAAAACGTGGAGTTTGTTTTTGTCAGCCACGATGCACATCGCCCCCCATTCCGACCGCCTTATGATGGACCGTTCAGAGTGGTGGAAACAGGGGACAAGCATTTTTTGCTGGATTTGGGGGGTAGGAGGGAAAAGGTTGGCTTAAACAGACTCAAACCCGCTTTTGTGGTGGCGGACGAGCAAGTGCTGTTGGCGAGGGCCCCTCGGCACGGAAGACCCCCACGAGGAGCTTCCCAGAGTAAAATTTCCCCAGAACACCCGCAGGGACTGACAAAAGGTCTTCACCCCCAGACAGCAGCTCCCCAGCATGACAGTGCCGCTGAGGCGGCAAATCCTGGTTACAGCAGATACGGGAGAAGACTGAAGCCCAGGCAGCATGGGGATTGATGTGTAATGATTCTATCACAGCATGCAGACTGTTATTCTTTTGTTCGATCTAAATGTTTGGGGGGGGGGGGGGGTAGCCACACATGTGACTTACTTAATGCCTTGCATAATGCCTCACATCTTAGATAAGAACAAAGGACAGAGTTGTAATCTTTGATATGCAAGAAGCTGCTTGGAGGATTTTTTGTGGGCCAAAGACTGTGAGGGGGATGCTAGGGGATTTAAGAGAAAATGCAAAGTTACCTTTGATGTGAATGCAATGTGACTTGTGAGCTGGGGGGAGACCTGGGTATATAAGGGACGAGTTTTTTCTGAGATGTCCTCTTTCTACAGTGCTCATGTTGGAGACGTGTAATAAACTGCCTTGAGACAAACATGCCTCGTCAATTACACACTCCACAAACTAACTTTTTTGGGAATACGCTTACATATAGTTGCTTAATATCATAAGGCAGGGGTGTCCAATCATGTGCCATGGAGGGCCAAGACCCTGCAGGTTCTCTCTTTTACCCAGTCTCTTCAGCAGGTGCTTTCACTGATCAGCAATCAATGGGAAGAAGTTCAGTGGAATCAGCTGTTGAAGACACCGGTTGGTAAAGCCTGCAGAATCTTGGCCCTCCATGGCACACGATTGGACACCCCTATCATAAAGTAACACTACTGTCACTCGAGTAAAATTCCTGGATAATCTACCCACCTCTAGTAAACTAGAGAGCTCTTTTAAAAAAAAATGAGTTACAGCTGCAGACAATTTGGAGACTGAACAGTGCTACAGTGTAATCGGTGTACATACTAATGTATGTGGCTGCACAGTTAAAAAGTTCCTGGTTTGAGACTTCAGACTGACATGGGGTGTGGAGTTTGCATATTCCCTGATTCAAAAGACGTTCACGTTAACTTGAAGTGTTAAATTGTCTGTACTTGTGTGACAGATCTGTCTGTGGGGGCAGTTGTATCTTCGGCGTTCTTGTCAGGAACAGGAAGGTATCATAGTGCTACTTTAAAACATTCTCTAAACTGATAGGAAATATACAGATTTTAGAAACTATTTTAGCCTGCTTCTATATTTAAAAAAAAAAGAAAATGTGCTAACATTCCATAATAAACAAAATAGCTGCAATGACCTTAAGCTATAGTGCATTCTAATAGCAACAGCCAAAATAATGATAAACAAAGACATCACATTTAACACTTTATTTTGTGCTTTTCTTCAAATAGTAAAGTGAATAATCTCACTTTTGCTTTAAAAGTATTTGTATAAATAACATTTCCAAAAGTCACAATAAATGTTGCTATTTACAAAGTTGATGGGAATATCCAGTCCTATTGCAACAATAAATAAGAGTCAATTCAAACTCTAGTTACTTCTAATTAAGAGAAACAACTATGCAAAGCAATCAGGGTGCACCCAGTCAAGTTTTGTCAATTAAAAAAAAAAAGATACAATGCATCAACTGTTACAATTCTTACACAATAGAAAAATGCAATCATCAGAAAACACAGGGGCAAACTACAAATGTGCACTCCCAGTTTATAGGGAAAACAGATACATGTGTATGAACATATAAGGTGCCTAAACTGCACTGTGCAAAAGAGGTGTCTACAGTATATAGCCACCAATCCACTGAAAAATAAGCTGCCGCGACAATGCGTCGTGTCTCACATTAATGCTGAGCCACTGTGAACAAACAATAATCCTTTACACAGCAGTGAATTCAAGTCACCAGGATTGAAACAAAATGCTTAAAAAATGTGAGGTTAGGACTGCGTAGGAGACACCCAAGTTTCAGACTAACTATGAACGTGAGAAAAAAGCAAATCAATCATATCAGGAACACAAGAGGCTCGGGCCACGTCTATCGCAGTCTGACCGCTAATGTTGGCATGCTTCAGGTCTGACCGCGGTGCCAAGAACTTCACGGCATCCCTGTGGCCTTCCCTGATGGCGAGGTGAATGGGCAGGTGGCCATTGTGGTCGGGGACATTGACCGAGGCGCCATACTCCACCAGAACCTCCAGAGTGTCGCGGAATCCCGTTCGAGCTGCATCGTGGATGGGCGCAATCCCGTGTTTGTCCTGGACATTGGGTTCGGCACCTTTTTCCAACAGCAAACCAGCGATCTTGGAGTTCCCCATCATCATCACCTGTTGGGAGAGGTTGGAGGAGAGGTGAGAAGGGTGCCATCGCAAATTCAGCACCTGAATGTAAATGGCAGGTCGTGACCCTGTAAATTCAAAGTTTCATGTAAAGTGGCAACACTGAGTCACAAATCAGTGTCACGAAAGCAATTAGACAAAGTTTGTGTGGGCAAATAAAAGCAAGACGTGGGAGAAAACTTTGTCAGTTATATTTAGAGTAAATCTTACATTTGAGTACAGTTAAACCTGGACTACCAGGTTTAATCATAGTTTTTTCCCCAGCAGCAGTACGTATTTTGAACAGATTTATGTAACACAGACTGCCGATATTTTGTGGCAATAACCCTGTGTATAAGCTGGTCTTATATATTTATCGCTCAGTATGTTTTTATTATTGCTATGTACATATTGTATTCAACTTTTAGGTAATATTGTTTCAAGCACTATTGTTGTAATTATGAGAATGTTAAATGCGTGAGTGAACTGTGAGTGTGATAGTTTGTTTTTAAGGAGCAGTATCTCAATTTCATTACATTGTTTATTAGCAATGGAATGACAATAAAGGCACTTTGACTTTGACAGTTATTCAGTTACTTTAAACTAACCATGTTTTTGCTCAGCTATGCCACAAAATGAACAACCACTGTTTAGTCACATCACGCAGTAGTACGCAAAATTCTGGCCTCCCCTTGACAAAACGGCATATTGTGGTGATACTTTTTAATTGGTGTCATTTTATTATCTGTGTAGGGGGCCCAGACTTTTGCACATGCCACAAATATATACATTTCTATTTAATTTTTATTCATTTTATGAAATTCAAAGCAACTATACATTGTTTGTTGTCAATGCTGTTCATTTTCTCCATATACTATACTAGTGGGACTATGTTTACATCTTTTCAATTTAAAAAAAAAAAAGGTGCAAGAGATGACCAAATTTTTGCTTACTGTATATCCGTACATCTATTGAGTTTAAGGTTTCATTAACTAAAAGACTGGAGTAATTTGGGGGATATTTCTCACTGAGAAATAAAAGGAAGATGAACACCTAGACATAAATGTATTGATCACCCCATGGAGATTAACGCAGTCACTTTTTCAGATGTTTATGAAGGACTTCGATAAGACTCCCTTAAACAAACAAACAAAAAAGTGAACACAAACTTGAAGAATAATCATAATTTTAACTGATGCACCTTTTTTCGTGGACGCCTGTCCTAAAGAGTTGGCAAATTACTGTGAAACGAGCACAGAGAAAAGAGAACAGACTGCTTTAACATGCTAAAGAGCAAAAGTAGGGCCCATCTCTGGACCAAGGCTTCACCATAAACTCCAACCTGAGTGACCCTGGGACTCTGTCCCCACCTGCAGTGCCGTCCTCCCAAACTCGTTGCGGGTATCGGGATGAACCCGGCACTCGTCCAGGATCCGCTGCACCTCGCTGGTGTCGCCTTTGGCTGCTGCCGCCGTCAAAGCTTTACCGGCATCCATCTGACTCAGGACCATTCTAGTCTCCCCTTCAGTCTGCTCGGCAAGAGGCAAACCACAGTCAGGAAACAAAGCTCACCCAGGGGCTCAGCGACAACAACACAAGCCAAGAGCCATAAAGAGCAGAGCTAACGTTACTACAGCATCCGGTAAATAGTCACAGCTGACGCCATGATAGTCGCCTGTGGGCGTACCGTTACAATGGGTCGTTTCAACAAAGGATTCAATCAGCACAGCTCCACGCAAATGTCTCTTCCACAGACAAACAGCCGGGTGTCGGCTGGACGTGACAAACAAGCGCCCATGCTAACGGCTAACGTTAAAATGGGAGCCACAGCGCTTTCAACCCACCTTGTTCGGTTCCTGACGATCCAGCGCTTCGCTAAGATTTTCCACCCCGCCGTTTTTAAGGACCAATACTTTTGAAATTAAGTGTAAACACTAAGTGTTTATCAACATTACAAAATACATTTGCGCGCTGAGATCTACCCAGCGGTGTCTCCGGACAATTTACAAACATTGTGGTGAACACACGCTGACCAATCACAGTTCACCAAGAGGGCGTTGCTCCACCATATATGGTAAAAGAGGCTGGGTTACAACTCTGTTACTACGCCATCGCTGTGGTAACAGGGGCAGTTGGCCAATCAGCGCTTTTAGAGAAGAAAGCGGGCGATTCGTATGCGTTGATGTCTTCAAAGGCAGTTCATTCAGATTTCTAACATTTAATTGTTCATCTCCAGAGGCAAGTGTGGAAAAAAGGGCGGGTGAAAATATTTAATTTTAGGCGGAATCTAGCGGCTGAGATTACACAATGACGTGCAACAATATGAAGGCAAGATGCAGTGTGACAAACTCTTACAAAAACAAGAAAAACACAAAGATGGGTGATACCAAATGGTTTTAAGAGTATATTTTTACACATTTAAATAATTTGTTGGTTTCACAGCTGAAACACCGACATCAAGTCGCACACAGATTATTTGAAACAAGATTGGTGAAAATTTAAAGGCATTTTTTTCAGTCCAGTCAAAGTGATGATTTGTGCTGCTCTGGAAGCCATGAATACACACTGAAGTATGCTGTCAGGCTTTAAGCGTTAGTTCTGAGCTGGTAATCTGAAAAGAACAAAATATGTAGAGAATTAGATCATTTCAAATAGAATTTCCACAGCTAGTATGCAACCACTCATCAATCATAGAAGAAATTTGTCATGAATCAGAATCTATTGCATTAGACAGTAATAAACAAATGCTCAATAAATAGGCACGCATCCAAAGGGAGACCTAGAGGCATAAGAAAGAAAAGCATAAAAAGGAAAAAGCTGGGGGGGGGGGGGGGAATCTAAAGCTACACACTACTGTCTGTCCCGCTTATTTATGGCTTAAAAAATCTAAACATTGTAAATACCTCCACTCTGTGTAATGTAGCGGACCCATGGTAGAGCCTGGTAACCACTTTTTTCTATGATCTTCATGTACCGCACCTGTGAATAAGAGAAAACAGAGTAACATGTTGAGACATGCTACATAAATTTGGGTGATCAAATCAAATTAAAGCGCCTCAGTGAGCACATTACAGGACCCAACATGACTTTTTAATCTGGTGTTAACTGAGGACACCCCAAGCAGTACACTGACCTTTGGAGGAAACTTTATAAATGTGACTTGTTGGCATTATTCAGTTGCATGACAATGTGAGGGCCCCACCATTAACACACAACACACACATACCTGTATTCCAGAGACTGTGAAGTATGGGATTTCAAATTTGACAGTAATTGGTGGTTTACCCTCCAACTCTTCATTCTCCACGCTGGGCAAACCAAAGTGAGCCCTCATCAGAAACTCTTTACCTCCCTGCACACAGAAAAGTGCGTTAGGCAGACACACACATCCAGAGGCTAAGTAAAACAATTTAAATTTAGCACACTTTTCAAATAAAAGGCTAAATGTCTTACAGGGAAAGATTTGATGGTCCACATCACCAGGTTCTTCTCGGGCACATATTTTGCACTGCCCGTGCTGGTTTTGAACTTTGGCGAGTCAGCATCACTCGGAACAGGGACCCTCACCTCCACATTATTTGCTACTGACTGTTTTTTAAATTGTCCCTTTGCCTGTAAAGAAATAATGATTTATGACTTCCCAGGCACAAAGTATATGGGTATACATAATTATGTATTTAAAAAGGAGAGACACTTCAGACATTCAGGAATTCAGGAACAGTAGGGTACAATTTTCATAGTTTTTTTTGACAGCAAGCAAAGCCTGTTTCCACTGAAATGCATGTCTCACACAGTGGGGCTAAAAAATATTTAGTCAGCCACCAATTGTGCAAGTTCTCCCACTTAAAAGATGAGAGGTCTCCAATTTTCATCATAGGTATACCTCAACTATGACAGACAAAATGAGGGGAAAAAAATCCAGAAAGTCACATTGAAGGATTTTTAATGAATTAATTAGTAAATTCCTTGGTAAAATAAGTATTTGGTCACCTACAAACAAGCAAGATTTCTGGCTCTCACAGACCTGTGACAACTTCTTTAAGAAGCTCCTCTGTCCTCCACTCATTACCTGTATTAATGGCACCTGTTTGAACTCATTATCAGTATAAAAAACACCTGTCCACAACCTCAAACAGTCAGACTCCAAACTCCACTATGGCCAAGACCAAAGAGCTGTCAAAGGACACCAGAAACAAAATTGTAGACCTGCACCAAACTGGGAAGACTGAATCTGCAATAGGTAAGCAGCTTGGTGTGAAGAAATCAACTGTGGGAGCAATTATTAGAAAATGGAAAACATACAAGACCACTGATAATCTCCCTCGATCTGGGGCTCCACTCAAGATCTCACCCCGTGAGGTCAAAATGATCACGAGAATGGTGAGGAAAAATCCCAGAACCACACGGGGGGACCTAGTGAATGACCTGCAGAGAGCTGGGACCAAAGTAACAAAGGCTGCATCAGTAACACACTACGCCGCCAGGGACTCAAATCCTATAGTGCCAGACGTGTCCCCCTGCTTAAGCCAGTACATGTCCAGGCCCGTCTGAAGTTTGCTAGGGAGCATTTGGATGATCCAGAAGAGGATTGGGAGAATGTCATATACCCAGATGAAACCAAAATAGAACTTTTTGGTAAAAACTCAACTTGTCGTGTTTGGAGGAGAAAGAACACCATACCTACTGTGAAGCATGGGGGTGAAAACATTATATTTTGGGGCTGTTTTTCTGCAAAGGGACCAGGGTGACTGATCCGTGTAAAGGAAAGAATGAATGGGGCTATGTATCGTGAGATTTTGAGTGAAAACCACCTTCTGTGGGCAACATATGTTGGTTACATATGCTCCACAAATATATTGCTGTGTGTTGATTGTATTGTGTTCTGCACGTCTCAAGGAACAAAAGGACTGAGCCTCTGAGAGAGCCTTCGGGAGGTAACGGGAAAGTGTGAGGTTTGGCCTTTGTTTCAAGGAGATGACCTGGAGAGATTTCCGCATTTCCGGAGACTAAGGGACAATGGTGTGAAGTTCAGAGGAGTTACATTGTGACTGGGATTAAGTACCATGTGACTGTATGTTTGATTAAACACCATGTGACTGCAGTTTTGATGTCCGGGGTATAAAAGACAGATGTGAGATAATTCATCCTCTTTTTCTGCTTTGAAATTGTTGGAGTACGTGTTTGTGAATAAAGCTGAACCTGAGGAATAAACTCAGTCTCATCCTTCCGCACATCCTCCACACTTCCATCAGCAAGGGCATTGAAGATGAAACGTGGCTGGATCCTATAGCATGACAATGATCCCAAACACACTGCCCGAGCAACGAAGGAGTGGCTTCGTAAGAAGCATTTCAAGGTCCTGGAGTGGCCTAGCCAGTCTCCAGATCTCAACCCCATAGAAAATCTTTGGAGGGAGTTGAAAGTCTGTGTTGCCCAGCGGCAGCCCCAAAAACATCACTGCTCTAGAGGAGATCTGCATGGAGGAATGGGCCAAAATACCAGCAACAGTGTGTGAAAACCTTGTGAAGACTTACAGAAAACGTTTGACCTCTGTCATTGCCAACAAAGGGTATATAACGAAGTATTGAGATGAACTTTTGTTATTGACCAAATACTTATTTTACCAAGGAATTTACCAATTAATTCATTAAAAATCCTTCAATATGATTTTCTGGATTTTTTTTTTCTTCTCATTTTGTGTCTCATAGTTGAGGTATACCTATGATGAAAATTGGAGACCTTTCATCTTTTAAGTGGGAGAACTTGCACAATTGGTGGCTGACTAAATACTATTTTCCCCACTGTATATTATATAGTAAATGTAGTAAAGAAAATCAGTACAGTACCTTGACCATGATTTCCACTCGACTGTGAGAGAATTTTTCAATAACTGATTCAATCCATATCAAAGGTTTCACCTATAAGACAGACTGTTTTGTCACAAATATTTTCTTTAGTTAAAGAACATTTACATGTACAGTATATCTGAATATTATACTGGTGGAGGTAATTTAGCGTTAAGACGTTCCTACTGCAGCACTAAAACTCAATACAATTTTATTCAACACAAATTTGCACAATTACAAAATGCTGGAAATAGGCTGTTTAATTGCTGCTCTCTTGTCAGGTGTTGGTTGGAAATGTCATCTATGAGCTGTTTTGAACCATTTTAGTCCCCCCACCTAAAAAAAAAAAATTCTGCTTAGAGCTGCAAAACATGCCAGAGATCTAAAATGGCAAATACAAAATAAATGTGCAAAATATTTCATAAATACAATACTACTTTTAAATTTGCACATTTAAAAGCTATTCCAGAGGAGCTTTGTAACATTTATTTAATTTTAAATTTTTGGAGATAAAAAAAAAGCCTTTTTTTCATCCCCAACTAAACTTGCTACGACCCCCCCCCCCCCCCCAGTAAATTTAAAACTCCTTGTTCTGGTAAATAAGAAATTTACCAGGAAAAAAAAGCTTGCTAAAGTTTTCTTCTTGAATTTAGTAGGTTTTCTTTTCAGTCGCAACTCTTTTGTCGTAAATGTGGTGCTGTTTTCTAATCAATTAGCTTTTTTTTAACATTTGCTACACTTCTTCTGATAAATTTGTGGCTTTTGTTCCAAAACCACAAGGGGAAACTGGTTACAGGTTGCAGACCCCCACAGTAGCACAAATTCCCTTATATTTACATGGTTCACTGTGTTAGTTCAAACTATGGAACAAATGCAAATGCAACCATACATGTGTATTGATGCGGTAGGACATGAGTTCAGACTCCCCATCTGGTGGAATGAAGGAGATTGTTCGATCACTCTCAAAACGTGAGAGGCGGACGCACTGATGAAACTTCACATCCTCCATCATCACTGTTTTTCCCTTGTCACCTGAATAGAAAATACAGCATGTGTTTATATAAATCATCACTGATTTCAGCATCTATGTACTTAACCAACAACCGGAGTGTCAGGGACAGAGTAACTCGTTCCAACCTGAAAAAAAAAAACAAAAAAAACATTGCCCAGAGTGCCCACATCTCCTGACATTTGACCTTGAGCACAACCTGGATGCAGACCCACCTGATGGTCACAGTGTATGAGTGTGGTGAGCATTGGGGCAGTTGCCTAGAAAGTGTGGTCATGTTTCCGCAATCACATAAGTCCCCACAACTCCTGACTTTTGAATTTGACCCAGACCTTGAGCACAACCTGGAGGCAAACCCACCTAAGGATGGTTGTGTGTTCATTTGGTGAACATCGAGGCAGTTGCCTAGGAATAGTAGTGAATTTTTTTTTTTTTTTTTTTAAATGTGGGCAGATGGACAGACAATGGGTGCACCACCATTGCAATAGCTCCTTTCAGCTTTGCTGGAATGAACGAATAACACTGGAGTAACAAATAGATGATGGTCAGACAGAAGCTTCATACATACGTCCAGTCAGGGAAAAGAGGACTCTGTCGTTGAGACCCAGGCGCAGTTCAGGCATGCCAGACAGCATGGTCTTCAGCTTGATGCTGCCTACAATATCACTGCTCATCACACTGCCATTAGCATTCACCTGAAAGATAATGGGGGGTTTTTCAGTTTCACACTAAAAACTCATGATGCAGTTAACTTCCATGCAAAAACATTACACTTTTTTTTTTAAAGAGGTGTTTGAAAATCTCTTGGGGCACACCTGTGTGCCAAACTCATGAAAGCATGACAGGATATAAACAGTAATGATATCAGTAATGATATCTGCGTGGAGGCTGGGGACAGTGCCTTTGGCATGGCAAACCGGGGTGGTGAGTCCCCTCTTTAAAAATGGGGACCGGAGGGTATGCTCCAACTTTAGAGGGATCACACTCCTCAGCCTCCCTGGGAAGGTCTATGCCAAGGTACTGGAGAGGAGAGTCCGGCCGTTGGTCGAACCTCGGATTCAGGAGGAGCAATGTGGTTTTTGTCGTGACTGTGGCACATCGGACCACCTCTTTACCCTCTCGAGAATCCTCGAGGGTTCATGGGAGTTTGCCCAAGCAGTTTACATGTGTTTTGTGGACTTAGAGAAGTCATTCGTCCGCATCCCTTGTGGTTTTTTGTGGGGGGTGCTTCAGGAGTATGGGGTATTAGGCTTGTTATTACGAGCTATCCAGTCTCTATACAACCGTTGTGAGAGTTTGGTTCGTATTGCCAACACTCGGACTCATTCCCAGTGAGAGTTGGACTCCGCCAGGGCTGCCCTTTGTCACTGATCCTGTTCATAATTTTTATGGACAGGATTTCTAGGCACAGCCAGGGAATGGAGGGTGTCTTGCTTGGTGACCACAGGATCTCATCTGTGTTTGCAGATGATGTTGTCCTGTTGGCTTCATCCAGCAATGACCTACAGGTCTTACTGGGACAGTTTGCTGATGAGTGTGAAGTGGCTGGGATGAGAATCAGCACCTCCACGTCTGAGTCCATGGTCCTCAGCCGGAAAAAGGTGGATTGTCCTCTCCGGGTTGGGCACAAGCTCCTGCCTCAAGTAGAGAAGTTTAAGTATCTCAGGGTCTTATTCACAAGAGAGGGGAGACTGGAGCGAGAGACTGACAGACGGCTCGGAGCAGCATCTGCAGTGATGCAGACGTTGTACCGGTCTGTTGTGGTGGAGAGCGAGCTTAGCTCTAAGGTAAAGCTGTCGGGTTACCAGTCAATCTACGTTCCTACCCTCACCTATGGTCATGAGCTTTGGGTAATGACCAAAAAGTGAGATCGCGGATACAAGCGGCTGAAATGAGCTTCCTTCATAGGACTGCTGGACTCACCCTTACAGACAGGGTGAGGAGCTCAGTCATCCGGGAGAGGCTCAGAGTAGAACCGCTGCTCCTCCACACTGAAAGGAGCCAGTGGAGGTAGTATGGGCATCTGATCAGGATGCCTCCTGGACACCTCCCACTTGAGGTGTTTTGGGCACGTCCCACTGGGAGAAGACCCCGGTGTAGACCCAGGACTCGCTGGAGAGACCGTCTCCCAGCAAGCTGGTCTCGGAACGCCTTGGTATCCTCTCTGAAGAGCTGGAGCAGGTGGCTGGGGAGAGGGAAGTCTGGGCTTCTCTGCTTGAACTGCTGCCTCCGTGACCCAGACCTCCGGAAAAGCGGTAGAAGATGGATGAATGGATGGATGGATAGTAGCTTTGCATATGGAACTTACCATTTGAAGTATTGTACAACCGAGGCTTAAATGTTGGAATATTGGGCCAGTTGGGGTCCCACCCAGATGTCCTGTGTTTGGACTTTTTACTGGTGTCATCCTTCTCTCCTTCCTCTGCTCTCACCTCTCCTGGACCCTCTGCCTGAACACTTTCCTCTCCTTGGCTCCGCTCTTCTGTCTAATCTTGCCCTTTTTGAGCTCTGTCTAATTCAGGTTAGAAAATATCAAGTGTCATGTAAATTAAAAGTAGACAACCAAACATTTCTAGTTAAGGGTACAAAGAGCACCCACTTAAAAACTTGAGTAATGACTGCAGTCTTGAAGGTTTGAGGTTTTTCTCCAAAATTTACAACAATTTTCTTATAATTTTCTACTTTTCTCTGTAAATTTATCTAAATTTCAAACCATTTTCCTCAAATTTGTAATTTCCTCTTCTAAAACTGACTTTTCTTGTACGTTTTAAACTTATTATAAATTTGTGGATTATTTTATGGCTAATTTTTGTCTGTTTTTTAAAAAATAAAATTACTGGGGTTTTTTTTAACAAATTTGAAACAAACTGGTAATTTTATTTATTTTTTTTTTTTTTTACTTTTTCCTTATAACAATTTACATTTTTGACCATAATTTTGCAGAACCAGAACAGAACAATAATTTAACTCTGATTTCAAAGAAAAAAAATAATAAAATTGTATTTAATGAAATAAATTAACTTAAATGACCAAAGATGCAGTTATTTCTGTTATATCTCTATATATTTATAGGTTGGTTTTTTTTTTTTTTTTTTTAGAAATCTCCTCACCACCCAGACAGCAGGAAAAACTTCCCTTATTTTAAAATCCAAATGTTGGTACGTTCAGTTTGTCTGAAGGCTGCTGACGGATGAAAGTCATTGACTTGGTGAATTTCGGTCATCTTAACTTGCCAGGTACATAACAATGAACATAAATTAGTTTATTAATATTAACTAAGGTAAAAGTAAAAACATCTCCCTTTTATTCTTGTCTGAAATAAGAAAAAAAAAAAAAGAAAAAAAACTAACCACACCTGTTAGCTAAGCGACTCTTCCATTGTTGCTCCCGTTACCAGTGGGTTAAAACCATGATCAATGCCTTCACTGCTTACATACAGTACCTCTTCTGATTTTTTTTCTCCACATTTAAAGTACTTTAATAAGCTCGTGTTTCTCTTGGGCAGCGCCGCTCGTAGAGAGACATTCTGCTTGATGACTGGAACACACGGGCGAGGCACTTCTGAACTCTGCGCGGATGACGGTCACACACGTTCTTATGCGCGCTTGCAGACCGTCACTGCTTCATATATTTTTCTTAAATTTGTATTTCCTCATAGAGTGGCAGAAATTTTTTGCAGGTGTGTAGTTTTTTTTTTTTATTTAAGTTTTTGTAAAGGGTATACAGGTCGTTACAGCAATGCATTGTTTACATTTTCATCACATGTTCCCTTATTTTCTGATATCTGACAACATTGGAAGATTAATTCTTACAACACCCCCTTTTTTTTTTTTTTAAAGTGAAAGAAAAAGTGAAATTAAAGAGAAAAAAAAAAAAAAAAAAAAACCCAAACAAACCAGTAAAAAACAAACAAAAAGAAAAAGTAAGTAAATAAAGATAAAAGAGCATCTGAGTAGCTTTGGAACAAAGAGCGGAACCATTATTGAAATGGTATTTGTCAAAGATTAGATCTAATGGAAGACACATATGCGGTCCAGGGTTGCCAAAAGTTCATGAACCCATCCATGTCCTGTCTCAGTGCGAATGTCAACTTTTCCATCGAGTAAATGTCTTGGATCACGTTAGTCCAATCTTCAGGTGTAGGACAGTCCTTCAACATCCATTTTTTAGTTAGAGCTTTTTTGCTTGCCAATATTAAAACATTGAATAAGTATTTTTCTCCTCGTCTTTCCAGTGAGTCCGGTAGTAAACCCAAATACAAAGTTACAAAAGAAAAGGGAATTGTAATTTTGAATATTTTCCCCAATATTGTCTGTACCTTGGTCCAATATTGGTGGATAACTGGGCATGACCAAAACACATGAAAATGATTTGCAGTCTTTTCACCACACAAGCGCCAACAGTTCAATCCCTTATGGGTAAATTTGTTTTGTGCAGGTGTTCTGAAAAATCTTGCCAAGTTTTTCCATCCAAATTCTCTCCACTGCAGGGATGAGGTACTTTTCCATTGCTGTTTATTTAGCTTTTCCCATATTTCCAGTTGTAAAGTGAAATTCCCCTCTTTTTCCCATCTCTCTTTTATATAAGATGTGTTGTCTCCTTTTAAGTCTTGAAGACCTTGGTATATTTTAGAAATGTATCTGATCCCTGGGATCCCTTTATATGCCATTAAGAAGACCTTCAGAACACCTGACTGGGCCCTTTCCAAAACCTCCTTTTTAAGTATATTGTTTATGTGGTGTCTAAGCTGGAAGAGCCTGTAAAGGTCTTGATTTATTAGGCCTTGTTTTTTCAAATCTTCAAAACTTCTTAAGATTTGCCCTTTAAAAAAATCATAATATTTTATCAGCCCTTTCTCCTTCCACTTTTTAAATCTGGTGTCTGTTTTATTAGGAGTAAAGTCCTGATCATAGGCGATCCATTGCAGAAGTCGATAGGGCTCTTTAGTTTGATTCTCTCTGACTATCTTAAACCCAATTTTTAGCGGGGTCTCTATCCACGGGTTAGTGTTATTCAAAAGCTTAGGTAAGGCATTGTTCCCTATTATCGCCTGTAGGGGGATGTCACTTGTTATTTGGCATTCGATCTCCTTCCATTGTGCAGTGTAGACTGGGTTACATATCTCTACTAAAGTTTTAATTTGTGCAGCTTTAAAGTAGTCCCTGATATTTGGCAGCGCGAGCCCACCTTTATCTTTGTTTAGCTGTAGGGTTCTATATCTGATTCTAGGTCTCTTGCCCTGCCATATGAATCTTGAGATCCTTCTGTCCAGCTCCTGCCATGTTTTTTTGGGAGGTTCTACCAGTATTGTTTGGAAAAGGTATAGAAGACGTGGAAGTATATTCATTTTGACTACTTCAATTCTTTGTGCAGTACCCAAGAATGGCATCATATTCCATCTTGCTAGGTCAGATTTTATTTTTGTCACCAGTGGATCATAGTTTAGTGATATAATTTTGTTGAGTTGTTTCGGGATATTGACCCCCAGATATTTCATAGATTCCGACTCCCAGTTAGTTTTGAGTTTGCTTAGTGAATAATGATTTGGGTCATAGTTGAATGTTAAAACTTGGGTTTTATGCATGTTTAATTTGTACCCTGATAAATCTCCATACTCTGAAAAAACTGAGGTTAGTTCTGGTAAAGAAGTGTTCGGCTGCCCTAGGTATATTAAAATGTCATCAGCAAAGAGTGCTATTTTATGTTCCTTCTGACCAAGTGTAATACCTTGAATTTTTTGGTTTTGTCTTATCCATTGGCTCACAGGTTCTATGAAGATTGCAAAGAGCAGTGGAGACAGGGGGCAGCCCTGACGACATCCTCTTTCCAGTTCAAAAGATGATGATAAAATATCGTTAATCCTTATTTTAGCTGTTGGTTTTTTATATAATGCCTGTATAGTTCTAATGAAGTTGTTATGAAAATTGAAACTGGATAAGATTCTATATAGAAAAGACCAGTCAACCGAATCGAATGCTTTTTCAGCATCTAATCCCAATATGACTGCATTTAAGTTATATTTTTTTATATGATGAATTATGTGTAAAGTGCGTCGAATGTTGTCTTGTGTCTGTCTTTGTCTTATAAAACCTGTTTGGTCTAAATGAATTAGGTCTGTCAGTATATTTTCTAACCTTTTGGCAAGGATAATGGTAAAAAGCTTATAGTCCTGATTTAGTACACTGATTGGTCTGTAGTTGGAGCACTCTAGTTTATCCTTTTCAGGTTTAGGTATAACTGCAATGACCCCTTCTCTCCAGGAGGGGGGGATTTCCCCTGTGTGGAGGACATAATTAAATGTTTTCAGGAGGAGAGGAGATAGTTGCTGTTTAAAGGTTTTGTACCACTCTGCTGTATAGCCATCAGCTCCTGGGAATTTGTTAGCTTTAAGTTTCATAATTGCTTTTTCCAATTCTTTAGGATGTATTTCTGACAGTAGTGTTTTATTTTGTGACTCCGTAAGTTGGGGAAGGTTTAATGTGTTTAGGAATGCCTCGGATGCGTTTTTATGTTTTTTGTGGGAGTACAAGTTCTTATAGTAATTCTCGAAGTTTTTAAGAATATCCTGAATTCTGAATTTTATTTCCTTTGATACTGGGTCTCTGATTTTGTAGATTGCTCTTTCTGTTTGATGTTTCCTCAATTTATAGGCTAGCAATTTTGCCGATTTACTGCCCGCTTCATAGTATTTTTGTTTCAGAAATGTAAGTTTCTTCTGGATTTCTATTGTGTAGATCTCATTTATTTGGTTTTTAATTTCCTTATTCTTGAGCGAGTCAGTAGAATGAGTGTTGCCTTTGTGTTCTTTTTCTAGGTTCCTAAGTTCTGACTCTAATGTGGATAGTTTTTCTTGTCTTAGTTTCTTTTGGGTTGCCAGTTTTGCAATAATCTTTCCTCTTATTACAGCTTTGCATGCATCCCACAGTATTAAAGGGGATACTTCTCCATTATCGTTATCTTCCAAATATCTGAGAATATCTGATTCCAATTCATCTTTCAATGGTCCTTTCAGGACATTTGAATTTAACCTCCAAGAAAATGTATTATTTGTGTATTTTTGGATATTTAAGTCCATGTAGATCGGACTGTGGTCGGAGAGATCCATCAGTCCTATTTTACATGTTTTTACTCTTCCAATGTCTCTATTAAACATAAAAAAATAGTCAATCCTTGAGTAAGATGAATGTGGAGTTGAGTAAAATGTATAGTCTTTTACACTGGGGTTGAGTTCCCTCCACACGTCACAGATTCCCAATTCTTTTAGTAGCATCCGAGTCTTCCTGTTTTGGGTGTTATTTTGATGTGGGGAATTACCAGAAGCATCCCAGTATGGATTCAGTCTAAGATTGAAGTCCCCACCACATATCACTAAACCTTGAGCTTTAGTTATCATTAGGTCGAATACATTTTTATAAAATTTCCAGTTAGCCCCTGGGGGAGCATACACATTCAGCAGGGTGATATCTTCTCCCTCTAGCCGCCCAGTTACCAAACTGTATCTCCCTTCTTTATCTTTGTGTTCTGATTTTTTTTCAAATGTAATTTTGGTTGATATCAATGTCGCTACTCCCCTCCTCCTCCCTGATTTATATGAAGATGAAGAGATCATTTTAAACCCTTGTCTACTGAGTTTATTGTGTTCCACATCTGTTAGGTGGGTTTCTTGTAAAAATATTATTCCTGCTTTGTCTCTTTTCATTTTGCCTAGAATCTTGGATCTTTTAACTGGATTCAGGATTCCTTTTACATTATATGAAATTATTTTGGTTACACCCTGTTTCTCCATTGTGTTGTTTTGTTTAGTATAACTGTGTGGTGGCCCTCTTTTGTGCTACTCAGAAACTGAAAGAACATTAAAAACAAGAAAAACATTAAGAACATAGTGTAAAAAACTTTAAAACAAAAAGCTGTCATAAGAACTTCCTGAGCTGAGGTCTTTTTAAAGACCCTGTAAGAGCCTTGATGGAGTGAAGGCCCTGAGGGAAATTCCTCAAACTCTGTTACGTGTTGAGGGCCCTCTCTTACCACTGAAAGTAGTCCCATGCTTTTAACGTGAGTTTCAGAACCCAATCCAAACTTGTAATGATTTTTTTTTTTTTCCTTTTATGCCTAAACCCTGTGAAATTGTGTGCACCCTCCCACCCCCATCACATCAAACATTCACGCAAAAACAGTATTTGTTAGTATGAGGAGAACATGTGGATTATTGTCACATTTCTATTTTAACAAGTTTTTTTTTTTTTATTACAAAGACTTATTTGTTTCAAATAATATGATTGTTCCATGAAATGTTTTACCACATGCTGAATATGCATCTCCTTTAAAGTTTGTTACCTTGTATGAGGGGGATTGGATGTGCGGATTGATTCAAGAGAAAAGAAAAAAAAAAAAAAAAAAAAAAGGTCGCTATTCCAACCTGAAAACGGATAGTTTCTCCGCGACGCTCTGGTGCTGGGTTTCCCGCTGCTGGTCCGTGGATTTTGAGGGTCTTTGTGTTGTCCATGTTTGCGCTTTGATCTTCTCACTCGGGTCTGCTGCGGGTTTAAATACCGTTACCGGGAGCCCTCTTTTCGCCATGTCAGCTGTTGCTTCTTCCGCCGAATTATAGAGACACGTTTCATCGCCGTAGAAGACCCTTAACTTCGCAGGAAATGGTGTCTGAAAGCGCAATTTCTTCTCTCTTAACACCTTTTTCGCGTCATTGTATTCCCTGCGCTTTTTAAGGACCTCCGGGGCGTAATCGTGTTCCACGTAGACTTTTCTCTCCTGGTGCATAAATCCTTTTTTCTGCCAGGCCAGTCTTACAACCTCTTGTTTTATTTTGAAATTGGAAAATCTTACCAACACCGAACGTGGGGGCGCTTCCGCCGCCGGCCTAGCGGCTAATGAACGATGTGCCTTTTCTATCTTCAAGTCGGTGGTTTGTGGAATATCCAATTTCTCTCTTAGTAGGGATTCCACGCATTCTGCCATTGAGTTAAAACCATTTTCGGTTCCTTCTATCAGACCATGAATTCTTATGTTGTCTCTTCTTTGTTTTCCTTCTTGGTCGGTTAGCTTAGCCTCTATAGCTGCTTGTCTTTTGCGTAGGTCTAGCACAGAATCTTCGAGCACTTTTATTCGATCCTCTGTTTCCAAGATTCGGTTCTCGGCCTGGTCCACTCTGCTGTTTGTCCTTTTCAATTCTTCTCTGAATTCCCGAAATTCGGCCGTAACTTCTCGGCGAAATCGTCGTAGCTCCTCAAATAGTGATTTCAGGCTAACCCTTTTGTTAGCTATCACCAGTTCCTCGTCTTCTGAACGGAGATCTTCCAGTTCAGATTCTCCGGCCGATACGTGTCCTGGCCTGGAGAATTTCAGTTTCTTCTGTTTTCCTTTAGACATGATGATTTTGTCTTTTGATTTTCACTCCTCCAAAAATCCGTTAAGTTTGATTTTCAAGGTGTTATCCTGGATTGGGTCTGAGAGCTTCAGTGTTAAGCTGCAGTCGCCATGGCGTCCAGACCGGAAGTCCGCAGGTGTGTAGTTTTAAACAATCTTCATGGTACATGTATCTCTTCTTACCAATACATTTATGGACTCGATGACATCGATGAAGACCTCGTTCTTTTTGTATTTAATCCCCTCTGACCTCCAGGAGACGGCGTTGGTCACAGTGGTTGGCACTTTTGATTTTGCCACCTCAAGCTTGGCCCCCTCCTGAGTAATGTATCTACAAGAGATGAGATATCATGATATACTGAAAAGAAACACCCATTTTTCTTTTCTTTAAGGAAAAATAAATAATATTAAATTGTCTGTATGGAGTCTCACTCTTGTAGAATCTTGCTGTCTGTAGTCTGAGGGAATCCAAAGTCCATCAGCTCATCCAGCAGCTCATAGACGACCACAAAGTTGTCCTGAATGCTCTCCTCCTCCAGCTCTTTGAAGTACTCCTTGAACACCTGCCACACAAACCATCTGTATCTGACAAGCTGTCAATTTTCACTTTGGTTTGTCACCATCTTTGGTTGTTACCTTTCACTGACTTTTCCATGTAAACACAGAGCTGGGTCCAACACAAACATCAGCAA
Organism: Pholidichthys leucotaenia; assembly: GCA_020510985.1. Classification (NCBI taxonomy): domain Eukaryota; kingdom Metazoa; phylum Chordata; class Actinopteri; order Cichliformes; family Pholidichthyidae; genus Pholidichthys; species Pholidichthys leucotaenia. The sequence continues at coordinate 147,822,741 of CM035848.1, forward strand.
TGAGCATTTAAATTATGACCACTCACCTCAACTAGTTTGTAGAGGAAAGAATATACAAGCGAGGCATTGGAGTTTTTGTTTGTGGTCGCCACAACTGTGCAGAAGTTATGTCAAGAAGCATTAGACAGTCATTGCAGTTACATTCTCCTTCAGACATCAATGCCAACAACCACACTACATTTGCATGCACAGCAGTTATAATAACCCAAATTAGACAATGCCATGTAAGCAACAGCTTCTAATCTACTTAACAGGAGTAAGGTCATGCTGGGGGTAATCAACAGGAAAATTAAAACCTGTAGAGTATTCCAATTTAGTCAGGTACTCAGATGAAATATTCCTACCCGAGTTTTCAAAGTGTTTTGTTGACAGTTCTGCTTATTTCCCACAAGTTTAGCCCCCCCTCTCCCCGAGAAAGTCACTTAAATATGAATTTAAGCACTTGTGGGCTACATTCCATTGGCTTTGTGTTTTATAACATAAGGAGGCTTATTTGTATGGGGGCAAGTAGTGCCAAAATTAAATAAATATAAACATCAATAAATACTGAAATTGATAATTATTTAAAATTGCAAATAAAAATCTGTGTCATGAATTATTTAAAAATAAATATATGAATTATTAAATACATAAATGTGTTATTATTCACTTTAAATATAAATTCATATTTAAATTCTCTTTAAAGGCATGTGTAATTATTTCACCATTTCATTATTTTATGATTCTTCCAGATGCTATTTGTCTGTTGTTGGAAATAGTTATTCTGTAAGTGGTAAATTTTTATTTTAGATTGAAGAGGAAAAAACTAAAAGTGAAACTCTACTGTTGCCCTCAGATTATTTATTAGTAAAGTGATTTAAAAATGTAGTCTTTCACCCTTATATTCTCAGTATTTTATTTCTTTGGCGTCCACTTAAATTATTTATTCAAATTACTTTATAGTCTGTATTTAGTCTTTATTACATGTTTATTCATTATAACTTTTTCGCCAGTACAAAGTTATATAGATTTTTTAAGCAATTTGTTCTGGACGAGTTTTCACAGCTACATCTACTTGTTTGTTGCAGAGAATCTGGTAACACCATTTCAGGTTTGGAAAATTCTGATTTATAACTAATCAGGAATATTCCCATAGCTGCACCACATATAAACATCCTACAATATTACTCTAAAGATTATACTGTGGGACACATATGTATCACTTTAGGCTTCACATCTCAGATTAGAACAAAGAACTGAGTCTCCTTGGAGATAACAGGAGGATGTGAAAGTTTAGCCTTTGGTATGCAAGAGACGGCCTTGGGGGATTTCCGGGTGGCCGAAGACTATGAAAAGGATGTTATAGGATCAAAGAGTAGATGCATTGTTACTTGTGATTGAAATGCAATGTGACTGAACTGGGACAGTCCTGGTATATAAAGGACGAATGCTTCCGTGTTTTTTCTCTTTCTGCTTTGCTGATGTTGGAAGATGTGAATAAACCTGACTCGTGAGATAAACTCTGCCTCGTCATTTTCACATTTCCACACCGGTGACCCTAAGACGTAGCATGCAACACGTAGAGAATTCCCCAGAGCCAGACTCATCGGGAGCCCCCAGCCAAGCGTATGCCGCTACGGTCCAGCTACCGGACTTTTGGCAGGACAACCCGCGCTCCTGGTTCCACTTGGTCAAAGCACAGTTCACCCTCCGGGGGATAACGGTAGATGACACGAAGTTCTACCATGTGATTACAAAGCTCGACAACCGCACGGCTCGGCATGTGGAGAGCCTATTGGAGTGGCCACCGGCCAACGACAAATACGGCGGGTTGAAGGCTGCGCTCATCAAGCGCTTCACTCTCTGTCGAAGAGAGAGCGGAGAGGCTCCTGGCTCTGAACGACTTGGGAGATGGCACGCCCATTGACCTGATGGAGAACATACTGAGGTTGAGGGGCTCAGACGACGACGACTTCATCTTCACCCACATTTTCCTCAGGACCCTACCGTCGGCCACGAGAGCGGCCCTGGCCAGTTCGCCGTTGTTGGCCCAGCGGGACTTCCGCGCGCTGGCCCAGGAGGCGCATCGGATTATCAACGCCAGCAAACAGCGCGCGGCCACCGCAGCAGCGACGGGGTTCGGCGCGGGGGCCGGAGATGGCGGGGGGCCAGAGACGGCAGTAGCAGAATCACCGACGGCGGCAGCGGCGGAGGGAGGCCAAGGATCGCGGAGGAGACACCCTCTGTTTCTACCATCGCCGCTTTGCAGAGAAGGCACGCAAATGTATACCGCCGTGCCAATTCAAGCGCTCGGGAAACGCCAAGACCGGGGGTCGGTAGCAGCTGCGACCCTTGGGGAGGAGAACAAGCTGCTCTACTTGAAGGATGCACGCTCGGGGAGGCATTTCCTCGTGGACACAGGCTCCCAGTTGAGTTTCATCACACCTTCCTCCGCTGACCGGCTGGCAGTTTCCGGAGGTCCCGGGGTGGCAGCAGCGAACGGCTCGGAGATTAAGACCTTTGGTGAGAGGACCCTGCTTCTGTCTTTACACGGCCGTACATTCGAGTGGACTTTTGTCATAGCAGCAGTGAATTTCAATATGTTGGGGGCTGATTTTCTGTGCTCACATGGTTTGTTGGTTGATCTTGCTAACAGGCGCCTGGTTAATGCACTTTCGATTCTATTCCCTGTACAGCCCGAGTGGCCCCGCCAACAGCACAAGCCAACGTCACAGCTGCAAGCGGTAAGTTCCACACACTGCTCACTCAGTTCCCAGCACTCATGGTCCCCACATTTTCAGCAGCCGTCGCTAAATACGGGGTGGAACATTTTATTACTACCACCGGCCCGCCCGTTTTTGCAAAAGCTCGGCGCTTGGATGCAGCTAAACTGACCATAGCGCGCGAGGAGTTCGCCAACCTGGAAAGGTTGGGCATCATCAGGCGTTCTAACAGCCCATGGGCTTCTCCGCTTCACATGGTCCCGAAAGCTGACGGCTCGTGGCGACCTTGCGGAGATTTCCGCAGGTTGAACAACGCCACAGCGCACGACCACTACCCAATCCCCCATATCCAAGATTTTTCCGTTCATTTGGCGGGGGCGCGCGTTTTTTCTAAGATAGACTTGATCCGCGGTTACCACCAAGTCCCAGTGCGCGCTGAGGACATACCCAAAACAGCGGTAATAACTCCGTTTGGTCTATTCGAGTTTTTGCGCATGCCATTTGGGCTTAAAGGCACTGTGCAGACGTTCCAACGCATGATGGACGCGGTGTTGCACGATCTCCCTTTCGTATTCGTCTACCTGGACGACATCTTAGTAGCCAGTGCGTCCGAAGACGAACACAAAAACCACCTCACGGCAGTTTTCCAGAGGTTGGGAGAGCATGGTTTTAATAATCAACCCAGCGAAGTGTCAGTTCGGGGTGGCGCAGATTGATTTTTTGGGGCATCGCGTCTCTCCAGAAGGAGCGGTTCCGCTACCTGACAAAGTGCGCGCGGTAACAAATTTTCCCCAGCCACAAACGGTCAGGGCGTTACAGGAGTTTTTGGGAATGTTGAATTTTTATAATCGTTTCCTTCCCCGCGCAGCGCAGCTCATGCAACCACTGTACGCCGCGCTCAAAAAACAAAAACCCGCGAATAAAATCGAATGGTCCCCGGAGCGAGAGTTCTCGGAAGTCAAGGCAGCCCTGGCCAATGCTGCGTTGTTGGCGCATCCGGACCCAACGGCCCGCATAGCGCTCACTACTGACGCGTCAGATGTGGCTATAGGGGCGGTCGTGGAGCAGCATGTAGCCAGGGCTTGGCAGCCACTCGCCTTTTTCAGCAGGACTGTGTGCATTAGTGAACGTAAATACAGCGCGTTTGACAGGGAGTTGTTAGCTCTCCACTTGGCCATTCGCCACTTCCAGTTCTGGCTGGAAGGACGCCGTTTCACTGCGTTCGTTGACCACAAGCCGCTGACTTTCGCGATGGCCAAGGTTTCAGAACCGTGGTCAGGCTGGCAGCAGAGACAGCTGGCCGCGATCTCAGAGTTTACTACTGATATTCAGCATGTGGCGTGTAAACTTAATGTAGTGGCAGACTGCCTCTCGCGCGCCGTGGCGGCCCCAGTCCGCGTAGGGATAGATTATGCAGCCATGGCCGCGGATCAGGCTAGCGACGCGGAAGTGCGCGCGCTCCAGTCTGGACCAACAGGGTTAAGGCTGGAGAACATGGTGCTGCAAGACGGTATGCCCCCCCAATCTGCGACGTCTCCACTGGACGACTACGTCCTGTGGTAACGGCCGCGTTTTTGACTCGATTCATTCTCTGGCTCACCCAGGAGTGCGCGCGTCGGTCAAAATGGTAGGAGAGAAATTTGTATGGCCGAGCCTGCGCAAACAGGTTAAGGAGTGAGCAGCAGCCTGCATGGCGTGTCAACGAGCCAAGGTACACAAACACACGAGAGCTCCCTTGGAGCCGTTTCACATCCCGGCTAAGAGGTTCGATCATGTTCACGTGGACCTCGTAGGCCCCCTCCCGCCATCACAGGGGTGCACACACCTTCTGACAATGGTGGACCGCACCACGCGCTGGTCGGAAGTGGTTCCACTGGCGTCAACCACAGCCGAGGAGGTGGCGCGCGCGTTTTTAACTGCGTGGGTGGCGCGTTTTGGAGTCCCGTCGGACATTACGTCTGACAGAGGCCCTCAATTTGTTTCCGAACTTTGGCCAACAATGGCCCGCAGCCTGGGTGTCACAATTCACCGTACAACCGCGTACAATCCGCAGGCTAATGGGTTATGCGAACGTTTTCATAGGTCATTGAAAGCGGCCCTCAGGGCGTCACTGACGGATGCAAATTGGGTAGACAAGCTACCGTGGGTTTTATTGGGGTTGCGTTCTGCACCTAAAGAGGACTTAGAAGCCTCCCCGGCTGAGCTAGTTTTTGCGCAGCCACTTTGGCTGCCCGGGAGTTTCTCCCAGATAATCCTGCGTCAGATAGCGCCCCGTCTCAGCTGTTGCAGCGTGGCACGGAATCGGGCACGCTGCCTGGCCCCGTTCACCATAGTTTTCCGCGCGTTTTTGTACCTAAGACTTTGAAAAACGCGGAGTTTGTTTTTGTCAGACACAATGCTCATCGCCCACCGCTGCGGCCACCTTATGATGGACCATTTAGAGTGCTGGAAACAGGGAACAAACATTTTTTGCTAGATTTGGGGGGCAGGAAGGAAAAGATTAGCATTAACAGGCTCAAACCCGCCTTTGTTGTGGCAGACGAGGATGTGCTGTTGGCCAGGGCTCCTCGGCGCAGCAGACCCCCTCGAGGAAATTCCCCAGAACACCCACAGGAACTGAAACAGTTTTCACCCCCAGACAGCAGCCCCTCAGCATGATGTCACCGCAGAAGTGGTGAAGCCCGCTTACAGCAGATACGGGAGGAGGCTGAGGCCCAAGCAGCATGTGGGTTGACGTGTAATGATTTTATCATGACATGCAGACTGTTATTCTGTTGTTCCATCTTAGATGTTTGGGGGGGGGGTCATGTGGGACACATATGTATCACTTTAGGCTTCACATCTCAGATTAGAACAAAGAACTGAGTCTCCTTGGAGATAACAGGAAGATGTGAAAGTTTAGCCTTTGGTATGCAAGAGACGGCCTTGGGGGATTTCCGGGTGGCCGAAGACTATGAAAAGGATGTTATAGGATCAAAGAGTAGATGCATTGTTACTTGTGATTGAAATGCAATGTGACTGTGAACTGGGAGAGTCCTGGTATATAAAGGACGAATGCTCCCGTGTTTTTTTCTCTTTCTGCTTTGCTGATGTTGGAAGATGTGAATAAACCTGACTCGTGAGATAAACTCTGCCTCGTCATTTTCACATTTCCACAATACGACGTGCAAGGAAACATAGTGACTGTATTTGTAGCATGTGAACAACACGCAGGACAAGGATACGGTAGAGGTTGCTGTGTTTGATCCACATGAAGTGAACATTGCCATGTGACATTACAGGGCTGAGGAGCCCTTCTTCTTCATGCTGCATTAGTAAAGGCATGAAGTGGTCGATTTCTGCCATGTCCACATCGCCTTTGTAGTTCCGGCAAATCAGCACCTGAGTAAGAAGGATACCGGCACATTTACCACAAAATTATAGTTACAGTTGAAACCAGATGTTTACACACACTCTATAAAAATCACACATAACCTTTTATCCCACCTCACTGTATGACATTAAATCAGACTAAACATTTCCTGTTTTAGGTCAGTTGGGATTACCAAAATTATTTACATTTGCTAAATAATTTTTATATTTGCTGAATAACCACATACAATTTTGAAATATCATTTTGTTATAATTATCCAACCAGTCTGACGTGTACAGTGCATCCAGAAAGTGTTCAGTGTGTAGAAGAGCTTGAAATAACGAGGCGATGTGATTTATAAACCAAAGTTTAATATCAGCTTCGCTCCTCTAACAAGTCTCATCTCAGTGCAGAAGCAGAATAAGAGGTCGAACACAGTCAGACCTTCATACTTATACCTACACACAACAAAAGACATTGCATATCAAAGCTGACATCCCGCATTAACTTAATCCCCCCTCCTTTGTCCTCCGTCTCCTCCACCTGACCCTGGGTGGTCAGGGAGATCGATCTGGTCTCCACCGCTGTCCTGTTCCGAGGCGTGAGGTCATTCCACATATGTAATCACTAAACATCTTAATATGTCTATACATATGTAGATATGGGATATATGATTAATATAAACCACACAGTGCTTCATTTTTTCCACATTTTATGTTACAGCCTTATTCCAAAATGGATTAAATTCATTTTTTCCCCTCAAAATTAGACACACAATACCCCATTAATGACAACGTCAAAAAAGGTTGTTTTTTTAAGATTTTTGCAAATTTATTAAAAATAAACTAAGAAATCACATGTACATAAGTATTCACAGCCTTTGCCATGAAGCTCAGAATTGAGCTCAGGTGCATCCTGCTTCCACTGATCATCCTTGAGATGTTTCTACAGCTTAATTGGAGTTCACCTGTGGTAAATTCAGTTGATTGGACATGATTTGGAAAGGCACACACCTGTCTATATAAGGTCCCACAGTTGATAGTGCATGTCAGAGCACAAACCAAACATGAAGTCAAAGGGGCTGCATGGTGGCGCAGTGGTTAGCACTGTGGCAGCACAGTTTACCCTCGGCCGGGGGATCGCGGGGATCGTGAGATCGTGGGTTCGATCCCTGCCCCCGGGCCAACAGTGATCTGTGTGGAGTTTGCATGTTCTCCCCGTGTTGCGTGGGTTTACTCCGGGATTTCTCCGGTTTCCTCCCACACGCCAAAAACATGCAGGTTAGGGAGTTAAGGGGCTCTTGCGCACGCAGCGACCGGCAGCTGGTGGCTTGTCACCAGACTGCAAAACAAATCTACCTACGGGTACAAATAACAAAAAGGAACTGTCTGTAGACCTCCAAGACAGGATTGTCTCAAGACACAAATCTGGGGAAGGGTACAGAAACATTTTTGCTGCTTTGAAGGTCCAAATGAGCACAGTGGCCTCCATCATCCGTAAATGGAAGAAGTTTAGAACCACCAAGACTCTTCCTAGAGCTGGCCAGCCATCTAAAATGAGCGATCGGGGGAGAAGAGCCTTAGTCAGGGAGGTGACCAAGAACCCGATGGTCACTCTTGTCAGAGCTCCAGTGTTCATCTGTGGAGAAAGGAGAACCTTCCAGAAGGACAACCATCTCTGCAGCAATCCACCAATCAGGCCTGTATGGTACAGTGGCCGGATGGAAGCCATTCCTTAGTAAAAGGCACATGGCAACCCACCTGGAGTTTGCCGTAAGGCACCTGAAGGACTCTGACCATGAGAAACAAAATTCTCTGGTCTGATGAGACAAAGATTGAAGTCTTTGGCATGAATGACAAGCGTCATGTTTGGAGGAAACCAGGCACCGCTCATCACCAGCTCAATACCGTCCCTACAGTGAAGCATGGTGGTGGCAGCATTATGCTGTGGGGATGTTTTTCAGTGCCAGGAACTGGGAGACTAGTCAGGATAGATTGAAAGATGAATGTAGCAATGTACAGAGACATCCTGGATGAAAACCTGCTCCAGAGCACCCTTGACCTCAGACTGGGGCAACGGTTCATCTTTCAGCAGAACAACAACCCTAAGGACACAGCCAAGATCAGAGGTGACATCCTACAAGTACCTGGGTATTCATCTGAACAATAAACTAGACTGGTCACACAATACTGACGCACTCTACAAGAAGGGACAGCGCAGGCTGTTCCTGCTGAGGAGACTCAGGTCTTTTGGTGTACAAGGGGCGCTGCTGAAGTCATTCTATGACACGGTGGTGGCATCAGCCATCACTTTTGGAGTGGTCTGCTGGGGCAGTGGCATTACTGCAGCCGATAGGAAGAGACTGAACAAACTGATTAAGAAAGCTAGCTCTGTCCTGGGGCAACGCCTTGATCCGATGGAGGAGATAGGAGAGAGAAGGAAGGTGGCTAAACTGTCATCTCTGCTGGAGTCCGAGTTCCACCCTATGCAGGACATACTGGATGCACTGAGGAGCTCATTTAGCAGCAGACTACATCATCCCAGGTGCACAACCGAGAGGTTTCGTAGGTCCTTCCTACCAACGGCTGTCAGACTGTACAACCTAAGCAGGGCTGCTCGCAGAGATAGCAAAAAGACGTAACAAACTAATAGTTTTTTTTTTTGAATGCAAAAGATGCAATAGACTTACACAATGGTCCTCTCCGGCATACAACTAGGAACATACCGGTCGCTATGGAGGGTGAGAATATGTATGGGCACATAATCATACCATGTAGGATAACTAAATAGACGGTTATGCTGTTTCATCCCACCTAGCAACAATGCTCTGCACTGTGTGTGTTTATATATTTACATATTTATTCCATCTAGCTACAATGCTCTGCACTGGGTGTGTTTATATTTATATATCTATATATTTATTCCATCTAGCTACAATGCTCAGCACTGGGTGTGTTTATATTTATATATCTATATATTTATTCCATCTAGCTACAATGCTCCGCACTGTGTTTTTATATATCTACATATTATTCCATCTAGCTACATTGCTCCGCACTGTGTGTGTTTATATACTTGCATATTTATTCCACCTAGCTGCAATGCTCCGTACTGTGGGTGTTTATATATTTACATATTTATTCCATCTAGCTACAATGCTCTGCACTGTGTGTTCATATATTCATATATTTATTCCATCCAGCTACAATGCTCTGCACTGTGTGTCTGTGTGTGTGTGTGTGTGTGTGTATATATATATTTTATAGTAATATGTACATATGTATATTAGCTGTTCTTGCTTGCTTGTTTTTTTTCTTGCCTTCTGATTGTTGCTCTGAGTGTTGCTATCCCTGTGCTGTTGCAATCCTGGAATTTCCCCGTTGTGGGACTAATAAAGGCTTATCTTATCTTATCTTAAGATATCAAAGGAATGGCTTCAGGACAACTCTGTGAATGTCCTTGAGTGGCCCAGCAAGAGCCTAGACTTGAATCCAATTGAACATCTCTGGAGAGATCTGAAAATGGCTGTGCACCGACGCTTCCCATCCAACCTGATGGAGCTTGAGAGGTGCTGCAAAGAGGAATGAGCAAAACTGCCCAAAGATAGGTGTGCCAAGCTTGTGGCATCATATTCAAAAAGACTTGGGGCTGTAATTGCTGCCAAAGGTGCATCAACAAGTAAAGTATTGCGTAAAGGCTGTGACTACTTATGCACATGTGATTTCTTAGTTTTTTAGTTTTAATAAATTTGCAAAAGTCTCAAAAACTTTTCTCATGTTGTCATTATGGGGTATTGTGTGTAGAATTTTGAGGAAGAAAATGAATAATCCTTTTTGGAATAAGGCTGTAACATAACAAAATATGGAAAAAAGTGAAGTATTGTGAATACTTTCTGGATGCATTGTAAATAAGTTAATGTTAGTCCAGAACTGTAACTTTAGCTCAGCAGTCTAAGGATCCACATGCAGCTCTTTTGTTCTCAACTAGTGGCTCCCTGTGGCTTTGACCCAAAATTTGTGGTAAATTTGTAGCAATTTATAGAAAAATAATGGCCATTTTACAAGAAAAAGGCAAATTTATTAGGTGAAAAAAGAACTAAATTTGATGGAAAAAGTACCAAGTTTACAAGAAAAAAATCACCAATGGGGAAAAAAAATTGCAAGGAAAAAAATACAGAAAAAGTTTTAAGTAATAGTTTAGTACTATGTAGCTTTTTTGTTCCAGTAGGAACACTGAAAAGACTAAAAGTATAGCCATTCGGACCTCAGTCCTAACAGCCAATCACAGGGTGCTTAGTTGTTGGTGACAACAGCTGTGCCCTGTGATTGGCTGGTGAGACTGAGGTCATAGTTGCCATAGTTGCCGTCTTTTCAGTGTTTCTACCAAGTACAGTAATGTTGCGGGCAATGCCTGTCACTAAAGTTCTTTTAAGTTTGCCAAGTACTGAACACAAACACAGGCCAAGTCTATATGCTGGGGAGGGTTAGGCAGCGCGGTGGCGGAGTGGTTAGCACTGCGGCAGCACAGCAACTCACCCTTGGCCAGGGGATCCTGGGTTCAATCCCAGCCCCCGACCAACAGTGATCTGTGTGGAGTTTGCATGTTCTCCCCGTGTCTGTGTGGGTTTACTCCGGGATTTCTCCGGTTTCCTCCCACATGCCAAAAACATGCAAGTTAGGTTAATTGGCCTCAAACTGGGGATTCTAAATTGTCCTTAGGTGTGACTGTGAGAGTGAATGGTTGTCTGTCTCTCTGTGTTGGCCCTGTGATGGACTGGCGATCTGTCCAGGGTGTACCCTGCCTCTCGCCCAAAGATGCTGGGATAGGCTCCAGCCCCCCCGCGACCCGAAAAGGATTAAGCGGAAGAAGATGGATGGAAGATGGATGGGTTTGCTCATCCTTTTTATAGAGAGCCTAAGTTATACCCCCTCTACTTCCGCATATGGAACCTTAAATTGGAAAAAAATCTCCACTGAAATGAATGGCAGGAGCAAAATTATCTTTTGATCCCCATCGAATTTTGCCACGAGTTATACATACAGTGGTGTGAAAAAGTGTTTGCCCCCTTCCTGATTTCTCATTTTTTTATATGTTTGTCATACTTAAATGTTTCAGATCAAACAAATTTAAATATTAGACAAAGATAACAAGTAAACACAAAATGCAGTTTTTAAATTAAGGTGTTTATTATTAAAGGTAAAAAAATCCAAACCTACAAGGCCCTGTGTGGAAAAAGTAATTGCTCCTCCCTGTTAAAACATAAATTAACTGTGGTTTATCACATCTTTGGAAAGCTGAATTCAATTTCTCTAGCCACACCCAGGCCTGATTACTGCCACACCTGTTCTCAATCAAGAAATCGTTTAAATAGGACCTGCGTGACAAAGTGATGTAGACCAAAAGATCCTCAAAAGCCAGACATCATGCTGTGATCCAAAGAAATTCAGGAACAAAGTAATTGAGATCTATCAGTCTGAAAAAGGTTATAAAGCCATTTCTAAAGCTTTGAGACTCCAGCAAACCACAGTGACAACCATTACCCACAAATGACGAAAACATGGAACAGCGATGAACCTTTCCCAGGAGTGGCCAGCCGACAAAAATAACCCACAGAGCACAGCAACGACTCATCCAAGAGGTCATAAAAGACCCTACAACAACATCCAAAGAACCGCAGGCCTCACTTGCCTCAGTTAAGGTCAGTGTTCATGACTCCACCATAAGAAAGAGACTGGGCAAAAATGGCCTGCATGGCAGGGTTCCAAGATGAAAACTTCTGCCGAGCAAAAAGAACATAAAGGCTCGTCTCAGTTTTGCCAGAAAACATCTTGATGATCCCCAAGACTTTGGGGAAAATACTCTGTGGACTGACGAGACAAAAGTTGAACTTTTTGGAAGGTGTGTGTCCCATTACATCTGGAATAAAAGCAATACAGCGTTTCAGAAAAGGAACATCATACCAACAGTAAAACATGGTAGTGGTACTGTGATGGTCTGGGGCTGCTTTGCTGCTCCAGGGCCTGGAAGACTTGCTGTGGTAAATGGAACAATGAATTCTGCTGTCTACCAAAAAAATCCTGAAGGAAAATGTCCGACCATCTGTTCGTGACCTCAAGCTGAAGTGCACTTGGGTTCTGCAGCAGGACAATGATCCAAAGCACACCAGCAAGTCCACCTCTGAATGGCTTAAGAAAAATAAAATGAAGACTTTGGAGTGGCCTAGTCAAAGTCCTGACCTGAATCCGATTGACATGCTGTGGCATGACCTTAAAAACGTGGTTCATGCTCAAAAACCCTCCAATGTGGTTGAATTACAGCAATTCTGCAAAGATGGGTGGGCCAAAATTCCTCCACAGCGCTGTAAAAGACTCATTGCCAGTTATCGCAAACGCTTGATTGCAGTTGTTGTTGCTACGGGTGACCCAACAAATTATTAGATTTAGGGAGCAATCACTTTTTCACACAGGGCCATGTAGGTTTGGATTTTTTTTCCCTTAATAATAAACACCTTCATTTAAAAACTACATTTTGTGTTATTTTCCTTTTGTTCTTATTAAAGACAAAAATAAAAAGGAGATGTCTTTACCTTCTTAACATGTTTCGACTGTCTTCGAAACATATTACAGTCTTCTTAACATTCTTAACTTGTGTGCACATTCTTGTCCACACATTCTTAACATGCACAGTCGAAACATGTTAAGAAGGTAAAGACATCTCCTTTCTATTTTTTGTCTTTAATAAGAACAAAAGGTAAATAATTAAAAGAAGACAAAATGAACCTACTTGAGCTACATTTTGTGTTTACCTGTGTTATCTTTGTCTAATATTTAAATTTGTTTGATGATCTGAAACATTTAAGTGTGACAAACATACAAAAAAATGAGAGATCAGGAAGGGGGCAAACACTTTTTCACACCACTGTATGATGTTTGTCAGTATAAAAGATAATTTTCCATGTAAATAATGGTGTAGGTTGTTGTCTAACTATTAAGGTATAAGGTTGTGAAAATATGTAAGTTACAAAACTACAAACACAGACTCACGCAAGTTGCCTCACAGTTTTTGAGGAGGACCCAGGCTGAAGAAACGACAATCCTCTGGATCAGCTGCAGCTCTCAAAATAGCTTTGTGTTGTTTTTCTCATCTTTGGATCCTTCTTTCATCGGTCAGAAAACAGGAAGTGAGCTTTGAGAGGGGAACCGCCATAACTGTGTCTGGTGACGTGTATAGTCTGAGACAAGTAAATGTAGTTCATTGAGCATTTTCACAAAAACTAAATATTACTCTTATTGTACGACAGCCGACAACTTTAATTACATGGAAAATTATCTTTTAAATTGATAAACATCATAGGTGTAACTCATGGCAAAATTTGATTGGGATCAAAGATAATTTCGCTTTTGTCATTCACTTCAATGGAGAATTTTCCTGATTTAAGGTCCCATATGCGGAAGTAGAGGGGGCGTGACTTAGGCTCTCTATAGGGTTGGATCCAAGAGCCACCTGACATTTGCCTAGTATTTTACCTGGAGTTAGCAAAAGGTCCAAATGTCCCCAAACAGTTGCAAAAGAGTGGCAAATAGTTGCTAATCATCACAAACACTTGCTAACAGTCGCTAATGTTTGCCAACTGTCTTTCACAGTTTTGCTAACCTTTGTGCAAATATTGCTAATTGTTGCCAAATTTTGCTAATGATGGAGGCAACCCCCAATTTTCATAAACATTCGTCACAAAAGTTAGCGAGTCCCAAACTGCAAAATTCATTAGCATTCACTCAATGAGATACTAGTTTTACTCAAATAACATTTTCACAAAAATGTACTTTTCACATTAGTTTTATGACAGGATACTTTTTATTTTTAGAGTACATTTTTGATGAAAAATATGTACTTTACTGAAGTACATTTGGTGGTACTGTTATTTATGAGAATATGTGTGTCTGGGATGCCGTGCCCACCCACAGGGTGACGTTGGCGGGCACGGCCCACTCTGTATATAGTTGAGTGTTCTGCTTAATAAAAGTTCAGTTGGTTGCTGCATGAACAAGACTCTGACTGCCATTATTTCCACTCGCTGAGCACGAGTCAGGGCTACGAGGAGGCCGTCGGGCACATGGCAGCGTACTTTGCGGAGCAGATGAGGGCCAGAGAGCTGTGGGCGAAGGAACTGGTGGCGCTAGGGACGACAGAGCTAGTTAGCTTGGGAAAGCTAACAGCTCAGTCAAAGTCTATGGACAGGCCAGCCGACAGGCTAGTTTCGCGCCGGAACAAAGCTAAGGGTACCAAGCTGGGCCTCGAGGCAGAACCAGGTCCACGTGTGGAGGAGCCCATGGCCACTGACGACAGCGGACACGGTGTAAATGTCGTACACCCCGAAGGGTAGTCAGGACCGCAACGGGTGGTGAAGCTGGACGGCATGAGAGTGCCCATGTTGATAGCCACCGCCGCCACGCAGTCCATGATGAGTAAGGCCACTGGGGGACGAAGTGCATGGAGCCATGACGGCGGTGTGTGGGACAGTCGGGAACAGCTTGTCGGGCACAGAGAGGCAGCATATTGACCAGCAGCATGGCAGGTCCAAAGGGAAGAGGCCCCAAATGGCAGGAAAAGACATTTTCGCCAGGGAGGGGGGCTTCAACCCTGGGGGGAGGCAGCGGCCAGGCTTAGTGATGCCATGGGGCTGCCCTGGCCCTCCGCAGCGATGTGAAGAGTGGTGGCTGCCAAGAGACACTGGTATTACTTGATAAATTTTCTCTTGTGTAAATAATTATATGTGTGTATACAGTGGGGCAAAAAAGTATTTAGTCAGCCACCAATTGTGCAAGTTCTCCCACTTAAAAGATGAAAGAGGTCTCCAATTTTCATCATAGGTATACCTCAACTATGAGAGACAAAATGAGAAAAAAAAAATCCAGAAAATCACATTGAAGGATTTTTAATGAATTAATTGGTAAATTCCTTGGTAAAATAAGTATTTGGTCACCTACAAACAAGCAAGATTTCTGGCTCTCACAGACCTGTAACTTCTTCTTTAAGAGGCTCCTCTGTCCTCCACTCGTTACCTGTTTTAATGGCACCTGTTCGAACTCATTATCAGTATAAAAGACACCTGTCCACAACCTCAAACAGACTCCCAAACTCCACTATGGCCAAGACCAAAAAGCTGTCAAAGGACACCAGAAACAAAATTGTAGACCTGCACCAGGCAGGGAAGACTGAATCTGCAATAGGTAAGCAGCTTGGTGTGAAGAAATCAACTGTGGGAGCAATTATTAGAAAATGGAAGACATACAAGACCACTGATAATCTCCCTCAATCTGGGGTTCCACACAAGATCTCACCCCGTGGGGTCAAAATGATCACGAGAACGGTGAGAAAAAATCCCAGAACCACACGGGGGGACCTAGTGAATGACCTGCAGAGAGCTGGGAGCAAAGTAACAAAGGCTACCATCAGAAACACACTACGCCGCCAGGGACTCAAATCCTGCAGTGCCAGATGTGTCCCCCTGCTTAAGCCTGTACATGTCCAGGCCCATCTGAAGTTTGCTAGAGAGCATTTGGATGATCCAGAAGAGGATTGGGCGAATGTCATATGGTCAGATGAAACCAAAATAGAACTTTTTGGTAAAAACTCAACTTGTCGTGTTTGGAGGAGAAAGAACACCATACCTACTGTGAAGCATGGGGGTGAAAACATCATACTTTGGGGCTGTTTTTCTGCAAAGGGACCAGGACGACTGATCTGTGTAAAGGAAAGAATGAATGGGGCCATGTATCGTGAGATTTTGAGTGAAAACTTCCTTCCATCAGAAAGGGCATTGAAGATGAAATGTGGCTGGGTCTTTCAGCATGACAATGATCCCAAACACACTGCCCGGGCAACGAAGGAGTGGCTTCGTAAGAAGCATTTCAAGGTCCTGGAGTGGCCTAGCCAGTGTCCAGATCTCAACCCCATAGAAAATCTTTGGAGGGAGTTGAAAGTCTGTGTTGCCCAGCGACAGCCCCAAAACATCACTGCTCTAGAGGAGATCTGCATGGAGGAATGGGCCAAAATACCAGCAACAGTGTGTGAAAACCTTGTGAAGACTTACAGAAAACGTTTGACCTCTGTCATTGCCAACAAAGGGTATATAACAAAGTATTGAGATGAACTTTTGTTATTGACCAAATACTTATTTTACCGAGGAATTTACCAATTAATTCATTAAAAATCCTTCAATGTGATTTTCTGGATTTTTTTTTCTCATTTTGTCTCTCATAGTTGAGGTATACCTATGATGAAAATTGGAGACCTCTCTCATCTTTTAAGTGGGAGAACTTGCACAATTGGTGGCTGACTAAATACTTTTTTCCCCACTGTATATATCTTTGATGCTGGTGTGCATGTGAGTGAGAATGTGTGTAATATAGGACTGTTCTATGTATTCTAGAGACATGGTCCATTTTGGTTGTTTTGGTGTGAATGTGATAGGTTATTTTATTACAATATATTATTCCCATGTTCTTAGTGTGTGATTCGGGTTCTAAACTTGGGAGGTTACAATGGTGTGTGTGGTTTTGCATTTTTTCTAAAGGGGGGAAGAATGTTATGTATGAGAATACGTGTGTCTGGGATGCTGTGCCCATCCACAGGGTGACGTTGGCGGGCACGGCCCACTCTGTATATAGTTGAGTGTTCTGCTTAATAAAGGTTCAGTTGGTTGCTGCATGAACAAAACTCTGACTGCCATTATTTCTAGACATAACAGGTACTCTGAGTTACACTCTGATAAATATAAAGTAGGGAGTGTCTAGAGACAGAAGACGTATCCCTTTACGAAGTGCCTACAGATACAAAAGAGTTAGCAATCCGAGAAAAACCTTTTCAGATCAACTCAAGCCTGATGCAGCTGTGGGATCAACCTCTAACTGGAGGGTTAGTGGTTCATGTCCTGCTGCTTTTGCCACCATGCCCACACCATTTTACTTGACATGAGATGGAATTTAGAACTAAAATTAAGAGGTTAGCCTTAGGATTTGGGAAAGGGTAAGGTTTAAGAAGAAGCCATCCCAATTGTCATTCAGTCCATACAGCCAATCATGTACAGTAGAATGAAATTACGTTTCTCCTATCTACAATGTTAATCACATCTAGAATCAGAGGGGTCGCTGCCATGCAAGGCACCGCCACAAACAACTTCTCCTTCCCCCATTCTATTATGCTGAGCACCACACTAGAAGGTGGAAAGTACCATTTTTATATGGTCTTTGGTGTGACCCGGGTGGGATTTGAACCCATGACCTCCTGGTTGTGGGGCAGATGCTCTATCAACTAAGCCACGATAGTAAATAGATATTAGTAAATAGATAAATAGATATTAATTAAAAAGATGAAACAAATAAATGCCTGGAACATACTGGCCAATCAGATTCCAGCCTGTCTGTAGCAAGCATTCTACTGGTAAGGTTCTGCACCCGTGGCCTATAAGGTAACTCTGATATATGCAACTTTGAGCAGCAGAATTAAAAACCTTTTGTGGCTATTATTCAAGAAAATGCAGCACTGAGAAAATTGATTAGAAATGTTCTTGAAATGTACATGTGGATAGATTACATTTTATTTCCCTCAGACTAACACTCTCAAGAGAAAACCGTCTCAAAAAGTTGAAAGTTTATCATCAAAAAATACATATATAGAAAAAAAAATTGTAAACATATTAAAAGACGTCACTTTTTAAAACGGCAAATTTATGAGGCAATGGGGCAATTTTCAGAAAAAAAAAACCTCAAACTGAGGAGAGTCCAACAGTTACTCATTAGTAACTTTTAAGTATACTTTCTTAGTCGAGTAACCTTTTGATAACTAGTCTTATTCTGCTCATACTCGAGTAATTAGGTTACTTTCATAAGGTAACGCCACTTCTTGAGTGCAGTTTTTTGATACTTTGCCCATTTAGTCCGGCAACCCTTTAATTTATTTATTGACCTAAGGCTTTCATGGTCGCCATGTATCCGGAAGTAAAGGAAGGGGGAAAGGCTAATAAACAAGTCTGTGGCAAGGCTGGACATTAATTTTTAACGACTCGTTTAATATTTAACAATTAAAGCAACAGTTAAAAACGTAACCCAAACTACTAAAAAGACGAAACAATTCTAAGGTTAAAGCTATAGCAAGCAGCCAACAGCTATAAGCCAAATATGCGTTTATCATTTCACTGCAATCAGCTAGAACATTTTTTTCTTACCTTCCCCTTCAGGTCCAACACAAATATAGCAGAGGCTGACATGGTGTACGAACCCACGGCACCCACGGGTGCAGCTCACACGGCGAACCCGGGCTCGGTCTAAAACTCAGGTCGGTACCAGCCCAGATTCACTAATAAACAGAGTTTGAAACCAGCCCGGATCACCGAGTCCACTGGTCCTTTTTTCCTGTCCAGTTACGTCACAACCACAGGTGAAACATTAACTCACCTGAGTGTGAGGACGAAGAGGAGCGTGTGCTACCCGGTTTATCCGCTAGAGGGAGCCACAACCACACAAAAAAACACTGACTTCTGAGTCACGGATTTTTTTTTTCCTCAATTAAAGTTTTTTTTTTTCCACTCAGTCTTCAGCGATAAATTAGATGGTTTTATGTGGTTGTCTTTTTTATTGTATTTGTCCAATTTAAATAATTTATATTACATCATATGAGACATGGCATCTTTCATGAACAGGTTGTCATAACCACCGAGGGTCCTCCTACAACCATCTATCCATCTTTTTCATTCATCCATTCATTCATCTTCTTCCGCTTAATCCTTTTCGAGTCACGGGGGGGGGGGGGGAGTGGTGGAGCCTATCCCAGCATCTTTGGGCGAGAGGCAGGGTACACCCTGGACAGATCGCCAGTCCATCACAGGACCAACACAGAGAGACAGACAACCATTCACTCTCACAGTCATACCTAAGGACAATTTAGAATCCCCAGTTGATGCCAATTAACCTAACATATGTTTTTGGCATGTGGGAGGAAACCGGAGAAATCCCGGAGTAAACCCACGCAGACACGGGGAGAACATCAGAAAATGCACAGATGGTATAGAAAAAAGTGCAGTGATTCTTACATTTATTTTGACCTGCATTTCATTACAGATGCCATGAACACTACCTGATCAACTTCCTTTCACTTGTTGATATGAGATGAAAAAAAAAAAACCCCACAAACAGGATTGTTATGTATGAGAAAAGGAGTCGGAGTCTCTCTTCAAGCAGCAACCAACCCACACTTTATTGAGAATACCAAGAACTATATACAGAGTGGCGTGCCCTGCTGACGTCACGTTAGGGGCGGGTACGGCAACACACACACACCACACTCACTACACAATTCCCCTCCCCTTTACAAAAATGCAAAACCACACACACACACTCTCGAGACCCTCCCCAATTTAGGACCCAAATCATGCACTAAGGGAACAGGGAACCATGAACTGTAGTAGAATGACCCATCACATTCACACAAAACAACTAAAACCAGCGTTTTTTTGTTTTTTATTTTTAATATACTGTGGCAACCTGGGGAGTGCATAATGGTTTACCACCTTGGACAGGAACAAAGGACGTGAAGTTAACCTTTTGTGTGTGAGAAGTTTCTAGATGCCCTAGTAAGATAACAGGGAGGTGTCAAGGATGAATGGACTGACTGCAGCCGGGGGAGATTATCTTTTGTGTGTGAGAAGAGTCTAGAAGGATGTCATGTGATTTAAGGGAAGAGTTCCTACGTGTATGCCATTCTGTCTATGCTCCTTGTGTGAGTCGTGTAATAAACCGCTTGAACCAAATCAGCCTCATTTTTTTACACTCTCCACAATACACAAAATAATCCCGTATCTCACATGCACACCATGCACATATTTACATTTGAAATTTTTATGTTACTTCACAGTCCCTAGGCAGCCATGGACAAAACTGGCCCGGAGGCCCAGGGCAATCTCACGGCATGCTCGCCCTTGGCCGCCATCTGCCTCCAGGATCAAAGCCTCCCTCCTGGTGAAAATGTCTCTTCTCACCATCAACTGCTTCTCCTCTCTGTCCCCACACTGCTGCTGTCCGGCATGCCGTCCCTCTGTGCCTATCGGTCCACTCCTGACCGCCTTCAACACCGCTGTAGCTGCCACCGTTGTAGTCCCACACACTCCGGCCACCTTGGGCCGAACTCCGGGGACACCTGAAGCCTGCTCGTCAGCCCCATTCGCTGCCTTGGGCGCCTCGCTGTAACGCCCTGCACCCTCGTCCAGGGCGCATTGGGCTCTGGCTGAGCCTGAGACTGAGACTCTGCCCAACCACTACGGTGCCCTGCACCTCCTCTCTGTCGTCTGAGGCGCTCAGCTGCACTGCCTCCGTGCACAGCTGCTGTTGGTCACACCCAGGGTTCACAGCATCACTTCCGCCAACGTCGTTCTCTGACCCAGGTGCTTTGTCGCTGCTCTCAGCACCCTTGTCCTAGGCGCTCCGCTGCATCTTCTCCATGGCCAGCTGTCGCTGCTCTCCCCCGGGGTTCTCAGCCTGCATGTTCCCACCGCCAGCCTCCAGCTGCAGGGATGACTTCTGTCGCTGCTCTCCCTCTCCGCTGTCGTCACACACCGCGCCGTCAAACTCACCAGCGCTACGGTCCTGTACCATGCTACGCTCCTTGGCCAGCCCACCATCTGCAGTGACCGGGAACTCCACCACTCGTGGCCCCGGTCCCACCTCGATGCCTATCTTGTAGCTTGGAACTCGTTTTTGGCGCAAAGTTAGCTTTGTGGCTAACTTGCTCATAGACAATGAGTGGGCCGTTAGTTTCTCCGAGCTAACTAGCCTAGTTCTGCTTGGCGCCAACACTACCACCACCCACAGCTCCGTGGTCCTTGTCTGCTCGGCGAAGTGCTCGGCTAGCCACTCGACAGCATCCTCATAGCATTCCGTTTCACCCAACATACCGAGAATTTTTCGGCGTTCCGCGCCAAGATGGTGGGTCAGAAGTACTTGTCGTCGTCTCCCGTCGAGTCTACTTAAGCCCAGCGCCCCAATGTAATCCTCAAACATGGCCAGCCAGTCCGGCCACAGGAGCACTGGCTCTCCCGTGTACTCCAGAAACGGTAGCAGTGATGGAGGTAGCCCATACGTTCCCGTAATTTTTCTTCTCATCATCAAAATGTTACATATGAGAAAAGGAGTCAGTCTCTCTTCATGCAGCAACCAACCCACACTTTATTGAGAATACCAAGAACTATATACAGAGTGGCCGTGCCCGCCTGACGTCACGTTAGGGGCGGGTACGGCAACACACACACCACACTCACTACACAACAAGGCTGTATTTGATTTGATATAAAACAGTACCCACCAGTACCCAACAGTCTTTGGGGTAAAGACGGGCAATGGATCTCCAGTTTTCCATTTTTTTCTTATAAATCTGTCAGTTTTTACTCACAAATTTTTACTTTTCAACCTTTTTTCTGGTAAATTTGCTAAGTTTACTTTATTCTGATAAATGGTAAGACTTAATTCTTGTATTTTCTTTCTCCTAATTTTCAAAACTACCATCTTAAATTTGTGGCTTTTATCACAAAAATTGCAACTTTTCAATTATAAATTTATTATGTTTATTATACATTTCTGAGGTTTTATTTTTCTCGCACAAGTTATTTTTTGTGGGCAGCATGGTGGAGGAGTGGTTAGCACTGCGGCAGCACAGCAGCTCACCCTTGGCCGGGGGATCCTGGGTTCGATCCCAGCCCCCGACCAACAGTGATCTGTGTGGAGTTTGCATGTTCTCCCCGTGTCTGCGTGGGTTTACTCCGGGATTTCTCCGGTTTCCTCCCACATGCCAAAAACATGCAAATTAGGTTAACTGGCATCAAACTGGGGATTCTAAATTGTCCTTAGGTATGATTGTGAGAGTGAATGGTTGTCTGTCTCTGTGTTGGCCCTGCGATGGACTGGCGATCTGTCCAGGGCGTACCCTGCCTCTCACCCAAAGATGCTGGGATAGGCTCCAGCCACCCCACCCCCCGCGACCCAAAAAGGATTAAGCGGAAGAAGATGGATGGATGGAAGTTATTTTTTGTGTCATAAATTTGTCATTTGTTGATTGAAAATTTTTGACTTTTTTGTAAGTATCTTTTTTATTATGCATTTGCAACCTTAATTTCTGTGTGCTTCTCTTAAATTAGAACATTCTTGCTTATGATAAATTCAATCCATAATTAGTCATCTTTTACAAATAAAATGGTGGCTTTATCATGAATATAATACTTTTTCTTTATAAATGCAATGGATTTATTAATGAATTGGTCTTTTGCAGAAACTATTAACAGAATATGCCACCTGCCCAAGCTGCTAGTAACACTGAGCTAGTCATGGGCAACCTCTGATCGGCAGAAAAGAGACTCTAATGCAGGCAGGACTACAGTTGAACTGGGTTTATTTTCCCAAAAACATAAAATAATAAGCAGCGCAGGGGCTGAACATGAAGCAAGCCGCAAAAGACTGAAAACTTACATAGGCACAGTCACGAGAGCAGAAGTCAGAGGGAATCCACAGTATGATGCCACACAAAAATGAATGCAAAGCAGGACATAAATAAGGAGAGAGATAATCAGGGGAAACACGGGACAGCTGGGGAAAATAATCAGAGCTTAAACAGCAACACATGAGGAGAAATGGCTATGACTACAGAAGACATGAGGGACTGAGAATGATAGAAAAAGGAGTACAGGGAACACACACACACTAGACTTGCACAGACGGCAAAGGTGGGACACAGAACAACAGCAGTTGGTAATGAGGGCCACTTTTGTTCATAACCACTGGCTCTCTGACAAAAAAGAGAGCCAATGAATGAATGAATATTTCACCAATTCACATATTAAAAAGTCTAATTTGTGAGAAAAGTGGGACATTTGCAAATAAATGTAAAGTCACAAATTTCTCATAAAACACATTTACATTTTTGTATTTATGAAATGTTCACAATTTTGTGATAAAAATTGCTAATTCTAGAGAAGAAGTCACAAATTTTTGAGGAACATAATAAGTTTATGATACAAAGAAGATGCAAGTGTATTAGAAAAGTCAAAATTTTAACAGAAAAGCTAATTTTTGAGGAAAATGTCTCAAACTAAAGATAAAAATATTGTAAATTCTCACGAAAAAGTCACTGATTTACGAGAAGGGGAAAAAAATCTCAAATTTATGCTTAAAAAGTTGCAGGTAAAAAATCACCTAACACTCCTACTCACAGGCCATTTTGCTCAAGTATATTTTGTGGCTCCTTGCAGAATTTTTTTTCTTTTTAAGAATGGCTCTTTCTCTAGCAGAGGTTGCAGAGGTGGCCTACGCTGCAATGATCCCTAAATGCTCAAGTCAGCATAAGCATTAATCCATTTTCCAGAAGAATGCAGAATAAAAATCACAATTGACAAAAATTACTATATTGTGGGGACAAAAATATGTTAAATATTTGGAGTTGAAACCTTCAGCTTCAACAGCACTGTGTCATTTTATTGAAACATAAACATAAAGACAGGAAGCAGGGTTTTTTTTTTTCTTCTTCTCTGACTAATGTTTGTGTTGGAGCCATTATAGGGATGTGCAGCTGGTCTGGTATTTCCCCTTCTTGCCTCTCCAAATCAGATCACCTGAAGCATAAATGAATGGATGAATGAATGTGAATATTGTTGAAGCTGAAGAGTAAAACAATGATGTTTTCATGAAAGAAGCTAGAACGTCCTCAAAGAGAACATAACTCCACCACAGCATAACCTATATACAGTACTTATGTAAACTAGATTTACATAAAATCAAGTTCTATCCATAACTCTCTAAAAAAAATCTCAAATAAGAAAAACATAAAGGACAAGTCATGCAATAGTAGAAAAGTGTGTGTGTGGGGGGGGGAGTCCTGAATCCATCCCTTGAATCACATCTGCTCCAAAATCTAATGTCTTCTTCCCAACAAGTCCTCCAGCAGATGTTTGTTCCAGCCCTCTCAACGTAACCCGGTGGACTATTCCAAATATAAAGATATTATCATTTCTTTTCAAGGAACAGTGGTTAGCACTGTTACTTCACAGAAGGTTCCAGGTTCGAATCCCCAGGCTGGCAGGGGTGGGAACCTTTCTGTGTGGAGTTTGCATGTTCTCCCTGTGTGGGTTTTCTCCGGGGACTCCAGTTTCTTCCCACAATCCAAAGACCTGCATGTTAAGTTAACTGGTGACTGTAAATTGGCCCTAGGTCTCTGATAGGCCCCTAGAATAGAGGGTTAGTGTAGCTACTAGAGAAGCGCTTTGAGTGGTCTTGTGACTAGAAAAAGCACTATATAAGTACAGGTCCTTATCACTTTTCGTAGTTAATGTAGATCATAGCCTGTGGGAACACAACAGGCTGACAGTGTGGCAATCTCATTTACAGCTCAGATACAGTCACATCTCATTAAAACAAACAGTTCTTAGATAAGGGGAACCAAACCTATTGTATATGGACATAAGGGGTGGGATACTGATAAAAGCTAATGTCCATCTGGCTCTTAAGGAAACACAGTCACCTGCTTCTGGTTTCCTCTCATGTTACTATGAGTCTGCATCACTTCACTCCACTGATAAACAGAGAGTGAGATCAGGGGTATAACATGACCCAGAGAGGCCCAAAGAGGGATTTTGGTCTGAGAAGCACAGTGAAGCATGTGAGCTGTAGATATTTCTTCAGCTCTGGAGCCAAACAGCTGCACATCACACAGGCATATAAAAAAGAGCAAATGGGTACCCTTTAAACACATTAAACAACCAAGTATCAGTATATTAAGTTTACACAAATTGTGAATATTTTTTGTTTGTACTTATTTATTAGAACACTTTTGTAAAGCAAGTGTGAATAAACTAAAAACAAAATTAGTGTGACATTGCACATAGTACCTAATACCTAGAACTGTTAACTAGTAACACCAGATTTAATGTTCTACTCTATACAACTGCCAATGACCAACTAAGTTTGACCTTGGCTCTCTTTCTCTTGTTTTTGGCCCACATGTTTTACACACTGCAATTTGTTTTTGTTAACAACCTTTTAGTTTTTGTAGCCAAACAAAATTAGGCAAACAAAATGACATTTTTCTCCCCTGGTGCTAAGTAATACATTGTTATCTTGTCATGACTGTTTCCTGGTATGTGATTGGATGCTGGAATCTGTAGAAATTAGGTGGAGAATAATAAGCGTAGACTTGCTAAGAATAACCAGCATGCAAATTCAGTTCAGGGGATGAAAACAATTGTAGCTCTTTTTTTTAAAGAACATTGTGAGTTAGGGAAGAGTATCAAGCAGAGGTTGCACTAGAGTTTTTTATGTCATTTTGACAGACAGGGTGATACATATGGAAAACAGCGGTAAGATGGCGGCCTGGGATTGACCGGGGAATAGAGGGGGTTGGTGGCCCACCTTTCCGGAGGTGATGCCAGCCGGGGTATAAAGGCCACGGCTGGAAGGGGCACGTCCTCTTTCATCGTAGACACCTGGACAGGGAGCACTGTAGCCCACTGCTGTTTGTAAATTCATTAATAAACGTTAACTGCCTTTCGCCCTGCTCCTTGTTCTACTAATTATGGACACAACATTTGGCGACGAGGAGAACATGGTAATGGAGCGTACTGCAACCAGTTTTCGGCCGTTTCCTGAGGCCCCTGGTGAGCCTCCTGTGTCTTGGCCTAGGTGGTTCGCTGCGTTTAGCAACTACCTGGTGGCCCTCAACCTCGGTGAGTTGGAAAAATTGTGGGCAAGAGCAATATTGGTCCACAATTTAGGCATGGAAGGGCAGAGGGTCCTCAAGACATTAGGCAGAGCCGATAACTTTGAGGAGGTGGTAGAGCTAATGGCACAATATTTTCGCGTGCCAGACAACATCATCGTCCGGCACATCCAGTTCCGACAGTGCCACCAGCAGATGGGAGAGTCCGTGAAGGGGTTCGTGGCAGACCTACGTCAGCTGGTGGCTGAGTGCAAATTTGGAGCTCTACAGGATGAGATGGTCCGGGATCAGTTAGCGGAGCATGTTCGCTGCCCTGCTGCCCGGTCACGGCTCCTGACCTATTTGGGCGAATTGATGCTGGCTACCGCTATTGAGATTGTTCAGCAGTTTGAGGCAGCTGAAGTTTTAGCAAGTGACCTCGACGGAGAGTCTTCCTCTACTTTAAATGAGCCTCGGTTAAAGGCGCTGACAGCGGGTCCTGATAATGAAGACGACTTTGAGGAAGAAGAATACGCCTCCGTTGTCAAAATAAGGTCTACCCGGGGAATGCCGAGATGCTACAGCTGTGGATCCGCTAGACATAGATACAAGTCCAGAGAGTGTCCGGCAAAAGGAAAGCGCTGTGGGAAATGTAGCCTGCTGCACCACTTTGCGCAGTCCTGTAGAAACTTTGAGTGAGGGGAATGTGAACAGGGAGGAGGCTCCTCCACGAAGACTCCCACTGTGATTCATACGGTGGCACCAGAGACGGGTGGCCGTATCTACTGCACGGTATCGCTGGACAGAGTCGGCGTATCGATGCTGGTGGATACAGGAGCAGTGGCTTTAATATTGAATCTACAGACGGTGAAGAGTTTGTTCCCCAGATACCGCATTCAGAAAATGTCGGCCCCATTTTACAGCTACGGAAGGAGTAGGATCGCCGTATTGGGGTATATTGTGTTAATGGCAGAGTACAAGACGTGGAGCATGGCGGATGTCCAGGTAGTGGTGAATGCTACAGGATCCAACATTATGGGATGCAATGTGTTTTACAGCTTGGGCTTCTCCATTGCCAATGACACCGGAGAGGAGTGGTCTGGGGGGCGGTTTGTGGGACCAACCCCTGCCGGATGTGGATGATGATGAGGGCCTTTTTTGTTTTTTGTCAAGCTGAGTCTGAAATCACCAAATTTGTGATTTAAGTCTGCCAAATTTCCAAAGTCATGTGACTTGAGTCCATACCTCTGCCAATCCCTTGGCTGAAGATGCTGAGTGGCTACTAACTCTGGAACGCTACTAGCTACAGTGGCTGGTGAGCACAGAAGTTAACGTCCAACTGTGATCTCAACTACTAGATTTACTGTGTGTTAATAAATCAGCTGCTTTTACTACATCTCAAACTTTATCTGTTCACAGATGTTAGATGCATGTGAGCTCTGAGGGCTAGGTTTCTCAAAACATGTCGACAAGACGCACTCTAAGACAACATTTTGTTGTAACCTGAGGCACCAAAGCATTTTGATAGCTTTGTGAAAATGAAATGGTGCTATCTGAGCTCAGCATGGTGGCACAGAGAGACATCGATAAAACTTCCTGTGATGCATGCTGATTTTGGATTTGGTGCAGACTAATCCAACAGAGATGCTCATGACTTTTGCCACGTTTTGCTTGAATAACAGCTCCTCCTCAGGTTACAGTGTAACTAATCAAATACCTTTCTTTTTAAAATGAAAGAGTAGATATCATTGGCACCCTCCTGTTTGGTTTGGTAACATGACAGGCGACTAACTCCCATTTGCCACTACTCCCCTCCCACTGTCAGTTTTCAAGTACACTCCCCCTTGCTGACGAAACAGTGGTGTGAGATGCAGCTCCACCCTTTGTTATGCCACCTGGCCAATTGGAAGACAAAAAACATATGTAAATATCAGGTGATTATGGATACACATGACAGTCGGCATAGCAGGGAACAGGTGTCACCTGAGCCTTGGGGTTATCTGTTGCCTCATGGGTAAAATATTCAGCATACAAAAATTTAAACATAACTCTTGAAGAAGAAGGTGAATGATGTGTGTGGACCTTGTAAATTCCAAACTGGTGAACATAATATGTATACTTATGTATTGGATTGTCTAGACTAAACAGAGGAGCATTGTTGAAGACTTGATTTTGTTGGTGGTTGTTGGTGTTTTTAGTGCATTTTTTTTTTTGGTAGTACTTTAGTGTTAGTGTTTGATTGTTTGTATCATGTTTGTTAAAAAAAAAAAAAAAAAAGGTTCAATAAAGATATTGTGGAAAAAAAAAAATATTCAGCATACAATAGTGATAAATTGGTGCAAGCAATGCTGCAAGTGATGCGACACAAACTCATTGTGAGCTGTTATTTAAAATTATATTAACCCTCAAGCGACCGAGTGGGGTCATTTACAACCCCAGCCATATAATTTAATGTGCCGTCTCTTTATTTTTTATCCAAATTTTCTTTCCTAGCATGAATTTGTCAGTCTACTAATCCTACACACTTTCATAGTTTTTTGCAGGGATCAACCAATTGGTGTGGCGTGGACATCGCAAACTCTTGTGGGGTCATTTATGACCCCGAAGAGAAGCACTGGTTTTATAAATTTTATTCAAATGTTCCACTTCTAATAGTTAGTTAGTTAATCCCTTCACACCTGAAGGTGTATATGGGCGGCGCCTATCTTCGTTTCTCTGACCCTAGGCCACACAGCTACTGTAAGTAGTGAAAGCTACAGCGGGGGGTCAGTCCTCTGGTAGCTCTGTGTGTAACTTTACTTTCCCCATTCCATTATGCGGAGCACCACGCTAGAAGGCAGAAAGCACCATTTTTATACGGTCTTTGGTATGATCCGGCCGGGATTTGAACCCCTGCCTCCCGGGTGTGGGGCAGATGCTCTACCAACTGAGCCACCACTCCGGTTTCCATTTCTAATCAGTACTTTATATTGTATTGCAGTGAACCATGGCTAACAGACCTAGGATAGCAAGATTTACATTTGTCTGTTTGTCTGGATTTGTCTGTTTGTCTGTTTGTTTGTCTGTTTGTTAGCAAGATAACTCAAAAAGTTATGGACGGATTTTCCTGAAATTTTCACAGATTGTCAGAAATGGGGTATCCTACAGATGATTAGATTTTGGTGGTGATCCGGATCACCGTCCACAAGAAAACCGCCATTACGCAAAATGCCATAATAGGTATCATGATCATCATCGTAACTACAATAATAGGTATCATCATCATCGTGATGATATGATGACTATGATGATGATGATGATGATGATACCTATTATTGTAACTATGATGATAATAACTATGATGATGATGATGATGTTCCAAGAGTGAACTGACAAGGACTATCTAAATAAATGTAATGTTGTTCTTACAGTCTGTGTTTTGGTTATTTCTTGCAATAAAAGTATTATTAGCAAACACATTTTACATTAGATCATTATAAAATACCTGTCTTAAATACAGGGAGTAGTTTTGGTATGATAAACCTTCAACCAGCCATTTATAATAAGGATCCCTGTACAGAGCACAATGGGGTCATAAATGACCCCACTTGGTCATTTCAGTCCGTAAAATAGCTTGGTCGCTTGAGGGTTAAATGATAAAATGATAAGCTGAAAGAAAGTGACTGGGAAAAAAAACAGCATTTGGTCTTGATTGGATGAGATCCTATTGGGTGTAGACTAGAGTCCTTCAAGCTGGAATGTCTCAATTCCTGATGGACAACATACCACAGCTTCTAAGTGAATTAAGGTGAAACTGCCTCTTTCTCTCTTACGCAAACCATAGTCATAGTTGCAACTTGCGTCAACTTGCGTCAACCTAAAATATGCCTTTATCTTAAAATCTAATATGTACATAATTTGGTTTGTGGCCTAGAAGATACAGTCCTCCCGTACAATTGTGCACAGACACTTCTAGATCAACTATGTAGCATCAAATCTTTGGTAGAGCAGATTATGTGGGCCCCCAACCCCCACTGTTATATTCATCAGAGTTGGCCTTTTGCATACAGTATATTTGTGGTGTTCTACCAGTATTGACTATATATGGGATATTTAAAACAGTGCTACTTAATATTGTGGTAATCCAAGTACAATATATTGTGTGTCAGCTAAGTGGCTGCCTTTTCACAGTCCATTAAGAGAATTTTTTTTGTGCACTTTTGTACAGTTGTACATACAGTATCTAATATCTATATCTATATCTATATATACTGTATATGTATATATATATATATATATATACACTACCGTTCAAAAGTTTGGGGTCACTTAGAAATTTCCTTATTTTTGAAAGAAAAGCACTTTTTTCAATGAAGATAACTTTAAACTAATTAGAAATACACTCTGTACATTGCTAATGTGGTAAATGACTATTCTAGCGGCAAATGTCTAGTTTTTGGTGTAATATCTACATAGGTGTATAGAGGCCCATTTCCAGCAACTATCACTCCAGTGTTCTAATGGTACAATGTGTTTGCTCATTGCGTCAGAAGGCTAATGGATGATAAGAAAACCCTTGTGCAATCATGTTAGGTCTGCAATGCTGTAATTGCTGCAAATGGAGGATTCTTTGACGAAAGCAAAGTTTGAAGGAAAAAATTATTATTTCAAATACAAATCATTATTTCTAACCTTGTCAATATCTTGACTATATTTTCTATTCATTTTACAACTCATGGTGGTAAATAAAAGTGTGACTTTTCATGGAAACACAAAAATTGTCTGGGTGACCCCAAACTTTTGAACGGTAGTATATATATATATATATACGTATATACTGTATATATATATATATATATATATATATGGTTCCAAGGTTGTCATAGCCAGGAGCGGCACTGGGGTTAAGCTCCCAGTGCTCATAAAATGCTCCTTACGGCGTGCGTCTCGAAAAGCTTCTGACAACTAAGTCCAACTCCTAGCCTGCCCGTGTGGTTTAGTCTCTAAGCCCGGCGGAACTGCTTTTACTAATAGGAGAAGGGGCGAGGGCGGATCTCTGGCGCCTTAAAACCAGATGCTTCGGGTAGATGGTGGCTCGTCACCCTGGGAAGGTAGCCCATCTAGGGGAAGGTAAACCCTGATTTCAAACCTCCGCTGCCTTGCGGCACACCTGGTCACGGGAAAGGCTTCGGGAGTCAACTCTGAGGAAAAATCCGGAGTCGGAGCCCCTAAGGCAGTTCTCTGTTGTGCTCAACATCGTTCTGGCAGCTCCTGCGACGGCGCTGGTGCCAAACTATAGCAGCCCTGCTGTTCCTTTGGATTCATCAGTGACGTGGAGAGGGGGGACATGCTGCATGGGTAACATCTTGTCCTCCATATCTTCCTGCCCAGGCTTGAATCCTACCAACACCCAACGCTGGAAGGTAGAACACCGGTGCGCATCGGCCTGTTCAGCCACAGGCAGTGCTGTTCCAGCAGAGTAGACGTTTAGGATTCTCTTCCATGGTCATCATAGACCGACGGAGGCCGACGTGGCATATATATATATATATACGTATACATACATATATATATATATATATATAATTAATGAAAAATTAAATTAATGAATTTTCTACAGACATTATCATGATCACACATGGTACACTAAGTATATGGACGATCTTTATCAAAACAACCCCATCAATGATGGCCCTGGGTAGTTACTCCCACCATTACCATCAGTCTGATCCTCACCAGGAATATCTGCCAGTTTTTTAAGGATCATCTTTAAAGGTACTTTTATGACATACACTACTCACAAAAAGTTAGGGATATTTGGCTTTTGGATGAAATTTCAGGATCCAGCTAAAATGCACTTTAACCTTTACAGGTGAACTTAATTTGACCTTCTCTAACCTTTTGAATGCACATGTCCAACTGTTCATTGTTTCGGTACTTTCTGCATAACTTACTGTTCTCTAACAAGGTGCTTAACGACAAAATTCACAGCAGGTGTTTGATCCATGAATCGATCAATACATTTTCTGGTTCAATTAGAATTGGTATTTAAACAGTCCTCTTCACCATGCTGTTCACATTTTGATATCATGAGACCAAGACGACGCCTAACAATTGATAAACAGTACCTCGCTATTGCGAGGCTTCAAACAGGATGTTCTCAGAGGGAAGTGGCCACTGGGCTTAAAGTGTCACAAAGTGTCATCAGCAGGTTGCAACAGAGATACAGAGAGACTGGAAGAGTCACAGAAAGGCATAGTAGTGGACGTCCTTTGGCCACATCCCACGCTGATGACCGCTTCATTGTGAACAGTGCCCTGTGGAATCGGATGATGAAGCCACTCAACTCCAGGCACATTTAAGGGAGGTGAGAGGAACCCAAGTGTCACGTCAGACCATTCTTAACTATTTACATCAGCGTGATCTGCATGTTAGATGACCTGCAAAGGTACTTGACCACACCACGAAGCACAGGCGTTACTTGTCTTTCCTGGGTCAGGAAGCATTTACGCTGGACAAGGGAACAGTGGGCCTCAGTGCTGCTCTCTGATGAAAGTCGATTCACATTTAGCAGAAAGGATGGCCGTCAACAATGTTGGCGACCTGAAGAGAGCACCATGCATCAGCCACTGTTGTCACCAGATGAGCCTTTGGTGGTGGTGTTACAGTCTGGGCAAGTGTGTCTAGTCAATACAGAACTGCCCTACACCTTGTGAATGGTACAGTGACAAGCCAATACTACCTGAATAACATCATTAATCCAGTCATTGTGCGCCTGCACGAACAAGACAGGCCTAATTTCATCTTAATGGACGACAATGCTCCAGCTCATTGAGGTCGCATCATTAGGGAATGGCTGCTGGAGGCTGAGGTACCTCAAATGGAGTGGCCTGCACTTTCTCCAGACCTGAATCCCACAGAAAACCTATGGGATCAGCTGAGTCGCAGTGGAGAAGCTCATAACCCTGCACTCCACAACCTCAATGGCCAGAGAGCCAACCTTCAAGAAGAGTGGAATGCCATGCCTCAGCAGACAATAAGTCAACTTGTGAAGAAGAAGAACTTTATTTATATAGCACTTTTCACAGATAAGGATCACAAAGTGCTTTAACAGTAAAAATGCAGAGTAATATAAAAACAAGAAAATAAGATAACACAGCAATTTAAGCAAAAAGAAGCATTAAAGCATATGATTAAAATGATAAAATAATAAAATAAATAAAAACCAGGCCACCAGTCAATTAAAAGCTCCCCTAAATAACAGTGTCTTCAACTGCTTTTTAAGAGTCAACCAAATCAGTCAGATGCAGAGACAGAGGGACAGTGTTCTACAAATGGGGAGCAACGGACTGGAACAACAGATCACTTCTAGTTTTATAGCAAGTTTTAGGGACCAATAAGAGATTCTGGCCTGAAGACCTGAGTGATCAACCTGAAGAATATGGGGTTAAAAGATCACAAATGTATTTTGGAGCTTGGCTATGAATTGCTCTAAAGTTCAAAACTAGAATTTTAAAATCAGTACAAAATTTGACTGATAGCCAGTGAAGAGTGATTGAAATTGGGGTGATATGGTCCCATTTGCGAGCTCCCGTTAAAAGCCTGACTGCAGCATTCTAAACAATCTGTAGGCGGTTTAACAAACCCTTGTTAAAACAGAGTTGCAGTAATTGATTCTAGTTAAGTTAATTCCCTTCCACAACATGTGGGACACAGGGTGGTGCCTATCTCCATTTCTCTGACCCTAGGCCACACAGCTACTGTAAGTTGTGAAAGCTACGGGGGGGGGGGGGGGTCAGTCCTCTGGTAGCTCTGTGCTTTAACTTTCCTTTCCCCATTCTATTTTTCTGAGCACCAAGCTAGAAGGCAGAAAGTGCCATTTTTATATGGTCTTGGGTATGACCCAGATGGGATTTGACCCCCCAACCTCCTGGTTGTGGGGCAGATGCTCTACCAACTAGGCCACCACTCCAGTTAGTAATCAATTCTGGATGAAATAAAAGTGTGAATAATCATCTCCAGATCTGAGCTTGATAATACATTTTTGAGTTTAGAAATGTTCCTCAGGTGGAAAAAGCAGTTTTTGACTAGTTGCTTTCAATGGCTATCCAAGGCCATTGAACTGTCAAACAGCACCCCCAGGTTTCTGATGCTCGACCGTACTGTGGAGCCCAGAGATCTGAGGTGCTGCTTAATGAGAGGAATTTTCACATCAGGTGTAATGATCAGTGTCTCAGTTTTATCAGTTAAGATGGAGGAAGTTATTGTTTAACCATTTTTTGATGGTAGACAAACAGTCAAGTACATTAGATAGCTTGTTTAACTCAAATTCATGAAATGAACAATAGAGCTGAATATCATCTGCATAAAAGTGATAGGACACATCCTTAAAAAGGCTTATAAGCCTTCCAAGAGGGGTCATATACAGTACAATAAAAACAGGATAGGTCCTAGGATTGAACCCTGAGGTACACCACATGACAACTCACTTTCCTCAGATATAAAATTGTTTACCGCAACGCTAAAAGTTCTACCAGTAAAATAGGAGGAAAACCAATCTAAAACTGACTCAGACAGCCCAAAATCACTATGCAAGCACTTTACCAACACTGACTGTATGGTCAACTGTGTCGAACACAGCTGTCAAGTTGAGCAGCACTAAGACTGTGTACTGACCAGAGTCTGCAGCCATCAGTATGTCATTGAAGACTTTTAAAAGAGCAGTCTCAGTTGAGTGGATTTTCCTAAAACCTGATTGAAATGCATCAAATAACGTGTGTTCCTCCAAATAGGAGGCTTGTTGTTCAGCCACAACTTTTTCCAAAATTTTAGACATAAAAGACAGTTTTGAAATAGGCCTAAAATTAAGGGATCAGACTGATCTAGATTTGGCTTTTTAAGAATAGGTTTAACGACTGCCTGTCTGAAAGAACTGGGAACAGAGCCAGTTTGGAGAGAGAGGTTGATTGCGAACAGCATGAGACGTCCGTTGTCAAGCTGTAATTGATACTCAAGGGCACATAACAAGTTATTGAGACATTGGCATTTTTTGTTGTGGTATACCCACCACTGTTGCTGGCTTTTGTTTCAATAAATTGTTTGAGATGAGGAAATCACCACTGCATGCTTCTACTCAAATGCCCTACTTTCATGATAATATCACTGTAGCGTGAAGTTTTTACATTTTCCATAAATTTCACCTGAAAGTCAAATATCCCTAACTTTTTGTGAGTAGTGCATTTTGTAGTGTTGCTCTCCTTTTGCGCATTTGGAAAAGAAGTAATATGCTGAAAAAGGAAATTTGGAACAACCTGCAGACCTAAGCATTATTTTTATGCCTCACCTTAAATATATTATCCTGTAAGTGGAGTACAATAGGTTAGATTTTAAGGTATCACATCACTAATAATTATGATCTATGAAGCTATTAAATGGTTACTATTAATTCTAATGACAATGCATCTAGGAATGCACAATATATATTAGCATGCTATCGGCACTGGCTGATAAAGCATTTAAAATGATTTATCAGCCATCTGCAAAAATTAATATGGTCTAATTACCCCTGTGGGGGGATATCCCTCTCAGTCCATTGTTCAGCCCCTCTGCCTGCTTCTGGGTGTGAGATAATGTCCACCAGCAGTGTCTAGTGTCACCACAATATAATCATACCACTTCCTACGACTGTCTAGGGATAGGAAGATGACCCCAGTGTCTAGTGTCACCACATAGCCCCCCCCGAACACCCAGAAGGGGCTGTGACCCCCCCTCCCTGTCATTTGTGCTCAAGTCGACACCCGTGGAGGCTGCAGCGGGGGGTTGCTGCTCCGGTCGAACTGTCCTGCTGTTGAGGAGTGTCGGAGGGCATGTAAGTTTGTGGCAGGAAAGGGGGAGGGGTGAAAAACACTGTTCCGCTCCAAGTTCCAACACGTGACGGCCGTGGTTCATGGGCACACGGGGACCTTAAAAAGTGGCCTGGCAGACAGTAGCTCTATTTGTTAGTGCCGCTGCTAAGATGCTAACGCTGTAAACAAATAAAAGCTCTGAGATATGTGACCCGTGCTGGCAAAATGAGTCACTTTGAGGACATTATCAAAACTAAGGTAACATTTTTTCCATATTTTGTATTGGAAGACTTTCAAAATGTTATTTAATTTGTAAGAAGTGTGCAAAAACTGACCTGGAAAAAGCCGATTTGTTTATATTTTGGCTAGGTTTAAAACTCGCGTTTGATCAGTCGGGAGTTATGTCTTCCGCCAAAACATATATATTTTTAGAAAGTACAATTTCTAAGCTTTACAATGGTACCAGGCACTCACGGGGGTTTTCCTAGGACTTGCCGCTAGCAAACTAAGAGAGTCATGATTTATGACTTCTCGTGCCTGTAGCTCATAATGACGCGGTGCGCATCCTGACTCATTTTGCCAGCACAGGTCACATATATCAATGTCTCCACCACAATAAAGTCGGCTGCATTTTGTTGAAATAAGTTGGACATATTCAGGTTTACCTCAGAACAGATGCAGAATCTAGTCAGAGCCACAAAGAAGCCTCCATTTATACAGTCTCCATTTATACAGTCTATGGCACAACCACAAACACCAGCAACAAGTACCAGAATTATGCCAAAACATCACTCTTCTTCTTTTAGATTTGATTGGCAGTTAGCAACCAGCTTACAGGTGCATTACCGCCACTGACTTGATTATCATCACTCTATATCTCTGTATAAGGAGTTCTTATAAGGAGTTCTGAACAACTCCCCATGTGTGAAAAAATTATTCATCCCTGGACTGTGTCTTCTCGGCTTTATTGACTGGCTTAACTTCTTCTTCCTCTTCTTCTTCTTTTAGATTTGATTGGCAGTTGGCAACCAGCTCATAGGTACATTACCGCCACTGACTTGATTATCATCACTCTATATCTTTGTGTAAGGAGTTCTTATAAGGAGTTCTGAACGACTCTTTATGTGTGAAAAAATTATCCGTCCTCATGTGAGGAATGGCTGCCTCCGGGACAACTGCCACCTGGCCATTAACTATCCAAACACTCCTTCTTCTTCTTCTTTTAGATTTGATTGGCGGTTGGCACCCAGCTTACAGGAACACTACCACCACATACTTCACTTTATATCACTCTTCTTCTTCTTCTAGATCTGATCACTGGCTGGCAACCAGCTCACAGGTGCACCACCACCACCCACCGGGTTGGATTGTGGACAAGCGAATGGCAGGGAAAATAAAAACTAAATTCTTCCAGAGAACCATCACTCTATATATAATTCAAGAAATCTCTGTCTGTTGTCTGTGTGTCTGTCACGACCATAGGACTCGCGAAAAGATCATAGGATCGCCTATGATGTTCCTGTGATCTCTACATGATGTCTATGTGGTGTCATATAGACGGCACCATAGTATAGAATGATTCAAGAAAATCTGTGTTTGTGTCTGTATGTGATCAAAGGCAGGCATCACTCACGATCACAGGATATCAAAGATCAAAGGCCGGCATCACTCACAATCACAGGACTCGCTATGACATCATCAAAGATCAAAGGCAGGCATCACTGAACGGGTCGTGACATCAAAGATCAAAGGCTGGCATCACTGAACTAGTGGTGATGTCAAAGATCAAAGGCAGGCATCACTGAACGGGTCGTGACATCAAAGATCAAAGGCTGGCATCACTGAACTAGTGGTGATGTCAAAGATCAAAGGCAGGCATCACTGAACGAGTGGTGACGTCAAAGATCAAAGGCAGGCATCACTGAATGGTGATTTTTTTTTTTTTATTATTACTTATTTTGTACCCGTAGGTAGATTTGTTTTGCAGTCTGGTGACAAACCACCAGCTGCCGGTCGCTGCGTGCGCAAGCGCCCCTTAACTCCCTAACCTGCATGTTTTTGGCATGTGGGAGGAAACCGGAGAAAACCCGGAGTAAACCCACGCAAACACGGGGAGAACATGCAAACTCCACACAGATCACTGTTGGCTGGGGGCAGGGATCGAACCCACGATCTCACGGTCCCCCGGGCGAGGGTAAAACTGTGCTGCCACAGTGCTAACCACTGCGCCACCGTGCAGCCCAGGTGATGGCAAAGATCAAAGGCAGGTTTTTTCTTCTTCTACTTTTAGATTTGATTGGCGGTTGGTAACCAGATTACAGGTGCATTACCACCACTGACTTGATAATCATCACTCTATATCTTCTTCCTCTTCTTCCAGACCCGATCGGCGGCCGGCAACCAGCCCACAGGCACACCACCGCCACCAACCCGACCACCATCACTCCACATCACTCTATATCCCATCATTCTATATCCTTGCACAAGGAGCTCCGAACAACTCCCCACGTGCGAAAAAACCACCCGTCCTTCAGAGAAAGCGCTTTGAGTGGTCTTTGTGATTAGAAAAGCGCTATATAAGTATAGGTTAGTTAGTTAGTTAGTTAGAAGCCTATATACTGTTGCCATGGTAACCATGTCAAAGATCAAAGGCAGGCATGCAGAAATGCTTGCTTACACTTGCTTTCTACAGGCATGCAGAAATACTTGCTTACACTTGGTTTCTATGGGCATGTATGGGTCAAAGATCAAAGGCAGGCGTCACTGAACAAGTGGTGACATCAAAGAACAAAGGCAGGGGGCATGCAGAAATGCTTGCTTATACTTGGTTTCTACAGGCATGCATGGGTATGTACTAGTTAAAATGAATTTGAAAAACTTCTAAAAACACTATTTTAAATGCCCCTGCTACTCCACTCTTGCTGACTAATTTAATACTACCTCAGCTGAAACCGGAAGTCACGCCCATAATCGTTCCTACAGTGGCACCCCCAGGAATAAGGTGGATAGATAATTTTAGTTAAAATTAGAAAAAAATATCTGACAACAAAGTAAGATTAAATTTCTTAAAACAAGTAAAACTATCAAAGCAAGTAAAACGTTACAGAAAAATGCACATGAAAAAGAAATTCTTGTCAAAATTATCTTGAGAGAAAAAAAACAGCCTTTATTTAGGATATTTTATCTTACTAAGATTTTCATTTTTACAGTGACAGATACTACTGCCTTCAGCATAAACACAAATTAGTCTTCTCTCTCTCTCTCTCTCTCTCTCTCTCTCTCTCTCTCTCTCTCTATCCGCCGGCTGAAGGAGGAGGATGGACATAGGGAATTCCGTGGTCTTTTGGACTTTTTTTTTTTCATTTTTCCATCACTGCCGGCATAATAAACTTTTGTTTTTTGGGGAGGAGGATGGCAACCTTGGAAATGCCACCTCCATCTATCCGCCAGGGGGTGCGGATCGTTCCCCTGGATGCCACTGTTACTGTGAAGGGGGTCCTTATGGCTGTGGGTGCCCAGGTGGGCCATGATGCGATCCGCTATGCGTCCAGGATGAATAGAGCTGTAGTTGTGTTTCTGGCTGCTGAGGAGAATGTCCACGCTCTGGTTGCGAGCGGTATTGTAATCGGGGACATGTCTGTACAGGTGTCCCCCTTATCAGTACCATCAACGCTTATCACCGTCTCGGGTGTTCCACCTTTCATCACTGACGAGCAGTTGGCGACGGAGCTCCGCAGATTCGGGAAGTTTGCGGGCCCGTTTAGACACGTGAGTTTGGGAATCAGGAAAGCCGAGTTAAAACATGTGAAATCACTCAGGCGACAGGTGTTCATGTTTCTAGACTCGCCCACACAAACTCTGGAAGTGTCCTTCCGGGTCAAACACGGGGACGGCTACTATATGGTGTATGCGAGCTCGGGACAGATGAAGTGTTTTGAATGTGGGAACGTGGGCCATAAACATTTCGCCTGCCCGCACAGGTGCCCGGCGGGGGGCTCTGGTGGAGCCGCGGCTGAGGCTGCCGGTGCGGCTTCCGCTCGCGACGCTGCTGCGGACGGCGTTGCGGGGGCTTCCGCCGCGGCGGAGTCCCGCGGGGCCGCACAGCCTGCCAACGAGGCCTCCGCACCCGCCGCTGCTGCGGACGACATTGCGGGGCCTTCCGCCGCTCCTGCTCCGGAGCCTGCCGCTGTGTCTGTGGACAGCCTGCCTGTGGCGCCCGCAGCGCGGCCTGCAGCTGGGGGCGTTGCTGGTGATGGCGCCCAAACAGTCAATGACGTTGACTCGGCATCACGCTGTGTGTCATCAGCGGCTGTGCTTCCGCAGCCTGCTGCCACTTCAGAGCGGCAGGCAGAACAACGCCGGTCGCCTGATATAGGTGCCGCCCCGGAACCCGTGGCTGATGAAGGATCAGCTGCACCAGCTGATGTGCCAGCTGAATCTAACAGTCAGCAGAGTTGTGCTGGCGAGGTCATGGAGTGTGAATCTGATGCTGTGTCTGCTAAAAATGAGTCTCTTGGGACAACTTGCAAAGCCAATGTGGATTTGTATTCACTAGAAGAAATAAATGCTTTCCTGGATGAAACCTATAATAATAGGGCCGTTAACGTCGCTGATTACTTCAGTGACACTGACAAATTCATTCGGTCTGTTAATGTACTGAAGAAGCAGGTTGGTGTTGACCTCCTGGATGAAAGAAAACGCTTCCGCCTGAAGAAGCACCTCACAACCCTGTGTAAATCAGCAGGGGGACAAAAGGCCAAGCGCGCAAAGATGGAATGATTTCCATGGCAACAGCACGGTGCTCCTCACATCTATCGCCTAATGCAGAAAATAAAATTAGGGTCCTTAAACATCAATGGTGGGAGGGGTAATCATAAGAGGGGATTCATTAGTGACCTGTTCAGACGAAAAGGTCTCAACGTTTTGTTTTTGCAGGAAACTCATACCACTTCAGCAGATGAGGTCAACTGGGGCTTGTGGTGGAAAGGCCCTTTTTCACTCAGTCACAGCACCAATCTTAGTGCAGGAGTGGCCATTTTTGGGGGGGAATCAGCAAATGCACAAGTTTTATCGGTGGTGGAGATAGTGAGGGGCAGGCTGCTTCTTGTTAGGGCTGAAATAGGGGATTCCGTGTTTTGCCTGGTAAATGTTTACGCGTCAAACCACGGTGCTGAAAGGGTTGCCT
The DNA here is from genome assembly GCA_020510985.1 of Pholidichthys leucotaenia. Taxonomy (NCBI): domain Eukaryota; kingdom Metazoa; phylum Chordata; class Actinopteri; order Cichliformes; family Pholidichthyidae; genus Pholidichthys; species Pholidichthys leucotaenia. The sequence continues at coordinate 147,863,532 of CM035848.1, forward strand.
TTTTCAATATACTGACTACTGAATTGCAGCGCTATCACCAAGAACAACTTGTTGTTGCTGGTGATTTCAACTGTACCTTGGACTTCACTGTAGATCACCTGCTGACCTTCAGAAATCCTCGCCTTGGCAAGTTCCAGTTTGTCGGGACAAGGACGGTGTATCACATCTGTGTGAAGGTTCTGAATCTGCGCTCTCTGATGGATGTCACAGAGTCGAGGTGGGCGGGTTTTTTGGGGCCAGAGGTCTCCCCGAAAGGCAGCTGGCAGTGCATGTACAAGCTACCTATTGAGAAACGGACAGCAGATCTCCAGTGGAGGATTGTGCATGGGGCAATAGCTACGAATAAATACAGAGCACGCCTCGATCCGACTGTGGGGGGGGGGATGTTTGTTTTGTTCCCAAGTTGAGACCCTGGAGCATTTGTTTGTTCAATGTTTTCGTTTATCTGGACTTTTTTATATTTTGCGCGAGTGGTTTCAGGCTTTGGGTGAACGTTTCAATTTTGGTCTGTTCATTTACGGTCCAAAGTATAAAGTGGCAAGGAAGGCTGCCCACACTTTGATGAACTTCCTATCTGGTACTGCTAAACTTGCCATCTGGCTGACGAGGAAAAATCGGGCTAGCAACCCTGGCAATGTGGATCCTGTGTCTGCTTTCAAGGTCTTGTTGAAAGTCAGACTCCAGGTGGAGTTCTCTTACTATCAAATGGTGGACAATTTGGAGGCATTCATCAATAGATGGACTGTGGGGAACGTTTTGTGTTCTGTGGGTCAGGGGGATGAGTTATGTTTGCACTTTTGAGATGTGACACACTTGGGGCCGTGATATTGGTGTTTTTGCATTTTTGAATTGTACAATAAAGCCTTTTTTTAAAAGTCAAAGTCTCTCTCTCTCTCTCTCTCTCTCTCCCTCTCTCTCTCGCTCTCTCTCTCTCTCTCTCTGACACACAGACACAGCACTATGGCCTAAACAACACCAGGTATCAGAGGGTAACACTGATCAACAATTACAGTCTAATAATGACAGCAGAACACAGTTATATCAGTCAAGTATTCCTGATTCAAACAATGCACAACAGCAACAACTAGAAAAGCACGTAGAGAGCGCATACCTCTGCCAGGGCTCCTTCCGTCCCTCATGGATAACCTCTAAAATGTAATGGCTTTGTGTGTAGGCCACGAGCCAGTTCTGGTAAAAAATTGCATCAAAGTCTATCCAGTAGTTTTGGAGGATTCTTGCTAACACACTGTGAGAAGAGCCTTGGCGGAGGTATGTATTCTCCAATCATCACCAAAATGTAATGGGTTCCGCTCTAGCCCAAGGACCACCTCTGATGGCAATTTCATCCAAATCCATCCAGCAGTTTTTGTGTAATCCTGCTGCACAAATACAAACAAGGTTCTTGGTAGAGGTATGCACTCTCAAATCATCACCAAAATTTAATGGGTTCATCCTTGGCCCAAGGGCCACCTCTGGTGAAAGTCTTATCAAAATCCATACTGTAGTTTTTGTGTAATCCTGCTAATAAACAGAAAAACAAACAAACCAACTACCCCGATCACATTACCTCCTTTAAATTAATTAAAAACCTGCACGGGGTGACTGGAAAGCTACAAATAGCATGTCTTGTGGGCCTCAGGTTATTTCACACCTTAGACAGAGACAATGAATACACATGGGAGAACAATGCCCAAGTGGGTGAGAGGGGGTTGAATGAAGTGTAGTGTAGATGTCATGCTGTTTATGAGGAAGTGCCTTGAACCTTGTGAAGTGTGACTTGACATAGAGAGAAGAATGCTTGATGTGACCAGTCAGTCTGTTCTTTGCTTGTGAGATGTGAGTGTGTAATAAATCGTCTGAAATGAATATGCCTCTTCATTTACACACTCCACACTGGTGACCCAAGACGTATTATGGAACACGAGGCAAGAACCCCAGAGCCGGCCCGGTTGGGAAGCCCCAGAGACGCTGAAGCCAACCCGCAGACAGCCAGGACTGGAACCCCCAGCAACGCGTGTGCAGTTTCAGTCAAGCTACCGGATTTCTGGCAGCACAACCCGCGCTCTTGGTTCCACCACACCGGGGCCCAGTTTGCCCTCCGGGGAGTAACAGCGAACGACACCAAGTTCTACCATGTGGTAGCAACACTGGACTCCCGCACAGCCCAGCAGGTAGCGAGCCTGCTCGATCAGCCACCAGCCAGCAGCAAATATAAGGCGCTCAAGGCTGCGCTCACCCGGCGCTACACGCTCTCAGAATGTGAGAGAGAGGAGAGGCTCCTGACACGGACCGAGTTAGGAGATAGTTTGGCCGTTGACCTGATGGAGAAGATGCTGGCGTTAATGGGCACGGACGACAGGCACTTTCTGTTTGCCCACCTTTTCCTCCGGAACCTTCCAACAGTGGCGAGAGCGGTTCTGGCCAATTCGCCATTGCTGGCTGCGCGTGACTACCGTGCACTAGCCCAGGAGGCAGACCGGATCATCCTCACCAGCCGGGCGATCACAGTCAACGCGGCAGCGGCGGAGCCCAGCGAGATGACCAGAGGAGGCGAGGAGCCACAGACGGTAGCAGCAGCAGGGGCCAAGGAGCGCCAGAGAGACACGCTCTGTTTCTACCACCGCCGCTTCGGAGAGAACGCGCGCAGATGTGCGCCGCCGTGCCAACTCAAGCGCTCGGGAAAACGCCGAGGCCGGTGGTCAGTAGCAGCTGCGACCCTCGGTGAAGAGAACAAGCTGCTCTACTTGACGGACGCCCGCTCGGGGAGGTGTTTCCTCGTGGACACCGGAGCCCAGAAGAGCTTCATCCTATTGACCTACGCCGACCAGCTGGCAGGACCTAGCGGCCCCGTGATGTTGGCAGCAAACGGCTCGGAAATTAAGACCTTTGGTGAGAGGAGTCTGCTCTTATCTCTACACGGCCGTACATATGAGTGGACTTTTGTCGTAGCAGCACTGAATTACCATATACTGGGGGCTGATTTTCTGTGTGCACATGGTTTACTGGTTGATGTTGCTAACAGGCGCCTGGTTAATGCACTGTCCTTTGACTCTCTCCCCTGTATAGCTCGAGTGACCCAGCCAACAGCACATGCCAACGTCACAGCTCCAGGCGGTAAGTTCCACGCACTGCTCACTCAGTTCCCAGCACTCAAGGTCCCGACGTTTTCAACGGCCATCGCTAAACACGAGGTGGAGCACTTTATCACCACCACCGGGCTGCCCGTTTTTGCAAGACCTCGGCGCTTGGACGCAGCTAAACTGGCCATAGCGCGCGAGGAGTTCGCCAACCTGGAAAGGTTGGGCATCATCAGGCGTTCGAACAGCCCATGGGCATCCCCGCTACACATGGTCCCTAAGGCTGAGGGATCGTGGCGACAGTGCGGTGATTTCCGCAGGTTGAACAACGCCACAGCACACGACCGCTACCCGATTCCCCACATACAGGATTTTTCCATCCACCTCGCCGGAGCGCACATTTTTTCCAAAATAGACCTGGTCCGCAGTTACCATCAAGTCCCAGTGCGCACGGAGGACATACCCAAAACAGCGGTAATAACGCCGTTCGGTTTTTTCGAGTTCCTGCGCATGCCATTCGGGTTAAAAGGCGCGGCACAGACGTTCCAGCGCATGATTGATGCAGTGCTGCGTGATCTCCCGTTCGTGTTCGTCTACCTGGACGATATCCTGGTAGCCATTGCGTCCGAAGACGAACACGAAACCCACCTCAGGACAGTTTTCCGGAGGTTGGAGGAGCACGGGTTAATAATCAACCCGGCAAAATGCCAGTTCGGCGTGACGGAGATTGATTTTTTGGGGCACCGCGTCTCTCCGGAAGGAGCGATCCTGCTGCCTGACAAAGTGCGTGCCGTGGCAGATTTTCCCCGGCCTCAGACGATCAGGGCACTGCAGGAATTTTTGGGGATAGTGAATTTTTATAACCGTTTCCTTCCCCGCGCGGCGCAGCTCATGCAACCATTGTACGCCGCGCTCAAGAGACAGAAACCTGCGGATGGAGTCGAATGGACCCCGGAGCGAGAGCGGGCGTTCTCGGAAGTTAAAGCAGCCCTGGCGAACGTCGCACTGCTGGCACATCCGGACCTGACAGCCCGGATAGCGCTCACCACCGACGCTTCAGACGTGGCCATAGGGGCGGTCGTGGAGCAGTGCATCGCCGGGGCTTGGCAGCCGCTCGCATTTTTCAGCAGAACTTTGCGTGACAGCGAACATAAATACAGCGCGTTCGACAGAGAGTTGCTGGGTCTCCACCTGGCCATACGCCACTTCCAGTTCTGTCTGGAAGGGCGCAGCTTCACCGCGTTCGTAGACCACAAGCCACTAACATTCGCGATGGTCAAGGTTTCAGAACCATGGTCGGGCCGGCAGCAGAGACAGCTGGCCGCAATCTCAGAGTTTACTACCGATATTCAGCATGTGTCGGGTAAACTGAATGTGGCGGCGGACTGCCTCTCACGCGCCGTGGTGGCCCCAGTCTACGTGGGGATAGATTATACACCCATGGCCGCGGAGCAGATTAGCAATGCAGACGTGCGCGCGCTCCATTCTGGACCAACAGGGTTAAGACTGGAGAGCAGGGTGCTGCAAGATGGCGGCCCCCCCCCCCAATCTGTGACGTCTCCATGGGACAATCGCGTCTGGTAGTCCTGGTCGTGAGGCGCCGCCGCGTGTTTGAGTCGGTTCACACTCTGGTGCACCCAGGAGTGCACGCGTCTGTCAAAATGGTGGGAGAGAAGTTCGTGTGGCCGAGCCTACGCAAACAAGTAAAAGAGTGGGCTGCAGCCTGCATGGCGTGCCAACGGGCCAAGGTACACAGGCACAAGAAGGCTCCCTTGGAGCCGTTTCCGGTACCGGCAAAGAGGTTGAACTGTGTTCACATGGACCTCGTGGGCCCCCTCCCGCCATCACAGGGGTGCATGCACCTCCTGACAGTGGTGGACCGCACCACGCGCTGGCCAGAAGCAGTCCCGCTGGCGGCAACCACGTCCGCGGACGTAGCACACGCTTTTTTAACAACATGGGTGGCGCGTTTTGGAGTCCTGTCGGACATTACGTCCGACAGGGGCCCTCAATTTGTTTTCGACCTCTGGACCGCGATGGCCCGCAGCCTGGGTGCTGCAATTCATCGCACAACCGCGTACAACCCACAGGCCAATGGTTTATGCGAGCATTTTCATAGATCAGTGAAAGCGGCACTCAGGGCTTCACTGACAGATGCAAACTGGGTAGACAGGCTGCCATGGGCTTTATTGGGGTTGCGCTCCGCGCCAAAAGAGGATTTGGAAGCTTCCCCGGCAGAGCTCGTTTTTGCGCAGCCCCTACGGCTGCCCGGGGAATTTCTACCGGACAATCCCACGGCGGACAGCTCCCCGTCTCAGCTTTTGCAGCGTAGTGCAAACACAGGCACACTGCCGGGCCCTGCCCACCATAGTTTTTCGCGTGCCTTCGTGCCTAAAACTTTGAAGAACGCGGAGTTCGTGTTCGTCAGACACGATGCCCACCACCCTCCATTGCACCCACCCTATGATGGACCGTTCAGAGTGTTGGAAACAGGGGATAAGAATTTTGTGCTAGACTTGGGGGGTAGACGGGAGAGGATTGGCATAGACAGACTCAAACCTGCCTTTGTAGTGGCGGATGAGCAAGTGCTGTTGGCGAGGGCCCCTCGGCGTGGAAGACCCCCACGGAGACCTCCCCAGGGGAACAATTCATCAGAGCAGCCACACGGACAGAGTGAACCCCCTCCCCCCCCCACGGCTCACCCGCAGTCAGACACACTCCCAGCAGCCTCCCACCAGCACAGCAGCGCCATGGAGCCGGTAAACCCCAGTTACAGCAGATATGGGAGGAGACTGAAGCCGAAACAGCGTGTGGACTGATATTCTATTGTTCTATCTAAGATGCTGGGGGGGGGGGGCGGTGTGGGCCTCAGGTTATTTCACACCTTAGACAGAGACAATGAATACACATGGGAGAACAATGCCCAAGTGGGTGAGAGGGGGTTGAATGAAGTGTAGTGTAGATGTCATGCTGTTTATGAGGAAGTGCCTTGAACCTTGTGAAGTGTGACTTGACATAGAGAGAAGAATGCTTGATGTAACCAGTCAGTCTGCTCTTTGCTTGTGAGATGTGAGTGTGTAATAAATCGTCTGAAATGAATATGCCTCTTCATTTGCCCACTCCACAGTCTATGAAAAATCCTTCATTATATCCATCCAGCTTACGAATAATGTCGTACTCTAGGGACAATCAATGTAAGGTTACACAGTCTGCTTAAGCAGCATGCTCATGTAGTCTACTTTTTTACCAAGCTCTGAGTCTACTGTCCCATGCAAAGCTGTCTGATGTAAGCAATGATGGCCTTACATCAGACCTGGCTTTTCTTGTGCTGGTCTCCATCTCTCAGCTTGCCTTCTCCACTGGCCTGCTCTCTTTCGGCAGGATTTGGTGGTCTCCTCCTCCAGGTGAGTGCTTTAATGGCCCACCTGTCTCCTCGGTGCAGTAATTAGCAGCCCCGCCTCCACTCATTGCTCCACCTTAGAAAAATCCTTTAATCTTCGGGATTTTTTTTTTGAGCAATTCATTTTCCCGAAACTCTTTTCCTCTCAATACTTTCATAAGCGGCACTCACAAACTTTTTTCCAGACATTTTGGCCGAGCTAATTACTTTTTACCTTTCACTGGCACTTGCATAGTCACATGTCAAAACAATTCCTCTGATAGGTTATTGTTACATGATACCCATGTGGGCCACATGCAAGTTAGACTGATCAGCAGTCAGCCACACACAAATATCAAGTGATGAATATAGAATTTGACCAATTAACAACAATGTGATCTTTTTTATTGGCTCATGATAGGCCCCTGATCTTCGTAGGCCCCTGGGCTTCAGCCCAGCCTAGCCCATTCATTAAGGTGGCCTTGAGGAGTGGAGGTGCCTTGAAGTGGACTGTGGTATGAGAAATTCTTTTAGGTATTGTGGTGCATCTCTATGAATGCAAGAATGGGTAAGAAGACAGATTTTGCATTCAATGCAAAGGTGAATGGGGAGCTGATGGAGTGGAGGATGGGTGTGATGTGCTCGAATTTCCACACCCTCATCAGGATCCTGGCAGCGTTATTTTGAATATGTTGGAGCTTTTGGAGGCTCCTGCCAGGGATCCTAATAAGAAGTGCATTACAGTAATCCAACCTGAAGGAGACAAAGGCGTGGACCAGCTTTTCAGCATCATGGAGGGAGAGGGAGGGGCAGAGTTTGGCTACATTTCTGAGGTGGAGAAATGCAGTCTTACATAGGTGGTGGATATGCGCGTCAAATGATAAGGGGGTAAAATTTGATACCTATGTAACCCTTGCCTTATGTTAATTAGGTAAGGGAAATTATTTATTTAGCGAATGCAAAGTCCTTAAGCCAAGCAGTTGCCTCCTGGTTTGCTGTATGGAGGGTGTGTAATCCTCCTTCCAGTCTTTGGAGCGGGCAAGCCTCTATGATGTGTTCCATTGTTTGCTCCTCTCCACATGCGCACAGAGGGCTAGGGCTACTGCCCCATCTGTAAAGGCTGGCCAAGCAGGGGCCATGTCCAGTCCTGAAGCGATTGAGTGTAGACCACTGTCTCCTTGGGAGGTTGGTGCCCGGGACCTGTTGGTTGGGGTTTATCACCAGCTGTTTGTTTGGGACCTCCTTGGTCTCCCATTCCTCTTGCCAAGCTGTCTGGATGGTAAAGTCAGCTGGGGGAGGGTTTTTCCAAATCGGCCGTCTGGATGAAAGTCGGGCAGTGGGTGGAGTGTAGATATCTGCATGGATTGGTAAGTGAGGAGAATCTTTAACTTTTTGGAGCATCCTTTGAGTTAATGCTGCTCGCCGGATGTGTGGAGGGGCTATGTTTGACAGTACAGAGAGCCAGGGGAGTGGTGTTGAGCGGATTGTTCCGGTAATAATAGCGGTAAGGGAAATAATTAAGTGTAGACCAGTTGCTAGGTTCGTAAGGGTTACAATAGGGAATTAGAGTGAGTGTGGAATGAAATAGCTGGAGGCAAGAAATGAATAATTCATATCTGTTATTAATAAAGATAAAGGGAGCAAAATATACAAACAATGTACAAATATACAAATATAACAATGGCCGGCATGAAATAAAACCCCAAAAGTGTCCTACTGAGCTCAGTGTTTGTTCGTTTGGTTTAGCCGTTTGACCAGTCAAGATATCTTGTATCTCCGTCTCAGGTTTCTTTTCCTCTTTTAAAGTGGCAGCTTGAGTTGTTACCACTTCAATGTTGTGCACTGGAGAGAGGAGGGATGTCCTTCAATTGAGACCTTGGTCAGACCTCTGTTCAATCTCGGTTCAATCTCGGGTCAGGTTCGCCATCTCCGGTCGGAGAAAATCCAGGATCCAGAAGGTTTCTGGTCGGCAACCAGAAAAAACCTAGCCAAGATGAGGTTTCAGTGTGAATACAGCATAGGACACAGCCACAATGCCCCTCACGCTGGTGCTCCCGTCAACAAGAAGAGGTATCTGTGTGAATCAGACCGCTTCACAACCTCTCTCGTCCGCGCTCATATCATGAAAGACTGAATTCCAAGTGCGCGCCTGCTGTCTCTACTCGGAAGGCGGGGCTATTATCGCTCTTAACGAATGGAAAGACCCAGATCACCCAACGTGACCATGAAACGGAATTTTAAAAGTTGGATGACGAGGATCGCACTTCCTCTTCCCCAAGATAGTCGGTTTTCAAAATAAAATCACACAATTGTATTAATACAATTGACATCTGAGGAAAAAAAAGGTCATTTTCTCAGCTGGGTTACACTCTCCCCCGCTAAATATCATGCACGTCCCGTTGCATGTGTAACCAAGACTGTCCATCGTCAGTATTTAGAAACTCTGAGAAAGCTGTATTCAAACCTTGGAAAAGGGACTTAACAACAGTCACTAGAGGATTTCCTAATTCAGGATACTCTAGTCTTTTTGGGAGTTGTCTGATTCTTTCAGATCATCGTATTGGTTGAATTGCAATGTGATCATTTTTGTCCATTTCATCAGGCAAATCATTCGATTGGTGTTCTTGCCCCTCGACTGAATTGTCAGAAGGTTCCTCTAGTATTGTTGCTGTTTCATTTTCCACAGGCGAATTATAGGAAGGTTCAATCTCAATTGCATTATGCTCCCTATCCGGTTCTGCATTGGCAGTGGTCTCAGGTAAATCACAACCAGGTGGGTTTGTCATTTCCGGTGTTTGCAAAGGTTTTGGATAATCATGTACAGTAGTAAATCTGGTTATCTCTCCACATGGGGAATCCTCAACCCACGGAATCAAAAATTCATTTTCAATTTCGGTTAACTCTTCGTGATCATTGTTCTCTGCAACAGTTGTTTGGCGTGTCTTAGGGCGGTGAATAGGCTCTGGTTCAGGTGTTTCTGCTGTGGCAACAGGGAGGAAACTGCAGGGAAGCAAAAGGTCTCTGTGTAAAGTTCTTGAGGGACCTTGCTTTGACTCGGGCTTAACCGTGTAAACGGGTAAATTACCTGCACGTTTGACTACCACTTGAATATCGGCCTCCCATTTATCAGCAAGCTTATTTTTTCCACGCAGTCTCACATTTCTAACTAAAACCCTATCCCCAGGTTCAAGCTCAGAAACAGTGATTTTGCGGTCAAACCTGGCCTTGTTCTTGTCTGCAATCTTTTGTGCATTTTGTGAAGCTAACTTGTAGCTTTCTTCGAGCCTTTTCTTGAGATTTTCAACGTATTGCAAGTGAGTAACTTTCTGATCTTTGTTGAGAGGAAGTCCGAACACTAGATCAACTTCCAATCTGGGTTTTCTAACAAACATTAATTCGTAGGGAGTAAACCCGGTTACATCACTGCCTGTGCAGTTGTATGCATGTACTAATGGCATAACATAGTCTTTCCAGTGGGACTTTTGTTTGGACTCAAGCGTTCCTAAAATACTCAGTAGCGTTCGGTTGAACCTTTCAGTAGGGTTACCCCTGGGGTGGTATGGGGTTGTTCTTATTTTCTTTATGCCTGAGATCTCACAAAGGTCTTTTATTAGTTTTGCCTCAAAATCAGGACCCTGATCACTGTGCAGGCACTCGGGTATACCGTAGTGAATGATGAATTGATCCCACAAGCACCTGGCAACCGCTTTGGACCTTTGGTTTGAGGTAGGCAACGCAAGGGCAAATTTAGTAAAATGATCAGTTATTACGAGAATATTGCTGGTATTGCTACTGTCTGGTTCCAGACTGAGGAAGTCCATGCAGACTAGCTCTAAAGGTCGTGTGGTGGTTATGTTGACCAGGCTAGCCGCTTTTTCAGGAGGACTCTTCCTTCATATGCACCGATCACATGTTTTACCTTTTGCTCGACATCTGTTGCCATACGTGGCCAATAGAATCGTGTTCGGACCAGATCAAGGGTTCTGTCAATACCTAAGTGGCCCATATCATTGTGCAGACTTTGGAGTACGGGAGCTCTGAGCTCCTCGGGAAGAACGAGCTTGTGGGTCACTTGGTCTCCAATTTGTCTTTTTCTGTACAATACTTCATTGTACATCCCCAACCTATGGAGTTCTCTGAGTAAAAGAGGGAGATCTGGGAGGTCTTCTCTAGCAGTCGGTGGGGGCGTTTGGCCATGTTCGATTTGTTCAATAACTTGTCTGAGTGTCGAGTCCGCTCTTTGTTTGTCTTTGATTTCTGTTTGAGACAAGACAGGGATAGTGGGTAAGCCATTGTCTTGCTCCAAGACATACAAGTCTGGGATTGCGTCAGCTGAGATGGTAAGTGACTCCACAAGTGTAACACCACTATCCTGATTGTCATCACAAATTTTAACAAGGTGGTTTTGACAAATGGCTTGAACAGCTTCATCATTTACAATCTCTGTGGTGTCACTGTCAGCTAGGTGGCGCTCTACAAAGCGGCTTACACGCTCCTGCTCTTTCCTGGACTGGACATCGTCAACGAGTTCACCATGAGGACATCTAGACAACCCATCTGCATCTAGGCTTTGCTTGCCTGCTCTATACTGTAACTTAAAGTTGTAGTTAGACAAAGCTGCAAGCCACCTGTAGCTTGTGGCGTCTAATTTAACAGAGGTCAATATGTAGGTGAGTGGGTTACTATCTGTAACTACCGTGAACTGACCACCATACAAATAGTTGTGAAACTTTTCAGTTACTGACCATTTTAGAGCTAAGAACTCTAGCTTGTGAGCTGGATAATGTGCTTCGCTCCTTGATAACCCGCGACTGGCAAAAGCTATGGCCCTAAGCTGACCGTCCTGCTCCTGATAGAGTGCTGCTCCTAAGCCAGTGGTACTAGCATCGGTGTGGAGTACGTAAGGCAGCTTCGGGTCTGCAAAGCCTAAGATAGGAGCTGATATTAACTTTTCAATGATGGAGTCGAAAGCTTCTTGACAGTCTGTGGTCCACTGACTCTCAAATGGCAGTTTGGGATCAAAGTAGGTTTGGTCAGTGACTCTGGATTTTGACTTTTTGTTGAGTGGCAGGTAACCGCGTGTGAGGTCGTTAAGAGGGCGTACTATAGACGAGTACCCTTCAATGAAGTGTCTGTAGTACCCTGAGAACCCTAAAAAGGATCTCAGTTCCGTGAGATTCTTAGGCCGTGGCCAAGTCTTAAGGGCCTGAATCTTTTCGGGATCTGTCTCGACACCGCTTTCGGAGACTACATGACCTAGGTACCGGACTGTTGTTTGAAAAAATTTACATTTTTCTGGCGATAACTTTAGCCCGTACTCTTTAAGACGATGGAGTACCCGCATGAGTCGCCGTTCATGTTCTTCCAAACTATTTGAAAAGATGATGAGATCATCTAGAAAGACTAGCACCTCATTTAAGTTCATGTCACCGACGCAGCGCTCCATGAGCCACTGAAAGGTGCTTGGGGCATTGGTTATGCCCTGCGGCATGCGGTTGAACTCCCAGAATCCAAGGGGTGTTACAAAAGCAGTCTTTTCTTTGTCTGCTTCTTCTACCTCAATCTGGTAATATCCAGACTTAAGATCGAGGACTGTAAACCACTTGAATCCTGTGAGCGCCGAGAACGTCTCCTCTGGATTTGGGAGAGCGTAAGAGTCCTTTCTTGTTTGCAAATTGAGTTTGCGAAAGTCTATACATAGACGCACATCATTGTTTCGTTTCCTCACCACAACAATGGGGGACGAGTAGGGAGACTGGGACTCTCTTATCACACCTGCAGCGAGCAGCTCTTGAAGGTGTTTACACACTGCCTCAAGGTCTTGAGGATGTATAGGGCGTGCACGGTGCTTAAAGGGAGTCGGATCATGAAGACTGATGGAGCGTTTCACTTTGCTCGTACACCCAAAGTCCAAATCATGGAAAGCGAATACTTCCGGGATGTCATTTAGTTGTTTGGTTATTCGCTCTTTCCACTCCTGTGGAATCGGTGAATCACCAAAGTTGAAACTCAGTTGTGTCTTGTTTGCGGCCGACTCATTTGCACTGACGACATTGTGCTGGGACAGGATACAATGGAAAGCTTCCAGTTCTGCTATGACACACGTGGACGGCATTGTGACATCTTGCTCTGTTTCGTTCGTAATCATTACAGGCACTTTGTGTGGAGCTCGGGAAGGAAGTGTTATCAGGCAAGTTTTAATACAAAGGCCACCCGGCAAGGAAGACTGAGAGGGGTGTTCCACTATAGCACAGGTGTCTGAGGTACAGTGAACGTTGGCAGACCCCTCTAAAACTACAGTTTTACCTGCTGGGACTACAGCTGGGGCTTTGCCTGACAAGGTAACTAATCCAGTGTTCCCATCTTTGTTCTTTGTATGTCTTAGTTCGAGAGTTTTCAACAGTGTCCTAAAACCATAAGAGCTAGGTAAGTGATCAGGAGTCTTCATGTCTAAATACTTTCCATAAAGAACATCAAGTGTGTTTGTTCCCACTAACACTGGTGTCTGACTATTAGGATTGGCATCTGGAACGACGAGAGCTAAGGTCGGTATGTCAATCTCTGTGCATAAGAAGTATTTTGGAAAGGTAATACACATCTCTATATAACTTAAATAGGGAACAGGCTGACCTGCAGTGCCCTCTACTTCTAAAAGGTCATAGAGTGGTTTAAGGTTTTGATCGGGAAAGTTCTGTTTGTAAAACGACTCGGTGACTGTAGTCACTTGTGACCCTGAGTCAAGAAGACAATGCACATTAACATCAGAAATGCTAACTACAGCTGTGCATTTGGAGCCAACTAACCCTTTTGGTAGGCTATACTTAGGTGGGTTAGTAACAGATTGCTTAAGGCTAGCGCGTTGCTTGTACTTAGTGGGACATGACTGTCTGGCTACAGTCTCCATTTGCCCCGTAATAGAGACTGTTCTTAGTTTAACCCGGTCTTTATTAGCTGTGGGATTTCTAGACCCCCATCTCTTTTGTTTCTCTTTAAACAGCTTACGCTTTTCAGTAACTAGAGCTGGGTTGGGTTCGTTTTCGCAGTTCGGCTTGATGTGGCCATCCTCTCCACAATGGAAACAGTACCACGATTTGGGTGGGGTACTTCGAGTTCTGGCCGTTTGTTCTGTGGGTTCCTTTGTCACTTTATTCGGCTTTCGTTTCTCTTTTGGCTTTGTACTGGGTGTACTTTTTGAGTGTTGAGCTTTTGGTTTTGCAGTTAGTTTTGCTAGTTGATTTTGAATTTCTGCAACTTGTTTTGAGAGTTCTTGATTTGAGTTTACCGTGATTTTGTCCTCATTTTCATCTGAACTACATTGCACAGTTTGCACGTGGGTTGTCACTTTTTGTTTTAAACTGCTCAAATGTTGTCTCATTCGCAAGGCTTTGGCAACATTTTGGTCTTCTTCAGTACGTAGCAAGCGAAGCAAATCAGGAAAAGTTGGGGGATTTGTTCGTTTTTGTTTTAACTGGAGTGCAGTTAAAAGGAAATCATCCCAACAACCTCGACAAAACTGTGTGACAAGCAGCCTGTCAAAATCCTGGCTTGAAGCACCACCACGCTTCACAGTGTGAGTCAAAGCTACTTGAAGACATTGTAGATATGATGAGGGTTTCTCACCTGTGTTTTGGAAGGTGTCAATAAACTTGACGTAAAGCTCTCCGCCATCTTGAACCGTATCATAAGCAGAATCTAACAGCTGAAGATATTCTGATGGTGAGCTGTTGGGGTTCAAGTACTTGACTACATCAGCTGCTGGGGGTAAAAGAGACTCAATGATCTTCCGGGATTGTTGCAATTTGGACATAGCAGGATCAGTCAAGATTAATTCTACACTGGAGCGCCAAATATCATAATCTAGCTCATAAACTGGTCGGAGGTCTTTGCCAGAAAAAGCTCCCAGCTTTTGTGAAAACGGCTGCACAGAAAAATCCTCCCTTTTTACAATGTGCTCGACTACCACACGTTGCACTTCTGGGGGATTTGAATCATGTGCAGGAGTGGTGGGCATACTTAGAGCTGGGGTGCTCGTAGTGTGATTTGACTGGTTAGTTGGTTGTGCACCTTGAATACTGGACTCAGCTGCAGAAGGCTGAGGTTGAGGTTCATCTAAGAAAGCTTCAGGTAAGTTATCAGGTAACTTAACTTGCTCTGATTGATCATTTTCAGATTCTTTGAATGCCTCAGAAATCTGTAACATCACGTCTTTCAGGACATCTGCAAAATCTCTGCCACTCATCTTCGCTAGGTTTTTAATATCAGTGCGATGTAATTTGATCATCTCATCAAGTTGCTCATCTCCAGCGATTTCACTCACTATCACTGCATTTGGAATTTTCACAGATTCACGCTCAACAATATCCATTTTGGGTACGTTATAGGCTTGAAATAACATAAGGGAGAGAAAGAAAAACAAAAAAGGCTCCTGGCTGGGCTCGCCACTTCTTATTGTAACCCTTGCCTTATGTTAATTAGGTAAGGGAAATAATTAAGTGTAGACCAGTTGCTAGGTTCATAAGAGTTACAATAGGGAATTAGAGTGAGTGTGGAATGAAATAGCTGGAGGCAAGAAATGAACAATTCATATCTGTTATTAATAAAGATAAAGGGAGCAAAATATACAAACAATGTACAAATATACAAATATAACAACGGCCGGCATGAAATAAAACCCCAAAAGTGTCCTACTGAGCTCAGTGTTTGTTTGTTCGTTTGGTTTAGCCATTTGACCAGTCAAGATATCTTGTATCTCCGTCTCAGGTTTCTTTTCCTCTTTTAAAGTGGCAGCTTGAGTTGTTACCACTTCAATGTTGTGCACTGGAGAGAGGAGGGATGTCCTTCAATTGAGACCTTGGTCAGACCTCTGTTCAATCTCGGTTCAATCTCGGGTCAGGCTCGCCATCTCCGGTCGGAGAAAATCCAGGATCCAGAAGGTTTCTGGTCGGCAACCAGAAAAAAACCTAGCCAAGATGAGGTTTCAGTGTGAATACAGCAAAGGACACAGCCACAATGCCCCTCACACTCGTGCTCCCGTCAACAAGAAGAGGTATCTGTGTGAATCAGACCGCTTCACAACCTCTCTCGTCCGCGCTCATATCGTGAAAGACTGAATTCCGAGTGCGCGCCTGCTGCCTCTACTCGGAAGGCGGGGCTAATATCGCTCTTAACGAATGGAAAGACCCAGATCACCCAACGTGACCATGAAACGGAAATTTAAAAGTTGGATGACGAGGATCGCACTTCCTCTTCCCCAAGATAGTCGGTTTTCAAAATAAAATCACACAATTGTATTACAGTGATCCCTCGCTACTTCGCGCTTCACCTTTTGCGCCCTCAGTGCATCGCGGATTTTTCAAAAATATTCATCAAAAATTCAAAATTGAGAAATAATGGGCGGGCGCTAGCAGAAGGCAGGGAGACTACATTAGACCATCAGGTATCAACACGGAGAGCAGCACAACTCAAAAATCCACCTCTCTGTTCGCTGTTCTCATGTTGGCTCGGCTCGGAAATCTCGCAAGCTGATTGGCCGAGACGTTTCACCCCGCAAGCTGATTGGCCAAGACGTTTCACCCACCTTCTCTCCCTGCCGAACGCCCATGCTGGAAGACCGCATTCATTGCTCTTTATCGCTCGTGTTGCTTAGTGTCGCCGCGTGGAACTTTTTGCTGTTCTCTTGTGCCATGTTGTGCGAAATAGTCTTCCCGTCGAGCCACTACGCCGCCTCCTGCAGCTTCTCCAGCTCTATCGGAAGCTGCCCTCGACGATGCTGCGCCTCTAGCACCTCACGATGAGGCGTCACCTGAGGAGCAGTAAAGCTCTCATTAACCTGTGCAGTAAATCATCTTCATCTTGAGTTACGTATCTTGTTATAAGAATAAAAGAGTTCTAAAAACATATTTATGTACACTTTATTTACATCTACGTATGTATGTACACTTACACACACACACACATGTATCATATGAGAGAGAGAGTGAGAGAATGAACGTACGTATTATTTATGGGTGACATCATTAGGGGTGACGCTACTTCGCGGTTTTTCACTTTTCGCGGTCGGTTCTGGAACCCATTAACCGCGATAAGTGAGGGATCACTGTAATACAATTGACATCTGAGAAAAAAAAAGGGTCATTTTCTCAGCTGGGTTACACCTAGGTTTGCAACAGAGGGGGAAAAGGGGATTGGTGTAACCAGAAAAGGAGATGCAGTTAATGGGGGTGGAGTGGAGCTGATTTGGGGGGGGGGGTGTCAATTACAACGGCTTCTGTTTTTGTGCTGTTCAGCTTGAGAAAGTTCGTGGACATCCACACCTCTATCTCCTCCAGGCAGGGGGTGAGAGCTGATGGGAGTGGGGGAGTTTGGGTCCAATCTCACATAGGGTGGCGTGTTGTCAGCATAGCAGTGGTATGAGATACCATACCTACTGATGATGTGGCCCAGGAGGAGCATGTAGATGGTGAAAAGAGTTGGGCCAAGGACTGACCCTTGTGGGACCCCACAGGTGACAGTGTAGGGCCGTGATTTAGCATCCCCCAGGGCCACATACTCAGCCCTATCTGTGAGGTAAAGCAGAGCCAGAAAAAACAGTTATATGTTGAAGGTGATGGAGGAGAATATTATGACTGACTATGTCTACTACACTGAAGCAACAGAAAAGAGGAATCTGGTAAGAACTGTGGAGATTCAATTTGCATATATGTGAATAAGGGCTTATTTGCAAACTCTGTGATCATTGATCGAGTACTGCTCAGTGGACCTGGAGCTGCTGGCAGCTACCTTTCTGTCTGCCATGGGAATTTTCTGTTGCCTTGGTAACAGCGGTCCAGATGCTAATGCTAATTTAGCACTCAGCTACAGTATGTGCTAGCAGCCATGGACTAGCAGCAGACTGTTATGTCTGAATAACAAGAGACCGGAGCCTCCATTAACTGAGTACTGAACAACCTTTATTATAGTGAACAACAGAATACTGTATATACTCTAGCCGTAGCCCGCCTGACGTCATCACCCCAACCCCCTTGGCTAGGCTATGGCAAGCCCCAAGAGTCAAATCCCACATATAACATTCCTCTCCCCCTTTACAAAGTCAAAGAACCCCTCCCCTCAAAAAGAAGAAACAAACACAGTGTTGTCTACCCTATATATATATATATACATTATATATATAAAACGCTAACTAGGCAAAACTCAGCCAACCAAGCGGGTGTCTGGGTAGACTACCAGAAAACCCCACCGTGTTGGAGCAGATTATTCTGCCACTTAGTCCCAACAGGCATCAATTATTGTTGTCCTCAATACATAATCCTCCGGATACCTGGGCCTCTGACAAACTCTAGCCAGGCGTCCCCTAGGTGGGGACTCTGCACCGGGCACTGTCAGCCACGCCTGTCAGTTCTCACCACCCCAGTCCAACCAGTCCCACCTTACCTCAGGCTGTCTCATCGTAGCTCTAGTCTTCTGTTCCGGTGGTGACTTTCTGAGTCTGCTGGAGTGCCACTGCGACCCATCTGCGAGCTTGAACGTGTCCTGGCCCTGTTGCGTCGTGATCTGCAGGGGACCCGTCCAGAGCGGCTGCAGCTTATGTGTGCGGTTAGGATGTCTAATCCAAACTCAGTCCGACACCTTCAGTCTGTGGGCTCTCACTCTGTGCTTCCTGTCAAATTGACGCTTCATTTTACTCTGTTGTGCAGCGACCCGGTCCCGTGTAGAGTCCATATTCCTTAGAGACTTCAGTCGATCCAAAGGTAGAAGCAGTTCACGTCCCAGCATAAGAGCCGCCAGGGAACATCCTGTCATAGCATGGGCCGTTACCCTGTAGTGAAGTAATGTGCTCTGGAGGGCATCCGGAAATGCAAAGCCGTCTGCCAAATGGGCTCTCAGTCCATTTTATTAGGGTTTTGTTAAAATGTTCAATGCCCCCATTGGCCTGGGGGTGGTAGAACACAGTTTTAATGTATTCCACACCCTTACCGCTCAAGAACTCCTTGAATGCCCCAGAGGTGAACTGTGGGCCATTGTCAGTCGTGATTGCATTCAGTATCCCCCAACTGGCGAACAGTGATGAGAGGAAACCCGTAACCACATCCATCATGACTGAGTTAGTGGGTAACACCTCTGGCCACTTTGAGAACAAGTCATAGGCCATGAGCAGGAATCGACTGTTCGGGGGTGCTGCATGCAGTTTGCCACAAATGTCCAGCTGTATGTGTTTCCAAGGGCCTTCCGGGTATGACAGTGGCTGCAGGGGTGGTCCACTGGTCTTCCCGCTCTCCAGACACGGAATACAGTTTTTCACCATAACTTCAATGTCCTTATCAATACTCGGCTGCCAAACGGAGTCCCTGCCACGCTGTTTTACCCTGACCACACCCAAGTGGCCCTCATGGAGTATTGCTAGGACACGCAGTCTTAGAGACACCAGGATTAGCATGCAGTGCCCCCTCGCCACACACACGTCATCCCAACAGCTCAGTTTGTCTTTACACCGGTGAAAGGGTGCCAGCCCGTCCTGCACTTTTACGGGCCAACCCTCTCTAATCACCGAGCACAGTTGTGACAGCACGGGGTCTCGTTCCGACTCCACCCAAAGTTCTTAGGGGATACTATACCCCGGAGGGCCCCATGCAGTGTATTAACCAGATCCGTCTCTGTTGGGACGTCATCATCCTCATCGTTCAATTGTACGGAGTTGGCCGTGGCGCGGGACAGGAGATCCACCACTATGTTATCCTTGCCAGGAGTGAACTGGGTGGTAAAGTTGTAGGCCCTCAGCCGCTCCATCCACCTGTGGATCCACAACAGTCTGTGTCCCGAAGCCGATGTCTCCAGCAATGTCATCAGCGCTCAGTGATCTGTCCGTAGAGTGAAATGGCGCCCATAGAGGTAAATATGCCATTGTTCACATGCCCAGATGCAGGCGAGCACTTCTCTCTCACCCACGGCGTACTTTTGTTCAACTGCTGAGAGAGACCTCGATGCGAACGCCACCGGGCGCTCCATGCCGTCCTGCACCTGGGACATAACCTCCCCCACCGCTGAGCCAGACACATTAGAGGTCACAATGGTAGGCCGTTTTGGATCAAAATGGGCCAACACCAGAGGGGAAGTGAGTTGACGTTTCAGCTTAGTAACCGCCACTGAAAAGGCTGGGGTCCATTGCCACTGTGCATCTTGTTTCAACAGTGCCCAGAGGGGTCCAGTCGTTTCCAAGTAGCGGGGAATAAAGCGCCCATAAAAGTTCACCATACCCAGAAATGAGGAAATCTGTGCAGGTGTTGATGGTTGTGGGAGGTGTAGGACTGCCTCCACGTTCGAATGCAGGGGCTACAGCCCCCCTCCCCCCGTCAACCCAAACCCCACAAACTTGATAGGGTCCGCTGCAAAAATACACTTTTCTCTGTTCAGGGTGACTCCATGTTCCTACAGTACCGTCAGCACCCATTCCAACCGATTATCGTGTTCCTCATGTGACGTGCCATGAACCACGATGTTATCAAGGTATGCCACCACACCCTTGAGGCCGGCCAGGATCATGGACATTATTTTCTGGAAACAGCAGGGTGCTGAATTCAGACCAAACGGCATGCGGGTGTATCTGAACACACCCATGTCGGTCACGAACGCTGTTAGGTTCCTGCTGGCTGGGTGGAGGGGCACCTGCAGGTAACCCTGGCGAAGGTCCAGCTTCGTGAACACCTGTGAACCGCTGAATGTTGAAGTAAGTTCCTCCATCACTGGGAGCGGGTATTTGTCCTGGATGATCGCCTTATTTACCATCCTGAGATCGATACATGGACGGATGCCACCCAATTTTTTTTTTTTTTTTGGCCACCACGATATTTGATATCCAGGGTGACACATCCACTCTCTCAATGATGCCTGCTTCCAGTAATTTGGTCAACTCCATTGTGACATTGTCCCATAGGGTAAGGGGAAGCTGCCATAGCAGTTGAATTTTTGGCATCATACTTGGATCTATGAGCGGGCGGTGGTGGAATGCGCTGATGCATCCCAGGCTTCTGAACAGTGCTAGCCGGTGGACATGCCATTCGGGGTATACTGTCAGTACCGTAGAGCCCTCTGGTTCCTTGATGGAAAATCCCAATTCACCCTGAAGGTCTATCCCTAGCAAGTCCACCCCCTGACGTGAGATTTGGAAGGTGAACGCAGGGACCGTCTTCAACCCACATTTCACTGTAAAGTTGACCGTGCCCGCCATTTCGATCTTGGTGTGGCCATATCCAAACATTCTCACTGTTCCTGCGTTGATGGTTTTATTTTGAAAAAGTCTCTTCAGAGTGGCCATACTCAGAATGGACCTGCAGGCCCCAGAGTCCACTATGAGCAGCACGTCGACTCCATCAAGTTTTAGCACGTACCATTTCAATGGTCCCTTTTTCGCGCGTGCCACACACACCTGTGTCGTGTTTCTAGACTCTGGCGCCAATGATTTATCAGTGATGGAGCCCTGTCCCACGCCCCAGTCTGCTGCCTCCTGGGGGTCCGCCCCGGACAATTAGCCACCTTGCTAATGGCTGTGCTTGATGGGGAAACTTGAGCGGCAACACGCCCTTTAGCCGACTCTGGTAAACTCTGCTGAACTGTGGAGTCACTCTGCCTAACCAGGTCGAACACATTTTCCAACGACAGAGTATCTTTAGCTAGTTTTAGCTTTCTCTTCAGCCACATGTTGTTAGTGCCGTGGGCTAGCTTATCCTGGACCAGCTCTTCCTCGATAGGCCCAAAGGCGCATTCTTTTGCTAGGCTGCGTAGCTACATAATAAAGGACTGAGTGGACTCACCCATTCACTGTTGGCGGTCAAAAAACTCATACCTCCACGCCGTGATGGTGGAATGGTCTCTGTGAAAACACAGTCCATCAATTCTTAACCGTCCTTCTGTGAGCCATTGCCACAAATAAAATAAAAAATAACCGCTGGCCCTCCTCGCTGAAGTAGTGGACCAGTAGGCTCCTCCATCTCTCCTCATCGGCGGGGGAAAGAGGAGGGGGGATGGAGGGGGGAAAAAGGTCAAGGAGGGCCAGAATCCAACTTAATCACAGAAAGGGAAAAAAAAACCTCATAATGATAAACATGACCTCAGAAGACAGAAATGCAGGCACAAAATTGCAGCCTGTCCCATAACAGGGGAAGGAAATAAAAAAAATCACACGGCACAGAGCAGTAATACATACAATTCCGTGTACAAATACCACACAAGGGAGGAGAAAAAAAAAACATACGCTACCTGATGGTAACATACCATAGTACAACAAGAACAAATGGACGGCACATCACCAAATACAGAGAAAAAAAAAACATGCACAGAGCGGAGAAATAGGCCAAACAGCGGGCATAGAAAACAACACTCAGATTACAGAGGAGTGGAAAAAATAATACGTTGAAGAGCAGCAATAACAGTCCCAAAAAAGTCCAAACCCCCCAAAACAAAGCATCCCCAATTATACAGAGGAAGAAAAAACAGGGATGACGACAGGCAGAGCATAACGAGGGGAAAAACAACAAGTTCAGGCGGTCTGCCTGCATCTAGCATCCAGATCGCCAATAGGGGAAAAAGGGTTCCTTCGGGCGGTCTACCCCAGTCCCAGGCCCAGAGAGACAGAACCTCCGGCGGCTGAACCAGGTCGCCCAGTAGGAAGTACAGTACGTCGGGTGGCTGACCCAGAATGCCAAACCGGCGAAAAAGTTCCCCAGGTGGCTGACCCGCATCGTCAGGCCAACGGGACCACAGGGGAGAGTTTGGAGACGGCCTTCTAATGGCGAGAAGCGACAAGGGAGAGCCAATCCGATTACGGGAAACCCCTGCGGCACCCGATGGAGGGAAGGAGGGAACGGGAAAGGGATGAGGGTCCAGTCTGGCGTCGCTCAGCGGAGGATCTGCAGCTCCACCTCCGAACGTCACCAGAATAGGTGCTGTCCTTCTGTTGGACCCCAGGTGAGCCCGCGCTGCACCCACGATGGACCCCGATCGGATCGCGGCTGCACCCACGATGGACCCCAACTGGGTCGCAGCTGAACCCACGATGGACCCCGGCTGGGTTGCGGCTGCACCCACGATTGACCCCGACTGGGTCGGAACAGCTCCATGGGCGACCTCCAACCCCGAACCCGGAACCTTCAGAGCTGCGACCAGAACCGACTCATCACCGGCGACCCTGGGAGAAGGCTTAGGAGAGGGAACAGAACCGGAATCAGGATCACTGGTAGTGACAGAACCCGGCGAGACAAGTTCGGACGCAGTGGACGGCTGCATCCGGCTCGTCTCCCCGAGAGACAGGCAAAAATGCTCCAGAGAAGAAAGAAGGAAGACAAAGTAGAGCACTTGCCTGATCTCAAGTTCCGTCGCTGTTCAGGACTTCGGCAATCCGGGCTCAAGACGAAGAAGGACATCCTCTGGCTCCTACTCGGCTACGGCGGACTCCACAGCCGGCATGATGTTCTCCACAGTCTGAGGACCCTCCAACGCTGATGTCCACGCTGACAACCCGCACGGCGTGGTGGCAGGGGATCCTCGACCTGCTGGATCGAACCGCTCATCGATGGAGACCCGGGGACGTTTTGTCGGCGGCGCAGGCTCCAAACTGCAGTCCGCTCTCCTCCTCTGCCCATGACTTGGCTGCGGGGCTGGAACAAGGCTCTCCAGGACCGCAGGCCCCCTCCTCGTCCAGCGATGTAGGCCTGGTGCCGCGGAACGCTCAGCGGAGGGAGACACAGAGGCAGCAGGTTCAATGTTAGAGGCTGCAGCAGGTGGTAGGAGCTCAGGGGACTGCGAACCCCGAACTCCACCCCCAAGAGTCAGACAAAGCAAATCACAAGAACGAGGAGAAGAATGAAATTTCACTTGCCTGTCCTCCGGAGGGCCGATGGTGCCTGCTGTAGCGGGCGGAGCTCTTCCCTTTCCCCTCCAGATGGTGACGGGAGGCCCCTCGGGAAGATGAGGAGGAGCCGCTTGGGATGGATCAAAGACGGGCCTCGCCGAAGCAGGACTCGTGGCACTCACAGCAGCCGGGGATGACGTTGAGGAGGAGTGGGTGACAGCCGAGGCGATCTGGGCACAAAGAGCGGACGGGACAGCAGGGACAGATGACCCGGGGGGAGCGGCTGCGGGAATTCCCTCCTGATGTGACACAGAAGAAGCAGCTGACTGGGAGGCAGAGTTCCTCCGACGACCAGGAACTGGATCCGGACGGGATTCTAGCTGAGGCTTATTTGGAGCATGGCGATGACGTTTACTGGCTGATGGTGAGACGGAGATGGGACCAGGAACACATGGCACCTGGGCTGGGCGGGTGACAGGAGCTGAATCCCGAGGCGAGGAGTGGGGATGCCTCTCCGTCGGCCTCCTGCCAAGGTTCCCCTCCAGTCCGCAGATCTCCACCCTCATCGGGGATGCCGTACTCGGGGGAGAAGGAGAGGGTTCCTTGGCCACCTTTTCGATCAACTCTTGTTGCGCCACAATCCATGTCACCCTCTCCTTTCCTTCTGGAAAAGAGGTAAGGTGATATTTTAATAAAGTCCTCTGGGCGAGAAACAGGTAGTTGTGTGCCACATGGGTGGGCATGAGGAGACGGGCCTTGGCCAGGTAGCCATCTATCTCCTGCAAGCATTCAGGGCAAAACCCACGCTCGAGAGTGGACATACTAGTACCATACAAGCCCTAGCAAAGGGGAAAAAAAACTCCAGCCCACAGCAAACTCACGGCAACCAGCGTCTCAGTCTGGCTGCGACCTACTGTCAAAGATGGCCCTCACGAGCCATCATTGAGACACTGGATGCCAGCCGGTGAGTTTGCATAATTTATTAATAAAGGACAAATGACAAAATAACGAGCCACTGGGGGCAAAAACACAACTAAGATACAACAGAATACAGATAGTAGGAGAGCACTTACAGGAATAGATGGTGGAAGACGGAATGTTCAACAAGGTCACAGCCCTGAGCAAACAGAGCTGCTCCCTTAAGTAGTGATTGATCAGCTGATGGAATCATCGGCTAATTGGGATCCAGCCGTCCTGCGGAGCTTGGCTTTTGACAACCGGAAACACCGCCGAGACGCTGTCAAATTAAAAATCCCGGCGGCCAAGAGGTGCGCTAGAGAAGAGAATGGGAAACTACCGCACAACCCGAGTGCAGACAGAGTTAGCACACGGACCGTGACACACACAGTTGCAGAAAGACCCCAGCAATCAGGCGATCCCCTGTCAGCAAGCACTTGGTGACGGTGGAGAGGAAAAACTCCCTTTTAACAGGAAGAAACCTCCAGTAGAACCAGGCTCAGGGAGGGGCAGTCATCTGCTGCGACTGGCTGGGGGGTGAGGGGACAGAGAAGATGAAAAGAACAGACATGTAGAGAGCAAACAGCACGATGGGGACTCAATCTATGGGAGAGAACAAACAGATGTTAATGACCAGCAAAAAAAAAAAAAAAAAGATATTTCATTGAGAGTGAAGAAAGGAGTGAGGCCCAGTGCATTATTGGAGGTCCCCCGGCTGACCAAACCTATTAGCAGCATAACTAAGGGAGGGTTCAGAAACACATGATCCCTCCCTAATTGTAGGCTATATTAAAAAGGAAGGTTTTAACCCTATTCTTAAAAACAGAGATCGAGTCTGACTCCCGAATCCCGATTGGTAGCTGGTTCCACAGGAGAGGAGCTTGATAACTGAAGGCTCTGCCTCCCATTGTACTTTTGGAGATTCTAGGTATTACAAGTAATCCTGCATTTTGGGAGCATAGTGCTCTGTTAGGATAATACCGTAGTATCAGATCTTTTAAATAAAAAGGGGTCTGATTGTTTAGAGCTTTGTAAGTAAGAAGAAGGATTTTAAACTTAATTCTAAACTCTATTATGGAAGCCAATGAAGGGAGGCCAGAACCAGAGATATGATCTCTCTTTCTAGTACCTGTTAAAACTCTTGCTGCAGCATTTTGGATCAGTTGAAGACTTTTTAAAGATGTTTTAGGACAACCTGATGAATTACAATAATCTAATCTCGAGCTAACAAAAGCGTGGATCAGTTTCTCAGCATCACTCTGAGACAAGATACTCCTAATCTTGGCAATATTACGCAAATGATAGAAGGCAGTCTTAGAAACAAATTTAATAATTTAAGCCTGTCTATACGGGTCGTCTCCCGGCGACCCCCCAAGTCTAACGCAAAATGTTTGTCCCTGGGTTCCAGCACTCTGAACGGGCCATTGTAGGGCGGGCGCAATGGGGTCCGGTGGGCATTGTGCCTGACAAACATGAACGACACATCCTTCAAGGTCTTTGGCACAAAAGCGCGGGGAAAACAGTGGTGGGCCAGGCCGGGTAGCATCCCTGCCTCTGCGCTATGCCGTGAACACAGGGACGGATTGGTGTTCGGCGCGTGGTTATCTGGCAAAAATTCCCCAGGGAGCCACAGCGGCTGGGAAGGAAACAGCTCTGCTGGGGAGGCCGCCAAATCCTCCTTCGGTGCGGAACGCAACCCTAATAGAACCCACGGCAACCGGTCCACCCAATTTGCATCCGTAAGCGAAGGCCTGAGCGCTGCTTTAAGTGACCTATGGAAACGCTCGCATAACCCATTGGCCTGTGGGTTGTACGTGGTCGTGCGATGAATTATGATGCCCAGGCTCCGGGCCATCGTGGGCCAGAGGTCGGAAACAAACTGCGGGCCCCGATCGGACATGATGTCCAAAGGGACGCCAAAACGTGCCACCCATGTTGTCAAAAAAGCGCTCGCCACATCAGTGGAAGCTAGCGGGACTGCTTCGGGCCAGCGCGTGGTGCAGTCCACCACTGTCAGGAGGTGCGTGAACCCCTGCGATGGCGGGAGGGGGCCCACGAGGTCCACGTGAACGTGGTCGAACCGCTTAGCCGGGATATGGAACGGCTCCAAGGGGGCCTTTGTGTGCCTGTGCACTTTGGCTCGTTGGCACGCTACGCAGGCTGCCGCCCACTGTTTCACCTGTTTGCGCAGGCTTGGCCAGACGAACTTCACTCCCACCATTTTGACTGACACGCGCACTCCCGGGTGCGCCAGGGAGTGAACCGACTCAAAAATGCGGCAGCGCTAAGCACATGGGACCACCAGGCGCGGGCAGCCCGTGGAGACGTCACAGATTAGGGAGGACCCCCCGTCCTGCAGTACTCTGTTCTCCAGCCTTAACCCTGTTGGTCCAGACTGGAGCACGCAAACGTCCGCATCGCCAATCTGCTCAGCGGCCATGGCCGTGTAATCTATCCCCACGTAGACTGGGGCCACTAATGCGCGCAACAGGCAGTCCGCCACCATGTTGAGTTTACAGGCCACATGCTGAATGTCAGTCGTAAACTCCAAGATGGTGGACAGCTGTCTCCGCTGAAGGCCCAACCATGGTTCCAAAACCTTGGCTATCGCGTACGTTAGTGGCTTGTGGTCCATGAACGCAGTGAAGGTGCGCCCTTCCAGCCAGAACTTGAAGTAGCGTATGGCCAGGTGGAGAGCCAGTAACTCTCTGTCGAACGCGTTGTATTTACGCTCACTGTCGCGCAAAGACCTGCTAAAAAAGGTGAGTGGCTGCCAAGAACCGGTGACGTGCGGCTCCACGACAGCCCCTATGGCCACATCTGAGGCTTCGGTAGTGAGCGCTATCCGAGCCGCCGGGTCCAGGTGCGCCAGCAGTGCGGCGTTCGCCAGGGCTGTTTTAACCTTGGAAAAAGCCTGTTCTTGCTCAGGAGTCCAGTCAACTCTGTCCGCCAGTTTCCATTTCTTAAGCGCGGCGTACAACGGCTGCATGAGCTGAGCTGTGCTCAAACAGCCCATGGGCATCCCTGCTACATATGGTTCCTAAGGCTGAGGGATCGTGGCGACCTTGCGGAGATTTCCGCAGATTAAATAACGCCACAGTGCACTACCGCTACTCCATCCCGCATATTCAGGATTTTTCCGTTCGCCGTTTGTCTAAGCACAAAACCCAGTAAAATAGTGTAGGGATCATGAAATGATGAGACTGGATTATTTCTCAGTATTGGTTTATTGCATTTCACGTCCCCAGCTCTCTCTCTCAGTCAGGAAAAAAGAGGGAGAGCTGCGGTAAACCCCCACACATTTATACCAGCACATCAAAGACAGAATCACACACTCAAGTCAAATCCTTCTATTTACAGTTAATCACTTCAGAGTCCTCTTCGCTCTTCTGTCTGACCCCAGGGGGTCAGACAACCCTTTCAGGATCTCGCCCCCGATCCTCAGTCTTCCTTCCAAGTCCGCAGGTGGCCCAGATCCATTGTCCATCTGAGGCGTGATGCCAATACACACTGCAAGCTTAAAGTCTCTCTGTGTTTGAGCCTATGCAGTCAAATATGTGAGCTACATAAGGTTACAATTATGGGCACTACATCACCCCCCCCCCCCCCAAACACCAAAGAATGGACACACAATAACAGTATCCTAAAGGCAATACAGCATATGTCGCCCCCTACCTGCAGAATCTACAGCACAACCTACACAGTTTGATCAAAACACACATCACTCTGCACGTAGTCTGGGCTTCAACCTCTTCCCGAACCTGCTGTACGCAGGTTTCACAGTCTGTGTTGTGCCGTCCTGCGGCGAATCTGTGGAATGAGGGTGAGAAAGGTTATTTGTCCCCTGCGGGGACTCCAGGGGCCATTCCCTGTGGGGTCTGCCGCGTCGAGGCGCCCTCGCCGGTCGTACAGATTCGTCATGCAACACAAAGGCAGGCTTTAATCTATCAATACTGATTGTTTCTTTCCTGCCCCCCAAATCTAGCACAAAATATTTAGCCCCGGTTTCCAGCACTCAAAATGGACCATCATAGGGTGGGCGGAGACTGTGCCGCTGAGCGTCGTGCCTGACAGAAACAAATTCAGCGTTTTGTAAAGTCTTGGGAAAAAAAACATGCGGAAAAGTGTGATGAGCGGGGCCCGGGAGCATTTCCGCTCCCGTGCCATTCAGAGGTCCCCGCGCCGGGGGGCGCCCTGGTGCCGCATGGGCTGGTAGGAACTCGCCTGGCAGCCTGAGAGGTTGTGCAAAAACTAATTCCGCGGGTGAGGCATCTAAGTCCTCTTTGGGCGCCGAACGCAACCCCCAATAAAACCCATGGTAGTTGGTTTACCCAATCTGCATCCGTGAGCGACGCTCTGAGGGCTGCCTTCAAAAACTGTGAAAACGCTCACATAAACCGTTGGCCTGTGGGTGATAAGCGGTAGTGCGGTGGACTGCAGCTCCTAAGCTGCTGGCCATTGCTGACCACAGTTCCGACACAAATTGAGGTCCCCTATCGGACGTAATATCCGTCGGAACCCCGAGCCGCGTTACCCAGGCTGTTAAAAAAGCGCGAGCCACCTCTGCCGCTGTGGTCGACGTTAACGGGACCACTTCCGGCCAACGTGTGGTTCGGTCCACCATTGTCAAGAGATGTGTGAACCCTTGTGACGGCGGTAGGGGGCCCACTAGGTCTACGTGCACATGATCGAACCTCTTAGCCGGAATGTGGAACGGTTCTAAGGGGGCTTTCGTGTGCCTGTGGACTTTGGCCCGCTGGCAAGCCATGCAGGCTTTCGCCCACTCTTTCACGTATTTACGCAGGCTCGGCCAAACAAACTTCTCTGCTACCATTTTCACAAAAGCGCGTACTCCCGGGTGCGCCAGGGAGTGCACTGCGTCAAAAACGCGATGGCGTCACGCGGCCGGTACTACCGGGCGCGGCCGCCCGGTGGATACGTCGCAGATTAGGGGGGGCAAACCGGTTTATAAACTCCTGCTCTCCAGCCTTAACCCTGTTGGTCCAGACAGGAGCGCGCGCACGTCTGCGTCTCCGCTCTGCTCTGCCGCCATGGCTGCATAATCTATCCCCACGTGAACAAGGGCCGTGTGCGCGTCTGCGCTGTTACTCCGCCCTGCGGCTGCAGTAGTACAGTCCGCATCCGCGCGGACAGGCGCTGTTACCGCGCGTGAGAGGCAGTCCGCTACTACATTGAGCTTACCGGCTACGTGCTGAATATCAGTGTTAAATTCCGAAATTGCGGCCAGCTGTCTCTGCTGCCATCCTGACCACGGTTCTGAAATTTTGGACATTGCAAAAGTGAGCAGTTTGTGGTCGACAAACACGGTGAAACGCCGCCCTTCCAGCCAGAACTGGAAATGGCGAATGGCCAGGTGGAGCGCTAGCAGCTCCCTGTCAAACACGCTGTATTTCCACTCAGCATCACGCAAGGATCTGCTGAAAAAAGCGAGCGGCTGCCAAACCCCGGCGACCTGCTGCTCTACAACGGCCCCTATGGCCACATCTGACGCGTTGGTGGTTAGCGCTATGCGGGCTGATGGGTCTGGGTAAGCCAGCAGTGCTGCGTCTGCAAGTGCTTTTTTAACCTCCGTGAATGCGCGCTCCCGCTCCGGGGACCACTCGATCACATTGGAGGGCTTCTGCTTTTTAAGCGCGGCGTATAACGGTTGCATAAGCTGCGCTGCGTGGGGTATTAAACGGTTATAAAAATTTACCATTCCTAAAAATTCTTGCAACGCTTTGACCGTTTGTGGCTGGGGAAACTCTGCCACTGTGCGTACTTTGGCCGGTAGAGGGACTGCTCCTTCTGGGGAGACGCGGTGTCCTAAAAAATTGATTTGCGCTACGCCAAAATGGCACTTGGCCGGGTTAATTATCAACCCATGCGCTCCCAACCTCTGAAAAACTGTCGTGAGGTGTTTTTCGTGTTCCTCCTCGGAGGCACTGGCGACTAAAATGTCGTCCAAGTAGACAAAAACAAAAGGGAGGTCGCGCAACACGGCATCCATCATTCGTTGGAAGGTTTGCGCGGCGCCTTTAAGGCCAAAAGGCATGCGTAAAAATTCAAAAAGTCCGAACGGGGTTATTACCGCTGTTTTGGGAATGTCCTCTGGTCGGACCGGGACCTGATGATAACCGCGGACTAGGTCTATTTTAGAAAAAATGCTCGCTTTCGCTAAATGCACCGAAAAATCCTGGATGTGCGGAATTGGGTAGCGGTCCTGCGCTGTGGCATTGTTTAACCTGCGGTAATCACCACAAGGTCTCCACGAGCCGTCAGCCTTAGGAACCATATGTAGTGGTGATGCCCATGGGCTCTTCGAGCGACGAATTATGCCCAACCTTTCCAGGTTGGCGAACTCCTCACGCGCAATGGAGAGCTTAGTTGCATCCAAGCGCCGAGCTTTCGCAAAAACTGGCGAGCCAACTGTGGTGATAAAGTACTCCACCCCGTGCTTCGCAACCTTAGCTGAAAACGTGGGAACTGTGGGTGCTGGGAACTGGGTTAGAAGAGTGTGAAATTTACCACCTGCTGTGGCAACGTTGGTCTGTACTGGCGGCGGGGACACTCGAGCTGCACAAGGGATAGAACAAAAAGAGAGTGCATTAACTAGGCGTCTATTAACCAGATCCACTAACAAGCCATGTGAGCACAAAAAGTCAGCACCTAACATGTTGAAACTCACCGCCGCTACTATGAAAGTCCATTCATAGGTGCGGCCGTGCAAGGACAGGCGCAGAGTCCTTTCCCCGAAAGTTTTGATAGACGAGCCGTTCGCCGCCGTTGCCCGGTCTCCGCGGGGCCCAGCCACACGGTCCGCATAGGTCGCGGTGATGAAACTCCTCTGGGCTCCGGTGTCCACGAGGAATTGCCGCCCGGAGCCCGCATCTGTCAGATAAAGCAGCTTGCTCTGTTCACCGAGAGTCGAAGCTGCTAACGACTCCCGGCCCGGGCGTTTCCCTGTTTCTTGAAGCTGCACGGTGGGATGCATCTGTACGCCTTCTCAGCGAAGCGTCGATGGTAAAAACAGAGGCCGTCCCCTCCTCTGCTTCGGGACCGCGCCGCTGCCGTCGTCGCTGGGGTTGGTGCTGCTGCCTCCGGCTCCTCACTGCCCCCGGCTGCCGCGCCGAGGCCTGCTGCTGCCACGGAAGGCTCCTACTCGTCGCAGGCGTCGAGGAGCCGCTGCGCTTCCTTGGCCAGCGCGTGGAAGTCTTGCTGGGTCACACACCTCATGCCGGACAGGGTACCCCTCATGTGTGCTGGGAGGGTCCTCAAGAAGATGTGTTTGAACAGAAACGCATCGTTGTCGGTCCCGATCAGCTGCAGCATGTCCTCCATGAGGTCGGTCGGCCTGCGTCCTCCTCTGTCGTGCAGGTCCAGAAGCCGCCTGGCCCTCACCTCGGCTGATGGCACGAAACTCTCGATGAGGGCGGCTTTCAGCATGTCGTACTTGCCAGCAGCGGGCGGCTGCTGCACCAGGCTCCGCACACATCGAGCTGTGCGGTTGTCGAGTCTTGCGATGACATTATGAAACTTGGTGTCATCTGCTGATATTCCCCCAAGCACGCACCACGATTCTCCGTGTTGGAACCATGAGTGTGGGTCGTCTTGCCAGAACTCGGGGAGCTTAATCGAGCCTGCGCTCCTGCAGGCGGTCTCCGGTGAATCCGGGTCAGGGTAACGTTCCCCCGGTATCTTACGTCTTGGTCACCAGTGTGGGGATCATGAAAGGATGAGACTGGATTATTTCTCAGTATTGGTTTATTGCATTTCACGTCCCCAGCTCTCTCTCTCAGTCAGAAAAAAAGAGGGAGAGCTGCGGTAAACCCCCACACATTTATACCAACACATCAAAGACAGAATCACACACTCAAGTCAAATCCTTGTGCCACATGTGGGGATCATAAAAACTGAATGCTGCCTCACCATGTTTGGTTCTAACTCTGGGCACAGATATTAGGCCTGACCCTGACGACCTAAGGGCTCCAGGTGGTTCACAATGGACCAGCTGATCTGAAATGTATTTTGGCTCTTAACCATTCAGAGCTTTATAAACCAACAGCAGTACTATGAATAATAAAAAATAATGGATTGCATTTATATAGCACTTTTCATGACACCCAAAGACGTTTTACAATGAGTCCATTATTCATTCACTCCACAGACAATGGTAGTGGTAAACTACTTCTATAGCCATAGCTGCCCTGGGGCAGCCTGACAGAAATGTGGCTGCCAATCTGTGCCAATGGCCTCTCTGACCACTCCTGAACATTTATACCCAGTGTTGTGAACACTGGAGGCAAGGTGGGTAAAGTGTCTTGCCCAGGAACACAATGGTAGGATGGCTGGGGAGAGCGGGATTCGTACCGCCAACCCTCTGGTTGTTAGACAACCTGCTCTACCTCCTGAGCCACTGCTGCAGCCCTGTCAGTCTCGAGAGTCTGTCAGCTGACAGGTGTGCAGACATCAGTACTTATGATAACAGTAAAACATTCAGAAGTCCTTGCCTATCCACTACAGGTGCCTTTTGTCGCCATGGTTTCTTGAAATCTACTTTTTGACAGATAGGAAGCCAGTGTAAAGATCTGAGGACTGGAGTTTATGATCTACTTCCTTGGGCTTAGTGAGGACTTGAGTTGCAGCATTCTGAACTAACTGGAGCTGTCTGATGGACTTTTTAGGGAGACCTGTGAGGACAGCGTTACAGTAGTCCAGTTTACTGAAGACAAATGGCTGGACAAGTTTTTCTAGATCCTGCTAAGATAAGTCCTTTAATCCTTGCTATCTTCTTTAAGTGATAAAAGGCTGATTTCCCTACTGTCTTAATATGACATATATAATTCGGGTCTGAGTCCAGAATCACACCCAGATTTCTGGCTTGGCTGTTGGTTTTTAGTGTCGCTGGCTGAAGCTGAGTGCCAAATTTGAGTTTTTCTTTTTCTTGCTCCAAAACTATTATTTCAGTTTTGTCTTTGTTTAACTGAAAAAAAAAACCAAAAAAAAAAAAACAGAAATCTGGCACATCCATACTTTAATTTGATCAATGCATTTGATCAGGGTTTGAATTGCAGTCTCCTGGTGAGATGGTTATGTAGATTTGTGCATCATCTGCATAATTATGGTAATATATATATATATATATATATATATATATATATATATATATATATATATATATTATTATTATTATTATTATTTAAGCAAGTAGGAGCATATAGATGTTGAAAAACAAAGGTCCCAAAATGGAATCTTGGAGAACTCCACAGGTTATTTTTGTTTGTTTGGATTTGTAGTTACTTATAGGCACAAAATAGTCCCTGGGCCCTATTTTGATGGTCATCAGTGGACTTTGCGCCAGACATCCTGCTGTATGCCAGTGTTTTTGTTTTCTGTCACTGGATTGTCTGTTTTTAATGCTTTGTGTCACGCTATCTATCAGCAGACAGTGCACCGGCTGTGCTCTGGGAGGTGATTTCAAAGAGGCGTGTCGGCGTGCAATCTCATGTGCACCGGTATTATGGTGCATGTGATGACAATGCACTTTTGATCAGGAAAAAGGAGGTCTGTGATCAGAAGCGCATTATTTAATGCTATTTCAGTGGTGTGTTTTGAAATCATGCAGCTTCGGAGCACATGAGGAAACTGCACACACAGGGATTTTCTATTATTTTAATGGAGAGAGTTGTAACTGTCATTATATAATCGGCTGTCATTTTATTTATATGATGACACGTCCACAAGGCCACCACTCTGGTGGTGTCCTTGTGGACCGTCCCTCAGCTGGGAGGTCATGGGTTCAAGCCCCAAGCCAAGTCATACCAAAGGCCATATAAAAATGGTACTTCCCACATTCTGGCTTGGTGCTCAGCATAATAGAATGGGGGAAGGGAAAAATTGTAACCCATGGACAACAGATGGAAATTAGCCACTGGCTACAATCTGGCAAGTTTACATTGATTGATATCAATGTTCATCAACTTGCAATGTCCTTAAAAACAGCAATTTATAAATGCTATTGTAACCCTTGCTTTATGTTAATTAGGTAAGGGAAATAATTAAGTGTAGACCAGTTGCTAGGTTCGTAAGGGTTACAATAGGGAATTAGAGTGAGTGTGGAATGAAATAGCTGGAGGCAAGAAATGAGCAATTCATATCTGTTATTAATAAAGATAAAAAGAGCAAAATATACAAACAATGTACAAATATACAAATATAACAACGGCCGGCATGAAGTAAAACCCCAAAAGTGTCCTACTGAGCTCAGTGTTTGGTTGTCCTTTCGGTTTAGTTGTTTGACCAGTCTAGATATCTTGTGTCTCCAGACTCAGGTTTCTTTTCCTTTTTCTAAAGCGGCAGCTTGAGTGGTTACCACTTCGAATGTTGTGTACTGGAGAGAGGAAGGATGTCCTTCAATCGAGATCTTGGTCAGATCTCGGTCCAATCTCGGTTCAGTCTCGGGTCAGGCTCGCCATCTCCATTCGGAGAGAATCCAGGATCCAGAAGGTTCTTGATCGGCAACCAAAAAAAACTAGCCAAGATGAGGTATCATATGAACACAGCAAAAGGACACAGCCACAATGCCTTTCAAGCTCGTGCTCCCGTCAACAAGAAGAGGTATCAGTGTGAACCAGACCACCCACAGCCTCTCTCGTCCGCTCTCGGATCGTGAAAAGCCGAAACCCGAGTGCACGCCTGCTGCCTCTACTCAGAAGGCGGGGCTAATATCGCTCTTAGCAAATGAAAAGACCCAGATCACCCAACGTGACCCTGAAACGGGAATTTAAAAGTTGGATAACGAGGATCACACTTCCTTTTCCCAAAATAACCGTTTTTCAAAATAAAATCACACACTTTCACTAATACAAATGAAATCTGAGATAAAGGGTCATTTTCTCAGCTGGGTTACACCATCCCCCGCTAATTATCATGATGCACGTCCCGTTGCATATGTAACCAAGACTGTCTATCGTCAGTATTTAGAAACTCTAAGAATGCTGTATTCAAACCTTGAAAAAGGGACATAACAGTCACTAGAGGATTTCCTAATTCAGGATACTCTAGTCTTTTTGGAAGGTGTCTGATTCTTTCAGATCGTCGTATTGGTTGGATTGTAATGTGATCATTTTTGTCCATTTCATCAGGTAAATCATTTGATTGGTGTTCTTGTCCCTCGACTGAACTGTCAGAAGGTTCTTCTAGTATTGTTGCTGTTTCATTTTCCACAGGTTTGTCATTCTCAGTAATGTCTCGTTCCGGTATCATTTCCACAGGTGAATTATAGGAAAGTTCAATTTCATTTGCATTATGCTCCCTATCCGGTTCTGCATTGGCAGTGGTTTCAGGTAAGTCACAATCAGGTGGGTTTGTCATTTCCGGTGTTTGCAAAGGTTTTGGATAATCATGTACAGTAGTAAATCTGGTTATCTCCTCACGTGGGGAACCCCCAACCCACGGAATCAAAAATTCATTTTCAATTTCGGTTAACTCTTCGTGATCATTGTTCTCTGCAACAGTTGTTTGGCGTGTCTTAGGACGGTGAATAGGCTTTGGCTCAGGTGTTTCTGCTGTGGCAACGGGGAGAAAACTGCAGGGAAGCAAAAGGTCTCTGTGTAAAGTTCTTGAGGGACCTTGCTTTGACTCGGGTTTAACAGTGTAAACGGGTAAATTACCTGCACGTTTGACTACCACATGAATGTCGGCCTCCCATTTATCAGCAAGCTTATTTTTTCCACGCACTCTCACATTTCTAACTAAAACCCTATCCCCAGGTTCAAGTTCAGAAACAGTGATTTTGCGGTCAAACCTGGCCTTGTTCTTGTCTGCAATCTTTTGTGCATTTTGTGAAGCTAACTTGTAGCTTTCTTCGAGCCTTTTCTTGAGATTTTCAACGTATTGCAAGTGAGTAACTTTCTGATCTTTGTTGAGAGGAAGTCCGAACGCTAGATCAACTGCCAATCTGGGTTTTCTACCAAACATTAATTCGTAGGGAGTAAACCCGGTTACATCACTGCGTGTGCAGTTGTATGCATGTACTAATGGCATAACATAGTCTTTCCAGTGGGACTTTTTGTTTGGACTCAAGCGTTCCTAACATACTCAGTAGCGTTCGGTTGAATCTTTCAGTGGGGTTACCCCTGGGGTGGTATGGGGTTGTTCTTATTTTCTTTATGCCTGAGATCTCACAAAGGTCTTTTATTAGTTTTGCCTCAAAATCAGGACCCTGATCGCTGTGCAGGCGCTCAGGTATACCGTAGTGAATGATGAATTGATCCCACAGGCACCTGGCAACCGTTTTGGACCTTTGATTTGAGGTAGGCAACGCAAGGGCAAATTTAGTAAAATGATCAGTTATTACGAGAATATTGCTGGTATTGCTACTGTCTGGTTCCAGACTGAGGAAGTCCATGCAGACTAGCTCTAAAGGTCGTGTGGTGGTTATGTTGACCAGGCTAGCCGCTTTTTCAGGAGGACTCTTCCTTCGTATGCACCGATCACATGTTTTCACCTTTTGCTCGACATCTGTTGACATACGTGGCCAATAGAATCGTGTTCGGACCAGATCAAGGGTTCTGTCAATACCTAAGTGGCCCATATCATTGTGCAGACTTTGGAGTACGGGAGCCCTGAGCTCCTCGGGAAGAACGAGCTGGTGGGTCACTTGGTCTCCATTTTGTCTTTTCCTGTACAACACTTCATTGTACATCTCCAATCTATGGAGTTCTCTGAGTAACAGAGGGAGATCTGGGAGTTCTTCTCTAGCAGTCGGTGGGGGTGTTTGGCCATGTTCGATTTGTTCAATAACTTGTTTGATTGTCGAGTCCACTCTTTGTTTGTCTTTGATTTCTGTCTGAGACAAGACAGGGATAGTGGGTAAGCCATTGTCTTGCTCCAAGGCATACAAGTCTGGGATTGCGTCAGCTGAGATGGTAAGTGACTCCACAAGTGTAACACCACTATCCTGATTGTCATCACGGATTTTAACAAGGTGGTTTTGACAAATGGCTTGAACAGCTTCATCATTTACAATCTCTGTGGTATCACTGTCAGCTAGGTGGCGCTCTACAAAGCGGCTTACACGCTCCTGCTCTTTCCTGGACTGGACATCGTCAACGAGTTCACCATGAGGACGTCTAGACAACCCATCTGCATCTAGGTTTTGCTTGCCTGCTCTATACTGTAACTTAAAGTTGCAGTTAGACAAAGCTGCAAGCCACCTGTAGCTTGTGGCGTCTAATTTAGCAGAAGTCAATATGTAGGTGAGTGGGTTACTATCTGTAACTACCGTGAACTGACCACCATACAAATAGTCGTGAAACTTTTCAGTTACTGACTATTTTAGAGCTAAGAACTCTATAGCTTGTGAGCTGGATAACGTGATTCGCTCCTCGATAACCCGCGACTGGCAAAAGCTATATGGCCTTAAGCTGGCTGTCCTGCTCCTGATAGAGTGCTGCCCCTAAGCCAGTGGTACTAGCATCGGTATGGAGTACGTAAGGCAGCTTCGGGTCTGCAAAGCCTAAGATAGGAGCTGATGTTAATTTTTCGATGATGGAGTCGAAAGCTTTTTGACAGTCTGTGGTCCATCAACTCTCAAATGGCAGTTTGGGATCAAAGTAGGTTTGGTCAGTGACTTTGGATTTTGACTTTTTGTTGAGTGGCGGGTAACCGCGTGTGAGGTCATTAAGAAGGCGTACTATAGACGAGTACCCTTCAATGAAGCGTCTGTAGTACCCTGAGAACCCTAAAAAGGATCTCAGTTCCGTGAGATTCTTAGGCCGTGGCCAAGACTTAAGGGCCTGAATCTTTTTGGGATCTGTCTCGACACCGCTTTCGGAGACTACATGAACCTAGGTACCGGACTGCTGTTTGAAAAAATTTACATTTTTCTGGCGATAACTTTAGCCCGTACTCTTTAAGACGATGGAGTACCCGCATGAGTCGCCGTTCATTTTCTTCCAAACTATTTGAAAAGATGATGAGATCATCTAGAAAGACTAGCACCTCATTTAAGTTCATGTCACCGACGCAGCGCTCCATGAGCCACTGAAAGGTGCTTGGGGCGTTGGTTATGCCCTGCGGCTTACGGTTGATCTCCCAGAATCCAAGGGGTGTTACAAAAGCAGTCTTTTCTTTGTCTGCTTCTTCTACCTCAATCTGGTAATATCCAGACTTAAGATTGAGGACTGTAAACCACTTGGATCCTGTGAGCGCCGAGAACATCTCCTCTAGATTTAGGAGGGTGTAAGAGTCCTTTCTTGTTTGCAAATTGAGTTTGTGAAAGTCTATACATAGACGCACGTCATTGTTTCGCTTCCTCACCACAACAATGGGGGACGAGTAGGGAGACTGGGACTCTCTTATCACACCTGCAGCAAGCAGCTCTTGAAGGTGTTTACGCACTGCCTCAAGGTCTTGGGGGTGTATAGGGCGTGCACGATGCTTAAAGAGAGTCAGATCATGAAGACTGATGGAGTGTTTCACTTTGCTCG
Organism: Pholidichthys leucotaenia; assembly: GCA_020510985.1. NCBI lineage: Eukaryota > Metazoa > Chordata > Actinopteri > Cichliformes > Pholidichthyidae > Pholidichthys > Pholidichthys leucotaenia. Next base: position 147,902,277 of record CM035848.1, read on the forward strand.
TACACCCAAAGTCCAAATCATGGAAAGCGAATACTTCCGGGATGTCATTTAGTTGTTTGGTTATTTGCTCTTTCCACTCCTGTGGAATCGGTGGATCACCAAAGTTGAAACTCAGTTGTGTCTTGTTTGTGGCCGACTCATTTGCACTGACGACATTGTGCTGGGACAGGATACAATGGAAAGCTCCAAGTTCTGCGATGACACACGTGGACGGCATTGTGACATCTTTCTCTGTTTCGTTCGTAATCATTACAGGCACTTTGTGTGGAGCTCGGGAAGGAAGTGTTATCAGGCAAGTTTTAACACAAAGGCCACCCAGCAAGGAAGACTGATAGGTGTCTGAGGTACAGTGAATGTTGGCAGACCCCTCTAAAACTACAGTTTTACCTGCTGGGACTACAGCTGGGGCTTTGCTTGACAAGGTAACTAATCCAATGTTCCCATCTTTGTTCTTTGTATGTCTTAGTTCGAGAGTTTTCAACAGTGTCCTAAAACCGTAAGAGCTAGGTAAGTGATCAGGAGTCTTCATGTCTAAATACTTTCCATAAAGAACATCAAGTGTGTTTGTTCCCACTAACACTGGTGTCTGACTATTAGGATTGGCATCTGGAACAACGAGAGCTAAGGTCAGTATGTCAGTCTCTGTGCATAAGAAGTCTTTTGGAAAGATATTACACATCTGGGCTGCACGGTGGCGCAGTGGTTAGCACTGCGGCAGCACAGTTTACCCTTGGCCGGGGGATCGTGGGGATCGTGGGATCGTGGGTTCGATCCAGGCCCCCAACCAACAGTGATCTGTGTCGAGTTTGCATGTTCTCCCCATGTATGCGTGGGTTTACCCCGGGATTTCTCCGGTTTCCTCCCACATGCCAAAAACATGCAGGTTAGGTTAATTGGAGACTCTAAAGTGGCCCTAGGTGTGAATGTGTGTGTGAATGGTTAAGGGATAGCGCCGTATCGTGGCTGCTTCATCCATCCAGGTGGTGGATGACCCTCAATTTCCCCTCTGGGGATCAATAAAGTATACTAAATCTAAAAAAAATAAATAAATCTCTATATAACCTAAATAGGGAACGGGCTGACCTGCAGCGCCCTCTACTTCTAAAAGGTCATAGAGTGATTTAAGGTTTTGATTGAGAAAGTTCTGTTTGTAAAACGACTCGGTGACTGTAGTCACTTGTGACCCTGAGTCAAGAAGACAATGCACATTAACATCAGAAATGCTAACTACAGCTGTGCATTTGGAACCAACTAGCCCTTTTGGTAGGCTATACTTAGATGGGTTAGTAACAGATTGCTTAAGGCTAGCGCGTTGCTTGTAGTTAGGGGGACGTGAGTGTCTGGCTACAGTCTCCATTTGCCCCATAATAGAGACTGTTCCTAGTTTAACCGGTCTTTATTAGCTGCGGGATTTTCAGACCCCCATCTCTTTTGTTTCTCTTTAAACAGCTTACGCTTTTTGGTAACTAAAGCTGGGTTTGGTTCGTTTTCGCAGCTCGGCTTGATGTGGCCATCCTCTCCACATTGGAACCAGTACCACGGTTTGGGTGGGGTATTTCGAGTTCTGACCGTTTGTTCTGTGGGTTCCTTTGTCACTTTATTCGGCTTTCGTTTCTCTTTTGGCTTTGTACTGGGTGTACTTTTTGAGTTTTGAGCTTTTGGTTTTGCAGTTAGTTGTGCTAGTTGATTTTGAATTTCTGCAACTTGTTTTGAGAGTTCTTGAATTGAGTTTAACGTGATTTTGTCCTCATTTTCATCTGAACTACATTGCACAGTTTGCACGTGGGATGTCACTTTTTGTTTTGAACTGCTCAAATGTTTTCTCATTCGCAAAGTTTTAGCAGCATTTTGGTCTTCTTCAGTACGTAGCAAGAGAAGCAAATCAGGAAAAGTTGGGGGATTTGTTCGTTTTTGTTTTAACTGGAGTGCAGTTAACCACTTGCGCTCCGTTGTTCCACGGGCGGGCAAGTTTCTGCGTCCTAGGGCGCACGAGGGCCTCGGACGCATGACGCATGATAGAGATACTGATGGTGGTGATGTAGGTGGTGTGGCCTCCAAGCGCCACTGAAAAAAAAAGCTGCAGACACAGCCGCGAACAGATTAGTTCATCTGATTGACCTCTCATTCCGCTAATAAGAGCCTTGAATTGGGTTTCTGAAACCTTGAAGAACCAATGAATGAAAACCTAGGAAGGAGGACCCGCCTACTGTGAATGCAGGAGCCAATTGAAGCACAGAAGTTCGGGCTGGGTGAAGAGAGATTTACTGTTGCAGCTGATGAAAAAAAAGGACGCTGGACGAACTTGCTACAGACCCAGCAGCATGGAGAACACCCACAAGTGGGACCTGCACTCATTCCAGCAGAATAGACATTTAGGATTCTCTTCCGTCATCATAGACCGACGGAGGCCGACGACAAAAGTCGTAAATCATTCACCAAAACCGCAATAATGGAATTATGTTTTGACCGGGATCCACGAGCGGACCAGCGTCGCGTTCATCTGACAATGGGGAAGAGAAGTTCGCCAGGACTCTGCTGCTGTGAAGAGGTAAGGTGTTATAAGCTAAATTTATTATTTATCCCTTAAAATTGTAATCAAAAAATGACTTTTGACCGATCGGTAAATTACAACTGTACGGCGCACGAAGTACGAAGTGCGTGCGCCGCGATAAACAGTTCATTTGCCGTGTTCGGACTGTGAAGGCCCCCCCCCCCACTGCAGAAGAGGAGCGGGGGAGGAGCGTTCACGGTCCGAACGCCCCCCGGTCTGCGGGGGGGGAGCATATGAGTCTATTCCGTCATGTAGCGATGGTCGTCCTCTGTAGCGAGGGGGGGGGGACAACTCCCCCACACACACACACAGTAGCGGGGGGGGAGCCGCTGTGACAGCGTTGCTGTGGAAACATGCAATGACTGTAATCCGTCATGTAGCAAGGGCCGAACACCCACACACACACACACACACACAGCCCTGAATGTGACCTTTCATTAGAGCCCAAAATGAAGATTCTACATTGAATTATTCAAAAGTTACAGACGTTTTTCCAAACTGTGCCATTTGGCACAATTTGGCACAGTTCCAAAACGCCTGGGAACTACCTGAGAACAAAGCTGTTTAAAATATTCATTTTTTGTGGTATTGTTACCAAATTTGGATCTCAGCTTGATAACACTTGGTTCTACATTTCTGTTGCATTTTCCAGCCGGATCGGACATCTGTGTGTTATTTGCAAGCATTTGTATCCAAAAAAAAATCGTGGCCAAATTTATTTTCTTCAAGTTCAGTATGTTTAGATGACTGTAACTCAGTGGCCGGAGCACATAGAGAGATTATGGGTTTTTTTGCCAAAAAATTCAAAGTGTTTTCTTTTAAATGAGACCAACCCCATGAAGATGCTGCAAAGGGTTGAAGAACAGCTTTCGATTTACTTTGGGCACGTTATTTTTTGGCATTTTTAGGAAAATTGCCCGGAGTGCAAGGGGTTAAAAGGGAATCATCCCAACAACCTAAACTGTGTGATAAGCAGCCTGTCAAAATCCTGGCTTGAAGTACCACCACGCTTCACAGTGTGAGTCAAAGCTACTTGAAGACGTTGTAGATATGATGAGGGTTTCTCACCTGTGTTTTGGAAGGTGTCAATAAACTTGGCGTAAAGCTCTCCGCCATCTTGAACTGTACCATAAGCAGAATCTAACAGCTGAAGGTATTCTGATGGTGAGCTGTTGGGGTTCAAGTACTTGACCACATCAGCTGCTGGGGGTAAAAGGGACTCAATGATCTTTCGGGATTGTTGCAATTTGGACATAGCAGGATCAGTCAAGATTAATTCTACACTGGAGCGCCAAGCATCATAATCTAGCTCATAAGTTGGTCGGAGGTCTTTGCCAGAAAAAGCTCCGAGCTTTTGTGAAAACGGCTGCACGGAAAAATCTTCCCTTTTCACAATGTGCTCAACTACCACACGTTGCACTTCTGGGGGATTTAAATCGTGTGCAGAAATGGTGGGCATACTTCGAGCTGGGGTGCTCGCAGTGTGATTTGACTGGTTAGTTGGTTGTGCACCTTGAATACTGGACTCAGCTGCAGAAGGCTGAGGTTGAGGTTCATTCAAGAAAGCTTCAGGTAAGTTATCAGGTAACTTAACTTGCTCTGATTGATCATTTTCAGATTCTTTGACTGCCTCAGAAATCTGTAACATCATGTCTTTCAAAACATCTGCAAAATCTCTGCCATTCATCTTCGTTAGGTTTTTAATGTCAGTGAGATATAACTTGTTCATATCGCTCCCTACACGGTGCGTATAAACACTGGCAAGGGATTGTATCGTATAGCTGGCTCCACTATCAGATACATGAGTACATGGCAATGGGTCAAGAGCTTCAAAAGCAATACCCGAGTGATACTCAAAAATAGCACTCTGGGAAAACTCAGACTTACTATCTGCTACTTTTATGACTCTTGAAATCGATCCATACCATTCCAAAAACTCAGTCACTTCATCAAGTTGCTCATCTCCAGTGATTTCACTCACTATCACTGCATTTGGAATTTTCACAGATTCATGCTCAACAATATCCATTTAGGGTACGTTATAGGCTTGAACTAACGTAAGGGAGAGAAAAAAAAGGGGCTCCTGGCTGGGCTCGCCACTTCTTATTGTAACCCTTGCTTTATGTTAATTAGGTAAGGGAAATAATTAAGTGTAGACCAGTTGCTAGGTTCGTAAGGGTTACAATAGGGAATTAGAGTGAGTGTGGAATGAAATAGCTGGAGGCAAGAAATGAGCAATTCATATCTGTTATTAATAAAGATAAAAAGAGCAAAATATACAAACAATGTACAAATATACAAATATAACAACGGCAGGCATGAAGTAAAACCCCAAAAGTGTTCTACTGAGCTCAGTGTTTGGTTGTCCTTTCGGTTTAGTTGTTTGACCAGTCTAGATATCTTGTGTCTCCAGACTCAGGTTTCTTTTCCTTTTTCTAAAGCGGCAGCTTGAGTGGTTACCACTTCGAATGTTGTGTACTGGAGAGAGGAAGGATGTCCTTCAGTCGAGATCTTAGTCAGATCTCGGTCCAATCTCAGTTCAGTCTCGGGTCAGGCTCGCCATCTCCATTCGGAGAGAATCCAGGATCCAGAAGGTTCTCGATCGGCAACCAAAAGAAACTAGCCAAGATGAGGTATCATGTGAACACAGCAAAAGGACACAGCCACAATGCCTTTCAAGCTCGTGCTCCCGTCAACAAGAAGAGGTATCAGTGTGAACCAGACTGCCCACAGCCTCTCTCGTCCGCTCTCGGATCATGAAAAACCGAAACCCGAGTGCGCGCCTGCTGCCTCTACTCGGAAGGCGGGGCTAATATCGCTCTTAACGAATGAAAAGACCCAGATCACCCAACGTGACCCTGAAACGGGAATTTAAAAGTTGGATAACGAGGATCATACTTCCTCTTCCCAAAATAACCGTTTTTCAAAATAAAATCACACACTTTCACTAATACAAATGAAATCTGAGAAAAAGGGTCATTTTCTCAGCTGGGTTACACTATATAGTTTTTTTTATTCCATCCACATTCATATTTTAACTTACTGTTGGAATCTATAGATTAGGCATTAAAGGTCTGATGACACGATTTTGACATTTTTTAGCATGTTGTGTAAACCCAAAAGTCATTGTCGATGATCAATATAATAGTTACAAGCGCGCCTGCATAACATAGTTATCATCAAAAAAAATGCAGCCACTGACTGGACTGTGGTGCCGCCCACTGAATGAAGGAGGAGGCTAAAACGACGTCAGTGAGAGAACAGACACCAGTGTTGTTGACTGGAATACCAGCAGCTTTGTAGCACACAGTTTCTCTGGTTTCTTGTTTTAGTTTTACGGCTATGCCTTCGCGTTGTGTCGCAGGCATAGATAAACAGTAGGCTGTGAAAGACCACATCACACACTTCAGCTCCAACTGTCATAAGCCTCCTCGTGCGCTCCTCGTGTGCTTTTTACACAGGAGGAGCGCACGAGGAGGGGAAGGATGAACTGATTTACGCGCAGGATTCATCACAGCACATGTATTGAACAAAAGACTGATGACAACAGTTCCAAAAAAGCTGAAGACTTACAAAAATAAACAGAAACACTTACAGATGGCATTCGGGGCTGACATCGCCCAGCAAATGCATGGAGAGGAGACGTGTTAACCATGGTTGCGCCCCAGGGCCGGCATCGCTTCAACGGGTGGAACAGAACCCAGACCCAGAACACAGACATAAAAACAACAAGAATGCAAAAGATAATACGGTACATAATAAATCCGATGCCTGAACCACAGAGAACGGCCAGAACCGAGCCTACAGGATAACACGGGCTCGGTTTGTGACACCAACTGACAATATTGTATTCATTGCAACTAATTTGGACTTTTTCCTGTTATAATAATTAACTTAATATTTTTGATAGTTATAGTACATGTGTGCTATACCAGTTATGAGTATTGTTTTTCTTGTGACCAAACTCTTGAAAAAATGAGGACTATCAGTTGCTTCTATTTTCTTATTATTGTTGAAAATAACATGTCAGTTGATACACAACAAAAGCAGTTAATAAACAATGACAACAAACAAAATTGCATTTTGTATGAGACATAAATATAGGGAATACATTATTTTTAAGGATATTGCCATCAGTAACACAGAGAATAATTTTAATTTCTAAAGGGGTTTTACAGATAATTGAACTTTAAAATGATAAGTTATGGCCAGGAGTATGCTCTAATTTACTAAAAAAAATAATTATATTATATTTGCAAAATAAAAAAATTCTATCTCTTGTTCAAATACCCAGGATTGATACAGGATTGCATGCAACGTCCAAATGATGACAACAGTTATGAGATTTTCGGGTATCACACTGTGGAGGAAAAATAAGCTCAGGTGAGATGCGGCGAGCTGGAAGGTTGCAGAGTTTTATTTCCTCCATCAAAATGAGACGCACTTGTAGCGCTGTGCGCTACTGTGCTGTGCTGTATCATGTTGCCCTGTGTGTGCTGTGTGCTGCTGTTTTATATGTTATACAAACACAGTGAATGCATGGCACATTAGCATATTGATATACATATCAGTCAATACATATAATTAGCCTGACCAACTGGCGCCTGGACGTCCTCTCCTTAATCCGGGGATGTATAAACAATAGTCCATTGTTCTGGTTGTCCCCCCAGGGGTTCTCTGTCCGTATGCAATCCCTGCTGAGCGTGAATAGTATCAGTCTGCATTGTGCTGGGTGACCACACGGCTCCCCCCAGAACGCTCAGAAGGGGCTGTGACCCCCCAAACAGTGTGCCCCGCTCCGGGTTCCAGCACATTGAACGGCCATGGATCGTGGGCGCACAGGCCAATGTGCGTCGTGTGCAATGGAACCAGACGGCGATCGGCGGGCTTTCGGGAGTGAGGTGCAAGAAGAGTGCTGTGGAGGAGGAGGGGGAGGGGGGTGGGAGTAAGTGAGTGCCGGCCCGGGACGTCAAAGGTGTCTGGGCCATGCAAAAATTGTGTGTGGATCCGCGATGGTGAGGGATTTTCCCGTTAAACCTGGCAGTGATCCACAGCGGCTGTGAAAAAAAAAAAAAAATGTCTCTGACTCCTCTCGCGGCTCGATCCAGCAAGGATGTGGGGAAGGCGAGCGGCCAAATTCCCTGAGGATGCGTAGTGGCTGTGGAACAACTGCAGCTGTGTGAGGGACCTGGTGGTTTGGCTTTTAGGTGCAGGAACAGCCCTAAAGCCATCGGGGACAGCAATTGGCTAAATTCCCCTTGTGCGCCGTGGCTGAGAAACCCATACAAAGTCCTGTGTGCAGGTTGCACATCTTCTTCAGGTGCATGAGCAGCCCTGAAGGTTCCGAGGGTGGCGATCGGCCGTTTTTCTCGGGCATGTGCAGCGGCGGAGGACACTGTATCGGTCTGTGGAGCCGGCTTGACCCTGTGCGTGGCGCGCACATGGCGCAGTGACCACTTAGCTGGCAGTTGCGCTGTCCTCGTAATCCTGTGGTGTGTGTGGGGGGCTTCTGTGCGCGGGAGGGCTGCTTGTCGTGAGCTGAGTCAGGGTCGGGGAGCTTGGTGGAAATCAACTCAGTCAGCATCGATGATTTCCCCGTTCAGGCTGCTTCCTTCATTTTGCTCCTGTCGCGGTTCATGGTGCGTGTCGGTCCAAGTGCTGCCCGCTCCGGGGTGCGCGCTCTGGTGAGGATGAAGAGGTTGCAGGCATTCTCTGGTCCTCTGCTGTCCACAGCACGGTGAGAGGGAGCAGACGGTCATTCTCTCTTGTCAGGTCACCAGTGTGGAGGGATAAGATCAGGCGAGGGGCACACCATGACACGTGCTGGGGCTTCCCGTCCGGGTGATCTCCAGGGTGTTTGCCTCATGTTCCATTCTTCGTCAAGGGTCACCAGTGTGGAGGAAAAATAAGTTCAGGCGAGATGCGGCGAGCTGGAAGGTTGCAGAGTTTTATTTCCTCAATCAAAATGAGATGCACTTGTAGCACTGTGTGCTACTGAGCACTGCTGTGCTGTATTGTGTTGCCCTGTGTGTGCTGTATGCTGCTGTTTTATATGTTATACAATCAGAGAGAATGCATGGCACATTAGCATATTGATATACATATCAGTCAATACATATAATTAGCCTGACCAACTGGCACCCGGACGTCCTCTCCTTAATCCGGGGATGTATAAACAATAGTCCATTGTTCTGGTTGTTCCCCCAGGGGTTCTCTGTCCATATGCAATCCATGCTGAGCATGAATAGTATCAGTCTGCATTGTGCTGGGTGACCACAACACTATAAATATTTAGTCATTTTATTTTCTTGTAAAAACTGACAACAGTTGGGGTCAGATAAACATGTATTGAATGAAAAACAATACCATGAAAACATAAAGGTAGCTAGTCAGCGTAAGTAAAACCAACATATTGTTCCTCTTGTGGTGGAAAGGTCTGTCTGATCTTGTGAAAGACACAGGCAGGTATTGGCACGTGGGCTTTCCTCGCCCAGGTGCTTCTCATCACACCATCACCAACAGTGCGTGTACTTAAGCAGCCGTTTGCCAGTCATGCACTGCTGGTCCATAGTATTGTCATCCGTGCTGTTAGTCTGCCAGTATTTTCAGCACTCTGACGACGTGTTAGCCACTTCATGTTCGTCGTGGTTCTCGTGCGTCCTTGGAGCGATATCGGCTCTGGGGCGCACCTGTGGTTAACACAACTCCTCTCATTCGTTCGCTGGGTGATGCCAGACCTCGAACACCATCAGTAAGTATGTTTGTGTTTTTTGTACGTCTTCACCTTTTTGGGAATTGTCTGTCTTTCTGTATTAAATGTGTTGTGGTGAACCCTACACTTAAATCCTCATTATTTTATCCTCCCTCTCCGTGTGCTGCGTAAGAGCACACGGAGGGTCATGATATGTCCTGTTACTGACAGCAAATACTCTCCTCCTCTGTTGTCATGCTCACACACAGACCACACTGGCACCTGCAAAAATAAAAAATAGTATCTTTTGATTTGTTTATTTGGGAAGGAGGGGCATTGAAAATATCGCGTAGATGTTTCAATTTTATTATAAATATACTGCTATGATTTTATTGAAAAATCGGGTTTAAATAAATTATATTTATGAACAAATAATTTGTTGCAATATCTGTAACAAAAGCATACCACTCGGTGTTCCCCTGCCGTGTGTTTGCTGCTGCTGTGGTGAGCATGTGTGCTTCACCATCGTCACTCTCTGAGTCTGACTCGCTAGGCACGATGTCCGCTTGGTACGGCTCAAACCTATAAGGTCTGATGCCCCCAGATTCTTCATTATCATCCCATTCTTCTGAACTATAATCGTCTGAAGATTGGACAACACAAACCAATTCCAGACTGCATGTGCTGGAACCATTGTCGATGTTTTCTACCGCTTCCATCCTGCGTGGTGTACAATGGGCAGCCAAGCGCTGTGTTCTCCCGATGAAGTCACAACATGGCCGGGGGGGGAGGGTGTTCCAGCCACTGACACAATTAGTGACGTGGCACTCATGAAAACGTCAGATATTCACGTGAAAAAAAGCCTGTTTGACTTAGAACTGCACAAACCCACCTATTTCGTCATATTGAAATTATGTGTTGCAAAATTAGATGCAGTCAAAATCGTGTCATCAGACCTTTAATGTATGATTTTTTTTAAAAAATTTTTAGGGGAATAAATGAATGAACATCGAGCATGTGTGCATTCTATTGTGGATGCAGCACACAGGGAGAGGTGTGTCAGTCTGAAGATTTTTATTCCCTCCACATTTTCATTTTCATCACAGACCTATAAGGCATTAATATGTTTATTTTTAGGGGGATGAAGGACTGAATGAATGAATGAAGGAATGAATGAACAGGGTTTTACTTTTCAGTGGAACTTCCTAGAGAGACAGTAGATGCATCCACATCTGCCTGGGCCATGCACCTCCAGGTTTCCAGCAGGCCAAGGCCACCTGCACCACGCTCCTATGGTTGGGGTTCTCGAGCTGGTTCTTGGCGCCCACCATCAGCGCCAAGATCAGCTGCCATCCATCAGCGCCAGGAGGGGATGCCAAGAGTGGGTTTGCTTCGTGGTAGGGGTCAGCGGCCAGATCTCCTCCCTCCATCCCACCAGGGACAGAGCCACAAAGCTCCACAGACCCCCGCACGAGACGGGGGAAAACCCTCTGTTGGCGAAAGCAACAGGAGAGGGAGCACTCCATCTCCCAATGGTCCGGGAGTGACTTCTGCACCACCATCAATGATCCTTTTATGAAAGTTTGCACAGGCATCATTCTCTTTTCCTGAAGTTTCAAACCCATTCATGTACGTGTGTTGCATCCATGCATACTATGCTAAACCGTTCATCTGATTTTTCATCCCAGCATTAACTGTATCTTCCCTGTTTGTTCTCTCTAAAATAACTAACTAGGCATCAACTGGGATTGATGTCTTCCTTATTACCAAGCAGCGTTACTATCACATGCATTTTTACTCACCTGCATGCCCTTTGGCCAGCGCAAAACCCATCTTAAACAAACCATCATAATCAGAGTGTCATGGTCTGAGGCATGATCTTAGGATCATGCCCACATCTTATGTTCATTTGTGTTTTCTGTGTGCTTCCCTGATTTGGTTTATTGTGATTATTTGCAGCATTTGCCCTCTGTGTCCCCCTGGGTTCCTGGTCATTGTCTTTTGTGTTCCCCGGTCTGTTGTCATCCCATGTCCTCACCTTCTGCCATGATGTTTCTCTGTGTTTCCTCACCTCAGCCTTAGTTTGATTAGTGTGTTATTTTCATTATCCTGCCCCAACTATGTTCTGTAGTGTTGGTCTTGCTCTTTAGTATTATGATTGTGCTCACAGCCACATTTATGCCAATCCTCTCTGTATTGCCCCCGTATCGTTGTCCTGCACATTCATTGTCATGTTTTCATGTACATCCCCATCTGTGGTTGTCTGTACATCCCCGTCTGTGATTGTCTGTACAGCCCTGCCCATCCTGTTCTCCACACCTGTAGCCACTTCTCTGCTGTTGCTGTTTGCCCTTGATTGTTACCCAGCTGTCTCACATTTGTGATCATCTGTTGTTGTATATATGTTAGTGTTCAGTGTCTCTCTGATGTGGCGTTGTCGTCTGTGTTCCCTGCTGGTAACCCAGTATCCCGAGTATCCCTGTAAGTTTATTCTACCAGGTATATCCTTAGTTGTTTTCAGCCCTCGTGTTGTTATTTTGTTTCTCTTTGTTTTTACTGTTCAATAAACCATGTTACATTGTAGTTCGGCCTGCTTCTTGAGTCCAACACCCATGCCTACTGAAGGAAGTCTTGACAGTACGACGCCACCAAACGAGGACTCAGCGGACACGGACTACAGTGTTTATGGCTTGGATGAGGAAGAGTGCTGGGTAGCTCAGCTAATCGAAAGTCTGATTTCTGATGCCCGCACTAGCCACATACCAGAGAGAGCGATGGGGCTCCTAGATGCAGCGGCTGAAGTGATTGCGGATAACCCCAGTTTACGGCGCTATCTCGGTCTGCTTGAGTTGCTCATTTCAGTGCTTAACTGCAAAATTTGCTCCGTGGACTGGTGAAAAGCCCGGAGCCTGTACTGATGGTGGAACGTCCCCTAGCTCCATCATCCACATCTTCTCACTCCGTTCCAGCCTCAGCCCTCAACGCTCATCAGCCCCGGCATCACGGAAGCCTGAGCCAATGGTGAAACGTCCCCTGGTGCCATCAGACCCATCTCGCCGTTTCCCAGTCTCCAAGCGACTCAGGAGGCCGGGAGAGGACTCACCTGTTCCACCGAGGTCTGTGCCGACGATTAAGCATCCCCTGGCTTCGGCATCTCCTCTCTCCACTTCCCTGTGGTCCATGTTGGCTCCGTCAGTTGCAGCTGCCACCACATCTGCTCCAGTTTTTTCACCTCCTCTCAACTCACCAGTCTTGCCGCCATGCCACTGTCAAGAGAGGGACAGCATCCTCTGGCCCCGACATCTTCAGCCTCTCCTCATTCTCCAGTCCCAGTTCCACATTCTCGCCACTCTTCGACCTCTGCACCAGCCCCACGGAGTGTTCCAGCCCCGGAGGGCTCACCCACATCGGCTATCAAGGCAGCTGCAGTGCCAGCTCCCACATTTTCTACATTGGTGCCCACGCCCACTGCATTTCCTCAGACTGCCTCATCTGCTGCCCCTCCAGCATCTCCGGGGGTGGGGCTTGTTCCAACAGGATCATCCAGAGGTTTCCTTCGCTTCTCCAGCAACAGAGTCACCGGGGTCCTCGCCCGCAGGGCAGCAGGAGTTAAGGCAAGTACTTTATTTGGCATTTTTTTTTTACATCTATACTTAAAAAGTCTTGCCTTACTCCTGATGGGGGAACCCAATTGGAGCTCCCATCTGCAGTCCACTCCACCTTCACCGCCAAGGGCCACCACTTCTCAGCTGCTGTAAGCCCCTGCACCGAAGGCCCCTCAGGTACTATATGTAGAACTAGAAGCTCCTGTGTGGATATCTCCTGAACTATAAACCCCTGAGTTAGTATCCCCTGAGCAGAATGTTCCTATTTGGTGTCTCCAGAGCTAAAAACTCATATACTGTGGTCTCCAGAGCAAAAAGCCCCCATGCTTTTTCCTGAGTTTAAAACTCCAATGTTGTTTCCCCCTGAGCAAAAGGCTCCAATGTTATATTCTGAGTTTAAAACCTCTATGTTGTTTTCTTTTGAGCAAGAGGTTCCTACGTTACCTCCTGAGTTTAAAACTTCTATGATGATATCTCTAGGGCAAAAACTCCTGTGTTATCTCCAGAGCAAGAGGCTCTTATATTATTTTCTCCAGAGCAAAAAATTCTCATGTTGTTTTCTCCAGAGCGAAAAGCTCCCATGTCATCTCCTGAGGTTAAAAGTTCTATATCATCACCTCCTCAGTTTAAAGTGTCCATGTTGTCACTTCCCAAGTTTAAAGGTCCATGTTGTCACTTCCTGAGTTTAAAGGGTCCATGTTGTCACTTCCCGACTTTAAAGGGTCCATGTTGCCACTTCCTGAGTTTCAAGGTTTTATGTTGTCACCTCCTGAGTTTCAAGGTTTTATGTTGTCACCTCCTGTGGTTCAAGGTTCTATGTTGTCACCTCATGAGGTTCAAGGTTCTATGTTGTCACCTCCTGAGTTTAAAACTCCTATGTTGTCTACAGAGCAAAAATCTCCTGTGTTGTTATCTCCAGGGCAAGAGGCCCCTACATTGTTTCCTCCAGAGCAAGAAGCTCCCATGTCATCTCCTGAGTTTCAAGGTTATATATTGTCACCTTCTGAGTTTAATGGTTCCATGTTGTCACCTGCTGAGTGTAAAGTTTCCATGTTGTCATTATCCCCTGAGTTTAAAGATTCCATGTTGTCATTATGTCCTGAGTTTAAATCTATGTTGTCACCTCCTGAGTTTCAAGGTTCTATGTTGTTACCTCCTGAGCTTCAAGGTTCTATATTGTCATCTCCTAAGTTTAAAGGTTCCATGTCATCATTATCTCCTGAGTTTTAAGTTTCTGTGTTTTCTCCAGAGCCAAAGGTTCCTATGTTACCTTCTGAGTTTAGGGCTTCTGTGTTGTTTTCTCCAGGGCAAAAGGCCCCTGTGTTGTCTCCTGAGCTCAAGGCTCTCTTGCAACTGGCCTCTGAGCTCTGTGCTCTTGCAGCGCCTTGTTCATCCGTTTGGTGCCCCTTGGACTTTAGTAGGGCACCTGACGCACAATGCTCATCCGTCCGGTGGTCTTTGGACTTTGGTATGCCACCCGACGTGTCATGTCCATCAGTCCGGTGGTCCAGGGACTTTGGTCAAGCACCTGAGGAACATTTTTTCTTTATTTTTGTCCTTGTTTTGCCCCACCATACTTATGTCCCCCTCTTCCTGCCAAATTGGGGTATTCTTTGTTTTGTTTGGAGGGCATCTTGAATCCGCCCTTAAGAAGTGGGGGGTGGGCTGTCATGGTCATGTTCATTTGTGTTTTCTGTGTGCTTCTTTGATTTAGTTTATTGTGATTATTTGCACCATTTGCCCTCTGTGTACCCCTGGGTTCCCGTCATTGCCTTCTGTGTTCCCCAGTCTGTTGCCATCCCATGTCCTCACCTTCTACCATGATGTTTCTCTGTGTTTCCCTACCTCAGCCTTAGTTTGATTAATGTGTTATTTTCATTACCCTGCCCCAATTATGTTCTGTAGTGTTGGTCTTGCTCTCCAGTATTTTACTTTTACTCTTTAGTATTTAATTTACTTTTTAGTTTGCTTTTAAATTCTTGTTTTTGTAAAATATATGTTTAAACTTTAAGGGAGGGTTTCAGACCCCCCTCATAAAAGAAAAGGAGTGGGTTAGAGGTCCCCCTGATAAAAGGAATTTGAGGCTCTTTAAAGGGATTGACAAAACCTAAGGCTATTTGGATTAGTCATAACATTGTCCGTGTGCTGCTTTTTTTTTCACATATAAAAATAAAACTAAAGGAAAGGAGGTTTGAGGCCTTCTAATGTGTAGATTCTGTTTGCACCTTGCTGTAACCCTTTGTTTTTATGTAAAACACTTTGAATTGTCTTGTACACGAAATGTGCTATGCAAATAAACTTTCCTTAGTATTATGATTATTCTCACAGGCACATTTATGTCGTTTCTCTCTGTATTGCCCCCATATTGTTGTCCTGTATGTTCATTGTCAAGTTTTCATGTACATCCCCATCTGTGATTGTCTGTACAGCCCTGCCCGTCCTGTTCTCCACATCTGTAGTCACTTCCCTGCTGTTTCCGTTTGCCCTTGATTGTTCCCCAGCTGTCATGTTTGTGATTATCTGCTGTTGTATATATGTTAGTGTTCAGTGTCTGTCTGATGTGGTGTCGTCGTCTGTGTTCCCTGCCGGTAACCCAGTATCCTGAGTATCCCTGTAAGTTTATTCTGCCACTTGTATCCTTAGTTGTTTTCAGCCCTCATTGTATTTTGTTTCTCTTTGTTTTTTCTGTTCAAAAAATCATGCTACATTGTAGTTCAGCCTGCTTCTTGAGTCCATCACCCATGCCTACCGGAGGAAGTCATGACACAGAGTTCACGTTAGATAATGCGCCTCTGTGTATTAAAGGGATGAGCAGGAGCGCTTTGGATTGGATTATCCAAAACACACCTCTGAATAATTAGATCAGCCTCATTTACATCTTGTGCCTGGTGGGAAATTCATTTATGCATTGCTGTGATAAGGAAATAAACTTGGAAATGTCCATAAACATGTTCTGCATCAGTGAGAACTGATTATGGACCACGTTGTTATAATATAGCCCCCTGTGGTATATATTACTCATATATTCCATACCTGCATACGTTAGAGCATGTGGAAATGTGTGGGGCAACATATGCAAAGGAATTTCACACCTCTGAAAGGACAAAGGAATCTCACCGCCGTGTGAAGACCAATGACGTCACAGGACGCCATGGCAACAGACTTGACACCTTCACCCCCTTAGGCGAGGAGAGGTTTTCCCATCACCTCCCAAGACGGAGGGAGGAGTTAACAGGACTAATGGGGATTTAGA
Organism: Pholidichthys leucotaenia; assembly: GCA_020510985.1. NCBI lineage: Eukaryota > Metazoa > Chordata > Actinopteri > Cichliformes > Pholidichthyidae > Pholidichthys > Pholidichthys leucotaenia. The sequence continues at coordinate 147,918,377 of CM035848.1, forward strand.
TAACGGGGGATTTCAGCTTGTGTTTTGCATGTCTTGGATGTGTGCCTGTATTTAACCAGCGAGCTGGGCAGAATTCTTCCTCTTTGCCTTCTGCCAAGCTCTGCACCATGATGAGACAAGATAGAAGAGTTGTTCATTAAAGACTTTGCTTTTGTGATACAAAACCGCCTCGTTATTTCCAGCTCTTCTACACTGGTGACCTTGACGCGAGTATGGACCTGAGGCGTTCATCCGCGGCGAATCTGACTTACGCCAGCGACAACGCAGACGAGGGAACAAGCAGACAGCTGTTCCCCCCGGCAGAGGGTACCGAGAGAGTTCAACCGAGCTCCAGCACCGCCGTGAGAGCCGAGGCAAGGCACTCTCACCCGGCGGGCACAACAGTGATGATGTGCACAAACGCCGTCGCTGTTAAACTGCCAGATTTCTGGCGAGAAGACCCGGCCTCTTGGTTTCTCCAAGCCGAAGCCCAGTTCATACTGGCGGGCATCACGGCAGACGATACTAAGTTCTACCATATCGTCTCCAAACTCGACTCCGCCACTTCGAGGTGTGTGCGAAGCTTGATCCAGCGACCACCGGCCCGGGACAAGTATGAGACACTCAAGGCAACCATCGTGGCGAATTACGTCCCGTCGGCGGAAGAAAGAGCCGAAAAAATCCTGGCAGTCTACGGCCACAGAGGGGGCAATCCAAAGACCCTCATGGAGGATTTACTGCAGCTCAAGGAGGAGGACAATGATAATTTCCTCTTTCAATTTGTCCTCAGCATGCTACCACCACACATGAGAGGGACACTCGCCAGTATGAAGTGCAACAATCATCAGGACTTCCGCACGCTGGCCAACGAGGCTTATCAACTCGTCAACGCCTGCAGAGATTGGACACCCACAGCGGCATCCGCAGACCTCAAAACTGATGCCCCGAACCTTGGAGAGTCACAAACCACGGAGCAGGCTCAACCCACGGTGACAGCAGCGCGGCCCAAGCGCAACAAACAGAATGACGTCTGTTATTATCATCACCGCTTCGCCGAGAAAGCCCGGAAATGTGTTCCCCCCCTGCAAGTTTACGATGTCGGGAAACGCCAAAGCCGAGGGCCGTTAACGGCAGCGGTTCTCGGCGAGAAAAATAAGCTGTTATACGTGACAGATGGACACACAGACAAGCAGTTCCTCATCGACACAGGAGCCCAGCTGAGTTTCGTCATACCCTCCCACGCAGATCGAGCCATGGGCACCCGGGGCAATGGAGCAGTGGCAGCCAGCGGCTCGGACATCGACACGTTCGGGGAAAAGAGCCTGCATCTCCTCATTCACGGCCGCAGCTACAGATGGACATTTGTTGTAGCGGCGGTGAGTTTTAACTTGTTAGGCGCAGATTTTCTGTGTGCACACGGGTTATTAGTTGATCTAGCAAATAGGCGCCTGGTTAATGCACTGTCTTTTGCTTCTATTCCTTGCTCAGCTCGAGTCTCTCCACCACCTGTGCAGGCCAACGTCACTACGGCAGGAGGTAAGTTTGAGCAACTCCTCACCCAATTTCCAGCACTCACAACCCCCAAATTCTCAGCCACTGTAGCCAAACACGGGGTTAAACACTTCATTCCAACAACGGGACCTCCCGTTTTTGCCAAAGCTCGCCGCTTAGACGCGGCCAAGCTCAACATAGCAAGGGACGAATTTGCAGCTCTTGAAAAATTAGGCATTGTCCGACGTTCAAAGAGCCCTTGGGCTTCACCACTTCACATGGTTCCGAAATCCAACGGTTCTTGGAGACTGTGCGGAGATTACCGCAGATTAAACAACACTACAGCGCATGACCGCTACCCCATTCCTCACATACAGGACTTTTCACTACATTTAGCGGGTGCGTACATTTTTTCAAAAATAGACTTAGTCCGCGGTTATCACCAAGTTCCAGTCCGAGCTGAAGACATTCCTAAAACAGCGGTTATAACCCCTTTCGGCCTTTTTGAATTCCTGCGAATGCCTTTCGGCCTCAAAGGTGCTGCTCAGACTTTTCAGCGTATGATGGATGCAGTCTTACGCGACCTCCCCTTTGTTTTCGTCTACCTCGACGACATGCTGGTAGCCAGCTCATCGGAGGAAGAGCACGAGCAGCATCTCACTGCCGTTTTTCAGAGGCTAGAAGAGCACGGATTAATAATTAATCCAGCCAAATGCAAATTCGGCGTATCGCAAATTGATTTTTTGGGACACAGAGTCTCCCCGAAAGGGGCAGTTCCGCTTCCAGACAAAATTCATGCGATAGAAGGTTTTCCACGGCCCCAAACGGTCAAATCGCTACAGGAATTTTTGGGGATGGTTAATTTTTACAACCGTTTCCTCCCTCATGCAGCTCAGCTCATGCAGCCCCTGTATGACGCACTCAAAAAAAAGAGAGCTTCCAACGCGGTCGAATGGACCCCGGAACGCGAACGCGCTTTTGCGGAAGTTAAAAACGCCCTAGCTAACGCCACAATGTTAGTCCATCCAGATCCCTCGGCCCGCATTGCTCTAACCACAGATGCTTCAGACTTGGCCATAGGGGCAGTTGTAGAACAACTTGTCAAGGGGGTCTGGCAACCTTTAGCATTTTTTAGCAAATCGCTAAATCCGACGGAACGCAAGTACAGCACTTTTGACAGGGAGCTGCTGGCGCTCCATTTATCCATCCGCCACTTCCAGTTTTGGTTAGAAGGACGGAGTTTCACGGCTTTTGTGGACCATAAACCGCTCACTTTTGCTATGGCTAAAATTTCAGAACCTTGGTCGGGCAGACAACAAAGACAGCTAGCTGCGATTTCAGAGTTCACCACAGACATTCGACATGTAGCGGGCAAACTTAACGTAGTAGCGGACTGTCTCTCTCGCGCTGTGGCACCGCCAGAGCACGAGGAGACAGATTACACTGCTTCAGCAACTGAGCTTTTCTCTAACGCAAACACATATGCAGCACCTATCCATGAAGGGATAGATTATGCAGCCATGGCGGAAGAACAAGGTAGTGATGCGGACGTGCACGCGCTCCTGTCTGGACCAACAGGGTTAAGGCTGGAGGAAAAAGGGTTGCGCGACGGCGTGCCCCCCCAATATGCGATGTTTCAACCGGCCGACCTCGCCCGTTAGTACCGGCTGCTTGGCGCCGCCGTATTTTCGACGCAATTCACTCCCTCACGCACCCAGGTGTGCGCGCCTCGGTCAAAATGGTTGCCGAAAAGTTTGTGTGGCCAGGCCTGCGCAAAAACGTAAAAGAATGGGCAAAAACTTGCATTCCTTGTCAGCGCGCCAAAGTACACAAACACACAAAAGCCCCTCTGGAGCCTTTTCCCATCCCTGCTAGAAGGTTCGACCACATTCATGTCGACCTCGTGGGGCCGCTGCCTTCCTCCCAGGGTTTCACACACCTGCTAACAATGATAGACCGCACCACGCGCTGGCCAGAGGCAGTCCCTCTAGCGGCAACTACAGCGGAGGAAGTCCCTTGCGTTTTTCTAACAAATTGGGTGGCACGTTTCGGCGTCCCATCAGACATCACGTCAGATAGGGGGCCTCAATTTGTCTCAGAGCTCTGGTCAGCCATGTCCAACAGTTTAGGGGCAAAAATTCACCATACCACCGCTTATCACCCTCAGGCTAATGGGTTATGCGAGCGTTTTCACAGGTCCTTAAAGGCCGCCCTCAGAGCCTCATTAACGGACACAAATTGGGTAAATTAACTTCCCTGGGTTTTATTGGGGTTGCGTGCGGCACCTAAAGAGGATTTAGACGCTTCCCCTGCAGAATTAGTCTTTGCTCAGCCTATCAGACTACCAGGTGAATTTTTACCAGAAAACCCGGAACCAGGGCACCTCCCAGTCCCAAGGTTTTTAGGCAGTAACGGACCAGACTCTCTACACGGTCCAGCTCATCACTCCTTTCCGCGAGTTTTTGTTCCTCAAACTTTAAAAAACGCCGAGTTTGTTTTTGTTAAGCATGAAGCCCTTAAACCAACGTTACGCCCAGTATACGATGGCCCGTTCAGAGTGCTGGAAAATGGTGACAAACACTTTGTGCTTGATTATGGGGATAGAAATGAAACGGTCAGCATTGACAGACTCAAACCTGCCTTCTTGTTGAGAGACGAACCTGCACAGTTGGCGCGAGCACCTCAGCGAGGTAGACCCCCCAAGGAAAAAGTCTCAGCCCCCAGGCAGGGAACAGATAATCTCTCTCCTTCCCACACTGCAGATTCCTCACAACAAGGTCCCAGCAGGACGCCTAAACCAGCCTACAGCAGCTTTGGGAGAAGATTGAAACCCAGACTGCACAAGGACTGATTACACCACTCTGCAATTTTTCGCTAATTGTGCCGCAACAGTTTAGGACTGACATATGATTATACTATGCTGTTATATTTTCACTGAACTCTCTTAGGAGCATGGCTGCTTGGAAGTTTCTTCTGTGACAACAGCTGTAACACGTAGTATGTCTTAGTAATTACCCTAGACTGTGAATCTTTCTTTCTTTCAAAGGTCTTTTTATTATTATTAATTGAAGTATCAATACAATACAAAGTATTAGAAATTTTCATTTTTGTTTCAACCAAACAGTGAAAAACTAGAACTTAAAGCCAACAAATGTAAATGCTTCAAAGCACAAAAACCTTTAAATAAACAATAATTAAAAAAAAAAAAATACAAAGAAAAATTGTGTGTGTGAAGTGGGGGTGGGGTAAAGGGGATGTGAGCTACTCAGAAACTATAATCGTGGGTCTTTCAAAGAAATCAAGAAACGGGCGCCATAATTTATAGAATTTGTTTTCAGAGCCACAGACTGTATATCTGATTTTTTCTAAATCCAAACAGGACATTATATCTTTTATCCACTGTAAATGTGAAGGGGGCGAAGAGTCTTTCCACTTCAGTAATACAGCACGTCTGGCCAATAATAATGAAAATTTGAATACTTTTAATTTGGAACTTGGCAAGACAAGTTCTGGAGCCACACCAAAAATGGCGCATAATGGATCAGGTTTAATTTGATATTGCAGGACTTCAGACATAGTGATAAAAACAGAATGCCAAAAATTCATCAATGCAGGGCAGGACCAATACATGTGAAGCAAAGTGCCAGGAGCGCTACCACACTTTTCACAAGTTGGGTCTATATCCGAGTAAATACGTGCTAACTTAACCTTGGACAGGTGCATCCGGTGTACAATCTTAAATTGAATAAGAGCGTGACGAGCACACATTGATACAGTGTGAACCTGGCCAAGAATAGAGTCCCACAGTTCATCAGTAAAAGTAAAATTAAGATCTTGTTCCCAGTTCAATTTGATAGCGGCCAGAGAAGAAGATTGTAAATTTGAAATTAAATTATATAAAACTGACATTACCCCCTTAGAAGTTGGTTTAACTAATAAAAAATCATCTAGAGGATTATCAGAAGGTTTTTGAGGGAATTGTTTTGTCATGGTTTGCACATAATGTCTGACCTGGAGGAAGCGGAAAAAATGTGTAGAAGTGATGTCGAATTTGGTGGAAAGTTGAGAAAAACTTACAAATTGACCATCAAAATATAAATCCGCAAAAGATTTTAAACCTTTTCTGTGCCATATATGAAATGCACTATCAATAGTTGATGGGGTAAATAAATGATTTGCGGCAATTGGACTTCTAATGGAAAAAAACTGAAGACCGAAATTTTTCCTGAATTGAGACCAAATTCTAAGAGACTGACGAACTACTTTATTATTACCCAGTGTAGACAAGGCAAGGGGAAGTGGTGAACCTAAAATTGCCGGTAGAGAGGTTTGATTGTCCACATGTGACTCCATAAGGATCCAAATAGGTGATTTGGGTTCCAGATAAAAATGTTTCCAATATAACATGCACCTGATATTTGCTGCCCAGTAGTAATATTGAAAGTTAGGCAGAGCCATGCCACCTACTGATTTGGGTCTTTGAAGAAAAACTTTCCTCAATCTCGGATGTTTACCATTCCAAATAAATGAGGTAATCAGAGAGTCCAAAGACTTAAAAAAGGATTTAGGAATAAAAATGGGGAGACATTGAAACAAATATAAAAACTTTGGAAGTAACATCATTTTTACAGAATTGATTCTGCCAATTAAAGACAAGGATAATGGGGACCATTTGGAAAGTATTAGCTTGCACTGGTCAAGTAAGGGGAGAAAATTATTTTTAAACAAGTAATTAAATTGTTTAGTGACACATATCCCAAGATAATTAAAATGATCAATAACAACCTTGAAAGGAAAATTTTCAAAATCCTGAACTTGAATCTTTTCATTAATCAGAAACAGTTCACTCTTATTAAGATTAATTTTATAACCAGAAAACCTACTAAAACTATCTAAAATGTTGAGTATAGCGGGTAATGAAGTAAGTGGGTTGGAGAGAAATAATAAAAGATCGTCAGCATAGAGTGAAACCCTATGCTCAATGCCACCCCTACGAATGCCTAGAAAGTCCCGGCTCCCACAGATTGCAATAGCTAACGGCTCAACTGCCAAGGCAAAGAGCAACGGGCTCAAAGGACAGCCTTGCCTCGTACCACGGTAAAGTCTAAAATAGTCAGAATAGCGACAATTAGTTAACACTGAAGCTAAAGGACTAGCATAGAGAAGTTTAATCCAGGAACAGAAGGAAGGACCAAAACCGAACCTCTCCAAAGTAAAAAACAAATACTCCCACTCAACCCTATCGAATGCCTTTTCAGCGTCCAAACTAATAAGACATTCAGGTATGTTGTGGTGAGGAGTATAAATAATATTAAACAACCGCCGCAAGTTAAAAAAAGAATGGCGATTTTTAATGAAACCGGTTTGGTCCTGTGAAATTATAAAAGGAAGAATCTTTTCCAACCTTGAAGCTAACAACTTTGACAAAATTTTAACATCGGTATTTAACAAGGAAATAGGCCTGTAAGAAGCACAATCAACAGGATCCTTATCCTTTTTAAGCAACACAGTGATACAGGCCTGATAGCATGAAGGAGGAAGTGTACCAGAGTCAAGCGACTCTGTAAAAACTTGACAAAGGAAAGGGGCGAGGTCGTCAGAGAATTTTTTGAAAAAATCAGCGGAAAACCCATCAGGTCCTGGAGATTTTCCTGATTGCATGGATGATATTGCCAGCTGAATTTCTTCTTTTGTGATGGGAGCTTCTAAAATTTGCCGAGATTCTGAAGAAATCGAAGGAATATCAATAGAATCAAAAAAAAATTCCAAATCCTTTAAGTTTGTTGTATATTCTGAGGTATATAATTTGGAATAAAATGACCTGAAAATATCATTAATCACTTGTTGGTCAGATGTCACCTCTCCTTTATCTGTCCTAACTCCAGTAATAATTTGCTTAGCTCTAATACCACGTAATTGATTAGCTAGAAGTTTACTGGTTTTTTCGCCATGTTCATAAAATTCACTCTTGTTCCTTATTAAACAACCTTCAATTTGTCGAGTAGAAAGTAAATTAAGTTTAGTTTGTAATGTCATACGTTCCTTGTACAGAGCGGGTGATGGAGATTGAGCATATTGTCTGTCAATATCCAGGATTTGATCTAAAATAGCCTTCTGTTCCTGTATTAAGGATCGTCTTTTAAATGCTACCAATGAAATAAATTCCCCCCTAAGAAATGCCTTCATGGCCTCCCATATCGTTTTATTTGGCATACCAGGAGTTTTATTTTCTTTCAAAAAAAAATTAATTTTAGAAGAAATATTCGCAACCAATTTTTCATCTGTAAGTAATAATGGATCCAATCTCCAATGCTTTCTCATGGAGTCACATCCATGGAGGATCATTTTAAGTACAAGAGGGGCATGATCAGAAACCGAGATGCTATCATAACTGCAAGAGCAAAGGTTATTAATTAATAAATTGTCAACAAAAAAATAATCTATTCTGGTATAAGTATGGTGTACGTGAGAGAAAAAAGAATAGTCCCTGCCGTTAGGATGTAAAAAACGCCAAGGATCTGTAAGGCTATATTCCTCAAGAAAAGACTTAACATAAGTTGCAGATTTATTAAGACTAGCAGGTTTTGAAGATGAGCGATCTAAGATCGGATCCATATACAAATTAAAGTCACCCCCAAGAATTAGAGAATGAGTATTTAAATCTAGAAGTTGCGAAAAAAGGTTGCGAAAAAAGTGCACATCATCAAAATTCGGTGCATACAGATTAGCCAAGGTGACATGTTTATCGCCAAGTTTACCTGATACTATTACAAATCGTCCATTTTTATCTAATACAACATTAGAGGGAATAAATGGGATATTTCGATCAATAAGAATAGCAGCGCCCCTGGCCTTAGCTTTAAAATTTGAATGAAAAAATTGTCCTGACCAACATTTTGACAAACGCAAGTGGTCGGAATCCTGCAAATGAGTTTCCTGCAAAAACACTACCCCAGGCTTAAACTGCTTTAGACGTGACATGACTCTCTTTCGTTTAATTGGATGGTTCAACCCCTTCACATTCCAGCTTACCAAAGTAAGATTACTATTCATTCAAAGAGTAAAATTTATATATTATATTGTGTAGCCCAAAGAAGAGTAAAGTGAGGTACGGGTAAAAAAAAAAAAAAATAAAAAAAAAAATAGGAGGGGGTAAGGGGGGTGTAAATAAAACCATAACAAAAAACAAAACAAAACAAAAAAAAAAGAAAAAAAGAAAAAGAAAAAAGAAAATAAAAAAATCCAACAACCAAACCTATAACAGCACTCCAGCCGGTTGCAAAAAAACAGCAACCGCTCCATCTCCTGCTCTATTTTCATCCTAACAGAATGCTCCCATACAACTGGCTTCAATCCTGCATAATATGAACGTTTTACCCTAAAAAAAATAAATAAATAAATAAGATAAAATTAAAAAAAGAATTAAGTAAACAACAACGTATAGGGAGCCAATTTTACCTTGTTTTTAAACATCTAAAAATGCATCAATGTCCAGTCAGTGCAGCTTCAATGAAGTAACAAGCAGCCCAGCGCGGCAGCTGGTCAACCCAGAAATGTCCAGTTCAAGGCGAAAATTGCTGGTTTCTCTCCCTAGTTTGCATGAAGCAGGTGGCCTCCGAGACGGACGCCAGCCACTGGTTTTTGCCGTCTGGAAGAGTTATCCGGAGCCTGGCGGGGAAAAGAAGAGAAGGACGAAAACCTCTCTTGTACAACTCGGACATAACCTCCTTATATTCGGCTCGTTGCTTCTGAACGTCGGCGTTATAATCCTCGTAGAACTGAAGTTTATGCCCACGATATTCCAAAGTCCCACGGCGTCTCCGCGCTTCTCTCATCACCAAGTCTTTGGTCCGAAACCGGTGGAAACAAATAATGACAGCGCGTGGCTTCCCATTCGGACCCGGCTTGGACATGAGGCTGCGGTGGGCTCTATCCAGCTCTGGGGGAGATGGCAAAGTTTGTGCGCCAAAGACGTCCACCAACAGCCGAGAAAAAAATTCAGATGGCCGTGGACCCACATCAAAGGACTCCGGCAGACCCACCAGACGAATATTCAGCCTCCTGCTTCTTCCCTCCAGGTCAGAAAGTTTGTTTTTCAAGAGTTTGTTCTCCTCCTGCATTGACTCACATGTAACTTCAAGCGCCGCTAGGCGCTGGCTGACGTCCTCCGCGTTGTTTTCAAGGTCGTCAATGCGTTGCTCCTGGTTCGCCACATCTGCTTGAATTTTGTCCAGCTTACCATTAATAAGTTCAAATGAAGCTTTGAAGTCAGCAGCTATGGACATTCTGTGTTGCTCAAGCAAGGCAACAAGTGCAGGGTTAAGGCTGATATTAGCATCCTCAGCTAAGCTGGTGTTAATATTGTTCCCTGCTGCCTCCTTTTCAGTCTGCTTTCTTGTTTTGGACATATTTCACAGCTCAAAACAGATTCTGCACGTATTAAATGTCCAAAACATTAACAGCTTACAGCAAAATAGGGTTTAAAAAGTAAGGAAAAAAATATAGCAGGAGCCAGCAACGCACACACCTACTCCATTGCCAGCACACCTGATCGGAATCCCCGCTGCAGAGCTCTGACTGATTGGATCCACCTGAGGGTGATTTGTCCCGGATCGACTGTGAATCTTTCTGTGTCCTTTCCTAGTTGTTTGGGGGGCCTGTGGTATACTGTATATTACTCATATATTCCATACCTGCATACGTTAGAGCATGTGGAAATGTGTGGGGCAACATATGCAAAGGAATTTCACACCTCTGAAAGGACAAAGGAATCTCACCGCCGTGTGAAGACCAATGACGTCACAGGACGCCATGGCAACAGACTTGACACCTTCACCCCCTTAGGCGAGGAGAGGTTTTCCCATCACCTCCCAAGACGGAGGGAGGAGTTAACAGGACTAATGGGGATTTAGATAACGGGGGATTTCAGCTTGTGTTTTGCATGTCTTGGATGTGTGCCTGTATTTAACCAGCGAGCTGGGCAGAATTCTTCCTCTTTGCCTTCTGCCAAGCTCTGCACCATGATGAGACAAGATAGAAGAGTTGTTCATTAAAGACTTTGCTTTTGTGATACAAAACCGCCTCGTTATTTCCAGCTCTTCTACACCCCTGTCTTTTAACTAGGACTCAAACCAGCTAAGTGCTGTGCCAGAACATCCCACCCAGTTTTTCAGCTGGTCTATTAGGATGTTATGCATTTGACCATGTCGAATGCAGTGCTGAGGTTCAGTAGAACCAAGACTGAAATGTTGCTACTACAGACGTGGACAAAATTGTTGGTACCCCTCTGTTAATGAAAGAAAAACCCACAATGGTAACAGAAATAACTTGAATCTGACAAAAGTGGGAATAAATAAAAATTCTATGAAAATTAACCAATGAAAATCAGACAATGCTTTTGAATTGTGGTTCAACAGAATTATTTTAAAAAACAAACTCGTGAAACAGGCCTGGACAAAAATGATGGTACCCTTAACTTAATATTTTGTTACACAACCTTTTGAGGCAATCACTGCAATCAAACAATTTCTGTAACTGTCAATGAGACTTCTGCACCTCTCAGCAGGTATTTTGGCCCACTCCTCATGAGCAAACTGCTCTAGTTGTCTCAGGTTTGAAGGGTGCCTTCTCCAGACGGCATGTTTCAGCTCCTTCCACAGATGTTCAATAGGATTTAGATCAGGGCTCATAGAAGGCCACTTTAGAATGTGTGTTTTGGGTCATTATCCTGTTGCAAGACCCATGACCTGCGACTGAGACCAAGCTATCTGACACTGGGTAGCACATTTCTCTCTAGAATACCCTGATAGTCTTGAGATTTCATTGTACCCTGCACAGATTCAAGACACCCTGTGCCAGATGCAGCAAAGCAGCCCCAAAACATAACAGAATCTCCTCCATGTTTCACAGTGGGGACAGTAGTGTTCTTTTCTTGGTATGCTTCATTTTTGCGTCTGAGAGCATAGAGCTGATGTGCCTTGCCAAAAAGTTCCAGTTTTGTCTCTTCTGTCCATAGGACATTCTCCCAGAAGCTTTGTGGCTTGTCAACATGCAGTTTGGCAAATTCCAGTCTGGCTTTTTTATGATTTGTTTTCAACAGTGGTGTCCTCCTTGGTCGTCTCCCATGAAGTCCACTTTGGCTCAAACAACGACAGATGGTGCAATCTGTCACTGATGTACTTTGACCTTGGAGTTCACCATGAATGTGTTCAGAGGTTGTTCTGGGCTCTTTTGTTACCATTTGTATTATCCATCTCCTCCTGCGGCCACATCCAGGGAGGTTGGCTACAGTCCCGTGGATCGTAAATTTCTGTTAAAGTAAAGAACTGTTTGTTACATCTAGTATTCAAGAGTTGTTTCAGTTGAGGGAATTCAAGGAGAACATTTATACCAAAGATAAGAACAAATATTAAAAATCTTTTTTTTTTCTGTCGTGGGGGTAAAGGTATGAAATAATTGTACTTATGATTTCAAATTATGTTTTACACTTAATAGGTTTAATAGGTTGACAAAATGCATTAATTAATAGCTATGAGGGGATTTAAATTATTGCTATGATACTATATAAATTATTTAGGTTTAAACTTTTGTTATGGTGATGTCGTTGTGTGGTTACCATTGATTATATGTAGAGCAAAGCTTTTGCTTCAGCCTAAACCCTTTGTCTGTAATTTTGATTTGACTCTCTACTGAGTAAATATTGATTTGTGGAAGGTCTTTCCCTTCTTTTTCTTTTTTCTTGAACTTTAAAATAATGATAAAAACACAGCTCTAATACTCGATAGCTGGCTATGAGCACAGAAGGCAAGTTGACTTTTCGCAGCAGGGAAAGACGGGACAGAAAAGTTCACTGTATTCCACCAATGAGACATTGTACATTTGAACATAATGGTTCACTGTGATTACCCTTTAATTTCACTGGTGACAAATTGTGTGCTGTGGTGAAAGCTGACCATCATCAATGACAAAGACAAGTAAATCATTCTTCATTTATTTAAAAAAAAGCAGTGTGCATATAACTGTGTGTCATTCTGACTTGTACACACAGTCCATTCTGTGATTTAGGAGAACATCATGATGAGCATACAGCAGTATGTGCATGGACCCCATATTAAAAACATCACTAACAGAAAAGCTGAAACAAAATAAATTATCCAACATCTTGACATGAACAAATACAAGCATCAGTGACTTCTCCAGCATTTCTCTGGGGCAACATCAAACCATGAAAACTATCCTGTAGAGAGCTGAGCAGGAATCCACAGGGTTGATTCACATAAGTTAAATAACAGCTGCACAATGGAAGGGCTATAGCCTGCCTTTGCTGCAAAGTGTTTGATGATGATACACTGCCTGACCAAAAAAAAAACAACCCTAGATTTAAGAGCCTTCAGCTGGAGAGTTGCAAAAGTGATTAATATGTTTCAATTGGCAAAAAGTTAAACAACTAAGAAGACTGCTGAAACTACTAAATATGTGTTACAAACTGTCCAATATGTTATTAAAACCTTGAAGGATTGCATCAAATCGTCATCTTCATCATTAACTCTTCCATTATCAATGTGAGATCTTGGTGAAAAATTCATGAAACTCTGGATGGAAATAAATGTGACATTGCATGAGCTTGTCAAAAATTATACTAAGGTGAACATGTACCATCATTAAAGTTAAAAGTTAAAGTACCACAAAATATTAGTGTGCTCTATTTTTTGGGCAGGCAGCGTATGGAATATAGGTGGGTAACAAACATTTTCATTACAACCAGATGACAATCAGACACCATATCACATTCCATAAATAAATAAAATAATTGATTATACATTAAAAATATTCCTCGAATTAAAATGACAACAATGTAAAAGGGTAACACCAGAGAAAACAGAAGTGTTTTTATACAATATTTACAGAAACTATTTACAGTGCTATGAATCAACTACAATCACTTTTCACTCAATTAGTTTCACTTCAACATTGTCTTCATTTCTTTTTGGTCAACTTCAGAAAATTCAGCAGCTTCCTTACTTGGTTCACATTCACGTACATTTTTTTGGAGAATGAACCCAAAAAAGGATAGTCATAAACAACTCGGATATGAGGGCCAACTAGTGGCAACTGAGAGTGCAAGATGAAAGAAATCCACATTATGATAAAGTTGCCTGAACACAGGAGGGAAGAGAAACAGTAAGACTCACTCAGCTGTGAGAGTGTAGCTTGGAGGCAGACATGAACATTGCAATAGTACACTTAAGGCCTTTCAAGATAAACTTGTAAAACAAACACTTGCATTGAGTAATGTAGACCCTTAGTTGGAATTTTCCACATTATGTAACTGTGCATCTTAACAGATGATTAACTGGACAGCATTAGAAGAGTCAAGGCTCTGGAATTAAGAACATCATCTTCTTTAATCATCTTCAGTTAGTTCTTCATTTTGACACAGTTTTGTAGTTGGATTTCTTCTTGTAGTTCTGCTTTACTTTGCCGTACTGACATTTCAAAGATTGCTTTTTTCCCCGTAGTTCTTCTTGTAGATTTGGACGGCACAGTGGTGAAACTTAAGCCACAAAATGAGGCCACAGGGGAAAGAGAAAGGGGTTGTACAGAAGCAGCAATTTGTAAATCACTTTCTCTTCACCTTTGGGTCAAGCAATATCCAGGTCATCCATGCTCAGCAATTTCCTCTGAAAAACAAGGAGAAGAAAAAGTTGAGAATGAAAAGCAATACAGCAACATACCATATATCAGTACTGCACGTGAAAAGTTAAAATACCTGAGGATAAACAAAGCCCTCAGAGCTGTTCCTGCAGATGTGTACCTCATCCTCCGTGGTTTTTTGGTACACTGGGTTGACAAAGTAGATTGTGTTGGTGTTTTTCAGACGCCAGTGTCTCCATAGAAACACTGCTCCAAAGACCAGCAGGGTCAGGGCAACTGCAAAGCAAGAGCAGAAATTGAGATTAAGCAAAGCACGTTAGCTGGCCTTTTAAATTTACAGAGCTTGTTGTATCTAATGAAGAGTTGTGAAGGACAGAGATGGTGAGCTTACTTAGTGGCAACACAACGTAGAGAGCAACAGGGCTGGATGAAGGGGCTTCTCCAGGTGTGACTACTGTGCTATGTCCTAAAAACAACAACAACAAAGCAGAGAATAAAAAATGCTTTTTCTTATTCCTTCAAATTGGATGAGATTATTACTTGTTTGCATGGGAAACACTGAATGAATGCTCTGCAACCAGTAGAAGCTCAAAAAACTTGTATGGGAAATAAACCCATTGTGCTTTACAGTTAGTTGAATACCTTTTGTATTATTTATGAAACTACTCTAATTTTAATTTTTCCCCATACAGTAAGTTTATTTTATCTATGCTTAAAGACACTGTGAGGAACTTGTGGAAACTCAGGATTTTGTGTCTTCTGGTGGCCGCTACGTGAAGCTCGTCAGGTAAAGTCTTGGGTTCTCTGTGGAACAAAAGGGCTACAAGTATATGTCCAGCGCTTAATTTGTAAAATTGTAGGTCCTGGAACATAGAGAGGCTGATGTTCCTACAGCTCTGTGGAGGGGGGGGGGGGGGGGGGGTAAAGTTACCGGAACAGACACAGACACGATGCTGTCCACATCCACCGAAAGGTTTGTCCCCCTAGAATCCGATTCTTCTGCTGGTTTAAAGAAATTCAATAAAGTTGCCTGTTTTTTAGTAATTCCTTTCCATTCCTCCTTGATGCTGAGAGCGAATTCAAGCCACGCTCTGTGTCTGAACTAAACTGCCTGGTGTCACCGACAATCCATCCCTTGCTAAAATTCAATTCAAAATGCAGATAAAACAAGTGTGGGATGTTTTTGTGCAACAAATGAATAAAGACTAATAACACAGAAAACATCAGTTAATAGACAAAAACTCATTGATATGTTTTCATTGTGAAACAAGAGGTGGGGGATCCCACTGAAGAAGTGCCAGATCCCCCGTGGAAGGTGCCGGATCTTGTTGTGGCAGGATCCGGCTCAAATTAAGTCCTGTACAAGTTGTTCTTTTGCTGCTTTCCAAGTCTTGACTGAAGTCAATACTTCCCAAGCTGATGACCTGGAACCCCCCTGAATTCAGAGTTTCAACTCGTGCAGTCAGGCAGCCATCACTATACCCAACTTTACCATCTTAAATGGCCATTTGAATGCGCCGCACATTAACAATCTTTATAAAATGTATTGTTTATTAGTACTTTTCTTTATATGTCACTTCTAGTTGGTCAACATGCCACTACTCACTATGGTGTTTTTATATGGAATTTATCATGTACCAGTGTTTTTAGTTGTTAATATTGGCGACCACGAAATTCAAAGTTTTCTGGCTTTTTAAACTGGAATGCAGACAATGTGGAAATAATGGAATTCCCACCTTCAGTTTTTGACTGCCAACATGCCTGAAACGCAGCATCAATATAAATAAAGTGAATTTGGTTGCAGTTCACTTGGTAATCCCAAGGTGTCACTAAAACCAGAGTTTCCAAAAACTTCTTACAGTAATTCTCATGATTATGTATGATTTAAAAAGGTTTATGTGTAAATCAAAGAATAACACACTAAAAAAACTAAACAAATAAATAAAAACAACTCCTCGTACCTTGAGTGGTGGCTACAGGCTGCAGTGTGCTCTGAGTGGTCTGGACAGATGAGGCAGTTGTGGGTTTTTTAGTGGTGGTAGTTGTAGTTGTTGTGGGTTCGCTTGTGGGAGACGAGTCACCAGACTCTGCGCCAAAATAAAAAAATATATAATACATATAAAATAAAAAATATATAATATATACAAAATATATTATGTATACATATATACAGTATATTAGTGGTGTCAGCGTTATCGCGTTAATCGCCCGTTAATGCTTCACCCCTGTTAACAGCAACAAAGTTTGTGATCGCGATTTACCGCGGTTAATGGCAAAAAGCATGAACAGTACTTTTTTGGCCTAGCTGCACTCCGTAACAAAACTGTGCTGCGCCATACAGACACTACCTGCACATACAGACATTGTGAAGTCACACAAGCTGGATCACAGCCATGGAAACCCCCAAAACGCTGTCATGTTTAAGTTTACAACGTTATCTGTTGGAGCTCTCACCTGGATAATTGTTACAGCCTCCTCCAAAACTTCGCCTGAATGTCAGTTGCTCTTCTTCTTTGGAAGCCAGCTAGCAGTTTAAACAGCTACATGCTACAGATGTAGCCAGCTGCTAGCAGCCGAGACAGACAGACACTCCACCTGTTTCATCCTCATAGCTTCAGGTCCAGCTGTCTGCAGGTAACTAGCAGTCTAAAATTCTCTAATGCTCAAGCTATGTTAGTAATGTCCACTCACTCCCGCGCCTTGTTTCGTGGCACGGCTGGTGACGTCATTGTGGTGAGACAGTTGTTTGTTTATGTTTATGTTGTTTAGGTTTACAATTTTTCTACTAAAAGGGAAAGTGTGTCTTTTGTGACACACGAGGGCCATTGTTTTGTGTTCGACTGCTTAAAAGCGGTGTATGTTTGCTGTGGAGTGAAGTTGGTTGCTGAGTGATTACCAGTATTGTAAATAATGTTGCAGTGACGTTATTGAGCCCTGCCTTTCTGTTGTTTGCACATGCAGTAGTACTTCTGAGGATTTTTTTGGAGAATATTCTGGAAAGTTTTTGTCATTTTGGATATGTTGAGAGCTTTAATAAACCTGCAAGTGAAGACAGCAAGCATATTTGTCCACTCCCATGTTTATAACAGTATGAGAAACTTGAAAAATTAAAATAAATAGCGGCAGAGATGATAATTAGCAGCAGAGATGATATGGACATCAGACGGGTGAGACTATATACACTGTACAGGTGAGCAATGTGCAAATTTAGCAGTCGGTGTGTGAGTTCCTATATGCAAAGCTGTGGTGCGGCATTTTGGGAGTTGTTATTTGTTCAGGAGTCTGATGGCAGTGGGAAAGAAGGAGTTTTTCAGTCTGGTTGACCTGCATTTCACACTTCTGCACCTCCGATCTGAGGGTAGAAATGTGAACAATCTGTGCTGGGGGTGGGTGGGGTCCCGGAGGATGACGTCAGCTCTCCTTTGGACTCTGCGGTGATAGATGCTCTGCAGAGAGGGAAGTGGAGTCCTGATGATCTTCTCTGCTGTCTTCACCACTCTCTGCAGGCGTTTGTGGTCCAGAGCAGTGGTGCTGCCGTACCACGCAGTGATGCATTTGGTCAGGATGCTCTCGATGATGTCGCTGTAGAAATTGTTGAGGATCCTGAAGGACATGCCAAACTTCTTCAGCATCCTCAGAAAGTACAGTTGCTGTTGAGCTCTCTTATCCAGCTCTGTGGTGTTGTGTGTCCACTTAAGGTCCTCGCTGATGTGGATGCCCAGGTATTTAAAGCTGCTCATCCTCTCTACCTCAAGCTTCAGGATGAACAGCGGCTGATGGGGTCTCCTCCTCCCTTTCCTCATGTCCACTATCATCTCCTTTGTCTTGTCTGTGTTGAGGGTGAGGTTGTTGTCCTCACACCATGGCACTAGGATGGCCACCTCCCTCCTGTAGGATGCTTCGTCAGCACCAGTGATGCATCCTATCACTGCTGTGTCATCTGCAAACTTTAGGATGATATTGTCCTTGTGGGAGGCAACGCAGACATGGGTGAAGAGGCTGTAGAGGATGAGGCTGAGAACACAACCCTGTGGGACACCTGTGTTCATGATGATGCTGGCTGAGGTCCTGTTACCCATCCTGACAGACTGGAGCTTGCCAGTTAGAAAGTCCAGTAGCCAGTCACAGAAGGTGGGGAGCAGGCCAAGTGAAGACAGTTTGTCAGTGAGTTTGTGAGGGATGACCGTGTTGAAGGCGGAACTGTAGTCGACAAAGAGCATCTAATGTAGGAGTCTTTATCTTCCAGGTGGGAGAGAGAATAATGGAGTGCTGCAGCAATGACATCTGAGGTGGACCTGTTGGGCTGGTAGGCGTACTGCAGGGGATCCAGGGTGCCTGGTATGCTGTCCTGAATGAGAGGGCAGCACCAGTCTCTTAAAACATTTCATGATGATTGGAGTGAGTGTAATCATTCAGACAGGTCAGCGGGCTCCTTTTGGGGAGGGGGATGATGGTTGTCATTTTGAAGCAGGAGGGAACTATGTTCTGGTTGAAGGAGAGGTTGAAGATTGATGTGAGAACGTCAATCAGCTCGGCAGCGCATGCTCTGAGGGCCCGCCCTGGTTGTTGTCTGGTCCTGCTGCCTTGAGGGGTTGATTTTCCTCAGTGCTTTGTTTACCTGTCCTGGTGAGACTTTTAGTGGGGGTGGGGGGCTGCGTGAGTGTGTGTCTTTTCTCTCCCCTGTAGATGGTGGTCTCAAAGCGGGTGTAAAAGATGTTGAGATTGTCCGCCAGGCTGTCTGTGGAGCTTGTGGTGCTGCTGTTGGTCCTCTTGTAGTCTGTGATGGGTTGCAGGCCTTGCCTCATGCGCCCTGGGTCAGGAGTGGAGTAAAGGTTGTCCAGCTTTTCCCTGTACTGCCTCTTAGCTGTTGTTATAGCCTTTCTCAGTCCCTACTTTGCAGCTTTGTACTTGACCTCACTGCCTGTTTTAAATGCAAGAGAGCGAGAACGCAGCATCTGATGTATCTGACTGTTGATCCAGGGCTTCTGGTTGGGGAATTTCCTGACCTGTGTGGCGGGTACGATGGTATCAGTGCATGTGCTGATGTACCCAGTCACATATTCAGCATATTCCTGTATGTTTACAGAAGAGTCCCCTCGGGTGGCTGCAGCTTTAAACACATCCCAGTCTGTGCAGGCAAAACAGTCTTGCAGGGTGCTCTCAGCCTCTGGAGTCCAGCGCTTAATTTGCTTAATAACAGGGTTTGTTTGTTTGTTTCAGCTTTTGTCTGTAGGCTGGGTACATAAACAGGGAGATGTGATCTGACTGTCCAAAGTGGGGGCGGGGTGCCGCTCTGTAAGCACTATGTATATCGGAGTAAACATGATCCAATATGCTTTTATTGCAGGTGGGAATGTCCACATACTGGTAATATTTGGGGAGTACAGTCCGTAAACTGCACTGGTTAAAGTCTCCAGCAACAATAAAAACAGCATCAGGATGCTTCGTCTGTACTGTGCTGATGACTTCGTGGAGTTTGTTTAGCGCTACTGTGTAGTTGCTTTGTGAACAGATGTAAACAGCAGCTAAAAACACAGCGGTAAATTCTTTCGGTAGATAATAGGGACGGCATTTCAACAGTAAAAACTCCACGTCGGGTGAACAGTGCTTGTAAACAGTCTGTACATCTCCACACCACAAGTTGTTTACAAAAACACACTCCCCCTCCCTTCGTCTTACCAGAGGCTCCAGTTCTGTCTGCTCGATGTGTTGAGTGAGTCTGTAGCTGAATGGCGGCCTCTGGATTTCTGTCTGATAGCCAGGTCTCACAGAAAATTAGGGCACAGCACTCTTTTAACTCCCACTGGTCTTCAATCCTCACTCTTAGTTCGTCTAGCTTGCTTTCCAAAAACCAAACATTCGCCAGTAAGAGACTGGGAATTGGTGGTCGACTGGCGCGGGCCTTTAGCCTAGCATATAGCCCACCTCTCTTGCCTCTTCTCCGCCACCGTCTTCAACGTGCTGTCTTGGGGTCAGCAAGCTCACGCAGGCTCAGTGCTTCAGGGCCTTCCTAAGGGTGGTGTTGATCACTGCGTGGACATATGATGCATTGCAGGTCGGGTGGAATGAAGCCAGAAAACTCCGTGTGACTGCTCGTCTCTGTGATGTTCAGTAGCGTCCGTCGGTCGTATGTTAGCAGTGCATGACTTTTATGCACTGTAAAAAGAACAGCAACCATGCAAAAAAGGACAAAAGTCGGCATTCGAGAGCGGAACAAGCAAAGATGTTCACCATCGGTGGGCGCCATCTTGCATTTTTTGCACGCGTTAAAATTGCGTTAATCGCATGTTTTTCCAAGCAGGTACAGTGTACCTTAAGTTGGTAATTTTTCGAGTTTGTCATACTGTTATGAACATGGGAGTGGACAAATATGCTTGCTGTCTTCCTGCAGGTTTACTAAAGCTCTCAACATATCCAGAAATGACAAAAATTATCCAGAATATTCTCCAGAAAATTCTCAAAAGTATTACTGCATGCAGTGATAACTCATCCAAGAGGTCACAAAAGACCCCACAACAACATTGGCATCAAACTGGGGATTCTAAATTGTCCTTAGGTATGACTGTGAGAGTGAATGGTTGTCTGTCTCTCTGTGTTGGCCCTGCGATGGACTGGCGATCTGTCCAGGGTGTACCCTGCCTCTCGCCCAAAGATGCTGAGATAGGCTCCAGCCCCCCCCGCGACCCGAAAAGGATTAAGCGGAAGAAGATGAATGAATGAATGAATGAATGAATTACTGCATGTACAAACAACAGAATGCCAGGGCTCAATAACACCACTGAACAACAGCCAGCAGCCACAAAAGGAGCTTGGTAAGAGAAGCAAACAACATCCACCACTTTTAAGGAGATCAACACAAAACCTTGTGTGTCATAACTTCCCTTTTAGCAGAAAAATTGCAACCAAAAACAACTATCTCACTCGTGATGACACCCCACCGTGCTGCAAAAACAGCAGGGGAGTGAATAGACATTACGAACACAGCTTGAGAATTTTTTTAGACTGGTACTCACCAACAGTTGGACCTATGAGGAAGAAAACAGACGAATTTCTGTCTTTATCAGCTGCTGGAGGTCAACTATAACTTAGCATGTAGCTAGCAGCTACTAGCTAGCTAGCTTCCACAGAAGAACAACAACACAACATCCAGATGATTTTGGAGGAGGCTGTAACAATTATCCAGGTGAGGGCTCCGACAGATAACGTTGTAAACTTAAACATACATCACTTTGGGGATTTCCATGGCTGTAATCCAGCTTGTTTGACTTAGCAATGTCTGCATGGCGTGCACAGTGTCTGTGGCCAGAACGGCTTTGGTATGGAAGGCTGCTAGGCCAAAAAGTACTGTTTCCGCTTTCTGCCGTTAACCGCGATCACAAAATTTGTCGCCGTTAAGGGAGGCAAAGTGTTAATGGGCGATAAACGCGATAACACCACTTATATATATATACATACTACTTAAAGGTAATATACTACTTAAAAGTAATCCATATACTGTGTGTGTGTATGTGTGTGTGTACATACTTACAATACATATACATACACACAGTATGTGGATTATTTTTAAGTTTGATTTCCATTTGTTTTGCAGTGCTCTGTTCAGAGGATATTTACCTGTCATACATTTTCTCATGTCAGGTCCCAAAGTCATGTGATCAGAACATGAACAGGTGTACTTTGGTGAGAGGCTGCTGATCTGAGGGGCTGGAAGGCACAGAAACTCACAGCCTCCATTTATGCTGTTTCCCACTCTGCACCAGTTTGTACCTAAAACAACACAAGAGAATATCTTAGAAAAAACATCTTTAAACACTTTTAAATAAGTGAAACAGAAGTTTGTCTATACCATTCGGCTGCTTGAGGTTGTGGTGTAGTATAATGTCGTCTGGCTGCTCCAGGTCCTTGGCTATTTGAGTGATGTCCTTTCCCGTCAGGCGGTTAGCACTGTAAACAGCATTGGTGTTTGTGTCTGTCCAAAACACTTTCTCCTGAGCAATGAAATAATTGAGAACACTAATTGAGAAATACAACATAATGATGTCTCATCATTGGTTATAATGACACAAATTAATGCTTTAAACAGTTTCCACTGTATAACAAACAACCTGTGAACTGGTTTAAAGTGTGTTGTACAAAAATTTGGAAATTGCAACATAGTTTTCTGTATAACAATATTAATAAAATGGAGTAGAACATTCTTCCACATCAATAAATTCAGCCCAAAATTACTGTATCCATTCAAGGTGGAAATTTTAATATAAACACCCCCTGAATTGATCATTTTTCACCTTCAGTGAGACTTCATCACTAACCTCAAACACAGTGAGGGAGATGGGGTGTGAGAGCATTTCCTCATCCATGATGATGTTGTGTCGGCTGCCTCCGTTCACATCGATGCTGGAGAGAGTGTGCAGCTTTGAGTCAACCCAGTACAGATGCTGATTAACCAAGTCTGTCCAGAAGCAACATAAGACACATGGTTATCATGGCTACACTCTTTATATACAGTAGAAGAGTGAATGGAAATTATTGGTTCACATTAAAGGCATTTAGGAGGTTTTACTTGCCTAAAGTGATGCCATTGGGCCACTCAATGTTGTCAGTCACCAGCGCAACTCGATCTACTCCGTTCAGCCCGCACTTCTCAATCTTGGCTGACTCTCCCCAGTCTGTCCAGTACATAAAGCTAAAGAGGACACAGTAAAACCAGTCATAAACACTAAAGACACTGAGGACAGATGTTCAAGTGTCTAGGACGTTTGCTTACTTATTCACGGGGTCGATTGTGATGGCTCTAGGCTTCTCCAAGCCCTTGGTGATGAGGGTCTTTCTCTTATACCCATCTGTGGTTGCAACAGAGATACTCCTCAAAACGCTGTCAGTCCAGTAGATGTTGCCATGGATCCAGTCCACAGCAATGCCCTCTGGGGCCTCGATCCCACCATCAATCACCACAGTGTGGTAAGAGGAGTTACCAGCCTTGTCTATCTTGGAGCTGGTGAGAGAGAATGAGTGAATCAGTTTGGAAATAGTTGTAGCTTAAATTCAGCCTATACATTAAAAAGGTCAAATTTCAGCATTTTATGCATTTTAATTAACAATTTTTCATTCATTCGGATTTAAGAGTTTTCATATACAATGCTAATAAAATTGACGTGACCTCCATTTGTCAGTCAAATATAAATTGTTTGTATAAAAATGGGAATTATGCAATCTGACAAACAAAGCTAAGGCTTCATGTAACAGGCTTATACATTTGTTATTAATCAGTCAAATTTGTTCATGTATTATATCTACGTTAATCTGATTTGTTTCAGAGCACACTATATTTTAACTTGTTTAATACTTTTTAACTGAATTGTTTTGATGATACATTTATACTAATTCTAAACAATCTGATAAATAACATTTAGAAATATTGTAATTCAAATAAAATCCAAATGATGCAAATATCTAATAATAATCTGTGCCGCAATTCATTTTTTTGTGAATTAAAAAGGCAGTCAAAACTGTCTTCAGAATTGCTGAAAAAAGGGCAAATAAATATAGGTGGGACTCACGAGATACAGTACCTCTCGATACGATACGTATCATGATACTTGGATCAGCATGCAATACTATCACAATACCTACAATATCACAATATCTGATTCCTTACGTATTGTCATCATTCAGATCAGGGTTAGGCTCAAACACAGAGCTGCCAGAACGATCACTCAGACACCAATGAAAAGTTTCACAATTTTATTGAAAAGCACAGCAGAAAATACAAGTGCAGAAACTAAAGAAAACAAAACACAAAAACGCTGACTTAAATTTCTTAGACAAGACAGGTGTCCCCTGGAGTACACGTAGCCTACAGGAGAGAGCAGACAGAGGTTATAAGGGACAGATTCTCTGACGGGAGAATAATGCAGGAAAGCACGCTTACTGTTTGAGCAGTGGAGCCCGGCAGGGAACTCCAACAAGGACTGGGGACAGGTGGAAGGCAGGACCTGGGTGGACGTGATGATCTTCCTGATTAGGCGAGCGTGATCAGCTCCGGGAAACACAGCTGCGGGTGGCAGCAACCCAGACAATCCAGCGACGACCTCCCCTCATGCTGGGCCTTAATGCAGCAGGTGGACAATCACGCAGGTGTGCTCAATCTCCCGGAGCGGGAAACCAGGAACAGCAGGGGAGGGGGAGCACGCTCGCCCGACCATTACAGTGCCCCTGTCAAGGGACACCCCCTGGCGTCCCACTGGGCTAACATTGATGGGTACGATGGAAGGCCCAAATCTTCCGCTTGTCCAAGATGTATGATCCCGGGATCCACGACCTCTCCTCCGGACCATATCCTTCCCATTAGACGAGGTACTGACATCCCTTCCCTCAACGGCACACGTCCAGGATCCTCTCCACCGTGAACGTCGTCTGGCCGTCAGTGATCTGGGGAGCGGTGGGGGGTCCAGAGGAGGGCAGAGGGGACTGGTGGAGAGGGGCTTAATCCGAGAGACATGGAACGTGGGATGGATGCGAATAGAGGGTGGCAAGTCCAACCGAACAGTGACATCGTTGATCAACCGCTTGATGGTAAAGAGCCCCAGAAAGCGGGGGGCCAGCTTCTGGGACTCCGTCTTCAGTGGGATCTGGTCGGTGGACAGCCAACCCCTCTGTCCCACCATGTACTTCGGTGCTGGCGCCCGCCTGTGGTCTGCGTACCACCTGTTGCACTCAGCGGAGCAAAGGAGGGCAGCCCTCGTGGCCCTCCACAGCCAGCGGCACCGGCGTGCATGGGCCTCCACGGATCGGACAGCAAGGCCCCTCTCTGCCATGGGCAGTAACGGAGGAGTGTAACCCATAAACTGGATTCATGCTGCACCTCTGCTGTCCGCGCACATGTAATCGGAAACTTCATGGGATGAAATTCATGTCATCGTCTCCACTCCGCTAGTGTCCGCAGTGCTTGAGCACAGACGAGCGCATTCAGCCCAAATTTTGTGACCGCGCCGCCTGCCCATGACCTGAACGCGTTGAAAAGTACATGCGCAAGACTGAACGTCCCATTCACGAGGTGGCGATATCGGCACTGCATACCAAGACAAAGTAGACGAAGAAGACAATGAAGAAGCGGAAGACGAGAAAAAACATACATGAATCATACATAAAAACTTCAGCAGCAGCAGCATCTTTGTAGAAAAGGAGTGAAAACTGGGAAGTCAAACAGCAGAAAGCAAGCAGCATTTCTTCGTTGCTGAAAATAATAGCGCATCAGTGCACTGGCGCTACCTATCAGGCAGGAGTGAAACTACAAATGATGGTTGTGTGCATGCGTTAACCGCTTGGCCTGGGTAGATGAAAAAAGTGAACATGAACAGCGCCACGTGCGTGCTGGACTCGTCTAAAGCGCACGTGGACCAAAGCGGACTAGAGGGGAAATGCAGCATGAATAAGGCTTATAGACGCCTCGAATGGCGTAAGCCCAGTGGAAGAGGAGATCACCGAGTTCAATGCGTATTCCACGCAGGTCAAGTGAGCACTCCAGGTGGTGGGGTTGGAGGATGCTACACACCATAAGGTGGCCTCCAGAGACTGATTGGCACGCTCAGCCTGACCATTGCTTTGGGGATGATATCCTGATGGCAGACTGGCGGACGAACCCAAGAAGCGACAGAATGCCTTCCACACCTGAGATGTGAACTGGGGGCCCCGGTCCGAGACAATGCCAATGGGGATACCGTGCAACCAGATGACGTGCTGAGTCAGCAGGTCAGCCATCTCCGTAGCAGATGGTAACTTGGGGAGAGGGACGAGGTGGATGGCCTTGGAGAAATGGTCGACAATGGTGAGGATGATGATATTTCCCTGGGATGAAGGGAGGCCCATAACAAAGTCCAATGAAATGTGAGACCAAGGGCGACCCGGCACCGGGAGGGGATGGAGGGAACCCACAGGAGAAAGGAGTCAGACTTATTTGCGGAGCAGATGTGACAAGCTTTGACGTACTCCCGCACATCCCTCCCAAGTGTGAGCCACCAAAACACCCTGTGTAACAAGTCTATGTTTCTGGAAATGCCGGGATGACAGGCAAAAAAACTGGTATGCCCCCACTGGATTACTTCACCCCGTAGCGCCGCGGGGACATACAGCCGGTCCGGAGGGCCTCCCCCGGGACGGGTTCCAATAACTGTGCCTACCAGACTCTCTGCTCAATCTCCCACTGGAGTGTCCCAAGAAAGCAGGAACCAGGGACAGGTGGAAGGCAGGACCTGGGTGGATGTGATGATCTTCCTGGTCAGGCGAGCGTGATCAGCTCCGGGAAACACACCTGTGGGTGGCAGCAACCCAGACGATCCAGCGATGAGCTCCCCTCATGCTGGGCCTTAAATGCACTGGCTCATCAGATGCAGCAGGTGTACAATCACACAGGTGTGCTCAATCTCCCGGAGCAGGAAACCAGGAACATGAGGGGAGGGGGAGCACGCTCGTCCGACCATTACACGTATTGTGATACCATATATTATATATGTATATAATTAATATAAGATCAGTACATGCATTTAGGGATTGTTTCATCAATGCGAGTGTCAAGTATTGCAATATTACGTCAAATCAATCTTTTGCCCCATCGTAGCAAAATCTAATGTACTGAAAAGTCCAATGGTTTTTATTACACTAGTACCTAAATAGGTTTGTATTTTTTTTTTTTTTTTTTTTTGTTACTTATTTGTACCCGTAGGTAGATTTGGTTTGCAGTCTGGTGACAAGCCACCGGCTGCCGGTCGCTGCGTGCGCGAGCGCCCTAAACCTACATGTTTTTGGTATGCGGGAGGAAACCGGAGAAATCCCGGAGTAAACCCACGCAACACGGGGAGAACATGCAAACTCCACACAGCTCACTGTTGGTCAGGGGCTGGGATCGAACCCACGATCTCATGATCCCCGCGATCCCCCGGCCGAGGGTAAAACTGTGCTGCCACAGTGTTAAACCACTGCGCCACCGTGCAGCCCAATTTTTGTAACATTTATTAATAATTTTTAATAAAGTATCACAATACTATGTCTCTGAATTGATGCAGCATCACCACCACAAAATATCATGATACATCGATACATTTCCCCCACCCCTAATAAATATGCAAATATGCTAAATGCAAAAAAATAATTAACATTAATAAAATAATTAATATACACTTAAGAGCATCAGTTCAAGTGAGCTCTCCTTACTGGTGGCAACTGAGTCCTTGACACATTTTGATAAATATCCTGATTTTTGTGAAGTGGGTAATATAGGTCTATACAATAGTGTGTGTGTGTGTGTGTGTGTGTGTGTGTGTGTGTGTGTGTGTGTGCGCGCGTGTGTGTAAAAGACAAAGGGATATATAATATAAAGATATATAATATAAAAGACAATGACAAATAAAATAATAAATACGTGTTAATGAAGAGAACATGTACATGAATATTATGAAGCAATTAAAAATATTAATTTATGTGCCTAAATACATACATTCTTACCTGTAAATTTTCTTCAGAGAAAGGTCAGACCAGAAGATAATCTCACTCATCATATCCATATCTAGAGCCACAGGATTTTTAAGTTGTGGGATCAGTTGGGTATACTTGCTGTGGTCCACTGTCATCTTCCTCACCTCGTGTCTGATGGTAAAATACAGGGTGGGTACGGCGCCTGGAGGAAACACAAGAGGACAGGTCAGGTTCTGGTTTTCAAGACAGGTCTGTCATTCTGAAGAGGTCATAGGATGGAATTAAATCTTTAGTAGAGACAGCCTTTCTTTCTGGCTTTACCTGATATGGCCTTGCATGTTTGGGTCATGGGGTCAATCTCGTAGCCCTCTCTGCAGTCACACTTGTAGCTGCCAGGCAGGTTAATGCAGATCTGATCGCAAGTGTCCGGCTCAGCACATTCATCAGCGTCTGCAGAGAAGAACACAGAGGGTCAGAGGGGAAGAAGGTGGCTTGTTGGGAAGTTTCTGATGCATGGTTTTCCTAACCTATATCTCTACATAAATGTGCATCCTATACTCAGTGAATTGAGTAAAATAAAACTGCTACACTGTGAAAAATAACTAGTTTTTTCTACTTAAAAAAATTAGTGTTTGTGCTGCCTTAAAATTTTAAGTTGACTGAACTTGAGTTTATTGGTTTGCGTGTTTTATGAGTCTTTACCAGTTATCTTCTCAAGTTCAGTCAACTTAAAATTTTAAGGCAGCCTGAACACTAACTATTTTAAGTTGAGACAACTTTTAGTTTTTTACAGTGTACTGCTCATACCTTCACAAATTTTGTTGTTTTCCTTCAGGGTGTATCCAGTAGGACAGGAGCAGTTGTAGCCAATCTTCAGATTATTGCAGTAATGGGAACAGCCACCGTTTTCACTTAAACATTCGTCTTTGCCTGAGCGCGTGCGCACGCACACACACACACACACACACACACAACAACAACAACACCAACAAAGCCTTTAGACAGTATTCATGACAACTTGTTCCAAACAGTAGCTGAATTTGAAGGGGGACCTACTCAAATCAAACCACAAACTATCCACACAGTCCAACAGTTGGAAGACTGTTCTAATCATATTTTCCAGGCTATTAGATGGTGGTACTTTTCCCTTTTCTTCTAGCAGCAGTTCAGCTGAGCTTTGCAGTTCTTCACTTACCACATTCTTTGGGTTCGTCTGATGAGTCCCTGCAGTCTCTCTCTGTGTTGCACACTTTCTCCATGCTGATGCACTCCCCGCTGCCACATCTGAACTTTGTCGGACCTTCACACACATTTTCTGTGGAAAAGGAGATTGTGAATTAGACTGAAAAAGACGCATACAGGAATAACACCCTTTGGTGCATGGTTAGGCTTGTGGGTGAAAGTGGCTTTGATTTTCATCAGACTCACCTATGTGGCAGTCCGTCTCGTCACTGCCATCCCTGCAGTCATGCTTTCTGTCACACTGGAGGCTGCCATGGATACAGGTGCCATCCTTACACTGGAACTCATCATCAGCGCAAGCAGGACGACCTAGAGAAATAAGAAAAATTGTTGTAAACTCAAAAATTGTCAAAGGAGAGTACAAAAATGCAAAAAGTAACAGAGAAGGATACTGCATTAATATTACAGTGGTATGCAAAAAAAAAGTCCATCTAGCATATTTTTTGATTGAAAACATGCAACCATAGTCTCTGTAGAACATGAAAAAATATAATATTACCAGACAGATTAAAGCATAGTCACTTTTTATTTCAGAAATTAAACAAAATAACATTAAAGGGGTGATTGACTGCACTTTTTCCATATTTTAACAGCTCACAAAAGTTTTAATGAAATGTTTGGGACATAGTTTGGTCAAATTTTCTTTAACTATTGCAGCATAATTGTGAAATCATTTTTTGCAGCTTTTCTCACAACAGCTGGTTTCAGTCCATGACTCTTTAAGTCTTTAATACAGCACTGAACGCCGCCCTCCTTCTTATGTCACTGTTGCTAATCTTGCTAGCCTGATCTAACTAATGTATTAATAGTATAATATATATAATTCATCTTAAAGAATAAATGAAATAATGCCTCACTGGTGAACAGGGGTGTTTGGTTTCAGTGGTCAATAAGATCTGATTCGTCCCTGGAGTACAATAAGCACAGAAACATTTGTGAATGAGCCAAGACTAGTGGCTAATCTCCTAGCCTCAGCTAGCTTCCTTGATGGTGCTAACAATTCTATGTAGCATCACCATGAAAAGATAACAAAATAAGCCAGAATGATGTAAAATATATTAACGACTGCGGATTAGTGAACCAGGTGGAAACAGAGATGTGTGTAAGGGTGACTGAAATCTAAAGAAAATAACAATATAAACTGTGCTTGGTAAGCGAGCTTCCTCGTACTACTGTTAGCTCTTAAGCTAACGCCTTTGGCTCCCTGTCCAGCTACATGACAGACAGCTAGGCTGGCCAATACCAGAGCAGCATGCAAAGCAGGCACAAACTCAGAAGACTTTTTTTTCTTGGAGAGAAAAACAATATAAAGGCTGTTTTGTTTTGTTTTTTAAGAGAAGTGAGTATTTTCATATTTTTTTTTTTTTTAATAACAGACACATTTCAGAAGGTTAAAACCTACAAAAACACAATTTTTCAGTCAATGGTCCCTTTAGATAAATAAATACACATCTGTAAAAGTGCAAAAGTCTGGGCACCCTACACAATTAATTAAACAAACCAATTAAAAAAATAACTTAAATATGCAGGGGTGACAGTCGCTCGGGAGGTAGAGCGAGTAGTCCAATAACCGGACGGTGGGTGGTTCGAATCCCGCTCTCCCCAGCCATCCTGCCGTTGTGTCCCTGGGCAAGACACTTTACATGACACTTGGTATGATGGATATAAATGTTCAGTGGTGGTCGGGGAGGCTGTTGGTGCGGAATGGCAGCCACGTTTCCGTTAGTCTGCCCCAGGGCAGCTGTGGCTACAGCAGTAGCTTACCACTACCATCGTCTGTCTGTGGAATGAATGAATAATGGACTCATTGTAAAGCACTTTGGGTATCATGAAAGGTGCTATATAAATGCAATCCATTATTATTATATGTCAAGGGGTGCCCAAATTTTTGCACACATAAAGTATATCTTCAATGTGATCTATTGTGGACCTTTTGTCAATTATGAATGTGTGCAAAACAAGATTCTGTGTGTGTGTGAGGGGGGGGGGGGGGTCCAGAAGACGAACAGAAGAATACAATTAAAATCTAGCAATAAATGGGGCTCTGAGAAGGCCAACTCACTGCAGTTAGTCTCATCTGACTTATCGTTGCAGTCGAAATTTCCATCACACTTCCACCTGCTGTTGATACACTGCCCGTTGGCACACTGGAAGTCGTGGATGTCGCAGTGTGGCTTCCTCTCTGGTTGCTTTTCCGTACAGTTCCACTCATCAGAACCATCAGTACAGTCCCAGTCTCCATCACAGCGCCACCGGCTGACCACACACTTTGAGATGGAGTTGTTGCACTGGAATGAGCCAGTGCTGCAGGTGGGTTTGGGACATGAGACCTCGTCTGAGCCATCTGGGCAGTCGTTGTCGTTGTCACAAACAAACGTGTTGGATATACAACTGCCACTGTTGCAACGAAATTCATCATTTTTGCACTGTTTCGCAGCTATAGTGAAGCGAGAGAGAGAGAGCAGAGGTAAGCTACTTTTTAAAATACCATTAGGATTTTATAAATGTATGTGGACAGTTTAAGTTTACCACATGGAATATATTCTTAAATGTAACTGAAAAACGTACAGCAGTTTTTCTCATCAGCTCCGTTGGTACAGTCAGCTGCGCCGTCACAGTGCCAGTCTCTAGGTATACACTGGTTATCTGGCAAACCACAGCTGAACTCTGAATCCTGACAGGTTTTCTTTGCTAAAGAGAGAAATGGGGACAAGCAATTAAATAAAGGGTTAACACATAATTATTGTGTACAAAGTAAACCACTGACTAACAGATTAACAGTTGTGCAGGTAATCATTCATGACAGTTTGGCAGGTAATTGATTGTTCATTGCTTTAGTGTATTTATGTTAGAGAGGCATAGTTGACGTATACAGTATAATTAAAATGTGTAGATCTACTGGGCAAGGAGTTTAAAATAAACTGAATTTGTTTTTTAGCTATATTTGATGAATAAGATGTTTGATGTTTTAAATTGTAGTGCAGC